>CM075730.1:116391916-116991916 GCA_037974335.1 Prionace glauca | reverse complement strand
CATCTAGCCCTTCGAGCCTGTCCCGCCATTCAATAAGATCATGGCTGATCTGAAGTGGATCAGTTCCACTTTCCCGCTTTCTCCCCATAAAGCTTAATTCCCTTGTCCATCAGAAAGCTATCTACCCGTGACTTAAATATATTCAGCGAGGGAGCCTCCACCACTTCAACGGGCAGAGAATTCCAAAGATTCACCACCCTTTGAGTGAAGAAGTTCCTCCTCAACTCTGATCTAAACTGCACCCCCCCTTATCTTGAGGCTGTTCCCTCTAGTCCTGCTATCCTTTCTAAGCGGGAAGAATCTCTCTACCTCTCTCCTATCTATCCCCTTCATTATCTTATATGTCTCTATAAGATCCCTCCTCAGCCTTCTAAACTCCAACGAGTACAGACCCAGTCTATTCAGTCTCTTTTCATAGTCCAACCCCCTCATCTCCGGTATCAGCCTAGTGAACCTCCTCTGCACTCCCTCCAAGGCCAATATATCCTTCCGCAAGTGCAGCGACCAAAACTGCTCACAGTACTCCAGCTGCGGCCTCACCAGTGCCCTGTACAGTTGCAGCAAGACCTCCCTGCTTTTATATTCGAACCCTCTCGCTATAAAGGCCAACATCCCATTCGCCTTCCTGACCACCTGCTGCACCTGCAGACTGGGTTTTTGCGACTCGTGCACAAGGACCCCCAGGTCCCTCTGCACCGTAGCATGCTGCAGCTTTTCGCCTTTTAAATAATAATCCCTCCTATTATTATTTCTACCAAACCAGATACCTCACACTTGCTAACATTATACTCCATCTGCCAGGTCCTCGCCCACTCGCTCAGCCTATCCAGATCCCTCTGCAGACTTTCCACACCCTCCACGCAATTTGCTTTTCCACTCATCTTCGTGTCATTAGCAAATTTTGTTACCCTACACTCAGTCCCCTCTTCCAGATCATCTATGTAAATGGTAAACAGTTGAGGCCCCAGCACCGATCTCTGCGGCACTCCACTAGTCACCAACTGCCAACCAGAATAGCACCCATTGATTGCAACTCTCTGCTTCCTATTAGACAGCCAATCCCCTATCCACGCTAACACCTTACCCCCAACTCCGTGCACCCTAACCTTCTGTAGCAACCTTTTCTGAGGCACCTTATCAAACGCCTTCTGGAAATCTAAAAACACCACATCCACTGGTTCCCCTCTGTCTACTGCACTAGTCACATCCTCATAGAAATCCAATAAATTCGTTAAACACGACTTTCCCTTCACGAATCCGTGCTGCATCTGCTCAATCAAACTGTTCTTTTCTAGGTGTCTCGCTGTTCCTTCTTTGATGACGGATTCAAGCATTTTTCCAACTACAGACGTTAAACTAACTGGCCTATAATTCCCTGCCTTTTGTCTGCTACCTTTTTTAAACAGCGGCGTAATATTAGCCGTTTTCTAATCTTCTGGCACTACCCCAGAGTCCAGCAAATTTTGATAAATAATTACTAAGGCTTCCGCTATCACCTCTGCCATTTCTTTCAGGACCCTGGGATACATTCCATCCGGTCCTGGGGACTTGTCTACTTTCAATCCCGTTAGTCTATCAAGCACTACCTCTCTAGTGACAGTAATTGTATTAAGGACCTCATCTCCTACCATCCCTCTATCTTTAATATTCGGTAAGCTATTTGTGTCCTCCTCCGTGAAGACTGACACAAAAAACTTATTTAAAGCCTCAGCCATTTCCTCATCGCCCACTGCTAAATCCCCCTCTCATCCTCCAAGGGTCCAACATTCACTCTAGCCAGTCTCCTCTTTATATATTTGTAAAAACTTCTACTATTATTTTTTATATTTAGAGCTAGTTTAGTTTCATAGTCTATCTTTCCTTTCTTTATCGTTTTCTTAGTCATTCTTTGTTGTTTTTTAAATCTTTCCCAATCTTCTAATCGCCCACTATTTTTAGCCACTCTGAATGCATCTACTTTTAATTTAATACTCTCCTTTATTTCCTTCGATAACCACAGCTGGTTATCCCTTCTCCTACAGTCCTTCTTTACCATCGGAATATATTTCTGCTGAGCACCGAAAAAGATCTCCTTAAAATTCCTCCACTGTTCCTCAGCCATCCTACCAACCAATCTGCGCCCCCAATCTACATTCGCCAATTCCACCCTCATCCTATCATACTCCCCTCTGTTCAAACAGAGGACACAGGTTCGGGACCCTACTTTCTCATCCTCCATCTGCATCAGAAATTCAACCATACTATGATCACTTGTCCCAAGAGGATCCCTCAAGACAAGATCCCTAATTCTACCTGCCTCGTTACACAGTACCAGATCTAAGATAGCTCACTCCCTCGTATGTTCTGTTACATACTGTTCAAGGAAACTATCCCGACAGCATTCCAAGAACTTTTCCTCAAGCCCACCGCGTCTGACTTGGGTCACCCTATCAATATGCAGATTAAAATCCCCCATAATTATTGCTGTTCCATTTCTGCACGCATCAATTATTTGCTTGTTTATAGCCTGCTCCACCTCAAAGTTATTATTTGGGGGCCTATAGATCACACCCACCAGCGTCTTCCTCCACTTACATTTCCTTATCTCCACCCACAATGATTCCACGTTTTGCTCTTTGGAGCCTATATCTTCTCTTACTCACTCCCATCTCTCCCTCTCTCACACACATGCTCCCAATCTCTCCCTCTCTCTCACTCACACACTCATACACACACATTCTCTCATTCTAACGAATACAGAAAATGCTGGAAAATCTCAGCAAGTCTGACAGCATCTGTGGAAAGAGAATAGAGCCGATATTTCGTGTGTATGACTCTTCATCTGATGCTGTCAGACTGGTTGAGATTTTCCAGCATTTTCTGTTTTTGCTTCAGCTTCCAGCATCTGCAGTATTTTGCCTTTGCCCAATACCTCTCTCTTGCTCTCTTTCTCTGTCCCTCAGATGCATTCACACTCTTCACTCTCTCTCACGCATTCTCTCCCACTCTCATACACATGCATGCGTGCACAAACTCAAATATACTTTATCATCCCTCCATCATTCTCTTTCCGACACATAGACACACTGGCATCTCATTCTCTCCTGGCCAATGCACCCCCCCCCCCCCCCCAACCAGTTCCTGCCCTCCTGCTCCCTGGCCGTTTCCCCCTGCTCCTGGGCCACTGCCTACCATGCCTCTCCATCCAATCTCTTCCTCATTCTTGACTGGCTTACACCTTTTATGAGGTTGTGGTTGACTCTTAATTGCCCTCTGAAATGGCCTAGCAGATCACTCAATTCAAGAGCAATTAGGAATGGACAATAGGTGCTGGCCCAGCCACAGGTACATGCCCACATCTCTTGAATGAATAAAAAAGTTAATTTCCCACTGTTTCCACCTAGCCGAGTCAGAGGCTATCTTCTCACTGCATTGGCTAAGACCATAAGGCGCAGAAGTAGGCCATTCGGCCCATCGAGTCTGCTCTGCCATTCAGTGTGATCGTGATTGTTCTGATATAATAATTCTCAATTCCATTTTCCTGCCTGATTAAAACTCGGTACTTCAAGTCTGCTCCGTCATTCATTACAATCACAGCTAAATGTCCAACTCAAGAGCCTAATCCTCCTTTCTCCTCATAACCCATGTTTTAAGAATATAAGAAATAGGAGCAGGAGGAGACCATCTAAGCCCTTCGAGCCTGCCCCGCCATTCAATAAGATCATGGCTGATCTGTCGCTGCTCAGTTCCACATTCCCGCCCTCTCCCCATAACCCTTAATCCCCTCTCTTATCAAAAACCCATCAACCCGCGTCTTAAAAATATTTAGCGAGGTAGCCTCCACCACTTCAACGGGCAGAGAATTCCAGAGATTCACCACCCTTTGAGTGAAGAAGTTCCTCCTCAACTCCGTTCTAAACCGCCCCCCTTTTATATTGAGGCTGTGCCCCCTAGTCCTACTGTCTTTTTTGAGCGGGAAGAGCCTCTCCACCTCTATCCTATCCATCCCATTCATCATCTTATATGTCTCAATGAGATCTTCCCTCATTCTTATCCTCATAGTTAATCTTCTCCCTCTTGGGTTATTTTTTAGTCATCTTCTGTTGGTTCTGAAAATCTTTCCAGTCCCATGGCGTACTAGTAATCTTTGCCACATAATATGATTTTGGTTTCGTTTAAACTATTCTGAACTTCCTTGGTTAAATATGGTTGATTTATCCTCTTCCCAGAATCCTTATTCCTCACTACGATTTATCTTTGTTGTGAGTCATAAACTATTTTCTAAAATGTCTCCCATTGCTGATCAAGCGTCTCTCCTGTTAAACTCCTTTCTCAATGCACTCCGGCCTTCTCTGCCCCCACATCTTTATAAATACCCTTATTTAAGTTTAGCACAGTTGTTTCTGATCCAAATCTTTCATTCTCCAACTGAGTGTTAAATTCTCCCATGTTATGGTCACTGTTTCCTAGGGGATCTTTTACTCTGAGATTGTTTATTAAATTCATCTCATTGCAGAAGGTCCCTGGCAGAATGACACCTCACCTTTTACCGCTGCATATTTCCACTCTGTGGATAATACGTTTGCTCCATTTTAAATCCACAGCTGCGTATAATAATTTCCTCACTTGTTTTAATGAGCTTCATCCCTCGCTCAAATTCACCTTTGAAATGGAGCAGTCAAATGAACTCCCTTTCCTTTTTTTTGATGTATTAGTTGAGAAATCTGCCAAGGACTTCTCTACATAGAAAATAACAGCAGGAATAGGCCATACTTATTGACTATTTGTTGACTACAGCTCAGCCTTCAACACCATTATTCCTACAAAACTCATCTCGAAACTCTGTGGCCTGGGCCTTGGCACTTCCCTCTGCGACTGGATCCTGAACTTCCTAACTCAGAGACCACAATCAGTAAGGATAAGCAACAACACCTCCTCCACAATCAGCCTCAACACTGGTGTCCAACAAGACTGTGTTCTCAGCTCCCTACTGTATTCCCTTATAGACCTATGACCTATGATTTTCCCTTCAAATCAATTTTCAAGTTTGCTAACGACACCACCATAGTAGGTCAGATCTCAAACAATGATGAGACGAAGTACAGGAATAAGATAGAGAATCTGATGAACTGGTGCGACGACAATAATCTCTTCCTCAATGTCAACAAAACAAAAGAGATTGTCTTCAATTTCAGGAAGTGTAAAGGAGAATATATCCCTGTCTACATCAATGGGGACGAAGTAGAAATGGTCAAGACCTTCAATATTTTAGTGTCCACATCACCAACAACCTCTTTTGGTCCCTCCATACTGACAGTGTAGTTAAGAAAGCCCACCAATGTTTCCACTTTCTCAGAAGACGAAGGAAATTTGGCATGTCAGCTACGACTCTCACCAACTTTTATAGATGCACCATAGAAAGCATTCTTTCTTTATGTATCACAGCTTGGTATGGATCCTGTTCTGTCCAAAACTGCAAGAAACTACAAAAGGTTGAGAATGTAGCCCAATCCATCACGCAAACCAGCTCCCCATCCATTGACTCTGTCTACACTTCCCGCTGCCTCGGCAAAGCAGCCAGTATCGTTAAGGACCCTATGAACCCTGGACATTTTCTCTTCCACCTTCTTCCATTGGGAAAAAGATACAAAAGTCTGAGGTTACAAGCCAACTGACTCAAGAACAGCTTCTTCCCTGGTGCTGTCAGACTTTTGAATGGACCTACTGTGCATTAAGTTGATCTTTCTCTACACCCTACCTATGACTGTAACACTGCATTCTGCACTCTCTCCTTCCCTTCTCTATGAATGGGATGTTTTGTCTGTATAGCGCACAAGAAACAATACATTTCACTGTATGCTAATACATGCAGGGGAATGGCACCAAGTCATGATGCTCATTTGGGAAGCCAAATGTCTCCTGCATTGTAACAATTTTGTGATTCTGTAATGCTGGAACTGTATAAACAAATAGTTAGGCCACAGCTGGAGTTTAGTATACAGCTCTGGTCACGACATTACAACATTTAACAGAGCAGCACAGGAACAGGCCCTTCAGTCCACGATGTTGTGCCAAATTAAACCAATCCCTTCTGCTGCCCTTGGTCTGTATCTTCTATTTCTTGCATATTCATGTACTTATTTAAATGCCCCTATTTTATCTGCCTGCTCCACCAGCCTTGGCAGTGTGTTCCAGATAACTACCACACTCGGTATAAAAAAAATTTGGCCCTCACATTCCCCTCTCACCTTAAGTGCATGCCCACTAGTTTTAGACATTTCAACTCTGGGAAGAAGAAAATTTGAAAATTGCAGTTGTGAGAAAAGATTGGATAGACGGGTTATTTTCCTCAGAGCAGAGGTGGTTAAAGGGTGACTTAACTGAAATGTGCAAAATGATGAGGGGCCAAGACTGGGTAGACAGGAAAGATTTGTTCCCCCCAGATGAGGGGGCAGTTAGCAGGGGCCAGAGATTGAAGCTAATCGGTAGAAGGATTAGAGGGAACATTGGTGGCTGTCTGGAATTCACAGTCTGAGTTGATGGTTGAGGCTGAAAGACTCGACTCATTTAAAAGATGCCTGGATCTGAAATGCTGAAACCATCAAGGCTACAGGCCAAGTGCTGGGAAATGGAATTCAAATGAATAGACCATAGTATATAGGAGCAGAATCAGACCACTCTGCCCATTGAGTCTACTCCACCATTTGATCGTGGCTGATAAGTTTCTCATCCCCCTTCTCCTGCCTTTTCCCAATAACTTTGATCCCCTTATTAATCAAGAACCTATCTATCTCTGTCTTAAAAACACTAAATGACCCGGCCTCCACAGCCTTCTGCAACAATGAATTCCACAGATTCACCACCCTCTAGCTGAAGAAATTCCTCCTCATCCCGGTTCGAAAAGGTCATCCCTTTACTCTGAGGCTGTGCCCTCGGATCCTAGTCTCTTCTACTCATGGAAACATCTTCCCCATGTCCACTCGATCCAGGCTTTTTAGTATTCTGTAAGTTTAAGTTTATTTATTAGTGTAACAAGTAGGCTTACATTAATACTGCAGTGAAGCTACTGTGAAAATCCCCTAGTCACCACATAGAGATCCTCCCTCATCCATTGAGTACATGATGTGAAGATGCCGGTATTGGACCGGGGTGGGCACAGTCAGAATCTCACAACACCAGGTTAAAGTCCAACAGGTTTATTTGGTAGCATGAGCTTTCTGAGCTGCCCTTCACTCAGCTCAGGATATACTGTTGCACGTCCATCACAACGTGCAATTTGCGGAGATCATCCAGGCAAATTTTTTGAAAACTCACCTGATGAAGGAGCAGCGCTCCAAAAGCTCGTGATACCAAGTAAATCTGTTGGACTTTAACCTGATGTTGTGAGACTTTCATTGAGTAGAGACCCAGAGTCCTCAAACACTCCTAATATGTCAAGCCCTTTGTTCCTGGGATCATTCATGTGAACCTCCTCTGGACCCTCTCCAAAGCCAGCACATCCTTCCTTAGATACGGGGCCCAAAATTACTCACAGTACTCTAAATGTAGTCTGACAAGAGCCTTATACAACCTTAGCAGTACATCTCTGCTTTGGTATTCCAGCCTTCTCAAAATGAACGCTAGTTTCTTTTTTCTCTTTTTTGGCCGTGCAGACATGATGGGTTGAATGGCCTCTTTCTACACTGTACCTGTTTAATCGTGCAATATTGTGATGTGAGTGTGCCCTAAGCAATGTTCCATACATGCTTCATGTGGATTCTCCATTGCTGCCAGCAGCAGATTTGCTCATTTTGTGTGTTTCTTTCTGTCAGGTTTCCGAAAGATTTGCCTGGATGATCTCCGCAAATCACACATCGTGAAGGATGTGCAACAGTACATCCTGAGCCGATTGGACCAGGAGGAAGCTCTGAGGCATCACCTGACCCGGGAGACGGCAGAGATGTTAAACCAACTTCACATCAAGAGTAATGGTTGTTTCCTATACCTGGAGAGAGTGTTGGATGGGGTGCTCGATAATTTCATCATGCTTCGTGAGATCCGGGATATTCCGGGCACCCTCAATGGCCTCTACCTCTGGCTGTGCCAACGGCTCTTCACCCGCAAGCAATTCACCAAAATCCAACCAATCCTCAATGTGATGCTGGCTGCCCAGCGCCCCCTCACCCTGCACCAGCTCTATGAAGCTGTCTGGACCAAGGGCATGTGTTTGACGGCCATGGAATTCCAGAACAAGATGGAGATGGTGTCTAAACTGCTGCTGGATGGAGAGTTTGGCAGCAAGATTCTCTTCCATCACAGCTTTGCCGAATGGCTACTGGACGTAAAGTACTGCACTCAGAAGTACCTGTGCAGTGCGGCGCAGGGGCATGCCATGCTGGCAATGAGTCTGACTTGCTGTGCCAAGGAGCTGACTCCCACTCAGGTGCAAGAATATGCCCGGCACCTTGTTCACTCTCGTCTCCAGGCTGATCCCAGTCGCCTGGCCCTTTGGATGGTATGGAGTGGAGCGCCAGTAACCCGGGACTCTCTCAACTCCATCCTGCCAGTGGAACAGGAGGTCCTCCAGGTCCTGGTCAAGGCTGGAGCCTATGCCTCTGACCAGGAGGGTGGAGACTCCTCAGGAGTCATTCACCGAGCTCTGGAAAGGGAAGACTCCATCCGGATGCTGCTTGAGAATGGGGCGAGTGTCCATCAGCGCGATTCGAGTGGACGTACGCTCCTGGCCAATGCAGCTTACAGTGGCAACTTGGAGGTGGTCAACTTACTGCTATCCAGACAAGCTGATCTAGAGACTGAGGATTATCAAGGACAGACTCCCTTAACCCTAGCTGCTCGAATGGGCCACACCAAAGTGCTTCATTGTCTGATCTCGCACGGTGCCAACATCAATCATGCTGACCAGGAAGGCTGGACCGCACTGCGCTCAGCAGCTTGGGGGGGGCACTCAGAGGCAGTGACAGTACTGCTGGAATCTGGGGGTGCTGAGGCGGACAGCACAGATGCTGACCACCGGACGGCACTAAGGGCTGCAGCCTGGGGTGGGCATGAGGACATTGCACTCACCCTGCTACAGCACGGAGCTGACGTGAACAAAGAGGATACAGACGGCCGGACTGCACTAATTGCTGCTGCCTACATGGGTCACCGGGAGATGGTGGAAATTCTGCTGGATCATGGTGCTGACATCAACCATCGGGATGTAGATGGGCGCTCAGCTCTCTCTGTGGCAGCTCTCTGTGTTCCTGCCAGTCGTGGCTATGCCAATGTGGTGAGCCTGCTAATTGAGCAGGGTGCAGAGGTAGGTCACCGGGACCGTGACGGTCTCACCCCACTCCTGGTGGCTGCTTACGAAGGTCATGCGGATGTGGTGGATCTGCTCCTAGAAGGAGGCGCAGACGTGGATGAGGCTGATGCCACAGGACGCACGCCGCTCCTGGCCGCAGCCTCCATGGGTCATGCTGCTGTTGTCAATGCGTTACTGTTCTGGGGTGCGGCTGTGGATACCATCGACAGTGAAGGGCGGACAGTGCTCAGTATCGCTGCTGCTTATGGCAACACTGATGTAGTGCAGACCCTCCTGGACAGAGGTCTGGATGAGAATCACCGAGACGACACAGGCTGGACCCCCCTCCACATGGCCAGCTTCGAGGGTCACTGCTCTGTTTGCCGGGCACTGATTGAACAGGGTGCTAGGGTGATAGAGGTGGACAATGATGGAAGGATCCCACTAATCCTGGCTGCTCTGGAAGGGCATTACCAGTGTGTCCAGGTCCTCCTGGAATATAAATCCCCCGTGGATTCCTGGGGGTACGATGGGAGGACAGCTCTGTGTACTGCAGCTCTCGAAGGCCACAAGGAAGTGGTGAAGCTGCTTTTGAATAAAGGGGCAAATGTAGACATCAAGGACGCAGACGGACGGCCCTTACTCTACCTCCTGGCCTTGGACAATCAAATGGACATGATGCAGTTACTGCTGGATGATGGAGTTGCCAACTTGGAGTCGCGGGACTTGGATGGACGGACAGTTCTGCACGTATGTAGCTGGCAGGGTAACCTGGAGCTAGTAAAGTTATTGGTCAAGTACGGGGCAGAGGTCAATGCCTTGGACAGTGACCGTCGCTCAGCCCTGCACTCAGCTGCCTGGCAGGGCCACTCGCCTGTGGTGCAGTTTCTGATCGAAAGTGGGGCTCCTGTTGATCATGCTTGTAATCAAGGGGCCACTGGACTCTGCATAGCCGCCCAGGAAGGTCACACTGAGGTGGTGAGGATACTTGTGGAAAAGGGAGCAGATCCTAACCACGCTGACCAGTATGGCCGCACGCCGATGAGAGTGGCAGCCAAACGTGGGCAGACACGGATCATGAAGCTGTTGGAGAAATTTGGTGTGCCAGCGTTTAATGGTTATGTGGCACCAGCAGCTGGACAGAAAACAGAACAGCACACCTCCACCATGAAGACGCTGTCCTCTGGCACGTCCAACAGCTCTGGAAGTCCTGGTATGACGGGTGGAGAAATGCCTTTTAGCAACCGCGTCTCCAGTGACAAAAAACAAATAGGGGCATCAAGCTCACCATCTGGGTCCCCGGATTCCACTGTGGATCATCGCAAGTCCCTTATGTCCAACAACTCATTGAAGAGTTCCAAAAACTCATCTATTGTCACCTCGTCCACCTACCATTCATTGGCCACTGATCAGACTGTGCCCATTGATAGCTTGACCTTCACGCAGCAGATCCAGCAACACTCATTGCCTCGCAGTCGGAGCCGACACTCCATCCTTACCTCACCTTCCTCAACCCTGGTGAAACCTAAAGCCAACTTGCAAACCAGTGCCATATCCGAAGCAGCAAAGAGCCCCAGTAGACAGGGGGGAACCACACCTGTATCTAGCCCAATATTGGGCATCGATTTGTCAGAGACTAGTCCCAAAGGTAGGAAGGGAGTATCAGTGAAGGCTGGACTGACCAGTGTTCCAGAACAGATTCCCAAAGCTGAAATCACCAAGAAGAATTTGGAGATTACATCACCACTCATCACATCACTTAGCAACAACAAACCCCCTGCTGAGTGGGAGGCGTCACCCTTCACTTGGTGCTACGATAAGCAGACTGCATCCTCGGAGTTTGAGGAGAAATGGAGTGGAATACTGAACAAATCCCAGTGCAGAGGCCACAGGAGTCCCAGGGTCTCTCCCCAGAAATTGAGCTGTACCAGTGCAGTGGAGAAAGTGATGATGGAACCACTGATTGCAATCACTACTTTGGATCCTGAACTGAACCTGAAACAGGCCATCAAACTCCAATTTGAGGGACCAACCAGTGGCTTTAATTACAAGAAGGAGACACCTCTATGAGGGGGTAATATCTTAATGTGTGACGGTAGAATTTTCATCTCCTTTGCAAGACACTATTAAAGAATGGTACACACAGAAAGAAGCTATTCAGCCCATTGTGGTTGTGTCAGCGGATCTATCCATTTAGTAAACCCCACCCCCCCACCCCCCGCCACCGCTCTCCCCAACCCATAGCCTTGCACATTCTCCCTCCTTTAAATATTTCCTTGACTGAATTTCCCTTTGGAAAGTTATTATTAAATCTGCTTCCAGTGCCCTTGCAGGCAATGCCTTCCAGATCACAACAACTCGCTGTGTAAAAATAAATTCATTTCCTCATCTCCATTCGGTCGTCTTCAATCTGTGTCCTCTGGTTACTGACCTTCCTGTCATGGAGATAGTTTCTAAGTGTTTATTCTGTCAAAACTCTTAAATATTGAATATTTCTATCAAGTTCACTCTGAATCTTTTCCACTCTAAAGAAGACAATTCCAGCTTCCTTTTATTTATTCGGTGGATATGGCCATATGTGAGGAGACGGTGGTGAGCTGCCTTCTTGAACGGCTGCAGTCCCTGTGATGGGGAAGTGGTATTGCCACTGGATTAATAAATGAGAGATCCAGGGTCATGCTTGAATCCCGTCACGGCAGCTGGGGGAATTTGAATTCAACACACAAAATCTGGAATTAAGAATCTACTGATGACCATGAAACCCTTGTCGATTGTCGGAAAAACCTATCTGTTTCACTAATGCCCTTTATGAAAGGAAATCTGCTGCCCTTACCCAGTCTGGCTTACATGTGACTCCAAACCCACAGCAATGTGGTTGACTCTGAACTGAACTGGGCCAGCAAACCATTCAGTTCAAGGGCTCCTAGAGGTTTACAGTATGGAAACAGGCCTTCGGCCCAACTTGTCCATGCTGCCCAGTTTTTACTGCTAAGCTAGTCCCAACTGCCTGCATTTGGCCCATATCCCTCTATACATCGTACCCGTGTAACTATCTAAATGCTTTTTAGAGGACAGAATTGTATCCGCCTCTAATACTGCCTCTGGCAGCTTGTTCCAAGCACCACACTTATGTGAAAAAATTGCCCCTCTGGACCGTTTTGTATCTCTCCACTCTCACCTTAAACCTATACCCTCTAGTTTTAGACTCCTCTACCTTTGGGAAAAGATATTGACTATCTAGCTGATCTGTGCCCTCATTATGTTATTGACCGCTATAAGATCACCCCTCAGCCTCCTACCCTCCAGAGGAAAAAAGTCTGTCTATCCAGCCTCTCCTTATAACACGAACCATCAAATCCCAGTAGCATCCTGGTAAATCTTTTCTGTACTCTTTCCCTTTATTGCCTTTTGTTTCTGTCTCCACTTTCCTTCCCTCTTACTTCCTGCATCGGTTCCCATCCCCCTGTCACATCCTTCATGAATAAGATGGGAATAGAGGGATATGGTCCCCAGAAGGATAGGGGGTTTTAGTTCAGTCAGGCAGCATGGTCGGTGCAGGCTTGGAAGGCTGAAGGGCCTGTTCCTGTGCTGGAATTTTCTTTGTTCTTTGGTTCATTAGTTTAAATCCTCCGCAACATCCTGTCCTGTTGCTGACTGTCTGATTTGTACTGGCCCCAACCCCCCCAGAACCGGTTCCAATTCCTCGCTCTTGCACCATTTCTCAAGTCACGTATTCATCTTAGCTATCCTAACATTCCTACCCTGACTAACTTGTGGCACTGGGAGCAATCCTGAGGTTACTACCTTTAAGGTCCTACTTTTTAGTTTAACTCCTAACTCCCTAAATTCAGCTTGTCGGACCTCATCCTGTTTGTTACCTATACCGTTGGTGCACCACAACAGCTGGATGTTCACCCTCCCCCTCCAGAAAGATTTACTAGGATGCGACTGGGACTTGATGGATTGAGTTATAAGGAGAGGCTGGATAGACTGGAACTTTTTTCTCTGGAGTGTAGGAGGCTCAGGGGTGATCTTATAGAGGTCTATAAAATAATAAGGGGCACAGATCAGCTAGATAGTCAATATCTTTTCCCAAAGGCAGGGGAGTCTAAAATTAGAGGGCAAAGGTTTAAGGTGAGAGGGGAGAGATACAGAAGTGTCCAGAGGGGCAATTTTTTCACACAGAGGGTGGTGAGTGTCTGGAGCAAACTGCCAGAGGTAGTAGTAGAGGCGGGTACAATTTTATCTTTTAAAAATCATTTAGACAGTTACATGGGTATGATGGGTATAAAGGGATATGGGCCAAATGTGGGCAATTAGGATTAGCTTAGGGGTTTTAAAAAAAAGTGGCATGGATAAGTTGGGCTGAAGGGCCTGTTTCCATGCTATAAATCTCTGTGACTCTAATGTCCTGCAGCCACTCCGAGACATCCTTAACCCCTGCACTAGGGAGGCAACATACCGTCCTGGAGTCTTGTTTGCGAACGCAGAAATGCCTGGTTATTCCCCTTATAATTGAGTCCCCTATCATGATAGCTCTGCCATTCTTTTTCCTGCCCTGCTGTTTAGCAGAGCCACGGTGCCATGAACCTGGCTGCTGCCACCTTCCCCTAGTGAGCCATCTCCCCCAACAGTATCCAAGAGGGTATATGGGCTTTGGAGGGAGATGACCGCAGAGGATACCTGAACTAACTTCCTATTATTCCTCTATTTGGTGGTCACCCATGTATAGAAATCATAGAAACCCTACAGTGCAGAAGGAGGTCATTTGGCCCAGCAAGTCTTCACCGACAACAATCTCACCCATGCCCTATCCCCATATATTTACCCTGTTAACCTCTAACTTAAGCATCTCAGAACACTAAGGGGCAATTTAGTATGGCCAATGTACCTAACTTGCACATCTTTAGACTGTGGGAGGAAACCAGAGCACCTGGTGGAAACCCACGCTGACATGGGAGAACGTGCAAATTCATACAGACAATGACCCAAGCCAGGAATTGAACCCAGGTCCCTGGAGCTGTGAGGCAGCAGTGCTAACCCACTGTTACACTGTGCTGTTCCCTATCTCCTCAGTAATTTTTATCTGTGTGTGACCAACTCAGAGTGCTGTGAGTTGGTCACACACGACTTCCTCAGCATTGTAGCTGCTCCAAAGAGAATCCATCTGCAGCTCCAGAGCCGTCAAGCAGTCTAACCAGAACTGCAGTTGGACACACTTCTTGCCTGTGAAGGAGCCAGGGATACAGGAGGGATCCCTGAATTCCCACATCACACAAGAGGAACATGACACAAGTCTGGGATTTCCTTAAGTTAACTTAACAACAACAACTACAGTGCCAAGACGAAAAAAGAGAAATAAAGGAAAAACTACTTACCAGTCACTAGCCAACCACTCACCTGCTGGCTGTGATGGCTCAGTTTGTTTTCTTTCTACCTCTCACTTGCCCTCGAGTCTCCCTCACAGGTCCGCCTCTCGGCATCTCTTCCCCCCCTCAGCACCAAATTCCCACTCAGCTCCAAACTCTTGATACCCTCACTCTGGCTGCTGTCTCTCTCTCTCTCTCATTGGCTTGTATAAGATCACTGGTTAGGGATTAGTGTTGGATGACCACTGGCCCAGTCAGTGATACCACATCCCTGGATTGAATTTAAAAAACACAGACAGTGCTGTTTGGGAGGTACTGAACCCTAATTCATTTTGACTCAGTGACATTGAAGGAACGTCTATTTATTTCCAAGTCAAGATGGTGAAACTATTTCCAGTGACGGGGATCAGTGGACACACATTGAAAGAGACTGAACCGGCAGGTGGTGGCATTGGTATCTGCTGCCTTTGCTGCTTGGAAGGTGTTGCCTAAGGAGCTTTGGCGAGTTGCTGCAGTGCATCTTGTAAGACCATATGAAGTAGGAAGAGTAGTAGGCCATTCAGCCCCTCAAGCCTGCTCCCCATTCAATAGGATCATAGCTGATGCAACATTCCTCATGTCCATTTTCCTCCTCTTTTCCCATATCCCTCGATTCCCTTACTGATGAAAATCTCTCTATCTCAGCTTGAAAGATATACAGGAACTTTGCCCACAGCTCTCTGTGGCAAGGACATTGCAAGACTCACAACCACACTATACTCCATTTGCCAACTTTTTGCATACTTAACCTATCAATATCTCTTTGTAAAATCATTAGAAACATAGAACAGTGCAGGCCCTTCGGCCCTCGATGTTGTGCTGAGCTATGTCCAATCCCAAGATTAAGCTATCCCTCTCCCTATCATTCTGGTGTGCTCCATGTGCCTATCCAATAACTGCTTGAAAGTTCCTAACGTGTCCGACTCCACTATCACAGCAGGCAGTCTATTCCCAACCACTCTCTGAGTAAAGAATCTACTTCGGACATCCCTCCTTATCTCCCACAATCAACGTTATAGTTATAACCCCTAGTAACAGCTACATCCACCCGAGGAAATAGTCTCCGCACGTCCAATATATCAATCCCTCTCATCATCTTATAAACCTCTATTAAGTCGCCTCTCATCCTCTCTGCTCTAAAGAGAAAAGCCCCGGTTCCCTCAACCTTTCCTCATAAGACCTACCCTCCAAACCAGGCAGCATCCTGGTAAATCTCCTCTGCACTCTCTCCAATGCTTCCACATCCTTCTTATAGTGAGGTGACCAGAACTGAGCACAATATTCCAAATGTAGTGTCACCAACGTCCGGTATAGTTGCAGCATAACCCCACGGCTCTTAAACTCAAACCCCCGTTATTAGACGCTGACAACACTATAAGCCTTCTTCACGGCTCTATCCACTATCCACGCTATCCACTTTGTATCCCTTTCGCAACTTGCCTTTCCATCTATTTTTGTGTCGTCTGCAAACTTGGCTACAGTTTAGATAGTACATACTGCTGCTATGAGCATGGGTGGAGGAGGGAGTGAACGTTTGTGGATGGGGTGCCAATCAAGCAGCTGCTTTGTCCTGGATGGTGTCAAGCTTCCTGAGTGTTTTTGAATCTATCCTTACCCAGGCAAATGGAGAATATTCCATCTCATTCCTGACTTGTACTTGTAAATAGGAGACAGGCTTTGGTGGCTCAGGAGGTGAGTTACTCTCCACCAAATTCCGAGCCTCTGAGCTGCTGTTTTAGCCAGTCTGGTTTAGTTTCTAGGTAATAGCAAAAGAAATAGGAGCAGCATTAGGCCATTCAGTCCCTCGAGGCTTATCATTTGATAAGGTCATGTCTGATCTAATTGAGACCTTAACTCCATTTTCCAGCCTGTAGAATTCAGCAAAAGAGGACAAAGAATTTGGCCAAGAGGAGAAAAATAAAGTGAGAGTAAGAATCATAGGAACTAGGAGCAGCACCTCGAGCCTGCTCCGTCATTTAATACAATCACAACTAATTTCATCTCCACTTTCCTGCCCATTCACCATCGCCCTTCAAATGCATTTTTAATTAAAAATCTGTCTATCTCCTTTTAAATTTACTCCAAGTCCCAGCATCCACCATGCTCCGGGGCAGCGAGTTCTAGACTCTCATCTCTTAACTCTCATAACTTTCATCTCTGTTTTAAATCTGTCACCCCTTATCCGAAAACTATGACCTCTTGTCCCAGATTGCCCTACATTCTACTTTTGTCCATCCCCATTATCATCTTGTACACCTCAATTAAATCACCTCTCATTCTTCTAAACTCCAGGGGGTATCGGCCTAAACTGCTCAATCGCTCTTCATAAGACAAGCCTCTTATCTCTGGAATCAATGTCGTGAATCTCCTCTGAACCGCCTCCAATACAACTCCATCCCTCCTCAAGTAAGGAGACCAAATATTCTAAGTGCACTACATTCTAAGTGCGGTCTCACTAATGCTTTGTGCAGGAGCTGCAACACTACTTTTGTATTCTATTCCTTTAGCAATGGATGCCAAGATTCCAGTTACTTTCCTTATTATCTGCTGTACCTACATACTAGTTTTCTATGATTCAAGCATGAGGACACTCAGATCCCTCTGCACTGAAGCTTCTTTCCATATAGACAATAATTTGCCTTTGCATTTTTCCTACCAAAACAGATAACCCCATGCTTAACGTTAAACTCCATCTGCCTCATTTTGTCCCGTTCACTTAGCTATCCAAATCCATTTGTAAATTTTATTATCACAAGTTACTATCCTACCTCTTTCATATTGTCTGCAAATTTGGCCATAGTCCCTGCAATCCCTGATTGTAAATAGTTGGAACGTGAGTATTAAACCCTGTGGCACCCCACTAGTTACATCTTGTCAAGTAGAGAACGATCCATTTATCCCCATTCTCTGCCTTCTGTTCGTTAGCAAATCCTCAACCCAAGCTAATAAAATACCCCCAATCCCATGTGAACTAATTTTGTTTGCACCTTATCAAATGCCTTCTGAAGTCCAGATATACTACAGCTACAGGATCACCATGATCCACCTTGCTTGTTACATCACAGATTAGTCAAACATGATTTACCCTCACAAAAGCATGCTGACTTTCTAAATATCGGTTAATACTTTCTTTAAAATGGATTCTATCAATTTCCCCACAACAGATGTTAACTAATTGGCCTATAGTTTCCTATTGTTGCCTCCCTTTTTGAATAAGGGTGTTATATTAACATTTTTCCAATCCACCAGAACTATTTCCATTGGAATATTATGACTAATATATGGACAGTACGGTATCACAGTGGTTAGCACTGCTGCCTCACAGCGCCAGGGACTCAGGTTCAATTTGGGCTTGGGTCACTGTCTGTGCAGAGTTTGCACATTCTCCTCATGTCTGCGTGGGTTTCCTCTGGATGCTCTGGTTTCCTCCCACAGTCCAAAGATGTGTGAGTTAGGTTGATTGGCTGTGCTAAATTGCCCCTTGTGTCAGAGGGATTAGCAGGCAAAGTACGAGGGGTTACGGGAATACGGCCTTGGTGGTTGGTACAGACTCAATGGACGAATGGTCTCCTTGTGTACTGTAGGGATTCTATGATTCACTGGATCCACTGTCTCTAACATCACTTCTTTTAAGCCTCTGGATGTAGGACATTAGGCCCTGGAAACCTGGCTATGCACAAACCCAATAGTTTGCTCAGTACTTTTTCCCTAGTAATGATGATAGTTCTAGTCACTTGCTTTCTATAACCTCTGTGTTTTCTGTTATTATTAGGAACATACTGCAGGGAACATAGAAAGTAGCGTAAAAGCTTCTATACGTATGTGAAGAGAAAAAAACCAGTAACTTCAGAAGTTGGAAAAATTATATTGGGAAACAAAGAAATGGCAGAAGAAATGAACACATATTTTGATACTGTCTTCACAAAAGCGAGCACAAATAATCTCCCAGAAATATTCAGGAACCAAGTGAGAGGGTGGGATTGAAGGAAATCAGTATTAGTAAGAAAATGGTGCTGGGGAAATGAATGGGGTTAAAGGCTGACAATCCCCAGGGCAGCTGGAGTACTGTGTGCAGTTTTGGGCGCCGCACCTGCGCAAAGATATTTTGGCCTTGGAGGGAGTGCAGAGGAGGTTTACTAGGCTGATACCGGAGTTGAGGGGGTTGAGCTATGAGGAGATGCTGAATAAACTAGGCTTGTACTCGTTACAGTTTAGAAGAATGAGGGGAGATCTCATTGAGACGTATAAGATGATGAATGGGATGGATAGGATAGAGGTGGAGAGACTCTTCCCGCTCAAAAAGGACAGTAGGACTAGGGGGCACAGCCTCAAGATAAAGGGGGGGCGTTTTAGAACGGAGTTGAGGAGGAACTTCTTCACTCAAAGGGTGGTGAATCTCTGGAATTCTCTGCCCGTTGAAGTGGTGGAGGCTGCCTCGCTAAATATTTTTAAGACGCGGGTTGATGGGTTTTTGATAAGAGAGGGGATTAAGGGTTATGGGGAGAGGGTGGGAAAGTGGAACTGAGTCACGACAGATCAGCCATGATCTTACTGAATGGCGAGGCAGGCTTGAAGGGCTAGATGGCCTACTCCTGCTCCTATTTCTTATGTTCTTATGTAATCTACATCCCAGAGTATTAAAGGAAAAGGCTCTGGAAATATTGGATGCATTGTTGGACATCTTGTAAAATTCTATAGACTCTGGAGCTGTTCCTGCAGATTGGACGGTGGCAAATGTAACCCCACTATTTAAAAAGGGAGAGAGAGAGAAAAGGGAGAATTATAAACCAGTTAACCTGACATCAGGAATCAGAAAAATGCTGGAGTCTATAGTAAAAGATGTGATAACAGAACATTTTGAAAAGTATTAACCGGATTGGACAAAGCCAGCATGGGATTATGAAAAGCAAATCATGCTTAATAAATTGACTGGAGTTTTCTGAGGATGTAACAGGGAGAATAGACACGGGAGAACTAGTGGATGTGGTGTATTTGGGCTTTCAGAAGGCTTTTGGTAATGTCCCTCATAAGAGGTCAGTGGGTAAAATTGAAGCCCAGGGAATAGGGGGTAATGTACTGGCACAGATCAACAAATGGGGAATAGAGAATGGGAATAAATGGGTCTTGTTCCGACTGGCTGACAGTGACTAGTGGGGGGCCGCAGGGCTCAGTGCTTGGGCCCCAGCTGGTCACAATATTTATAAATGACCTGGATGAAGAATCCAAATGTAACATTTCCAAGTTTGCTGACGACACAAACTGATTGGCATTGTGAGCTGTGAGGAGGATGCAGGGAGGCTTCAAGGTGATTTAGACAAGTTGTGAGTGGGAAAACACAGGATAGATCCCGTACCATGTGGCTAAATGTGAAATTATACACTTTGGCGTGAAAAACAGAAAGGAAGAATATTAGTTAATTCTCTACAACCACCCTCTCTGGCTTCTGTCAAGAAGCCAATTTTGTATCCATTTAGATACCTCACCCTGGATCCAGTGAGATTTAACCTTAAGCAACAACTACCATGCGGTACCTTGTCACAGGCCTTGCTAAAGTCCATGTAGACAACATCAACTGCACTGCCCTCATCTACCTTCTTGGTTACCCCTTCAAAAAACTCAATCAAATTTGTGAGACATGATTTTCCACTGACAAAGCCATGCTGACTGTCCCTAATCAGTCCCTGCATCTCTAAATGCCTGTAGATCCTGTAGAGACGGGTACAATTTTGCCCTTTAAAATGCATTTTGACAGTTACATGCATAAAATGGGTATAGTGGAATATGGGCCACAGGCAGTTGGGGAAAGCTTAATGGTAAAAACTGGGCAGCATGGACAGGTTGGGCCAAAGGGCCTGTTTCCATTTTGTAATCTTGTTGACTCTATGATAATAACTTTGGGAAACAATGCTGCACATTTCCAAAGATCAACCATTCACCATCAATGCCTCTTTAAGCCCAGAGGATTTAGTTTTGCTAATTCAGTCCACTTGAAGACAGATGTCTCTCGTTTAACCAAATAAATATGGCAGCACCAACAATGCAGCTCTCCGTCAGCACTGACCCTCTGACAGTGCGGCACTCCCTCAGCACTGACCCTCTGACAGTGCGGCACTCCCTCAGTACTGACCCTCTGACAGTGCGGCACTCCCTCAGCACTGACCTTCTGACAGTGCGGCACTCCCTCAGTACTGACCCTCTGACAGTGCAGCACTCCCTCAGCACTGACCTTCTGACAGTGCGGCACTCCCTCAGTACTGACACTCTGACAGTGCGGCGCTCCCTCAGTACTGACCCTCTGACAGTGCAGCACTCCCTCAGTACTGACCCTCTGACAGTGCAGCACTCCCTCAGTACTGACCCTCTGACAGTGCGGCACTCCCCCAGTACTGACTCTCTGACAGTGCAGCACTCCCTCAGCACTGACCCTCTGACAGTGCGGCACTCCCTCAGTACTGACCCTCTGACAGTGCGGCACTCCCCCAGTACTGACCCTCTGACAGTGCGGCACTCCCTCAGCACTGACCCTCTGACAGTGCGGCACTCCCTCAGTACTGACCCTCTGACAGTGCGGCACTCCCTCAGTACTGACCCTCTGACAGTGCGGCACTCCCTCAGTACTGACCCTCTGACAGTGCAGCACTCCCCCAGTACTGACCCTCTGACTGTCAGATTTGTCTTCAAACCTGTGGAGTCTAGCTCAATCCCTTGACTTTTTTGTATAGAGGCAAGAGTGCTTCCACTGAGGAGAAAATAAGTGGTCCTGATCTGGTTTTCTCTGTATTTTTGCAGGAATGCTTCTAGCAACTGATTGAATCGCAGTGAAAATGGATATATTTGCTTTGGATGCAGTGGCAGTATCACTGATTCTCACTGATCACCATGGTTGAGATTCCAGGAAAGGCAGCAGTGGTTGTAATGTTCCAGCACAGTCCTGGACACCACTACATAATTCAGGAAATGGGCAGGCGTATTCCTGAACGGCTAAAATGTATGATTGTGTAAATATGTATTTGCGTTCTGTGCTATGTTTAATGCCTACTTCTACTGTTAAACAGTGTGTACATTATTTGGGTCTTTTCCTGGTGTAATCAGGATGGAAGTTTTATTTTTCCTATTCCTTCAGCATGAACACTAATGGGAAGTGAGTGTGAAAGTTCAGCTGGGTATTATTCTAATCTCTGATCAGAGTGGAAATTCCCGTACACCTCCGGTGTTGCTCTGTGACCCCTGGGTCAAGTCACTGAAGGTCAAATCTATGCTAGTCTGAACAGGTTTGAATCCAGGAATCGGGTCACACTGAGTAATTTGCCCCATAATATTCCCAGTAGCCTGTAATATTCTCAAGCTGTGCCACTGTTAATAGTATTACAAACACGTACATGCACACATGAATGGTACATGTGCCATTGACTGTATACTTATGCACATGATGTCGAATGAGCAAGTGTTATCATTAATAATGCCCACGTGAATTGCACAGCCACTCTTATTAGTGGTTTTCAGACTGCTGGTTACTATGGACCGAGGAACAAATCAGTTTTTTTGCAGGGTACAGGGTGAGATAGGTTTGGATTATTCCTCCAGCCCTCCAACTTTTTGCTGTTCCCAAGCTGCTTGTAACCTTTCCCCTAGGGGAACAGCACACACACCCTTCTCCCCCTCATGGGGAGAATGAGGTGGTGGGGTGGAGGGGGGGAATTTACCCAGGCTGTAGGATAGTGAAGATTGCTGAGATGTGTGTTGGCTAGTGAGCTGGGTATGTGTGATTACACCAGTTTCTTACTGAATATTCAGAAGGTGCTGAAGGAGAGAATCTGGGATTCCTTCTGACAAGAATATTGAGCAAGAGTGTGGATCCTGGACAGTGTTTGTGAGAACAGGGGAAAGAATGGGGAGCCTGGCTTTCTGTGAGGAGCTATGGGGAGGGACATACCAACAGATCTCTGACCCTCAAGGTAACACATACTGATGACCTCACAACGTTCCAGATAATATTGGGGTCATTTCTGAACCTTGGGGGGGGAAAAGCTCCCTCATTGCCATAACTGCCCCATTTTCTAGTTTACTATAAAATTTTTAATTTTTTATTTTTTAGAAGGGAAGGGCCAGGGGTTGCTGGGTAGGCTTGTTTTTTATTTTGGTGCTGTTCTGATGTTCTTTTGTACAGAGGGTTACTAATTTTCACTGGCAGAGTCAGCTCGTTGCTGTTCCCTCTTTCTGGTTTTATACATGGATTTTTTTGAGACAAAACTCTTGTTACTACTGGACGCTCTATCCCAATCTTACCAAATACAAATGTTTTGGATTTAAACATGTCCCTGTCTCTCGTATCCTTGTTTCTAAGCTGCCTACTCACTCCAATAGCTGCCCATGATCATCTATGGAGAGAAAATGATATATGTGGGCCCCTCATCACAATGAGTGCTAAGAACAGAAGGTGCTGTAGGGTTAATGTCACTGGGTTAGCAATCTAGAAGTCCAGGCTAATATGCTGAGGATGTGGGTTCAAATCCCACCAAGACAGCTGTACCATTTAATATTCAATTTAAATATTAAGCAAAGCTCAGTAATTGCTGTAAAAACCCACATGATTTGCTAATGTTCTTTAATGCCATCCTGGTCTAGTCTATATGTGACTCCATTGTTGGTGACCCTTAACTGACCCTCTGAAAAAGCCCAGCAAGTGACTCAGTTCAAGGACAGTCAATGCATGGCCAATAATTGATGGCCCACATTCCCATTGAGTCACAGGGGGCGATCTCACCAAAAATGGGCAAGTTAAAAATAAAAAAAATGAAGTAAGATCTATTTTGCACCAGCAGGGGAAAGGGATGGGGCTCGGCTCACACGAAAGCCAGCAGATCTCAGCAGAGGGTGCCACTGCGCATGCACAGATCTCTCTGTGCAATAATGCCCCTAATGTCCTCCTCCACATTAGCTAGCCTCCATGGCCAATCCATCCCTCTCCGATGGACTGGCTGATCGCTGGCTGTGGGTCACAGCCACCCCCAATGCCAAATTCAAAGTGCACAGCATCCCCCCCCTCCACCTCTGCCTTCGGCCCCACCAATTTCAGGCACCGCCCCTCTCAGTAGTCCCCTTCCCCAGTGCCAGGTGGACAGTGCCAGGGTGCCCCCAGTCTCTGGGGGCTGGGGGTGGGGGGGGGGGGGGGGGGGCAGGCTCAGTGGCTTCCGGTCCTACTGGCGAGGCCATCACGACAGATCCCCATTGATGGGGACCATACATGATTGGAGAATTGTGTCCCTGGCTCTCTTGAAATATTTAATTTCTATTTTAAATAATCAGCCTCATGCCTGAAAAGAAGGTCTTTTGGCTTTTTAAGAACATAAGAACATAAGAAATAGGAGCAGGAGTAGGCCACCTAGCCCTTCGAGCCTGCCCCGCCATTCAATAAGATCATGGCTGATCTGAAGTGACTCAGTTCCACATTCCCGCCCTCTCCAAAGGAATGTCTCCTCATTTCTGTCCTAAATGGCTGACCCTTTCATCTGATACTACAGCAGGGGCTAATACCCTCCTTCTCAGCATCTGTTCTGTCGGACTATCTTAGAATCTTGTGTGTTTCATAAGAACATAAGAAATAGGAGCAGGAGTAGGCCATCAGGCCCTTCGAGCCTACCCCGCCATTCAATAAGATCATGGTTGATCTGCCTTGGCTTAGTTCCACTTTCCCGCCTTCTCCCCATAACCCTTAATCCCCTTGCCTATCAAAAACCTATCTGCCCGCGTCTTAAATACAGTTAGCGAGGCAGCCTCCACCACTTCAACGGGCAGAGGATTCCAGAGGTTCACCATCCTTTGAGTGAAGAAGTTCCTCCTCAACTCCGTTCTAAACCGCCCCCCCAATCTTGAGGCTGTGCCCTCTAGTCCTACTGTCCTTTCTGAGCGGGAAGAGCCTCTCCACCTCTATCCTATCCATCCCATTCATCATCTTGTACGTCTCAATGAGATCTCCCCTCATTCTTCTAAACTCTAATGAGTACAAGACTAGTTTATTCAGCCTCTCCTCATAGCTCACCTCTTCCCGCTTAAAAAAGACAGTAGGACTAGGGGGCACAGCCTCAAGATAAAAGGGGGGCGGTTTAGAACGGAGTTGAGGAGGAACTTCTTCACTCAAAGGGTGGTGAATCTTTGGAATTCTCTGCCCGTTGAGGTGGTGGAGGCTGCCTCGCTAGATATTTTTAAGACGCGGGTTGATGGGTTTTTGATAAGAGAGGGGATTAAGGGTATGGGGAGAGGGCGGGAAAGTGGAACTGAGCAGCGACAGATCAGCCATGATCTTATTGAATGGCGGGGCAGGCTCGAAGGGCTAGATGGCCTACTCCTGCTCCTATTTCTTATGTTCTTATGTTATCTGGATGAAAAGATGGAGGAAAAAGAATTCTTTCTCTTTGTCATCAACACAGTAATTTGGTCAAATGCCAGTTTCCCATCACCAAAACCCTTCATTCTGTACCAAAGGAAAAGGTTGCTCCCGAGGTTTACAGACTGATAGTCTTCACCTAGTGACCTGCAACTCCTCCCCACTGGGCGAGCCTCCACTCGCTGGATAAGGCAGCTTGTACTCCACGAAGACTATTGATTTGTTGATGATTGCCCCGTGGTCTTCATGATTATTGTAACAGATTCTGTCACCTATTTTGCACACTGGAGTTTCGATACCTTCCACCAAACTAAATATGGGAATAACTTTAAATAAGTTAAGTTTATTTATTAGTCAGAAGCAAGGCTTACATTAACATTGCAATGAAGTTACTGTGAATTTCCCCTAGTCACTACAGTCTGGTAGCTGTTCAGGTCAATTCACCCAACCTGCACTTCTTTCAGTCTGCGGGAGGAAACCGGAGCACCTGGATGAAACCCACACAGTCACAGGAGAACATGCAAACTCCACACAGACAGACTTGTGTTGTGAGACAGCAGTGTGAACCACTGTGCCACAACTCATGAAGTCCGTCCGTTGCAGGTTGAGATTAATACTGCATTTAAAAGTCTTTATGATTGGCTGAATGATGTTCTCAATATGCTGTTATATACACAAGCTGGGATTAATTATAAATTATTTAGGCAAAGTTCTCTTACTGGCCAGGGAGAGTTTGATTTTAAATCTGGCCTGGATAGAATTTGAATTTAGCTTAAAAATTTAGTAAATTTAATAATTTAATAAAGTGACCAAGAAGCTGAAGAATTGTTAAAAAATCAGATGGTTTACTCTCTGGTTCATCCTTTAGGGAAGGAAATCTGCTGTTCTTACTCGATCTGGTCTACATGTGACTCCAGGCCCTCAGCAATGTGGTTGTATGTAAATTGCTCGATAAAATGGCCACGTTATTTATATTGTCACCTTCTCAGAGTAACTCAGGATGAGCAATGACTTTAACAGTGACTTACACATCAATTCTAAAAATTATTCAATTTCAGACTCATTCCCCAGGATTGCTACGAATTAGCACTCATTGGATTTCATTGGGGAAGAGGCTAAAATGAGGAACATTGCAGCAACAAAACTTAATTCAGCTAATCTTGTGGCAATGTTTCCATCTGGTGGAAACTCTGGGAAGTACAGCTCCATTCTCCAAGCACTCTTTTTTATGTAGTTGACCTGTAGTTTGGAAATGCAGATGTTCAGGGTTGTTGAGCAGCTGTGCTGCACATTCTTTGCTAAAAAGCATATGCGTCAATCACAGTGGATAATGCATCAACTAACTCTTAGAACCGTAGAACCATAGAAAATTACAGCTCAGAAACAGGCCTTTTGGCCCTTCTTGTCTGTGCCAAACCATTTTTTGCCTAGTCCCACTGACCTGCACTTGGACCATATCCCTTCACACCCCACTCATCCAAGAACCCGTCCAAGCTTTCATGATTTCTTAATCTGGGGAGGAAGTGGAAGTTGAGTGTAGAGGCTAATAATGCTGATAGACCTCAACTGTCCTGTCCCTATAGATGGCATCCCTTTGAGTGACCCACAACCTGTGGAGACCATTCTCATCACTCACTGTCAGACTGGATTGCCAGGATATTCTTGCTGCCATCAGTGTGGGCACAGAAAGCCCTCAGATCTCTGTGGCATGTCTCCTTTCATTTTATATCAATTATCCTTTGATGAGAGACTGAATAAATTGAGTCTATATTCTCTGATGTTTAGAAGAATAAGAGATGATCTTATAGAAACATACAAGATTCTGGAAAGGACTTGACAGGGTTGACATTGAGAAATTGAATCTGAAGAAGAGTGTTAGAGCATAGAACAGTACAGCACAGGAAGAGGCCTTTTGGCCCACAATGTTGTGCTGAACATGACGCCAAATTAAACTAATCCCTTCTGCCTGCCCTTGCTCCATATCCCTCTATTCCTTGCAAATCTGTGCGCTTATCTAAAAACCCTTTAAACACCCCTACTGTATCTGTCTGCACCACCATCCCTGGTAGCGCGTTCCAGACATCTACCACTCTCTGTGTGAAAAACTTGTCCCTCACATCTCCTTTGAACTTTCCCCTCTCACATTAAGTCCATGCCCATTAAGTATTAGGCATTTCCACTCTGGGAAAAAGATTCTGACTGGCAACCCTATCTATGCCTCTCATAATTTTATAGACTTCTATCAGGTCTCCCCTCAGCCTCCACTGCTCCAGAGAAAACAGCCCTAGTTTGTTCAGCCTTTCCGTATAGCTCATCCCCTCCAATCCAGGCAGCATCCTGGTAAACTTCTCCAAAGCCTCCACATCCTCTGTTTCTTGCTCCGCAGATGTGCCAGATCTGCTGAGTTTTTCCTGCTTGTGTTTCTGATTTCCAGCATCTCCAGAATTTTGCTTTAATTATTGGATATATCCCTCAACCTTCACACTGGAATGATGGAGGGGTGATCTGATAGAAGGCTACAAGATTATGAGAGCATGGTCAGAATGCATGTACAGAAGCTTCTTCCAAGGATGGAAGAGCCAATTACTAGGGTGCCTGGTTTAAGGTGCAAAGGGCAAGGTTTGAAGGAGATGTACAAGGCAAGTTTTTTACACAAAAGGTGGTGGGTGCCTGGAACTCGCTGCCAGAGGAGGTAGTGGAAGCGGATACGGGCATCTGGACAAATACATGAATATGATGGGAATGGAGAGATATGATACCCGGAAGAGTAGGGGCTTTTAGTTCACATGGGCAGCATGGTTGGTGCAGGCCTGGAGGGCCGAAGGGCCTGTTTCTGTGCTGTAATTTTCTTTGTTCTTTGTTCTATATTATTTCCCTTGGTTGAAATCTAAAACATAGGTTCACAGTCTCAGGGTAAGAGGCCAACCATTTCAGTCTGACTTGAGCAATTTCTTCATTCAGCTTTTGATGCCAGCTGATGTTGCTATTGGAACTATGTAACTATTGCTATCCCAGGGCGGAACCCAGTTTGACAGATCCTAACTTTTATATTTTTCTTTGGAAACATGCAGGGCAGTGACTAAGCAGAGTCACAGGAGTCAGCTGATGAACTTTTAAAAAATAATAAAACATTTATTAAACAACAAAAGATTAACTATATGACATGACTCCTTCATTCCAACTACATCTTCACAGATATACACAGATTTGGATAGCACAAGTTACAAAATTTATCTCATACTCTAATGTTCTCAGTAAGTACACTGTCCATGTAAACCAAAAGGCAAAATGTGGTCAGACCCAACACCCTGAAACATATAAATGAAAGAACATAAGAAATAGGAGCAGGAGTCGGCCATCCAGCCCATCGAGCCTGCCCCACCATTCAATAAGATCATGGCTGATCTTTTTGTGAACTCAGCTCCACTTACCCGCTCGTTCACCATAACCTTTAATTCCTTTATTGTTCTAAAATCTATCTATCCTTGCCTTAAAAACATTCAATGAGGGAGCCTCAACTGCTTCACTGGGCAGGGAATTCCACAGATTCACAACCCTTTGTGTGAAGAAGTTCCTCCTCAACTCAATCCTAAATCTGCTTCCCCTTATTTTGAGGCCATGCCCCTTAGTTCCAGTTTCACCCTCCAGTGGAAACAACTTCCCTGCTTCTATCTTATCTATTCTCTTCATAATCTTATATGTTTCTATAAGATCGCCCCTCATTCTTCTGAATTCCAATGAGTATAGCCCCAGTCTACTCAGTCTCTCCTCATAATCCAACCCTCTCAACTCCAGAATCAACCTAGTGAATCTCCTCGGCACCCCCTCCAGAGCCAGTATATCCTTTCTCAAGTAAGACCAAAACTGTACACAGTACTCCAGGTGTGGCCTCACCAGCACCTTATACAGCTGCAACATAACCTCGCTGTTTTTAAACTCCATCCCTCTAGCAATGAAGGACAAAATTCCATTTGCCTTCTTAATTACCTGCTGCATCTGCAAACCAACTCCTTGAGATTCCTGCACAAGGACACCCAGGTCCCTCTGCACAACAGCATGCTGCAATTTTTTACCATTTAAATAATTCCTACCAAAATGGATGACCTCACATTTACCAACATTGTACTCCATCTGCCAGACCCTTGCCCACTCACTTAGACTGTCTATATCCCTTTGCAGACTTTCAGAATCCTCTGCACACTTTGATCTTCCACCCATCTTAGGGTCATCTGCGAATTTTGACACACTACACTTGGTCCCCAACTCCAAGTCATTTATCTAAATCGTAAACAATTGCGGTCCCAACACTGATCCCTGAGGCACACCACTACTCACTGATCCCCAACCAGAAAAACACCCATTTACCCTCATCTTTGCTTTCTGTTAGTTAACCAATCCTCTATCCACGCTAATACATTACCCTTAACACCGTGCACCTTTATCTTACGCAGCAGTCTTTGGTGCGGCATCTTGTCAAATGCCTTCTGGAAATCCAGATACACCTCATCCACAGGTTCCCCACTGTCCACTGCACATGTAATGTCCTCAAAGAATTCCACCAAATTAGTCAAGCATGACCTGCCCTTCATGAACCCATGCTGCGTCTTACCAATGGGACAATTTATATCCAGATATCTCGCTACTTTTTCCTTGATGATAGATTCAAGCATTTTCCCCACTACAGAAGTTAAGCTAACCGGCCTATAGTTACCTGCCTTTTGTCTACCTCCTTATTTAAACAGTGGCATCACATTTGCTGTTTTCCAATCTGCGGGAACCACCCCAGAGTCCAGTGAATTTTGGTAAATTACCACTAGTGCATTTGCTATTTCTCCCACCATCTCTTTTCTTACCCTGGGATACATTCCATCAGGACCTGGAGTCTTGTCTACCTTTAGCTCCATTAACTTGCCCAACACTACCTCTTTTGTGATAATGATAGTTTCTCGGTCCTCATCTGCTGTAGCCTTCCTGTTATCAATTTTTATTATATTATTTGTATCTTCCACTGTGAAGACTGACACAAAATATCTGTTCAACGCCTCAGCCATTTTCTCATTTCCAGTTCTTCCATTCCCCTTCTCATCCTCTAAAGGACCAATGTTTATTTTTGCCACTTTTTTTCATTTTATATATTTGTAGAAACTTTTGCTCTCTGTTTTTATATTCTGAGCTAGTTTACTCTCATGATCCATCTCCATAGCTTTTTTCATGGTTTTCTGCTGACCTTTAAAGATTTCCCAATCCTCTAGTTTCCCACTAATCTTTGCCACTTTGTATACATTTTCTTTCAATTTGACATCCTCCTTTATTTCCTTAGGTATCCATGACTGATTATCTCTTTTTCTACAGTCCTTCCTTATCACTGGTATATGCTTTTGCTGAGCACTGTGAAAGATCGCTTTGAAATCCTCCACTGTTCCTCAATTGTCCCACCATAAAGTTTTTGCTCCCAGTCCACCTTAGCCAACTCCTCCCTCATCCCTTTGTAGTTTTCCTTGTTTAAGCACAAGACACTGGTATTGGATTTTACCTTCTCATGCTCCATCTATATTTTAAATTCAGCCATACCATGATCGCTTCTTCCAAGAGGAAGCAAGAGAATTTGGCAGAGTGCAAAATTCTCTGTTCTCACTGGCAGTGGCAGAAGGACATGAACGGCTGGAGAATTCCAGCCATTGCCTTTAAAATGATTTAAACTGATTGCTAAGTAGAAATCATTTGGTAAACTCAGCACACCGCAGGGAAAGAAATCTGTTATCCTTACCAGCACAGAGCTATGCGTTACTCTAGGAGAGAGAATTGAGCCAATATTTTGAGCCTGGATGACCCTTCGTCACATCAATGTTGCTGCACAATCTGAAGCCTCATCAGTGACACTTTCAATCCTGAAAAACACTGAACCTAATGTCCATCAGTTAATGCAATAAAAACTGAGTAGGAACAGAAGATTGATTTAAAATTGTTTTTAATTATACAGCATTCAGTTTTCGAGATGCACAGAAACACACAGAGAAATGCACAAGTCAAATACCTACAGACATGTTTCCACCCACTCACCTACAAATATAAACATGCAGAAATACACACAAATATACAACCTCTCATACACACATACTCTAACACACACCCTTATACACATTCATATATATGGCCACACCTAGAAATATACATGCAATCACACAATGAAAAATGCTTATATATTTACACACATTCAGAGACAAATACAACAGAAATACATTTAGACACACTAAATAGTGACACATTGGCTGAAATTCACCTGTCCGTCCACCACGGGAATTGTAAGGGGGGTTTGGTGGGGGGAGGGGAGGGGGTGGTGGACCATGCAAAGGTCCAGTGACCTTTTGAAGCCAGTTTGGTTGGAGAATCTGGCCCCATTGTGTTAATTGTATTGATTGAAATGGTTTTCAACACAGAGGTGGTAATCTCTTTGATTAGCACAAAGGCATGTGGCTAGTCATCACACTGGTCTTGGCCAGAGAAAAGTTACCTGGACTGAAGGAATGCGAATCTGACTATTTAAAATAATATTCAGGAGGGAATTGGCAAACAAAACCCTAGTTTTGAGTTTAGATGTAGAAGCCCACATTTCTGAAGCTGCTGAATAAGACCCTGTGCTCACTGTGCTTGCTAGGTGCATTCACCAAGACCTCAAATTTAAAATTCTCATCCTCAAGTTCAAATGTCCATGGCCTTGCTTCTCCCTCTGTCCCACCTCGAGTCTCAGACATATTGGGTGGGATTTTATGGCCTCACTCGTCCTGAAACTGTAAAATCCAGCCTGAGGTCAATGGATATTTCCATGGTCCACCCCTCACCCACTCCGATTCCTGTGGCGGGCAGGATGGTACATTTCCACTCATTCTTTCTGTTAACATGTTGATGTAGGGAGCTATCTATTGGTGCATGGAGTTGGGGGTAAGGTGTTAGCGTGGATAGAGGATTGGTTGTCTAATAGGAGGCAGAGAGTTGGTATCAATGGGTGCTATTCTGATTGGCGGTTGGTGACTAGTGGAGAGCTGCAGGGATCGGTGCTGGGGCCTCAGCTATTTACCATTTATATAGATGATCTGGAGGAGGGGGCTGAGTGTAGGGTGATGAAATTTGCTGATGACACCAAGATGAGTGGAAAAGCAAATTGCGCGGAGGGTGTGGAAAGTCTGCAGAGAGATCTGGATAGGCTGAGCGAGTGAGTGAGGACCTGGCAGATGGAGTATAATGTTAGCAAGTGTGAGGTTTATCCACTTTGGCAGAAATAATAGTAGGAGGGATTATTATTTAAAGGGCGAAAAGCTGCAGCATGCTACGGTGCAGAGGGACCTGGGGTTCCTTGTGCATGAGTTGCAAAAACCCAGTCTGAAGGTGCAGCAGGTGATCAAGAAGGCGAATGGGATGCTGGCCTTTATAGTGAGGGGGATAGAATATGAAAGAGAGGTCTTGCTGCAACTGTACAGGGTACAGGTGAGGCTGCAGCTGGAGTACTGTGTGCAGTTTTGGTCGCCACACTTGCGCAAAGATATATTGGCCTTGGAGGGAGTGCAGAGGAGGTTCACTAGGCTGATACCGGAGATGAAGGGGTTGGACTTTGAAGAGAGACTGAATAGACTGGGTCTGTACTTGTTGGAGTTTAGAAGGATGAGGGGGGATCTTATAGAGATGTATAAGATAATGAAAGGGATGGATAGGGTAGAGGTAGAGATTCTTCCCACTTAGAAAGGATAGCAGGACTAGAGGACACAGCCTCAAAATAAGGGGGAGGGGCAGTTTAGATCGGAGTTGAGGAGGAACTTCTTCACTCAAAGGGTGGTGAATCTCTGGAATTCTCTGCCCGTTGAAGTGGTGGAGGCTGCCTCGCTAAGTATATTTAAGTCATGGGTAGATAGGTTTTTGACAGACAAGGGAATTAAGTGTTATGGGGAGAGAGCGGGAAAGTGGAACTGATCTACTTCAGATCAGCCATGATCTTATTGAATGGCGGGGCAGGCTCGAAGGGCTAGATGGCCTACTCCTGCTCCTATTTCTTATGTTCTTATGTAAGATACTGTCTTTATTTTGGAGTTCATTTTGGGCAGCACAGTGACACTGCTGCCTCAGCGCCAGAGACCCAGGTTCAATTCCCGGTTTGGGTCACTATCTGTGTGGAGTTTGCACATTCTCCCTGTGTCTGCATGGGTTTCCTCCAGGTGCTCTAGTTTCATCCCACAGTTTAAAAGACGTGCCGGTTAGGTGCATTGACCCGATCAGGTACTGAAGTGTGGTGACTAGGGGAGTTTTACAGTAACTTGCTTTACTTTACTAAACTTTACTTTAAAACTTTATTTCTTCACGTCCATGTTTGAAGATGGCGGTGGAGTGTGACGACTCTTTATGAGCTATGTTTGGTATGATTTGTATGGATAGCACGCAAAACAATACTTTTCACTGTATCATATTATGATGAGACAATAATAACTTAAATCAAATCAAGGTGTGGAGATGCCAGTGTTGGACTGGTGTGGACAAGGTGAGAGGTCACATAAGAAATAGGAGCAGGAGTAGGCCATCTAGCCCTTCGAGCCTGTGATAGTGGTTCAGTTCCACTTACCCGCCTGCTCCCCATAACCCTTAATTCCCTTATTGATCAGAAATCTATCTACCTGTGACTTAAACACTTTTAACGAGGTAGCCTCCACTGCTTCAATGGACAGAGAATTCCAAAGATTCACTACCCTCTGAGAGGAGAAGCTCCTCCTCAACTCTGCTCTAAATTGACTCCTCCTTATTTTGAGGCTGTGTCCTCTAGTTCTTGTTTCCATTCTAAGCGGGAAAAATCTCTCTGCCTCTACCCTCTCTAGCCCCTTCATTATCTTATATGTCTCTATAAGATTTCCCCCAGCCTTCTAAACTCCAACGAGTACAGGCCCAATCTACTCAATTAAGAAGTATGAATAAAAGAAATGAATTGTAATGTTTTGATAGTAGGTTGTTGGGCTGGAAATTTGCAAGGTCAGTTTATACTGGTTCAAAGGTCTGTGTCAACTGGTGAAGTATCTCTATCTGTAGTGAAAGATCTTGATACAGTTATGCATGCTATCCACCACCGCAACGTGCCCAACATGGATGAGTCCAAGACCCCGAGGACTGTTGAGTCCACCTTCCACAATAATGCTGGCGGGCCCTTGTGGAGGGTAGAGGACGATTGAATGCCTGTGTCTCCAGTCTACCACCAGCACATTGTCCAGGTCATCGATACAGACGCCCCATGGGTTTGAAAGCTCAATGGTCAAACTGGACTTGGTGCTGCCCAGAACACGAAGAACCTGCAAATTTCTGTCCAGAACCTTCACACAGCAACCACCATCAAAACCCCTCTCTGAGACAGCAACATGCTCTGAGCTATTAATGCTGATAAAATAAGGTTTATTGAAGCCAGATACTACATTGTTGTCCAGCCTTTGTGCAGTATGTGAATCCAGGGTCAAGACTGAGATGGTTCCTTGCTTTGTATCAGTGATGAGGAACTGGTCACTGATGTTGACAGTGATGCCCCTTGGGTTCTGGAAATTGTCAGTGATGATACTGAGGAGCTTTCCATGCCTGCTGTAAACCTCTATTGATTTATTAGAGATGTTGGACAGAGCCAACAGGCCCTGGCTATTCACTGAAACATCAAAGTAGGCACCTCGCTCCAACGCAATCTGTTGGATGACATCTCCTTTTCTGTTCCTAGCCTGTAGCCTCTTGTTTCCATAATCCACTACATACATGGTGCCCTGGGGGGTGGTGTGTATGCCATAAGGGAGGTTCAGATCTGCTCGACCACAGCCATATCTTCCAAACTGTCCAACAAGATCATTTTTGAAGAAAGGAGTTCCTCTCTGTGCCTGGGAGCTCAGATTGGCCTCGCTTTTGCTCCGTGCTTCAGTAGCAGCAAGGGATGAATGAGGACTCTTTGTAGCTGTCATCCACCCATCCATCTTAGTGGAAACTCCACTGCAAGCCACAGAAAGAAACTTACTGTAGTTAGATTGTGATACCTTAGATGTTAAAATCTTCCTGTCTTCTTGAAAAGGGACTTTAGGTTTCCTGGACACCTTTGGCTGAAGCCATGACTTTTGACCTCCTAACTCTGATGAATAGGGGCGAGACATTCTATGGTGACCCAGGGACTCTTTGTTGTCTACAGTTAGTGATGGATGTTCTCCACTTTGGAAGTTTGGAACTGAACTGCTATTTAAACTTGTTCTCAGTCTCCTGGATGGACTAGGGCACCTCCCTTTGACATTAATGATTTGAGATGAACCTTTCTTGTTAACCTCATTCCTGCCTGTTTTGGTAAAATGAGACCTGTATTTCCCTTTTGCCTGATTCTGCACTGCTTTTGAGGGTATTTTCTCCCTCTCTTCAAAGCTTCGAGGTGAATCAATCAGGAAAGTATTGGAAGAATCCAGACTGTCAGTGGGAGAGGATATCCTTTGTGAAAGATTTTCCAACTTGTCTTCCTCCGGATCACTGAATAGCCTCAGTTCTGGGATTACTGGTCTGTCATTTGTAGACAGGTCCAGACAGCTCTTACTAATCTTCTTCTTTTTAAACCTTTTGTTCGATTTTGAACTCCCTGTGTTGCCTGCTGCAAAACTTCCACCGTCTAGCTTAGCTGCTGCTTTGCTGATTGATTCCATTGATGGCCAACATGACATTTTATGAACACTATCCTCTTGTGATGCGGAAGGCAGACGACTGGAACAGATGGCTTGTGTCCTGTAAAGTTCAGGATCCTTTTCTTCTGTCTGGTTTAGTGCTTTCACTCTAGTCTTGGTACAGTGTTCAGAAATGGAATCATCTGAATCTTCATCAGAGATAATTGCTCTTGTCACTCTGAAAAGGGATTCAGGATCAATTGGCTGGGAAGTTTCTGTCTGAGGTGAGCTGGATGTTGAATCACCTCCAAGACATTCCAGTGGATTAGTAGGGTTTGATTGATTTGCCTTGTTTCCATCTGTTGAAGTACTGTTCCTTACTTGTGAGATAGTGTTGTCAGGATTAGTAGTGGGCACACAAATCTTTGGTTGTATTAGTGCTGCAGAGTCCTCCTGAGTGTTTGCTGGAAAGCTATTGGTCTGAGACTTCAGCACTGGCTCAGGTTTTGTCTTCATCACTGAACAGTGATTAATGATTTGCTCTTGACCCCTTTGAGTTTGTACATTATAGTTGGGAGTCACAAGTGAACGTGCAGAGGCTTGGTCATTCTTGTTTGGACCAGACAGTCTCGAATTCTGGACACTGGAGCACTGAGAACCTATAAGACTTGGAATAGCTGCATCTTGGTTTAAAGAGGCATCACCTTTGATCCCCAAAGTTCTCATCATGAAGGGGACTCCACTGTTCCTCTTCTCAAACACTTCTAAGTTCTCTATTTCATTAGCTGACATTTGAGAGGCACATCCACCATCTAGCCACGAGGCTGAACTATTCACCTCTTCCGTAAAGACTGAAGACTCACACGTCCCACAACCCTCACTATCAGCAGTTTCATTCCCAATTGCATCACTGCACTCTGGGTTTGGCGATGAAACTGTTTGACATTCACTCACCATCAGAGAAGGTTTATTTCCTGAAGTTAGAATGTTACTGTATGGCTGTGAGTTCTCATGAAGCTCTATCCCTTCCTCGCTTTGTATTTCTCCATCAGTTCCTTTCCAGTTCACGTGACCCTCTGTGCTGTCCTGTAAGAAGGCATTTAAAGCACCTTGAATACTTGAAGGATCGCCTGCCAGACAGTAGCTTTGACTTACGCTGTTGCAGTCAGAGTTTTGCCAAGGGGCTGTGCTGTTGATTCCTGAATTCTCACTGAATGTTGAAGAGTCTGTCTTAACTTTGTGCTGCAGCACTGAGGGGCCACTCAGCTCAGCACCTTGACACAGAGAGGAAAAGGAGAACTGAAGACACAGTTCCTCTGATACAATCTCCCCCAGCTTCAGGCCCTGATGGAGTCTTGGCACAAACTGAAGCTTCTTCAGTATGATATTGAAGCTCTTCTCCTTGGAGAAAAACTTGGCAATTTGATCCTGGATCTCTCTGCCACTGATGTGTTTACCTTCTGAGTTTATCAATGTCTGAAGCTTGGAGCAAAGCTGTAAAATTTGCTCTTGTTTCTGGTCAATTTTGGAGATTCCATCCTGGAGATTTGTTTGGTTAAATTCCTGCAGGATTGTCAGCTGTCTCTTCAGTTCACATTGTTCTTCCTCTATTTTATTCAGAATGATTTCCTCTTGTTGAAGAATTGACAGTCGAACACGTTCAGAGCAATTGAAAATCCTTTCATGCTCCTTGATGTTGCTTAATCTGAGGTCCTCAAGTCTCTGATAGTCTTTCTGGAGCTTGGACAACAAGTCTACATATTCCTCCATTGCTGCCTTGTTGTGATATTGATGCTGCTGAGATGAGGTTGAATGCTTCTTCAACAGATGAAGATGAAGTCAGTCCACTTTCTGCTCAACTCTTTCCTACAGAAAAACAGTAAACTCATTAAGATATGTTTTGATTTGTTCATTATTCTTGCAAGGATTCTGGCTCATGGGACAGATGAAGACCCGTTGGGTGGCACTGCCAGTAGTGACATCCCACAAAGCTATTGGAAGACTACGCCCTCAGCAGAGATCACTTAGCATGAAAAGAGAGAGCAGGAGGATAACATGGATTGAGCTGAAGGAGTTTTTCAGGAATGCATCTTCGAATATGGCACCTGACTGTGAAATGCAGCTTTCTACTTTTATCACATGCTCTGGGCTTGCTGATATTGAAACCCAAAACAAACAGGTTGTAACCACAGACTCAAGCCTGGAGCACAAGAACCAAACACAAAGTGAACCTTCAAACACAGTTCATTTCATTTTAATTGCAAATTCTCCTCATAGTTTTCAGAGATCAAACAATGAAATGACTGCACAGAAACTGCAGGAGATCGTCTCATGTAACTGAAACCACAGCGAACATTGCGTACTCTATAATTAAATTTAAATGACTGTTTTGTTAATGCTGTTCAGTGACAATGAGAGGGGTGGCCACACAGGTGGAGATAAAGGTAAAAGCAAAATATATAGACCGTTGAGATAATGGATTGAATTTTGCTGTGGCCATTGGAAGTCTGACATAGAGACCATTTGTGAGATTGTACCTTTTGGCAGTGCACCCAATGGCACAAGTTTAGAACAAAGAAAATTACAGCACAGGAACAGGCCCTTCGGCCCTCTAAGACTGCATTGACCATGCTGCCCGACTGAATTAAAACCCCCTACCCTTCCAGGCTCCATATCCCTCTAATCCCTGTTCATGTATTGCCGAGATGACCCTTAAAAGTTTACTGGAAGCAACATAATAATTGACCACCTCTGCAAGCAATTAAAGGCAACAGATGGAACAAGGATTCAGAAGGGCCAATGGGAGAGCCTGAGGGAATGGCTGGCCGGCAGTTCCACTGCGAGAGGTGAGCACCATTAAGGAAGAGGGAGATCTTGGGCACACCTAAAGGCTCAAAACTCTGAGGATTCTGTGTGGAAGAGGAATCCAGCCAAAAGAATGAATGACTGTCATTGCACCTCTTTGAGTTTTGTGTCTTCCTGATACCTACACTTGCAGCAGCTTCTGATGGTCCCTGACTCCCACTATCTTCGAAGCATTGCTGGCTCCCAAATGTTGCAACACCAGAAAACTTGCACTGCTCACAGAAAATGGCCCTTAATTGAAGCCTTAATTAACCGGAATGTCTGATGATTTCAGTGACAGACTGCCTGAGAACACCCACCAGGAAAGAACCATGTCCTGACTGAGATTTCCACTATCTTCCTGCACTCACTCTCCATGCCTCCATGCAACCAGGAAACTCCCCCCGAACCAAAATGAAACCTGAAAACTGGGAATAAAATTTGAAACTGTGGGAAATATGCAACATGTCTAAAACGAGATTTAATATTTTACATTGTTTTCAGTTTTATTACAAGTGACAAATAAACATTAAAAGATATACAAGTATAGATGGGAAAATGAGAAAGAGGAGAGAGGAGTGGTGGGAGGGGGAAAAAGCAACAAAAGAATGAAAGAGCATGTAAGACGGAGTGTCACTTTCCATCCCACCAAGTCTAATTCTAATTGAATCAGTTGGTATGCATGTAACCCTTGAGATCTTGATCATGCAGAGTTTATAAGGAGAAAAGTTTCCAATGCCTTATCTGCAAATACTTACTGGGATGACTTCCAATGAATCTTCAGAATCTCATGCATTCATGTTACTACACAGAAGGAAGTATTTGGCTCATTGTACCTGTTCCAATTACCTATTCTTTGCCCATAGCCATGCAATTCTTTTTCTTTTCAACTATTTATCCAATTCCCCTTTGAAAGTTATACTTGAATCTCTTCCCATCATCTTTTCAGGCAGCGCCTTCCAGATCACAATAACTTTCTGTGTAAAAAGATTCCCTTATGTTTCCTTGTCAAATATCTTAAACCCACTGGCGAAAAATTATCATTCATTAACTCTGCTTCTCCTCACAGATGCTGCCTGACATCACAGAATCGTACAGCACAAAAGACGCCCTTTGGCCCATTGAATCTGCACTGATGTGAGGCACACTTCACTTCCCACCTATCCCATTTACCAGCACTTGGCTCATAGCCTCGACTGTTATGAATCCAGACACTTGATGTGAGGTAATTCACCCCTCATGTTGAGAATTTCCAGCATTTTTGTTCTCTTCTGTTGCCAGTGGAAAAGGTTTCTCCCAATTTACCCTAACCTGATTTTGAACAATTTATCAAATCTATTTTAAAATTCTCTGCTTGAAGGAAAGTTATGTAGAAAAGTAATTTAGATTTAGAACCTTAACTCTGTTTCTCTCCATAGATGCTGCCAATCTTGCTGAGTTTATCCAGCATTTGCTGCTTTTATTTCAGATTTCCATATACACAGTATTTTGCTTTTATTTATCTCAGCATCTCCAGTTTCCCTGTAATGAACTCTTGCATCCTGAGTACCTTTCCAGCAAATCTCTTCCACACTATCTCGGAGGCCTGGATACATTCTTCCTGGAGTATGAAGTATGAAGTTGATCCAGGTGTTTTATAAGGTTTTAGCAAAACATTATTACTTTAGTACTCTATTCCTCAATAGCTATATGCATTTTTAATTGTCTCCTGAACTTGTTCTGCCAGTTTCAAGGATTTATATACATCAACTCTCAGGTCTGTCCATCCCTTCAGCTGTAAAATTATACATGTTCTTTCTAAAAAAATGAATCATATCACACTTCTCTACATTAAATTGCATCATTCCTGTGTCTATTTCCCTAGTCCATGAAGTTTGTTATCACCCTCCTCAGATAGGGTTGTTAGGAAGGCATACGATGTCTTGGTGTTTATTGGTAGGGGGATTGAATTTAGGAGCCGCAGCATGACGTTGCAACTGTACACTACTCTGGTGCGGCCGCACTTGGAGTATTGTGTGCAGTTCTGGTCCCCACATTATAGGAAGGATGTGGAGGCTTTGGAGAGGGTGCAGAGGAGGTTTACCAGGATGTTGCCTGCTATGGAGGGGAGGTCCTATGAGGAGAGACTGAGGGATTTGAGGTTGTTTTCGTTAGAAAGAAGGCGGCTACGAGGAGACCTTATTGAAACATATAAGATGATTAGAGGTTTAGATAGGGTGGACAGTGATAGCCTTTTTCCTCGGATGGAGAAAGCTAGCACGAGGGGGCATAGCTTTAAATTAAGGGGTGGTAGTTATAGGACGGATGTCAGGGGTAGGTTCTTTACCCAGAGGGTGGTGAGGGATTGGAATGCTCTGCCTGCTGCAGTTGTAAATGCGCCTAGTTTGGGGGCGTTTAAGAGATCCGTGGATAGGTTTATGGATGGAAAGGGTTTGGTTTAGGTTAGAGGTCATTGCTTTTTAACTGGTCGGTGCAACATCGTGGGCCGAAGGGCCTGTTCTGCGCTGTAATGTTTTATGTTCATTGTTTACTATGTTCTGCGACATCGTTTAGTTTCTGAGCCTTACTATTTATTATGTGGCTGCATCAAGATTTGTATCTCATTAAAGTAAAATTAAACTTGAAATTAACATTGACATATTTATATCAATTTCCCTTCTATGAAAAAATAGTCAAAAACTCATATATAAGATCTATGAGCACTGTTCAAAATCTCAGAGACCTCTATTAGGTTGCCTCTTAATCTTTGCATCAATAGTGTGAAATGCCCTAAATCCCCAAGTCTTTCTGCATGGGCAGTACCAGAATACCAAATGGGTATTACCAGGTCCTGCCTCAAGCCACCCAGGGGGAGAGGAGGTGGGGAAGGGGTGGGGGGGGGGGTGGGGGGGGGGGGGGGGGTTGGTGTGAGGAGGAGTGGTGCTTGATTGGCCTCCGGTCCTACTGGCAAGGCCAGTCAGGATCTATGTGGTGTAGGTACACCCACAGTGCTGTTAGGGAGGAAGTTCCAGGATTTTAACCCAGCGACAGTGAAGGAACGGTGATATATTTCCAAGTCAGGATGGTGAGTGACTTGGAGGGAAACCTCCAGGTGACTTGGAGGGAAACCTCCACCTCTGGTGGGGGCTATACGTGATACTTGCTGGTGAGCACCTCATGAGGAGGTAGATTCAAGTGAGCCCAGGCGATAGCAAAACATGTGATGAAAATCAGTTTTGCTCCCTATCTGAGCCAATTTCACCAGCAAATCAGTGTCGGTAAGATTGCGGGAGGTGTAAAACTGGGCGTGATCCTGATTTTTCACCTCTTGTCTGATCTTACCGGCTCACCTCACCAATAAGATTGCAGCTAGCAGGTTTGGCAGCATTTATGGAGATAAAACAGAGTTAATGGTTCGAGTCAATATGACTTTTTCAGAGCTGAGATTTTGCAGAATTGTTTTTACTTTGATTTTATTTCCCTTTCTATGGTTCTATTTCTTTGACATGTCACATTCAGTTCTCAATATGCCTATAAATCAAGGGTTCACTGTCCATGGCTCATTTCAATCTTACCCTGTAAACTATAATCCATTCCCCTTTTATCATTTCCAAAATGTATTACCTCAAGTTATTCAGTGCTGAGTTAACACATTCCCTTTCTATCTGCGGTTGGTCAGTCTCTTATCTGGGAACAGAGAAACAGGGAACAGAAAAAACTGCAGTGAAAGAGAGAGTCAGAGAGGAGAGAGACAAATGGACAGGCAGTGAAAGAGAAATAAATGTGTTTACATCGTGAGGTCAGAACATAGACAAAAATCTGTGAACCTGTACATGTCCAAGACAGAAAACTAGTGCAAGGTGAAATAACTGAATTTTAACAGAGTGGAATTTAGAACAAAGTTTACCTACTTTCAGCAGCTGTGTCGTACAGATCCTGACTGGCAGAGGAGAATGATTTTGATGGAAGAGCTATGTGAAATTGGTGATACCAGGCCTGCCCAAGCTTGTCTGGCCCTCCCAGTTACCAAAGCAACATGAAGCTTGGCCTCTACACAGTGGCACATCTTGCTACGTATGTTAGAGAATAGTAATCAACATGGATTTTTCAAAACTTCTTTTATGGGAAGTAAACGTCAGGCGCATCCTTAATTGCCATTCTTTGACAGAACCTTCCAAACTTGTGACCTTTACTACTAAGATGGACAATGGTAGCAGATACCTGGGAAGACCACCACCTGGAGGTTTCCCTCCAAGTCACTCACCATCCTGACTTGGAAATATATCACCGTTCTTTCACTGTCGCTGGGTTAAAATCCTGGAACTTCCTCCCTAACAGCACTGTGGGTGTACCTACAGCACATAGACTGTAGCGTTTCAAGAAGGCAGCTCACCACCACCTTCTCAAGGGACAATTAGGACTGGGGTGTAAATACTGGGCTAGCCAGCGATACCCACAACCCACAAAAGAATATAAAAATACAAGTGCTTGCAGCATTGTGAGTGCTGCATAGCTAACTGAGAGTGCTTTGAAGTTGGGTGAAAACAGGGAGCTCAAGCTGTAGGTTTGTAAGGGGTAAATGCTTTAGTCGGAGTAGAGAAGGAGGTAGAAGGGGGGGAGGGGTAGCATTATTGGTCAGGGACTGTATCACAGTGTCAGATAGGAAGTTTGATGAGGACTTGTCTGTTGAGGTAGTATGGGCGGAGATTAGAAATAGGAGAGGAGAGGTCACCCTGTTGGGAGTCTTTTATAGACCTCCTAAAAGTTCTAGAGAGGTTGAGGAAAGGATTGCAGAGATGATCCTGGTTAGGAGTGAAAGTAATAGGGTAATTGTTATGGGGGACTCTAACTTTACTAATTTAGATTGGAATTGCTATAGCTCTAGCTCGTTAGAAGGGTCAGTTTTTGTGCAAAGCGTGCAGGAGGGTTTTTTGAGTCAGTAGGTAGATAGGCCAACTAGAGGTGAGGCTATATTGGATTTGGTGCTGGGAAATGAGCCAGACCAGGTGCTAGACTTGGAAGTTGGTGTGCATTTTGGTGATAGTGACCAGAATTCAGTTACGTTCACCTTAGTGATGGAAAGGGATAGGCATGAACCTCGGGCCAGTAGTTTTAGCTGGGGGAAGGGTAATTATGAGGCCATTAGGAGAGAATTAGGAAGCATAGGTTGGACTAGGAGATTACAGGGACTAGGAACGTCCGAAATGTGGAGTTTTTTCAAGGGGCAGCTACTGCAAGTCCGTGATAGGTATGTCCCTGTCAGGCAAGGAGGAATTGGTAGGGCTAGGGAACCGTGGTGCACTAAAAAAGTTGATTCGTTGGTTAAAAAGAAAAAGGAGGCTTATGTTCGGATGAGACTTGAGGGCTCGGGTAGTGCACTAGAAAACTTTAGATTGGCTAGGAGGGAATTGAAGAGTGAGTTAAGAAGGGCTAAAAGAGGACATGAGAAGACTTTGGCTGATAGGATGAAGGAGAATCCTAAGGCGTTCTATAGGTATGTCAAAAACAGAAGGTTGGTTAGGGCAAGATTAGGGCCAGTTATAGACAGCAGAGGGAAGTTATGTGTGGAACCAGAAGAGATTGGAGAGGCATTGAACCAATATTTCTCTTCGGTGTTCACGCAGGGGGACATGGATATAGCTGAGGAGGACACTGGGTTGCAGGGGAGTAGATTAGACAGTATTACAGTTGATAAGGAGGATGTGCTGGATATTCTTGAGGGTTTGAAAATAGATAAGTCCCCTGGTCCGGATGGGATCTACCCTACGATCCTCTGGGAGGCAAGAGAAGTGATTGCAGAGCCTCTGGCTCTGATCTTCAGGTCGTCGTTGGCCTCTGGTATAGTACCGGAAGATTGGAGGTTAACGAATGTTGTCCCATTGTTTAAGAAGGGGAACAGAGACTTCCCCGGGAATTATAGACCGGTGAGTCTCACTTCTGTTGTAGGCAAGGTTTTAGAAAAAATTATTAGGGATAGGATTTATAGTTATTTGGAGAGTAATGAATTGATTGGAGATAGTCAGCATGGTTTTGTAGCGGGTAGGTCGTGCCTTACTAACCTTATTGAGTTTTTTGAGAAAGTGACCAAAGAGGTGGATGGGGGTAAGGCAGTTGACGTGGTGTATATGGATTTTAGTAAGGCGTTTGATAAGGTTCACCATGGTAGGCTTCTGCAGAAAATGCAGATGTATGGGATTGAGGGTAATCTAGGAAATTGGATCAGGAATTGGCTAGCAGATAGGAGACAGAGGGTGGTGGTTGATGGTAAATATTCGTCATGGAGTTCGGTTACGAGTGGTGTGCCTCAGGGATCTATTTTGGGGCCACTGCTGTTTGTAATTTTTATTAATGATCTGGATGAGGGTATAGTTGGGTGGATTAGTAAATTTGCTGATGACACCAAAGTCGGAGGTGTGGTAGATTGTGAGGAAGGATGTCATAGTTTGTAGGAAGACTTGGACAGGTTGCAGAGCTGGGCTGAGAGGTGGCGGATGGAGTTTAATGCGGAGAAGTGTGAGGTAATTCACTTTGGTAGGAATAGCAGATGTGTTGAGTATAGGGCTAACGGGAGGACTTTGAATAGTGTGGATGAACAGAGGGATCTAGGTGTATGTGTACATAGATCCCTGAAGGTTGGGAATCAAGTGGATAGGGTTGTTAAGAAGGCATACGGTGTCTTGGCATTTATTGGTAGGGGGATTGAATTTAGGAGTCGCAGCGTCATGTTGCAACTGTACACAACTCTGGTGTGGCCACACTTGGAGTACTGTGTGCAGTTCTGGTCCCCACATTACGGGAAGGCTTTGGAGAGGGTGCAGAGGAGGTTTACCAGGATGTTGCCTGGTATGGAGGGGAGGTCCTATGAGGAGAGACTGAGGGATTTGGGGTTGTTTTCACTGGAGAGAAAGTGGCTAAGAGGGGATCTTATTGAAACATATAAGATGATTAGAGGTTTAGATAGGATGGACAGTGATAGCCTTTTTCCTCGGATGGAGAAAGCTAGCACGAGGGGGCATGGCTTTAAATTAAGTTGTGGTAGTTATAGGACGGATGTCAGGGGTAGGTTCTTTACCCAGAGGGTGGTGAGGGATTGGAATGCCCTGCCTGCTGCAGTTGTAAATGCGCCTAGTTTGGGGGCGTTTAAGAGATCCGTGGATAGGTTTATGGACGAAAAGGGATTGGTTTAGATTAGTGGGTCATTGTTTTTTAACTGGTTGGCGCAACATTGTGGGCTGAAGGGCCTGTTCTGCGCTGTAATGTTCTATGTTCTATGTAAATAGAAATTAAGGTTAATTTCTAGCTTCTTTAATCAGGTAAGTAAAAGCTGCTGTGTTTGGTTGGGTGTAGTTTTGTTGTAATTCTGAAACGGGAGACAGTCAAGTCACACTTAGCTGGTGCTGGGAAACTGAACAACTGGTTTAATCCAGTTTCAAAAGCACTGTTTCGGGCCAGTACAGAGGAGGCAATCCTCTGTACTGTTTGGCTGAGAACGCTTTGGAGTTGGGTGAAAACAGGGAATTAGGTAAAGCTGAAAGTCTGAGTGCGGAGCTCAGTCCATGCAGGAACAAAGCACAGGAGAGCTTCATCAACAGCAAAAGGAAGAGAGAGAGAGAGAGGAAGAGAGAACTGATAAGGTGAGTAGGGGTAAGGTTGAGTAATTGTTATTAGATTATGCCTTGTAATTGGTAAGCTCATAGTTAGAGCTGATCTATGAGGAAGCAATGGGGCAGGATGGAGTGGAGCACTCCTGAACTAAACATTGAGGTAAGCAGGGGGCAGAGCTCAAGGCAACGTCACTATTCAGTGAGGGCCGTGAGGAGCAGAGGCAGCTGATTGGTGAGTGACAATCAGCTGGTATTTCTTCCCTTCTTTAACTCTTTCAGAGATGTTAGTTTGGAGCAGCTAGTGTTTAAAGTAGAGAAATGTCCCTTGTGTAACCAGCACTCTAAAGGGAGAAACTAACAGCTCAGTTCAAGGTGTGATGATACTGTGCTGATAAAAAATGCCTTTAAAAGAACACAGAACAAAGAAAGTTATAGCACAGGGACAGGCCCTTCGGCCCTCCAAGCCTACACAGTCTATGTTGCCCGACTGAACTAAATCCCCTACGCTTTCGGGGACCATATCCCTCTATTTCCATCTCATTCATGTACTTGTCAAGATGCCCCTTAAAAGTCATTACCATAAACTCTTCCACTACCTCCCCTGGCAATGAGTTCCAGGCATCCTCCACTCTGTAAAAAATCTCCCTCGTACATCTCCTTTAAACCTTGCCCCTCGCACCTTAAACCTGTGTCCCCCTAGTAATTGACTCTTCCAGCCTGGGAAAAAGCTTCTGACTATCCACTCTGTCCATGCCTCTCATAATCTTGTAGACTTCTATCAGGTCTCCCCTCAACTTCTGTCACTCCAGTGAGAACAAACCAAGTTTCTCCAACCTCTCCTCATAGCTAATGTCCTCCATTCCAGGCAACATCCTGGTAAATCTTTTCTGAATCCTCTCCAAAGCCTCCACATCCTTCTGGTAGTGTGGCAACCAGAACTGAACACTATATTCCAACTGCGGTCTCACTAAGCTTCTGTAAAGCGACAACATGACTTGCCGATTTTTAAACTCAATACCCCGATGAAGGCAAGCATGCCGTATGCCTTCTTGACTATCTTCTCCACCTGCATTGCCACTTTCAGTGACCTGTGTACCTGTACACCCTTTGCCTATCAATACTCTTTAACGGTTCTGCCATTTACTGTGTATTAGACCTTCCAAAATGCATTAACTCACATTTGTCCAGATTAAACTCCATCTGCCATTTTCCGCCCAGGCCTCCAACTGATCTCTATCCTGCTGTATCTTCTGATGGTCCTTATGTATTGCCTGCAAACTTACTAATCAATCGAGTTATATTTTCCTCTAAATCATTTATATATATTACAAACAGCAAAGGTCCCTGAGGAATGCCACTTGTCACAGCCCTCCATTCAGAAACACACCCTTCCGCTGCTACCCTCTGTCTTCTTTGACCGAGCCAGTTTTGTATCCACCTTGCCAGCTCACCTCTGATCCCATGTGACTTCACCTTCTGCACCAGTCTGCCATGAGGGACCTTGTCAAAGGCCTTACTGAAGTCCATGCAGACACCATCCACTGTCCTACCCTCATCATTCATCTTCGTCACTTCCTCGAAAATCTCGATCAACTTCGTGAGACACGACCTCCCCTTCACAAAACTATGTTGCCTCTCACTAATATATCCACTTATTTCCAAGTAGCTAGTACGTCCACTTATTTCTATTCTTTGTGTAGAATCTGTTTTAGCAGTTCTTTTTTGTACAAATAGTTCCATTCTGTCTATAAGCAACATCCTGCATTGTTCTTGCAGTGGCATAATTGCTTCTAATTGCAAGAATGTTTGTTTTAATCTGGACTAATGCTGTTCTGTAGTTTTGAGTGTTCCCTTGAGGTTTGGGCTTTGTTGTTTTTTAGTTGCTGTTTGGAGTTGAGAGAGGGCAATGCTTCTTCTTCCCCTCTCTGAAGTTAGAGACTAGAACATTTTTTTTTTACAGCACAAACAGGCCCTTCGGCCCTCGAGTTGCGCCGATCGCATCAACCCCACCAATCTATAGACCTATCTATAACCCCCAATCCCATTAAACCCCATATACTCATCCAGAAGTCTTTTAAAAGACCCCAGCGAGTTTGCCTCCACCACCGACGACGGCAGCCGATTCCAATCACTCACCACCCTCTGAGTGAAAAACTTACCCCTAACATCACCTCTGTACCTCCCTCCCCGCACCTTAAATCTGTGTCCCCTCGTAGCGACCATTTCAACCCGGGGAAATAGCCTCTGAGAGTCCACCCTATCTATTCCTCTCAACATTTTATAAACTTCTATCAGGTCGCCTCTCAACCTTCGCCTCTCCAGGGAAAAGAGTCCCAGCTCCCTCAACCTATCTTCATAAGGCATGCCTCCCAGTCCAGGCAACATCCTTGTAAATCTCCTCTGCACCCTTTCAATAGCTTCTACGTCTTTCCTATAGTGAGGCGACCAGAACTGCGCACAGTACTCCAAATGAGGCCTGACAAGGGTCCTGTAAAGTTGCAGCATTACCTCCCGACTCCTAAACTCAATCCCTCGATTAATGAAGGCCAGTACACCATACGCCTTCTTGACCACCTCCTCCACCTGCGAGGCCGATTTAAGAGTCCTGTGAACCCGGACCCCGAGATCCTTCTGCTCTTCAACGCTACTAAGACCCCTGCCCTTAATAGTGTACTCGTTCATCCCGTTGGTTCTGCCGAAATGGACTACTACACATTTAACATAGAACATAGAACATTACAGCGCAGAACAGGCCCTTCGGCCCACGATGTTGCGCCGACCAGTTACAAAACAATGACCCACTAGCCTAAACCAATCCCTTTTCGTCCATAAAAACCAATCCCTTTTCGTCCATAAAAACCAATCCCTTTTTGTCCATAAAAACCAATCCCTTTTCGTCCATAATGGATTCTGCCAGGAAATAAGTCTCTTTCTCTGAGATTCTGCAACATGAGAGTGGATTTTTCTCCGCAAATTTAAAGTTAGTTGCTGTTTGGAAAATGCAGAGGGAGGTATCCCTTTTGGTCTTTGAAGTCTGGAAACTGCTATCTGGATCTCTGTCCATAAGTATTAAAAGACTGGAAATCTAGTGCTATGTAATCATGCTTGTTTTTTGTGCTAATTCTGAAAAAGGGTGTATGTTTATGAGAATATGGCTTTTCATTGTAACAATAGATATAGCTAGTTGTAAGAATTATACTTTGTTATGTTTAAGTATTTTAACTGGTAAAAGTTATGTTAATTCTTTTTGCAGTATTTTAAATGTGTTCTTAGATAAATTTTGTTTTTAAAAGAACTTCCTAGTGAGTCAATTGAATCATACCTGGAGCGAAACAACTTAAGCTCATCCCAATGCCAAAATCAATTGTTAAAGTTAGGATCTAGGCTAACTGCATAGCATACCTTGAGGTTTCTGGTCTGATTCCTAACAATATATAGCAGGAGAACTCAGCCTATTGTAATACTCCTCCTGCAATATGTGGGAAACCTGGTGACCTCGTGTGCAGGAAGACTGTCCAGCTGCAGTTCCTGAATGACTGCGTTGCAAGACTGGAATGTGAATTGGACTCACTATGGAGGGCATCATGGATAGCATGTTTAGCCAGCTGGTTACACCCAAGTCCGCACAGGATCTGAGTGCTCACCCAGGTACTCCATCCAAGCCAGTTGCTTTCCATGGGTTGACTTTCAAGAAGATCTGACGTCAGAGCTCTTGGAGCACCGTTATACAGGTGCGCTGATTGCCCAGTGGGGAACCACGAAGAAAGGAAGGGCAATAGTGACAGGCATTCAGGGGAGCAGACAGGCCTTCCTGCTAAAGAAGACCTGGCTCCAGGCTGGTGTGTTGCCTCCCTGGTTCCAGGATCAGGGATGTCATTGGATAGCCGCAGGGCATCCTAAAAGGGGAGGGTGATGAGGGAGAGGTCGTAGTCCATGTTGATACCAATGATATGGGCAAAGTGAGGAATGAGGTCTGGCAGCAAGGATTCAGGGAGTGAGGCAGTAGATTAAAAAGCAGGAGCTCAATGGTTGTAATCTCTGGATACTTCTGGTGCCAGGTGCTACTATAGAAACAGGAAAAGATGACAGATTAATTTAATTGCAAGAGGAATAGACAGGCATTTCTGCGAATCAAATGAGACTCCAGGATAGTATGTTGCCTCCTTGCTGCAAGGGTCAAGCACGCCTCGGAGAAACTGGATGGGGAGGGTGAACAGCCAGCTGTCATGGTGCAGAAAGGCACCAATGATATAGGTGAAAAACGGTATGACGTCTGACAAGCTGAATTTAGAGAGTTAGGAGTTAAAGTAAAAAGTAGGACCTCAAAGGTAGTAATTTCAGGATTGCTCCTACTGCCACGTACAAGTCAGAGTGGGAATGTCAGGATAGCTGTAATGAATACGTAGCTTGAGGGATGGTGCAAGAGGGAGGGATTTAAATTCCTGGGATGTTGGAACTGGTTCTGGAGGAGGTGGGACCAGTACAAATCAGGGACTAGGACTGGAACCAATGTGCCAGGGGGAGTGTTTGTTAGTGCTGTTGAGGAGGGGTTTAAACTAATGTGGCAGGGGGGTGGGAACCGATGCAGGATGTAAAGCGGGGACAGAAACAAAAGGCAGTAAGGGGAAAAGTGAAAGGCAGAGAAACCAAAGACAAAAATCAAAAAGGGTCACAGTATAGAGATTGTGGAGAACTCTCAGTGACTGGGCCAGCAAGGCTCAGAGAAATAAAACACAGGGTGAGTGTACAAAACATGACAGGACAGATGGTCTGAGAAAGCAGGACAGAGAGCAAGGGAAGTCTAGATTAAACTGCATTTATTTCAATGCAAGAGGCCTGACAGGCAAGGCAGATGAACTCAGCGCATGGATTGGAATATTATAGCAATTACTGAAACATGACTAAGGCAGGGGCAGGACTGGCAGCTCAATGTTCCAGGGTACAAATGCTATAGGAAAGATAGAACAGGAGGTAAGAAAGGAGGGGGAATTGTGTTTTTGATTAGGGACATGGCAATACTGAGAGGGGATATATCCGAGGGTTTGCCCACTGAGTCTATATGGGTAGAACTGAAAAATAAGAAGGAGGAAATAAGAACATTAGAACTAGGAGCAGGAGTAGGCCATCTGGCTCCTCGAGCCTGCCCCGCCATTTAATAAGATCATAGCTGATCTTTTTGTGGACTCAGCTCCACTTACCCGCCTGCTCACTGTAACTCTTAATTCCTTTACTGTTCAAAAATTTATCTATCCTTACCTTAAAAACATTCAATGAGGGAGCCTCAACTGATTCACTGGGCAGGGAATTCCACAGATTCACAACTCTTTGTGTGAAGAAGTTCCTCCTCAACTCAGTCCTAAATCTGCTCCCCCTTATTTTGAGGCTATGCCCCTCAGTTCTAGTTCATCCACTAATGGAAACAACTTCCCTGCTTCTCTCTCATCTATTCCCTTCATAATCTTATATGTTTCTATGAGATCGCCCCTTGTTCTTTTGAATCCCAATGAGTATAGCCCCAGTCTACTCAGTCTCTCCTCATAAGCCAACCCTCTGAACTCCGAAATCAACCTAGTGAATCTCCTCTGCATCCCCTCCAGTGCCAGTATATCCTTTCTTAAGTGAGGAGAACAAAACTGTACACAGTACTCCAGGTGTGGCCTCACCAGCACCGTATACAGCTGCAACATAACCTCACTATTTTTAAACTCCATTCCTCTCGCAATGAAGGACAAACTTCCATTTTCCTTCTTAATTACCTGCTGTACCTGCAAACCAAATCCGTGAGATTCCTGCACAAGGACACCCAGGTCCCTCTGCACAGCAGCATGCTGCAATTTTTTACATTTAAATAATCGTCCATTTTGCTGTTATTCTTACGAAAATAGATGACCTCACATTTACCAACATTGTACTCCATCTGCCAGATCCTTGCCTACTCACTTAGATTATCTATATGCCTTTGCAGACTTTCAGTGCCCTCTGCAGACTTTGCTCTGCCACTCATCTTACTGTCATCTGTGAATTTGGACACACTACATTTGGTCCCCAACTCCAAATCTATATAAATCGTAATCAACTGTGATCCCAACACTGATCCCTGAGGCACTTCACTAGCCACTGATCGCCAACCAGAAAAACACCCATTTACCCCCGCTGTCTGCTTTCTATTAGTTAACCAATCCTCTATCCGTGCTAATATATTACCCATAACACTGTGCATCTTTATCTTATGCAGCAGTCTTTGGTGTGGCACCTTGTCAAACGCCTTCTGGAAATCCAGATACATCACATCCCCAGGTTCCCCATTGTCCTCTGCACATGTAATGTTCCCAAACAATCCCACTAAATTATGAACCCATGCTGCGTCTTATCAATGGGATAATTTATATCCAGCTGTCTCGCTATTTCTTTCTTGATGATAAATCACTTTGATAGGGTTGTACTATAGGCCCCCAAATAGTCAGCAGGAAATTGAGGAGCAAATATGTAAGGAGATTACAGATAGCTCCAAGAAAAATAGGGTGGTAACAGTCAGGGATTTTAACTTTCCCAACATTGACTGGGACAGTTATAGTATTAGAAGCTTGGATGGAGAGAAATTTGTTGAGTGCATTCAGGAGGGATTTTTCATTCAGTATGTGGATGGCCCAAATAGAGAGGGGTCAAAACTTGAAGGTATTAGATAGGAACTTTCAAAAGTTGAATGGGGGAGTCTGTGGGAAGGCAAAGGAATGGCTGGTAGGTGGGAGGCTTTCGAAAGTGTGCTAACCAGGGTTCAGGGTAAGCACGTTCTTTTTAGAGTGAAGGGCAAAGCTGGCAGAAGTTGGGAACCCTGGATGACTCTGGATATTGAAGCCCTGGTCAAAAAGAAGAAGGAGACACATGACATGCAGGGGCAGTTGGGATCAAGTGGATCCCTTAAGGAGGAGAGGTTGCTAGAACAGAGTTAAGAGAGAAATCAGGCCAAAAGAGGACATGAGATTGCCTTGGCAGATGAGGTAAAGGAGAATCCAAAGAGCTTCTACAAATACATGAAGGGCAAAAGAGTAACTTGGGAGAGTCGCGCCTCTTAAGGATCAACAAGGTCATCTATGTGCAGATCCACAAGAAATGGGTGAGATCCCAAATGCATATTTCTCATCAATATTTACTGTTGAGAAAGGCATGGAAAGGCAGGGGACTTAGGGACATAAATAGTGATGTCTTGAGAATTGTAGGATAATAAGGTTGGTTTATAGTGAAGAAGATGATTGTAGGTTACAGGAAGATATAGATGGTTGGTCAAATGAACAGAGCAGTGACAGATGACATTTAGCCCTGATAAGTGCGAGGTGATGCACTTTGGAAGATGCACTTCGGAGTGCGAAGTGATGCACTCATTAGGTGATGCACTTTGGAGTACTTAATGAATGTCAGGACACTGGGAAGCTTTGGGGAACAGAAGGACACCATATCTAAGGAAGGATGTGCTGGCCTTGGAAAGGGTCCAGAGGAGGTTCAGAAGAATGATCCTTGGAATGAAGAGTTTATCTTTTGAGGAATGATTGAGGATTCTGGCTCTGTGTCTGTTGGAGTTTAGAAGGATGAACATAAGAACATAAGAACATAAGAAATAGGAGCAGGAGTAGGCCATCTGGCCCTTCGAGCCTGCCCCGCCATTCAATAAGATCATGGCTGATCTGTCGTGACTCAGCTCCACCTTCCCGCCCTCTCCCCATAACCCTTAATCCCTTCTCTTATCAAAAACCCATCAACCCGTTTCTTAAAAATATTTAGCGAGGCAGCCTCCACCACTTCAACGGGCAGAGAATTCCAGAGATTCACCACCCTTTGAGTGAAGAAGTTCCTCCTCAACTCTGTTCTAAACCGCCCCCCCTTTATCTTGAGGCTGTGCCCCCTAGTCCTACTGTCTTTTTTGAGCGGGAAGAGTCTCTCCACCTCTATCCTATCCATCCCATTCATCATCTTATACGTCTCAATGAGATCTCCCCTCATTCTTCTAAACTCTAACGAGTACAAGCCTAGTTTATTCAGCCTCTCCTCATAGCTCAATCCCCTCAACTCCGGTATCAGCCGAGTAAACCTCCTCTGCACTCCCTCCAGGGCCAAAATATCCTTGCGCAGGTGCGGCGCCCAAAACTGCACACAGTACTCCAGCTGCGGCCTCACCAATGCCCTATACAGCTGCAGCAAGACCTCCCTACTTTTATATTCAATCCCCCTCGCTATGAAGGCCAGCATCCCATTCGCCTTCCTGACCACCTGCTGCACCTGCAAGCTGGGTTTTTGCGACTCATGCACAAGGACCCCGAGGTCCCTCTGCACCGTCGCCTGCTGCAGTTTTTCGCCCCGTAAGTAATAGTCCTTCCTACCATTCCTCCTACCAAAGTGGACCACCTCACACTTGCCAACATTAAATTCCATTTGCCATTTCCTGGCCCATTCGCCCAGCCTATCTAGATCCTTCTGCAGACTCTCCACACCCTCCGCACAATTTGCCTTTCCCCCAATCTTGGTGTCATCAGCAAATTTCGACACCCTGCACTCGGTTCCCTCCTCCAGATCATCTATATAAATGGTAAATAGCTGAGGCCCCAGCACCGACCCCTGGGGCACCCCACTAGTCACCAACCGCCAATCCGAATAGCATCCATTGACCCCCACTCTCTGCCTCCTATTTGACAACCAATTCTCTATCCACGCTAACACCCTACCCCCAACTCCATGTCCCCAGACCTTCTGCAATAACCTCTTGTGAGGTACCTTGTCAAACGCCTTCTGAAAATCCAGAAAGACCACATCCACCGGCTCTCCTCTATCCACTGCCCTAGACACATCCTCATAGAACTCCAGTAAATTTGTCAGACACGACTTCCCTTTAATGAAACCGTGTTGCGTCCGCCCTATCAAGCAATTCCCCTCAAGATGCCTCGCTATTTCCTCCTTAATGACGGTTTCTAACATTTTACCTACCACAGACGTTAAACTAACCGGCCTATAATTCCCCGCCTTTTGCCTGGCACCCTTCTTAAACAACGGCGTAACATTAGCCGTTTTCCAATCTTCAGGGGGAACCTTATTGAAACTTACAGCATACTGCGAGGCCTGGATAGAGTGTACGTGATGATGTGGGTATGCCGGCGTTGGACTGGCGTTAACACAGTAAAAAGTCTGACAACACCAGGTTTTAGTCCAACCTATTTATTTGATAATGTATGTGGACAGGAACTTTCCACGAATGGGAAAAACTAGAACCAGAGGGCACGACCTCAGGCTGAAGGGACAATCGTTTAAAACAGAGATGAGCAGGTATTTCTTAAGCCATAGAGTGGTGAATCTGTGGAAGTCTTTACTGCAGAAGACTGCGGAGGCCAGGTCATTGAGTGTTTTTAACACAGGGATAGATAAGTTCCTGATTAATAAGGGGATCAGGACTTATGGGGGAAAGGAAGGAGAATGCGGATGAGAAAAATATCAGCCATGATTGAATGGTGGAGCAGGCTCGATGGGCTGAATGGCCTAATTCTGCTCCTCTGTCTTATGTCTAAGGTGCAAGGGAAACAAAAAACCTCAGATGTTTTCCCTGTAATAAATTAGGACACGCAAAGTCAGTGTTGGTGGTTTAAAAAAAACACTGGGGGAGAACAAAATAAACCAGTAGGGTTTGTTAAAGCGGTAAAGCCCAGTTGAAGCTAAAGAGGTGAAAAAGAAAGTACAGACTGGTCAGAGGTTGACTGATAAGAAAGTGCCAAGTCTCTTTAAACAATTTATTTGTGTGGGTAAAGTTTACTCATGTGTACCGCGAAGAACAGATAAAGAAGTTAAAATTTTAACAGATATGGGAGCAAGAGATGAGGAGTTGTGTCGTTTGGGAGGAGTATTGCCAGAGAAGGTGGCAATATAGAACATAGAACATAGAACATTACAGCGCAGAACAGGCTCTTCGGCCCACGATGATGCGCCGACCAGTTACAAAACAATGACCCACTAGCCTAAACCAAACCCTTTTCGTCCATAAACCTATCCACAGATCTCTTAAACGCCCCCAAACTAGGCACATTTACAACTGCAGCAGGCAGGGCATTCCAATCCCTCACCACCCTCTGGGTAAAGAACCTACCCCTGATATCCGTCCTATAACTACCACCCCTTAATTTAAAGCCATGCCCCCTCGTGCTAGCTTTCTCCATCCGAGGAAAAAGGCTATCACTATCCACCCTATCTAAACCTCTAATCATCTTATATGTTTCAATAAGATCCCCTCTTAGCCGCCTTCTTTCTAGCGAAAACAATCCCAAATCCCTCAGTCTCCCCTCATAGGATCTCCCCTCCATACCAGGCAACATCCTGGTAAACCTCCTCTGCACCCTCTCCAAAGCCTCCACATCCTTCCTGTAATGTGGGGACCAGAACTGTACACAGTACTCCAAGTGCGGCCGCACCAGAGTTGTGTACAGTTGCAACATGACGCTGCGACTCCTAAATTCAATCCCCCTACCAATAAATGCCAAGACACCGTATGCCTTCTTAACAACCTTATCTACTTGATTCCCAAGTAGCATGTGGAATTCAGGATGAGAAGAGTCATTTTCCATTATATAAAGTGAGGTTGGAGAGTCCAGTGAAAAGTGATGAAATGACAATAGAACATAGAACATAGAACATTACAGCGCAGAACAAACCCTTCGGCCCACGATGTTGCGCCGACCATTTAAAAAACAATGACCCTCTAACCTAAACCAAACCCTTACCATCCATAAACCTATCCACGGATCTCTTAAACGCCCCCAAACTAGGTGCATTTACAACTGCAGCAGGCAGGGCATTCCAATCCCTCACCACCCTCTGGGTAAAGAACCTACCCCTGACATCCGTCCTATAACTACCCCCCCTTAATTTAAAGCTATGCCCCCTCGTGCTAGCTTTCTCCATCCGAGGAAAAAGGCTATCACTGTCCACCCTATCTAAACCTCTAATCATCTTATATGTTTCAATAAGGTCCCCTCTTAGCCGCCTTCTTTCTAATGAAAACAACCTCAAATCCCTCAGTCTCTCCTCATAGGATCTCCCCTCCATACCAGGCAACATCCTGGTAAACCTCCTCTGCACCCTCTCCAAAGCCTCCACATCCTTCCTATAATGTGGGGATCAGAACTGCACACAATACTCCAAGTGCGGCTGCACCAGAGTAGTGTACAGTTGCAACGTCATGCTGCGGCTCCTAAATTCAATCCCCCTACCAATAAACACCAAGACACCGTATGCCTTCCTAACAATCCTATCTACTTGATTCCCAACTTTCAGAGATCTATGTACACATACACCTAGATCCCTCTGTTCATCCACACTATTCAGAGTCCTACCGTTAGCCCTATACTCTACACATCCATTATTCCTACCAAAGTGAATTACCTCACACTTTTCCGCATTAAACTCCATCCGCCACCTCTTGGCCCAGCTCTGCAACTTATCCAAGTCTCCCTGTAGACTAAGACACCCTTCCTCACTATCTACCACACCTCCGACTTTGGTGTCATCAGCAAATTTACTAATCCACCCAACTATACCCTCATCCAGATCATTAATAAAAATTACAAACAGCAGTGGCCCCAAAACAGATCCCTGAGGCACACCACTCGTAACTAAACTCCATGTCGAATACTTACCATCAACCACTACTCTCTGTCTCCTATCTGCCAGCCAATTCCTAATCCAATTTCCTAGATCACCCTCAATCCCATACATCTGCAATTTCTGCAGAAGCCTTCCATGGTGAACCTTATCAAACGCCTTACTAAAGTCCATATATACCACGTCAACTACCTTACCCCCATCCACCTCTTTGGTCACTTTCTAAAAAAACTCAATAAGGTTAGTAAGGCACGACCTACCCTCCACAAAACCATGCTGACTATCTCTAATCAATTCATTACTCTCCAAATAACTATAAATCCTATCCCTAATAATTTTTTCTAAAACCTTGCCCACAACAGAAGTAAGACTCACCGGTCTATAATTCCCGGGGAAGTCTCTGTTCCCCTTAGGACTAGGGGGCACAGCCTCAAAATAAAGGGGGGGCGGTTTAGAACGGAGTTGAGGAGGAACTTCTTCAGTCAAAGGGTGGTGAATCTCTGGAATTCTCTGCCAGTTGAAGTGGTGGAGGCTACCTCGCTAAATATTTTTAAGAAGTGGGTTGATGGGTTTTTAATAAGAGAGGGGATTAAGGGTTATGGGGAGAGGGCGGGAATGTGGAACTGAGCCACGACAGATCAGCCATGATCTTATTGAATGGCGGGGCAGGCTCGAAGGGCTAGTTGGCCTACTCCTGCTCCTATTTCTTATGTTCTTAAACAATGGGACAACATTCGCTCATCTCCAATCTTCTGGCACTATGCCGGTGACCAACGATGACCTGAAGATCAGAGCCAGAAGCTCTGCAATCGCCTCCCTTGCCTCCCAGAGAATCCTAGATTAAATCCTGTCCGGTCCAGGGGACTTATCTATTTTCAAACCCTCAAGAATAACTAGAACATCCTCCTTATCAACTGCAATACTATCCAGTTTACAACCCTGTAATCCAGTGTTCTCCACAGCTACATTTATGTCCCCCTGCGTGAACACCGAAGAGAAATATTGGTTCAATGCCTCACCAATCTCTTCCGGTTCCACACATAAATTCCCACTGCTGTGTCTAACTGGCCCTAATCTTGCCCTAACCAACCTTTTGTTCTTAACATATCTATAGAACGCCTTAGGATTCTCCTTAATCCTATCAGCCAACGTCTTCTCATGTCCTCTCTTAGCCCTCTTAACTCTCTCTTTAACTCCCTCCGAGCCAATCTAAAGCTTTCTAGTGGACTACCTGAGCCCTCAAATCTCATCCGGACAAAAGCCTCCTTTTTCTTTTTAATCAGCGAATCAACTTTCCTAGTGCACCACGGTTCCTTAGCTCGACCAATTCCACCTTGCCTGACAGGGACATCCATATCAAGGACTCGCAGTAGCTGCTCCTTGAAAAAACTCCACATTTCGGACGTTCCGAGACCCTGTAGTCTCCTAGTCCAACCTATGCTTCCTAATACTCTCCTAATAGCCTCAAAATTACCCTTCCCCCAGCTAAAACTACTGACCCGAGGTTCATGCCTATCCCTTTCCATCACTAAGGTGAACGTAACCGAATTGTGGTCACTACCACCAAAATGCACCCCAACTTCCAAGTCTAGCACCTGGTCTGGCTCATTTCCCAGCACCAAATCCAATATAGCCTCACCTCTAGTTGGCCTATCAACATACTGAGTCAAGAAACCTTCCTGCACGCTTTGTACAAAAACTGACCCCTCTAATGAGCTGGAGCTATAGCTATTCCAATCAATATTAGTAAAGTTAAAGTCCTCCATAACAATTACCCTATTACTTTCACTCCTATCCCGGATCGTCTTTCAATAGGAGTGAAAGGGAAATTATCTTGTCTCGGAATATAGTTTATCTTGGATAAAGATATAGCTGGATTGCAGGTGAGACTGATGCCTACTGTGGTTGAAAAACCAGTGGAAAATCAAACAACTGTTCAAGGATACATATCCTGGGGTCTTTTCTGATTATGTGGTAACAAGGTCACAAAGCCACAGATTAAAACAAGAGGGGAAATTAAAGAGTCAAGATAAAGAATCAGAAACAATTTTTGATCATATAATTTGAAAAGAACAAGAACAGGTGGAGGATGAAGTGGATATTTTTGGTTTGGGAAAGTTAGTGGAATTACAACAGAAAGAAAAAGAGATAATACAGTTGTAACAGAAAGCTTACACGGAAGAAGAATCAGACTATGTACAAGAATGTTATCACCTTAAAAATGATGTTTAAATGATCCTGCTAGAAAGGATAGCAGGACTAGAGGGCACAGCCTCAAGATAAGGGAGGGGGGTGCAGTTTAGATTGCACGAACTTCTTCACGCAAAGAGTGGTGAATCTCTGGAATTCTCTGCCCATTGAAGTGGTGGAGGCTACCTTGTTAAATATATTTAAGTCACGGGTAGATAGGTTTCTGATAGACAAGGGAATTAAGGGTTATGGGGAGAAAGCGGGAAAGTGGAACTGATCCACTTCAAATCAGCCATGATCTTGTTGAATGACGGGGCAGACTCGAAGGGCTAGATGGCCTACTCCTGCTCCTATTTCTTATGTTCTTATGTTTTAATGCGGAAATAGAGACCTTTACATATTCTGGCAGATGAAAGATGACAGAAGTTCAACAAGTAGTATTACCGGTGGGTTATAGAAAGAAGGTGTTGCAGGTAGCGCATGAGCTGCCAATAGGAGGTAATTCGGGAATAAGGAAAACTCAAACCAAAATATAAATACATTTTTATTGGCCTGGACTGCATAAAGATGTGGTTGAATTTTGCCTGTAATATCAGACATGTCAGGGAATCTGGAGGGCCCTGGAGGGAGTGCAGAGGAGGTTTACTAGGCTGATACCGGAGTTGAGGGGATTGAGCTACGAGGAGAGGCTGAATAAACTAGGCTTGTACTCGTTAGAGTTTAGAAGAATGAGGGGAGATCTCATTGAGACATATAAGATGATGAATGGGATGGATAGGATAGAGGTGCAGAGACTCTTCCCGCTCAAAAAAGACAGTAGGACTAGGGGGCACAGCCTCAAGATAAAGGGGGGGGCGGTTTAGAACAGAGTTGAGGAGGAACTTCTTCACTCAAAGGGTGGTGAATCTCTGGAATTCTCTGCCCGTTGAAGTGGTGGAGGCTGCCTCGCTAAATATTTTTAAGAAACGGGTTGATGGGTTTTTGATAAGAGAGGGGATTAAGGGTTATGGGGAGAGGGCGGGAAGGTGGAGCTGAGTCACGACAGATCAGCCATGATCTTATTGAATGGCGGGGCAGGCTCGAAGGGCCAGATGGCCTACTCCTGCTCCTATTTCTTATGTTCTTATGTTCTTAATCGGGAAACCTCAGTCAGCACCCTCAATACCCACTCCAGCATTTGAGGGAATTTGCAAGGATCTTAATTGATCCCTAAAATGAAAAGTGGAAATCGATATCTATTGACCATAATAGATGTGTCAGCGGGTTTCCAGAGGCCATTCTATTATGCAACATGACAGCTAAAAGGATTATAAAGGAATTGCTTAATTTTTTTTACTTTTCTGGCAATATTCCTCCCAAACTACACAACTCCTCATCTCTTGCTCCTGTATCTCTTAAAATTTTAAGGAAAGGTTGAGGGAGCTGGGGCTTTTCTCTTTAGAGCGGAGGAGGATGAGAGGCAACTTAATAGAAGTTTATAAGATGATGAGGGGGATAGATAGAGTAGATGTGCAGAGACTATTTCCTCAGGTGGATGTAGCTGTTACTAAGGGGCATAACTTTAAGGTTCATGCTGGGAGATGTAGGAGGGATGTCCGAGGTAGATTCTTTACTCAGAGAGTGGTTGGGGTGTGGAATATGCTGCCTGCTGTGATAGTGGAGTTGGACACTTTAGGAACTTTCAACGGTTATTGGATAGGCACATGGAGCACACCAGAATGATAGGGAGTGGGATAGCTTGATCTTGGGTTTGGACATAGCTCAGCACAACATTGAGGGCCGAAGAGCCTGTACTGTGCTGGACTGTTCTATATTCTATGTTCTAGACATGGACTACCCACTGAAATACAATTAGATCAAGGGTCAAATTTTATATCAAAGTAATTCAAGGAGGTTATGGATAGCTCAGGAATAAAACAATTTAAATCAACTGTGTACCATCCAAAATTCAAGGGAGCGTTAGAACGATGGCATCAAACTTTAAAGACAATGTTGAGGGCTTATTGTCAAGATTTTAAAGAGGATTGGGATAAAGGAATTCCATTTGTACCTTCTGCAATTAAGAATATGAAACAATAAAATTCAATTCATTTGAAATGATTTTTGGTCATGAGGTAAGAGGACCACTTAAATTGATTCAGGAGTGAGCGTTCTGAGAGTACGTTACTGGACTATGTGTCAAATTTTAGGGAAAGGTTAAATAGAGCAGATGAATTGGCTAGACAACATTTAAAAGTGGCACAGCATGCGATGAAACAGGAAGGGGATAAGAAATAAAAAATTTGCAGTTTTGCTAGTGGCAGATGAATCTTTAAAAGCAAGGTTTAGTGGGCATTATCTAATTGAAAGGAAACTGAGCAAGGTGAATTATTTGACAAGAGTGAATCATAGAATCATAGAACATAGAACACAACAGCACAAACAGGCCCTTCGGCCCACAAGTTGCGCCGATCACATCAAAACCTACCAATCAATAGACCTATCTATAACCCCCAATCCCATTAAATCCCATATACTCATCCAGAAGTCTTTTAAAAGACTCCAGCGAGTTCGCCTCCACCACCACTGACGGCAGCTGATTCCATTCACTCACCACCCTCTGAGTGAAAAACTTACCCCTAACATCACTTCTGTACTTTCCTCCCTGTACCTTAAATCTGTGTCCTCTCGTAGCGACCATTTCAACCTGGGGAAATAGCCTCTGAGAATTCACCCTGTCTATTCCTCTCAACATTTTATAAACCTCTATCAGGTCGCCTCTCAACCTTCGTCTCTCCAGGGAGAAGAGTCCCAGCTCCCTCAACCTATCTTCATAAGGCATGCCTCCCAGTCCAGGCAACATCCTTGTAAATCTCCTCTGTACCCTTTCAATAGCTTCTACGTCCTTCCTATAGTGAACCAGCATAGAACCCTACAGTGCAGAAACAGGCCCTTCGGCCCATCGAGTCTGCACCGAACACAATCCCACCCAGACCCTATCCCCATATCCCTACACATTTTATCTGCTAATCTACACATCCCAGGACACTAAGGGGCAATTTTAGCATAGCCAATGAACCTAACCCGCACATCTTTGGACTGTGGGAGGAAACCGGAGCACCCGGAGAAAACCCACGCAGACACGAGGAGAATGTGCAAATTCCACACAGGCAGTGACCCGAGCCGGGAATCAAACCCTATAGTGAGGCGACCAGAACTGCGCACAGTACTCCAAGTGGGGCCTAAAAGGGACTAATAAAGTTGCAGCATTACCTCCCAACTCCTAAACTCAATCCCTCGATTAATGAAGGCCAGTACACCATATGCCTTCTTGACCATATCCACCACCTACGAGGCCAATTTAAGAGTTCTGTGGACCCGGACCCCAAGATCCTTCTGCTCTTCAACACTGCTAAGACTCCTGCCATCTATGACTCCTCCATCATAGACGCCTACAGTGCTGAAATCAAACTCCGATCCCTGATTACTGTGAAACAGCAGTTCTAACCACTGCATCACCATGCCGCCAGATAGAAGGAGAATTCAGAGCGTGTCATGTGAGTATGCTCTAATAGTATTTTGATCGGGAAGGAATGTAGAAGAGGGGTGTGTTGGTGGTTACAATTCAGAGCGAAGAACCAAATCCAGATGATTCTGAATTTGACATTCCTCAAATTAAATTGGATAATGAGGAAGTTATCAGAAACTGGAATAAATTATTGAGTTACTTTCCAGAGGAAAATCAAACTGACCTGAAAGAGTTATTACAATCACACAGAGAGATATGTGGGAATAAGCTGGAAAGTACTAAACTAGTTATGCATGATGTAGATGGAGGAAATACTGTTCCAATTAAGCAACAGCCTTGTAGGCTTAACCCTCTAAAGTTGGCACAAGTTCAAAAGGAGATTGAAAGCATGCTTAAAAATGACATAATTTAAATAAGTTGCAGTGATGGTACCAAAACCAGATGATACCCAACAATTGAGCGTGGACTGTAGGAAAGTTAATGCAGTTACAAAATCAGATTGGTATCCTACTCCTCAGTTGGAGGACTGCATTGAGAAGATGGAACAAATGACTTTTATCTCCAAACTTAACTTACTCAAAGAATAATGTGGACAATTGCAAGGTGATGCAATTTGGAGGTCAAATTTAATTGTGAATTATGTTGTAAATAGTAGAACCCTTAGGAACATTAACATGCAGAGGGATCTGGGTGTGCAGGTCCATAGTTCCAGCACAGGTGGCCAAGGTGATTAAGAAGGCATATGGCAAGCTTGCCTTCATCAGCCGGGACATTGAGTCTAAGAGTTGGGAAATCATGTTGCAGTTGTATAAAACCTGGGTTAGGCTGCATTTAGAGTATTGTGTACAGTTCTTGTCACCGAACTACCAGAAGGACATGGAAGATTTAGAGAGAATGCAAAGAAGGTTCACCAGGATGCTGCCTAATCTGTTGGCTATGAGGACAGGTTGAACAAACTAGAATTGTTTTCACTGGGAAGATGGGGGCTGAGGGGAGATCTGTTGGAGGTCTACAAAACTACGAGAGGCACAGACAGGGTGGATAGTCAGAAGCTTTTTCCTTGGGTGGAAGTGTCAATTACAAGGCACAGGTTCAGGGTGAGAAGGGGAAAGTTTAAGGGAGATGTGTGGGATAAGATTTTCACACAGAGAGTGGTGGGTGCCTGGAACACGCTGCCAGAGGAGGTGGTGGAAGCAGGCACATTAGTGACATTTAAGAGGCATCTGGATGAGTACATGAATAGGGAGGGAGTAGTGAGATACGGACCGAGTAAGGACAGAAAGGTTTTGTTTTAATTTAGTTAGGGCATCATGTTCGGCAAAGGGCCTGCTCTTATACTGTACTTTTCTTTGTTCTTTGATACTGACAGGTACCGTCATCCAAAAGAGTGAAGGACATTTTAGCTTTTGTGATACCAAATGTTTGGACCAGTTCAAAATTATGCCATTTGGAATGAAAATACCCTAGCCGCATTTCAAAGGTTAACCAACAAGATCATTTCAGGTTTACCCAATTGTGAAGTATACATAGATATTCTGATGTTTTTTATTCAGAATAGAAACAACATTTGGAGCACCTAGTGGAATCGTTCGACTGACCTCAGGAAGCGGGCTTGGTGGTAAACCTGGCTAAGAATGAGTTTGGAAAATCCTAAGTTAGATTCCTCAACCATACGATTAGACATGGACAGATCCCACAGGAAGTGAAGACAAAGATTATTGGGTTGTTCCCAGTACCATTAATGAGAAGGGAAAAATGGAGATTTCTGGGCATGAGTGGTGGTTTTTACAGGAAATCTGCTAGAACTCACCAATTTTCACAGTTGCATCATAGAAAGCATTCTTTCTGGTTGTATCACAGCTTGGTATGGCTCCTGCTCTGACCAACGCCACAAGAAACTACAAAGGGCTGTGAACGTAGCCCCGTCCATCACTCAAACCAGTCTCCCATCCATTGACTCTGTATATACTTCCCACTGCCTCAGAAGCATAACAGGCATAATTAAGGGCCCCACGCATCCTTAATGAGTGGCATCACACACATGATCTTAGAATTAAAGACTCATAGAATCATACAGCACAGAAGAGGCCCTTCGGCCCATCGACTCTGCACCAACACATTAGAAACACCTGAAGTCCTACCTAATCCCATCTGCCAGTTCTTGGCCCATAGCCCTGAATGTTATGATGTGCCAAGCACTTATCCAAGTACTTTTTAAAGGATATGAGGTATCCCACCTCCACCGCCCTCCCAGGCAGTGCATTCCAGACAGTCACCACCCTCTGGGTAAAAACTTTTTTCCTCACATCCCCCCTAAACCTCCTGCCCTTCACCTTGAACTTATGTCCCTTCATGACTGACCCTTGAACTAAGGGGAACAGCTGTTCCTTATCCACTCTGTCCATGCCTCTTATAATCGTGTACACCTCAATCAGGTCGCTCCCTCAGTCTTCTCTGCTCCAATGAAAACAAACCAAACCTACACAACTGTTCGTCATAACTTAAATGTTCCGTCCCAGGCAGCATCCTGGTGAATCTCCTCCACACCCCCTCCAGTGCAATCACATCCTTCCTATAATGTGGCAACCAGAACTGCACGCAGCACTCCAGTGTGGCCTCACCAAAGTTCTATACAATTCCAACATGACTGCATTGCTTCTGTAATCTATACTCTGAAAAAGAGAAGTGTCCCATATGCCTTTTTCACCATCCTACTAACATGCCCTGTCGCCTTCAGAGATCTGTAGACAAACAAGGTCCCTTTGTTCCACAGAACTTCCTAGTGTCCCACCATTCACTGAGCACTTCCTTGTCAAATTACTCCTTCTGAAGTACATCACCTCACACTTTTCATGGTAAAATTCCATCTGCCACTTATCTGTCCATTTGACCATTCTGCCTATATCTTCTTGTAGCGCAAGACACTTCGCCTCACTGTTAACCACCCAGTCAATCTTTTTGTCATCTGCAAACTCACTAGTTCTACCCTGACATAGTCATCAATGGCATTTATATAAATAACGAATAATAGGGGACCCAACACAGTCCCTGTGGTCAGCCAGTGGACACTGGCTCCCAGTCAATGAAACAGCCTTCTGTTATCATCCTCTGTCTCCTACGACTGAGCCAATTTTGAATCCACTTCATCAAATTACTTTCTAGAACTAGAGAATCCCTATGGCTCACTGTGTGACAAATCTAAGAAAAGTGTAAGGACCAGCACCAACGACTATAATTGGCCTTTGTCAGCTTCACAAAAACCTTTGAATTTTCAATGCAGAAGGTTTATGGAGTATTCTCCTCACATTTAGCTGCCCTCAGCAGCTTTTCATCATCCTCTACCTTGTGAGCTCCTAAAGGAATCATCACAAACCCTATCCTGGATCAAACAAGGCTGTGTTATTGCATCATCTTTTCTCCAATTCCCTTGCTGCAACTCTGTTCTTCACAGCCATGGGGATAATCTACAGTAGTCATGATGTGGAGATGCTGGCGTTGGACTGGGGTAAACACAGCAAGATGTCTGACAACACCAGCTTTAAGTCTAACTGATTTATTTGATAGTAAACTCGCAAGTTTTTGGGGTTTGCCCCTTCATCAGGCGAGTGGAGAATTCTGGCCTCTGAGGCTCTGTCTGAGGCCAGAACTCTCCATTCGCCTGATGAAGGGGCAAACCCCGAAAGCTTGCGAATTTACTATCAAATAAATCGGTTGGACTTAAACCTGGTGTTGTCAGACTTCTTACTGTGATAATCTACAGAACAGAGAGGACGTGTTCAACCAAAATTGTCTTCAATTGAAAACCCAAATCAATCCAACCTCAGTCATCAAGCTTCAGTATGTAGTTGAATCTTCTGTGTGCACTCACTCAGCAACTGAGTTCAAGGTTGTTGTTGATTCTTTCTCTGAAGCATATGACAGAACATGCCTTTCACTAATCACCCGGAAAACCTCTTCCAACGGATTCCCATAGCAAACCATAACTCGCTCATCCCCGCCAAGTTCTATGGAGAAATCCTGGGAAATGTGGAAAATTACTGTAACTTTGGTGTCTCCTTGTAAGAAAGGCAAATGTAGGTAACAACATTGATGATCACCTCTAATGTGCCAGCCCATTTCCCTAACCTGTCAACACCACCTGCCTCACATGTGGCAGAGAGTCTGCAGATTGTACATGGGACTTTTCAATCATCTCAGAACCCATGGAAACTGGAGTGAAAGCAAGTCATCCACGATCCCAAGGGACTGCCTAAGAAGAAGGCAATCTGTATTGACTGTAGTTACTAACATAAGAACATAAGAAATAAGAGCAGGAGTAGGCCATCTAGCCCTTCGAGCCTGCTCCACCATTCAACAAGATCATGGCTGATCTGAAGTGGATCAGTTCCACTTTCCCACTTTCTCCCCATATCCTTTAATTCCCTTGTCTGTCAAAAACCTATCTACCCATGACTTAAATATATTCAGCGGGGTAGCCGTCACCACTTCAACGGGCAGGGAATTCCAGAGGCTCACCACCCTTTGAGTGAAGAAGTTTCTCCTCAACTCCGATCTAAACTGCCCCTCCCCCTTATTTTGAGGCTGTGCCCTCTAGTCCTGCTGTCCTTTCTGAGCGGGAAGAATCTGTCTACCTCTAGCCTACCTAGCCCCTTCATTATCTTATACATCTCTATAAGATCCCCCCTCAGCCTTCTAAACTCCAACGAGTACAGAACCAGTTTATTCAATCTCTCCTCATAGACTAGCCCCTTCATCTCCGGTATCATCCTAGTGAACCTTCTCTGTACTCCCTCCAAGGCCAATATATGCTTTTGCAAGTGCGGCGACCAAAACAGCACACAGTACTCCAGCTGCGGCCTCACCAGTGCCCTGTACAGTTGCAGCAAGACCTCCTTGCTTTTATATTCTATCCCCCTTGCGATAAAGGCCAACATTCCATTTTACTTCTTGATCACCTGCTGCACCTGCAGACTGGGTTTTTGTGATTCGTGCACAAGGACCCCCAGGTCCCTCTGCATCGTAGCATGCTGCAGCTTTTTGCCTTTTAAATAGTAATCCCTCCTACTATTATTTCTACCAAAGTGGATAACCTCACATTTGCTAACATTATACTCCATCTGCCAGGTCCTCGCCCACTCATTCAGCCTATCCAGATCTCTCTGCAGACTCTCCGTGCCTTCTACGCAATTTGCTTTTCCACTCATCTTTGTGTCATCAGCAAATTTCATCACCCTACACTCAGCCCCCTCCTCCAGATCGTCTATGTAAATGGTGAACAGCTAAGGTCCCAGCACCGATCCCTGCGGCACTCCACTAGTCAACAACTGCCAACCAGAATAGTACCCATTGATACCAACTCCCTGCTTCCTATTAGACATGATGTGGGTTTGCCAGCGTTGGACTGGCGTAAACACAGTAAAAAGTCTGACAACGCCAGGTTTTAGACTAAAACCTGGTGTTGTCAGACTTTTTACTTCTATTAGACAGCCAATCCTTTATCCACGCTAACACCTTACCTCCAAGTCCGTGCACCCTAACCTTTTGCAGTAACCTTTTATGAGGCACACTATTGTGTTGACTGGCCCAGTTAAATATATACCAGGATTCAGTGCTGGCTAGCCTGGTTATTAGGTTGGAGAAAGTTTTAGTATTAATGTTTTTAGCTTGGTTATTGGGTTACAGAAATGGGTATCAATAAATCATTCAGGTCTGGTTATTGAGTTAGTAGCTAGTCTGATGATGGAGTTCTAGACAGGTTATTGCGGGGCTGTGACTGCGGGTAATGAGATAGTCCCGGTCCTGCAGCGATCAGAAACACGTAACAATCAGTCAGTGTGAGCTCAGAGGCAGCAGTTACTGGGAAGAAGCCTGGCTAACGGGACAGCAGCAGGGGTGGAGGTGCTTCCCAATGGGATGACGCTGATTCCTGTCCACCCGCCTTTCTGGGCGGCTGGCCCAGCCCATCCATTCTGTCCAAGCTAAAAGCTATGTCCCACAGCGCCAACGTCGAACAGATCAGCAGTCGGCAGGCTGATGATTATTGGGTCCTGGTGCGACATGAGGTGAGAGATAAACAGCAGCAACTTAGCGAATATCGCGCTGAAAGTCAAATCAATGAAGGTCAGTAAGTGAAGGGTCAGACTGAGGGTCAGTGAGTGAAGGTCAGTAGGTGAAGGTCAGTGAGGGTCAGAGTGAGGGCCAGTGGGTGAGGGTCAGACTGAGGGTCAGTGGGTGAGGGTCAGTGGGTGTGAGTCAGTGGATGAAGGTCAGACTGAGGGTCAGTGGGTGAGGGTCAGTGGGTGTGAGTCAGTGGATGAAGGTCAGAGTGAGGGTCAGTGGGTGAGGGTCAGAGTGAGGGTCAGTAGGAGAGGATCAGTGAGTGAGGGTCAGTAGGTGAGAGTCAGTGAGAGTCAGTGGGTGAGGGTCAGTGAGAGTCAGTGAGTGAGGGTCAGTGGGTGAGGGTCAGTGAGAATCAGTTAATCTTCTCTGCACTCTCTCCAAAGCTTCCATGGCCTTCTGGTAGTGTGGTGACCTGAACTGTACACAGTCCTCCAAAGGCAGCTTAGCCAAAGTTTTATATAGCTGCGACATGATTTCTCAAGTCTTGTAGTCAATATCCGGATGATGAAGGCAGGCATGCCATATGTCTCCTTAAGCACCTTGGCCACCTGTGTTGTCACTTTTAGGGAACTGTGGACCTGCATGCCCAGATCCCTCAGTATGCTAATGTTCCCTAAGGATTCTGCCATTTACAAGTATAACTCACACCTAAATTTGATCCTCCGAAATGCATCACCTCACATTTGTGCAGATTAAACTCCATCTGCCATTTCTGTGCCCAAGTTTCCAATCTATCTCTATCCTGTAATATCCTCTGACAATTCCTGGCACTATCAGTAACATCAACAGGCTTCATGTCATCCATAAACTTATTAATCAGACCCGCTACATTTTTCTCCAGATCATTTATATCTATTGCAAACAACAGAGGCCCCAGCACTGATCCCTGTGGAACACCACTAGCAAGAAGTCTCACAACACCAGGTTAAAGTCCAACCAACTTATTTGATAGTAAACTCACAAGCTTACTGTGTTTACCCCAGTCCAACGCCGGCATCTCCACATCATGAACACCACTAGCTACAGATCTCCAATTTGAAAACACCCTTCCACCGCTACTGATTGTCTTCTGTGATCAAACCAGTTCTGTATCTATCCAGCCAGCCCACCCCAAATCCCACATGATTTTACTTTTTTTTTGACCAGTTTGCCATGTGGGACCTTAACAAACGCCTTACTAAAATCCATATAAACTACATCTACAACCTTTCCCTCATCAATTATTTTTGTCAACTCTTCAAAAAACTCAATCAAGTGGCCCTAATCTTGCCTTAGTTATTCTTTTATTCCTGATACAAAGAGCACGAAGCATTCGGAATAAAGTGGATGAGCTGATGGCGCAGATCGACACAAATGGATACGATCTGGTGGCCATTACAGAGACGTGGCTGCAAGGTGACAGGGACTGGGAGATGAATGTACAGGGTTATCAAGTGTTCAGGAAGGATAGGCAGGAGGAAAGAGGGGGGTGGAGTAGCTCTGCTGATTAAGGATAGTATCAAGGTGGTAGCAAGGGATGATATCGGAGCCAAGGAGCAGAAAGTGGAATCGTTGTGGGTGGAGATTAGGAACAGAAAAGGGAGGAAGACGCTAGTGGGTGTCGTCCATAGGCCCCCGAATAATGATCTGGAGGTGGGGCGGGCTGTTAACGCGCAAATAAGTGCAGCATGCAGGAATGGGACGGCAGTAGTTATGGGAGATTTCAATCTGCATATTGATTGGTCGACCCATGTTGGACGAGGTGGGCTCGAGGAGGAGTTCTTGGAATGCTGCCGGGATAATTTCCTTGAACAGTGTGTGTTGGAGCCGACGAGGGAGCGAGCTATCTTGGATCTGGTGCTATGTAATGAGGCGGGTAGAATTAGGGACCTTGCGGTGAAGGATCCTCTTGGAGAGAGTGATCATTGTATGGTGGAGTTTCTGGTGCAGATGGAGGAGGAGAAAGTGGGTTCCCAGACACGCGTCCTTTGTTTGAATAGAGGGGAGTATGGTAGGATGAGAGAAGAATTGGCGAATGTGGACTGGGGGAACGCGTTGGAAGGTAGGTCTGCTGAGGAGCAGTGGAGGATCTTTAAGGAGATCTTTCTTGGTGCTCAGCAGAAATTTATTCCGATGGTTAAAAAGGACAGTAGGAGGAGAGGTAATAAGCCGTGGATAACGAAGGAGGTGAAGGAAAGTGTTAAATTAAAAGCGGAGGAGTTTAGAGTAGCTAAGAGCAGTGGGCGAGAAGAGGATTGGGAAAGGTTTAAATGTCAACAAAAATTGACAAAGAAATTGATAAAGGAGGGTAGGAGAAGCTATGAGGCTGGGCTAACACTTAATATAAAAAAGGATAGCAAGAGTTTTTATAAATATATAAAAAGGAAGAGGCTGGCTAGGATAAACGTTGGTCCTTTAGAGGATGAGAAAGGGGAGCTAGTGGTAGGGGATAGGGATATGGCTAAGGTCTTGAATAACTTCTTTGTTTCTGTCTTCACGGAGGAGGACGTGAATAATTTGCCGGGTGTTAGCGATGGAAAGGTGGTAGGAATGGAGGGTCTTAATGACATTACTGTTACTAGAGAGGTGGTGCTCGACAGACTGGAGGGGCTGATTGTGGACAAGTCCCCAGGACCGGATGGAATGCATCCGAGGGTTCTGAAAGAAATGGCGGAGGTGATAGTGGATGCCTTGGTGGTTATTTTCCAGACGTTGCTGGATTCCGGGGAAGTGCCGGAAGATTGGAAAACGGCTAATGTTACGCCGTTGTTTAAGAAGGGTGGCAGGCAAAAGGCGGGGAATTATAGGCCGGTTAGTTTAACGTCTGTGGTAGGTAAAATGTTAGAAACCGTCATTAAGGAGGAAATAGCGAGGCATCTTGAGGGGAATTGCTTGATAGGGCGGACGCAACACGGTTTCATTAAAGGGAAGTCGTGTCTGACAAATTTACTGGAGTTCTATGAGGATGTGTCTAGGGCAGTGGATGGAGGAGAGCCGGTGGATGTGGTCTTTCTGGATTTTCAGAAGGCGTTTGACAAGGTACCTCACAAGAGGTTATTGCAGAAGGTCAGGGGACATGGAGTTGGGGGTAGGGTGTTAGCGTGGATAGAGGATTGGTTGTCAAATAGGAGGCAGAGAGTGGGGGTCAATGGATGCTATTCGGATTGGCGGTTGGTGACTAGTGGGGTGCCCCAGGGGTCGGTGCTGGGGCCTCAGCTATTTACCATTTATATAGATGATCTGGAGGAGGGAACCGAGTGCAGGGTGTCGAAATTTGCTGATGACACCAAGATTGGGGGAAAGGCAAATTGTGCGGAGGGTGTGGAGAGTCTGCAGAAGGATCTAGATAGGCTGGGCGAATGGGCCAGGAAATGGCAAATGGAATTTAATGTTGGCAAGTGTGAGGTGGTCCACTTTGGTAGGAGGAATGGTAGGAAGGACTATTACTTACGGGGCGAAAAACTGCAGCAGGCGACGGTGCAGAGGGACCTCGGGGTCCTTGTGCATGAGTCGCAAAAACCCAGCTTGCAGGTGCAGCAGGTGGTCAGGAAGGCGAATGGGATGCTGGCCTTCATAGCGAAGGGGATTGAATATAAAAGTAGGGAGGTCTTGCTGCAGCTGTATAGGGCATTGGTGAGGCCGCAGCTGGAGTACTGTGTGCAGTTTTGGGCGCCGCACCTGCGCAAGGATGTTTTGGCCCTGGAGGGAGTGCAGAGGAGGTTTACTCGGCTGATACCGGAGTTGAGGGGATTGAGCTATGAGGAGAGGCTGAATAAACTAGGCTTGTACTCGTTAGAGTTTAGAAGAATGAGGGGAGATCTCATTGAGACGTATAAGATGATGAATGGGATGGATAGGATAGAGGTGGAGAGACTGTTCCCGCTCAAAAAAGACAGTAGGACTAGGGGGCACAGCCTCAAGATAAAGGGGGGGCGGTTTAGAACAGAGTTGAGGAGGAACTTCTTCACTCAAAGGGTGGTGAATCTCTGGAATTCTCTGCCCGTTGAAGTAGTGGAGGCTGCCTCGCTAAATATTTTTAAGAAACGGGTTGATGGGTTTTTGATAAGAGAAGGGATTAAGGGTTATGGGGAGAGGGCGGGAAGGTGGAGCTGAGTCACGACAGATCAGCCATGATCTTATTGAATGGCGGGGCAGGCTCGAAGGGCCAGATGGCCTACTCCTGCTCCTATTTCTTATGTTCTTATGTTCTTATATGTAGAGGGGCAGGCAGTGCTGAGGAAGTGGGGAGGCTGCAGAATTACTTGAACAGGCTAAGAGAGTGGGTAAAGAAATGGCAGATGGAATATAATGCATGAAAGTGTGAGTTTATGCACTTTAGTAGGAAGATTGGAGGCATAGATTATTTTCTAAATGGGGAAAGGTTTCGAAAATCTGAAGCACAAAGGCACTTGGGAGTCCAGGTTCAGGACTCTTTTAAGAACATAAGAAATAGGAGCAGGGGTAGGCCATCTAGCCCTTCGAGCCTGCCCCGCCATTCAATAAGATCATGGCTGATCTGTCGTGGCTCAGCTCCACCTTCCCGCCCTCTCCCCATAACATAAGAACATAAGAAATAGGAGCAGGAGTAGGCCATCTGGCCCTTCGAGCCTGCCCCGCCATTCAATAAGATCATGGCTTATCTGTCGTGACTCAGCTCCACCTTCCCGCCCTCTCCCCATAACCCTTAATCCCTTCTCTTATCAAAAACCCATCAACCCGTTTCTTAAAAATATTTAGCGAGGCAGCCTCCACCACTTCAACGGGCAGAGAATTCCAGAGATTCACCACCCTTTGAGTGAAGAAGTTCCTCCTCAACTCTGTTCTAAACCGCCTCCCCTTTATCTTGAGGTTGTGCCCCCTAGTCCTACTGTCTTTTTTGAGTGGGAAGAGTCTCTCCACCTCTATCCTATCCATCCCATTCATCATTTTATACGTCTCAATGAGATCTCCCCTCATTCTTCTAAACTCTAACGAGTACAAGTACAAGTACTAACGAGTACGAGTAAACCTCCTCTGCACTCCCTCCAGGGCCAAAATATCCTTGCGCAGGTGCGGCGCCCAAAACTGCACACAGTACTCCAGCTGCGGCCTCACCAATGCCCTATATAGCTGTAGCAAGACCTCCCTACTTTTATATTCAATCCCCTTCGCTATGAAGGCCAGCATCCCATTCGCCTTCCTGACCACCTGCTGCACCTGCAAGCTGGGTTTTTGCGACTCATGCACAAGGACCCCGAGGTCCCTCTGCACCGTCGCCTGCTGCAGTTTTTCGCCACGTAAGTAATAGTCCTTCCTACCATTCTTCCTTCCAAAGTGGACCACCTCACACTTGCCAACATTAAATTCCATTTGCCATTTCCTGGCCCATTCGCCCAGCCTATCTAGATCCTTCTGCAGACTCTCCACACCCTCCTCACAATTTGCCTTTCCCCCAATCTTGGTGTCATCAGCAAATTTCGACACCCTGCACTCGGTTCCCTCCTCCAGATCATCTATATAAATGGTAAATAGCTGAGGCCCCAGCACCGACCCCTGAGGCACTCCACTAGTCACCAACCGCCAATCCGAATAGCACCCATTGACCTCCACTCTCTGCCTCCTATTTGACAACCAATCCTCTATCCACGCTAACACCCTACCCCCAACTCCATGTCCCCTGACCTTCTGCAATAACCTCTTGTGAGGTACCTTGTCAAACACCTTCTGAAAATCCAGAAAGACCACATCCACCGGCTCTCCTCTATCCACTGCCCTAGACACATCCTCATAGAACTCCAGTAAATTTGTCAGACACGACTTCCCTTTAATGAAACCATGTTGCGTCCGCCCTAGCAAGCAATTCCCCTCAAGATGCCTCGCAATTTCCTCCTTAATGACGGATTCTAACATTTTGCCTACCACAGACGTTAAACTAACCGGCCTATAATTCCCCGCCTTTTGCCTGGCACCCTTCTTAAACAACGGCGTAACATTAGGCGTTTTCCAATCTTCCGGCACTTCCCCGGAATCCAGCGACGTCTGGAAAATAACCACCAAGGCATCCACTATAACCTCCGCCATTTCTTTCAGAACCCTCGGATGCATTCCATCCGGTCCTGGGGACTTGTCCACAATCAGCCCCTCCAGTCTGTTGAGCACCACCTCTCTAGTAACAGTAATGTCATTAAGACCCTCCATTCCTACCTCCTTTCCATCGCTAACACCCGGCAAATTATTCACGTCCTCCTCCGTGAAGACAGAAACAAAAAAAGTTATTCAAGACCTTAGCCATATCCCCATCCCCTACCACTAGCTCCCCTTTCTCATCCTCTAAAGGACCAACGTTCACCCTAGCCAACCTCTTCCTTTTTATATATTTATAAAAACTCTTGCTATCCTTTTTTATATTAAGTGCTAGCCCAGCCTCATAGCTTCTCCTACCCTCCTTTATCAATTTCTTTGTCAATCTTTGTTGACATTTAAACCTTTCCCAATCCTCTTCTTGCCCATTGCTCTTAGCTACTCTAAACTCCTCCGCTTTTAATTTAACACTTTCCTTCACCTCCTTCGTTATCCATGGCTTATTACCTCTCCTCCTAACTGTCCTTTTTAACCATCAGAATAAATTTCTGCTGAGCACCAAGAAAGATCTCCTTAAAGATCCTCCACTGCTCCTCAGCAGACGGTTAACATGGTTAACATGCAGGTTCAGTTGGCAGTTAGGCAGATAAATGCAATGTTAGCATTCATGTCGAGAAGGCTAGAATACAACGGCAGGGATGCACTGCTAAGGCTGTATAAGGTTCTGGTCAGACCCCTTATAGAATATTGTGAACAGTTTTGGTCCCCATATCTAAGAAAGGATGTGCTGGCCTTGGAGAGGGTCCACAGCAGATTCACAAGAATGATCACAAGAATGAAGAGTTTGCCAAATGAGGAGTCTGGATCTATACTCGATGGAGTTTAGAAGAATGAGGGGGGCTATACTCGAAACTTACAGAGTACTGAAAGGCCTGGATAAGAGTGGACATGGAGAGGATATCAGCAAATCATATAAGGCTTGGAGGGCCAAAAGCCCTGTTCCTGTGCTGTAACTTTCTTTGTTCTCATGTGTGGGTTAGGTGTATTGGCCATGCTAAATTGCCCCTTAGTGCCAGGGGGACTAGCTAGAATAAATGCATTGTGTTGCAGGGATAGGGCCTGGGATGGGATTGTGGTCAGTGTGGACTCGATGGGCCAAATGGCTTCCTTCTGCACTGTAGATTCGGTGATTCTACAAAATTCCAATTGATTCATCAAACATGAAATAGGTCCATTTGTAGACATCAAGAGGTCATCAAAGGATTTGGCAGAGTGTGGGAAGATGGCATTCAGTTGGAGGATCATCCATGATCATTTTGAATGGATGAGCAATCGTTGAACCATAGAATAACCTCCTCCAGCTTCCATTGTCTCTGTTTCTGTGATTCAGTGCCATTTTCTGATGTACGTTTACACCGAGATGGCATGAGTGGCACGGTGGCTAGCACTGCTGCTTCACAGTGCCAAGGACCCAGGTTCAATTCCTAGAACCATAGAAAATTACGGCTCAGAAACAGACCTTTTGGCCCTTCTTGTCTGTGTTGAACCATTTTTTGCCTAGTCCCACTGACCTGCACTTGGACCATATATCTCCACATTCCTCTCATCCACGAACATGTCCAAGCTTTTCTTAAATGTTAAAAGGGACCCTGCATTTACCACTTTATTCAGCAATTCATTCCACACTCCCACCACTCTCTGTGTGAAGAAGCCCCCCCAAATAAGAACATAAGAACATAAGAAATAGGAGCAGGAGTAGGCCATCTAGCCCTTCGAGCCTGCCCCGCCATTCAATAAGATCATGGCTGATCTGTCGTGGCTCAGCTCCACCTTCCCGCCCTCTCCCCATACCTCTCCCCATAACCCTTAATCCCTTCTCTTATCAAAAACCCATCAACCCGTTTCTTAAAAATATTTAGCGAGGCAGCCTCTACCACTTCAACGGGCAGAGAATTCCAGAGATTCACCACTCTTTGAGTGAAGAAGTTCCTCCTCAACTCTGTTCTAAACCTTTATCTTGAGGCTGTGCCCCCTAGTCCTACTGTCTTTTTTGAGCGGGAACAGTCTCTCCACCTTTATCCTATCCATCCCATTCATCATCTTATACATCTCAATGAGATCTCCCCTCATTCTTCTAAACTCTAACGAGTACAAGCCTAGTTTATTCAGCCTCTCCTCATAGCTCAATCCCCTCAACTCTGGTATCAGCCTAGTAAACCTCCTCTGCACTCCCTCCAGGGCCAAAATATCCTTGCGCAGGTGCGGCGCCCAAAACTGCACATAGTATTCCAGCTGCAGCCTCACCAATGCCCTGTACAGCTGCAGCAAGACCTCCCTACTTTTATATTCAATCCCCCTCGCTATGAAGGCCAGCATCCCATTCGCCTTTAAACTTTTCTCCTTTCACCCTTAACCCATGTCCTCTAGTTTTTTTCTTCCCTAGCCTCAGTGGAAAAAGCCTGCTTACATTCACTCTATCTATATCCATCAAAATCTAATCCATCAAATCTCCCCTCATTCTTCTACACAACAGGGAATAAAGTCCTAACCTATTCAATCTCTCTCTGTAACTCAGTTTGTCAAGTCCCGGCAACATCCTTGTGAACCTTCTCTGCACTCTTTCAACCTTATTTACACCCTCCCTGTAACTAGATGACCAAAACTGTACACAATACCCTAAATTCAGGCTCACCAATGCCTTACATAACTTTACCATAACAGTCCGACTTTTATACTCGATACTCCGATTTATAAAGGCCAATGCATCAAAAGCACTCTTTACGACCCTATCCACCTGTGACGTCATTTTTAGGGAATTGTGTACCTGTATTCCCAGATCCCTCTGTTCAACTGCACTCTTCAGAGTCCTACCATTTAGCCTGTACGTTCTACATTGGTTTGTCCTTCCAAAGTGCAATACCCCACACTTGTCTGCGTTAAATTCCATTTGCCATTTTTCAGCCCATTTTTCTAGTTGGTCCAAATCCCTCTGCAAGCTTTGAAAACCTTCCTCACTGTCCACTACACTCTAATCTTTGTATCATCAGCAAATTTGCTGATCCAATTTACCACATTATCATCCAAATCATTGATATCGATGACAAACAACAATGGACCCAACACTGATCCCTGCGACACACTACTAGTTACAGGCCTCCACTCAGAGAAGCAACCCTCCACAACCACTCTCTGGCTTCTTCCATTGAGCCAGTGTCTAATCCAATTTACTACCTCCCAATGTATACCTAGCGACTGAACCTTCCTAACTAACCTCCCATGAGGAACCTTGTCAAAGGCCTTGCTGAAATCCAGGTAAACAACATCCACCACTTTCCCTTCATCCACTTTCCTGGTAACCTCCTCGAAAAACTCTAATAGATTGATCAAACATGACCTACCACGCACCTGGCTTGGGTCACTATGTGGAGTTTGCACGTTCTCCCCATGTCTGCATTGGTTTCCTCCCACAGTCTGAATAATGTGCTGGTTAGGTGAGTTGATCTGAACAGGCGCAGGCGTTTAGGGGAATTTCACAGTAACTTTATGCAGTGTTAATGTGACTAATAAATAAGCTTTTAACTTTACTTTTGTGGTCCCTCTGCTTCTGCACCTTAAAGTCTCTCCCCTCACTGTGGGGTGGCATGGTGGCACTGTGATTAGCACTGCTGCCTCATAGCACCAGGAACTCCGGTTCGATCCCCAGTTCGGGTCACTGTCTGTGTGGAGTCTGCATGTTCTCCCGTGTCTGTGGGGGTTTCCTCCGGGTATTCCAGTTTCCTCCCACAGTCAGAAAGATATGCAAGTTAGGTGCATTGGCCATGTTAAATTCTCCCCCAGTGTACCCAGTCCCAGAGTGTGGAGACTAGAGGATTTTCACAGTAACTTTATTGCAGTGTTAATGTAAGTCTACTTGACACTAATAAATAATAATTAATAAATAAAAATAATTTATTTTAAACTGTTTATCCACATTATCTTCTAAATTTGCTTTGACAAGACTCTTAATGAGTCTCGTTGCCTACTCACCTCAAGAGGGTGGGCAGCTGATCCAAGCCCAGAACATGCCTCTCGGGATGCCAGCTTCACGAAAGGCAACCTGAAACTGACAAGCTGGCTGTGCTGACATTTTCTCACAACTCAACTTCTATTGCTGATATTCAAGTTAAGCATTAATATAAAAAAGGTAAAATATTTACTGGAAACTAAATTTAGGTAACATCAGTTGACTTTCAGAGAGGCTGATAATCAGCCAGGTGGGATGTTGGAGACAAAGTAGATAAAGGAGAATGGAGGGGTGGAGAGGTTTAGGAAGATAATTCCTAAACTAAGGGTTAGGTAGCTGGAGACACAGTTGAAATTGGTGGAGTGGTTAAAATTAGGGATGAGTAAGAGGCCTGAATTAAATGAGTGGAGATATTTTGGAGAATTGTGGGGCTGGAGGAGAATTTTAAAATCAAATTGCTGCTTAAATGGGAGCAATGTAAGTCAGTGAAGAGAGACTGAGAGAAGTTAGTACATGGGTAAATCACACACCAAACTCCACAATACCCTGCTCACCATCCAAAATGAATCCAGATCTCTCAGCGAAGCCCTGAACTACAATTAAATGCAGTAGCAAATATCCAGCTGCTCGTGACTGGAAACTAAATTTATTCAGATGAAATTTGCAAAATGGAATCAGGTAACTTCTAAAAGGAGGAACCTGTTCCCAGAAAACAGGTTTTGCAGCTTCAGAAATATCCACATGATTATTTATTTCTATATTCTTTCACAGTACGTGGAGGCATTGCTGATTAGGCCAACATTATTGTCCATTCCTATTTGCCCTTAAGTGGTGGTGAGAGCTTTAACCTGTGCAGTTCATGTGGTGTAGGTACCACCAACCACAGTGCTATTATGGGTTTTCACAATTTTGAGCCAGCCACAGTGAAGGAACAGTGGTGAAGTTGTAAATCAGGATGATGAATGATTTGGAGAGAAACTTGGAGCTGGTGGTTTCCCATGCATCTGCTGCCTGGGAACACCTTCTTCATGGTAGAAGTCACAGATTTGGGTGGTGCTGTTCATGGCGCCTTTAGTGAGTTCCTGCCATTGCTGCTACTGTTTTTTAATGATGGAGGGAGTGAATTTTAAAGATCATAGAATCTATGGCATGGAGACAGGCCCTTTGGCCCAAACTGGTCCATGCTGATCAAAAACCCCATCTAAGCTAACCCCGTTTGCCTACATTTGGCCCATATCCCTCTAAACCTTTCCTATCCATGTATCTGTCTAAATATCTTTTAAATATTGTCAATGTCCCTGCCTCAATCACTTCCTCCAGCAGCTCATTCCACATACATACTACCCTCTGTGTAAAAAAGTTGCACCTTAGGTTCCCATTAATTCTTTCCCCTCATAACTTAAACCTACGCCCTCGATTCCCCGACCATGGGAAAAGAACAGAGTGCATTCATCCTATACATGCCTTTCGTGATCTTATACATCTCTATAAGGTCACCCCTCAGTCTCCTATACTCCAAAGAATAAAATCCAAGCCTGTCCAATCTCTTTCTATAACTCAGTCCCTTGAGTTCTGCCAATATCCATGTAAATTTCTTCTGCACTCTGTCCAGTTTAATAACATCTTTCCAATAGCAAGGTGACCAAAACTGAACACAATACTCCAGGTGCGACCTCATCAACGTCCTGTACAACTGGAACAAAACGTCCCAACTTTTATTCTCAATGCCCTAACTGATGAAGGTCAGCAGGCCAAACTCCTTTTCCACTGCCCTATCTACCTGTGACTCCACCTTTAGAGAATCGTGCACCTGAACTCCAACATTCCTCTATTCCACGATACTCCTTAAGGTCCTACCATTTACCGAGAAAGTCCTATCTTGATTTGACTTTCCAAAATATAACACCTCACACTTATCTGTATTGAACTCCATTTGCCATTTCTCAGCCCACTTCCCCAGCTGATCAAGATCCTGCTGCAATTTTTGATAATTCACTGTCTATAATCCCACCTATTTTAATGTCATCTGTAAACTTACTGATCATGCCTTGTACATTCTCATCCAAATTGTTGATATAGATAACAAACAGCAGTGGGCCCAGCACTGACCCCTAAAGCACACCACTAGTTACAAGCCTTCAGTCTGCCAAGCATCCTTCCTACCATTACCCTCTGTAACTGGGTCCTAAATGACCTAACCCACAGACCGCCGTAGTAAGGACAAGCAACAACACTGCCTCCATGATCATCCTCAATACCGGTGCTCTGCAAGGTTGAATCCTCAGCTCCTTACTGTGCTTCTAATTCACCTTTTACTGTGTGGCCAAATTCTCCTCCAACTTGATTTTCAAGTTTGCTGATGACACCACTGTAGTGGGTCGGATTTCAAACAATGATGACAGAATACAGGAATGAGATAGAGAATCTGGTGAACTGGTGCGGCAACAATACTCTCTCCCTCAATGTCGACAAAACGAAGGAAATTGTCATTGACTTCAGGAAGCGTAAAGGAGAACACGCCCCTGTCTACATCAATGGGGACAAAGTAGAAAGGGTCGAGAGCTTCAAGTTTTTAAGTGTCCAGATTACCTGTAACCTGTCCTGGTCCTATAGTTAAGAAAGGCCACCAACGCTTCTACTTTCTCAGGAGATGAAGGAAATTTGGCATGTTAGCTACTGCTCTCACCAACTTCTACAGCTGCACTATCGAAAGCATTCTTTCAAATTGTATCACAACTTGCACAAGACTGAATGTTTGTGGAAGTGGACAGTATTTCATCACACCTCTAACTTGTGCCTTGTAGATGGTCGACAGGCTCTGAAGAGTCCCACATGGGAGACTTATTAAGAAGGCTAATGCACATGCGATACAGGGTGATGTGATATGGTGGATTCATAATTGGCTTAGCGGTAAGAAACAGAGGGTAGTGACCAGATAGCTGCTTTAGTGACTGGAGGTCAGTGACCAGTGGCGTACCATAAGGATCCGTACTGGGCCCCTTATTGTTCATCAGTTATATAAATGACATTGATGATTATGTGGAGGGTAGGATCATTAAATTTGTCAATGACGCAAAGATTGACTGGGTGGTTAACAGTGAGGTTGAGTGTCTTGGGTTACAGGAAGATATAGGTGAGATGGTCAAATGGGTAAATAAGCAGCAGATGAAATTTAACCCTGAAAAGTGTGAGGTGATGCAGTTTGCAAGGAGTAATTTGACAAGGAAGTATACTGGGAAGTTCCGATGAACAAAGGGACATTGGCATGTTTGTCCACAGATCTCTGAAGGCAGAAAGGCAGGTTAATAGGCAAATGGCACACTCGCCTTTATCAACTGGGGTATAGATTACAAAAGCAGAAAGGTCATGATGGAGTTGTATAAAATTTTGGAGAGGCCACAGCTGGAGTACTGTGTGCAGGTCGGATCACCACATTATAGGAAGGATGTGATTGCACTGGAGGGGTGCAGAGGAGATTCACCAGGATGTTGCCTGGGATGGTACATTTAAGTTATAAAGAGAGGATACATAGGCTTGGGTTGTTTTCTCTGAAGCAGAAAAGACTGAGGCGCAACCTGATTGTACAAGATTATGAGGGAATGGACAAAATGTGTAGGGAGCAGCTGTTCCCCTTAGTTGAAGGGTCAGTTACGAGGGACACACGTTAAAAGTGAGGGGTGGGAGGTTTAGGGGGGATTTGAGGAAAATCGTTTTTACCCAGAGAATGGTAACAGTCTGGAATGTGCTGCGTGGGAGGGTGGGGAGAGGTGGGATGCCTCACATCCTTTAAAAAGTACCTGGATGAGAACTTGGCACGTTGTAACATTCAGGGCTATGGGCCAAGTGCTGGCAGATGGGATTAGGTGGGTGGGTCAGGGCCTTTCATGTGTCAGTACAGACTCGGCAGGCTGAAGGGCCTCTTCTGCACTGTGGGATTCTGTGATTCTGTGAGTCAGGAATTGAGCTACTTGCTGTAGGATTCCTATGGGGCAATCTTACTAAAAGAATTCAAACTGTCAAATTTGAAGCGAGGGAGTTTCAGACCTGTTTTTTTGACAAGAGGAAGAAATCAAATTTCATGATACTTTGAAAAAAAAAGGAAAAGTGTGATTGCTGCTAGTAGGGGGAGTGGATGGAATCTATTCACACCAAGAAAGCCAGCTGAAGACTGATAGTGGGCGCTAATGTGCTTGTGCCCTGATCTCCCCATTGATAGGATGCAGAGACATTGATAGGATGCAGATCTGGGCTGAAAAGTGGCAGATGGAGTTTAACCCTGCTAAGCGCGAGGTGATTCATTTTGGTAGGACAAACTTGAATGCAGATTACAAGGTCAATGGCAAGGTCCTAAGGAATGTGGAGGAACAGAGAGATCTTGGGATTCATATCCACAGATCTCTGAAGGTTGCCACTCAAGAGGATAGAGCCGTGAAGAAGGCTTATAGTGTGTTAGTGTTTATTAACAGGGGGTTTGAGTTTAAGAGCTGTGGGGTTATGCTGCAACGATACAGGACCTTGGTGAAACCACATTTAGAATATTGTGTGCAGTTCTGGTCACCTCACTATAAGGAGGATGTGGAAGCATTGGAGAGAGCGCAGAGGAGATTTACCAGGGTGCTGCTTGGTTTGGACGGTAGGTCTTATGAGGAAAGGTTGAGGGAGCTGGGGCTTTTCTCTTTGGAGTGGAGGAGGATAAGAGTGGCTTCATAGAGGTTTATAAGATGATGCGTGGGATTGATAGAGTGGACATGCAGAGACTATTTCCTCAGGTGGATTTAGCTGTTACCAGGGGGCATAACTATAAGGTTCAAGGTGGGAGATATAGGAGAGATGTCCGAGGTAGTACAAAGTCGGCAATATTGCGAGAGGCGAGCAATTGGGTATGAACCCCGTGTTTTGCTTCACTCGCGATCTTACTGGTTCACCACGTTGATCAACCGGCATTATGGGCTGGTAAGATCGAACCCCCCCAGTGTCTGACCTGCTCTTGTAGCCACAGTATTTCTATGGCTTTTCCAATTGAGTTTCTGGTCAAAAGTAACCTCCAAGATGTTGAACATGAGAGGTTTCATGATGGTAATGCCACTGGATGTCTCTTGTTTGAGATGGTAGTTGCCTGGTACTTGTACGGTGTGAATATTACTTGTCAGCCCAAGCTTGGATATTGTACAGACCTTGCTGCATTTGAACATGGACTGCTTCATTATCTGAGGAGTCATGTATGATGCTGAATACAGTACAGTCACTAATGAATATAGCTTCCAGAATAATGTTCAGGATTCCCTGGACAATTCCCTCCTGATTATATACCACTGTGCCACCACCTCTGTTGGCTTTGTCCTGCCAGTGGATAGGACATGCCAAGGACATTGTCAGTAAGGTATGATTCCATGAGTATGGTTACGTCAGGTTTTTGTCTGACTAGTCTGTGAGATAGCTCTCCCAATTTTGGTACAAACTGTCAGATGTTAGTAAGAAGGACTTTGCAGGGGTGACAGGGCTGTATTTGCCATTGTTGTTTCCAGTGCTCTGGTTGCCATTTGGTGATTGGTCCGGTTTCATTGCTTTTTGTTTTCTTTGAAGCTTGTGGCTTACTAGGCCATTTCAGAGGGCACCAAGAGTCAACTGTATTGCTGTGGGTCTGGAGTCACATTTAGGCCAGACCAGGTAAGGATGGTAGATCTCCTTCCCAAAGATGAAGAACATAAGAACATAAGAAATAGGAGCAGGAGTAGGCCTTCTAGCCCTTCGAGCCTGCCCCGCCATTCAATAAGATCATGGCTGATCTGTCGTGTCTCAGTTCCACCTTCCCGCCCTCTCCCCATAACCCATAATCCCTTCTCTTATCAAAAACCCATCAACCCGCTTCTTAAAAATATTTAGCGAGGCAGCCTCCACCACTTCAACGGGCAGAGAATTCCAGAGATTCACCACCCTTTGAGTGAAGAAGTTCCTCCTCAACTCCGTTCTAAACCGCCTCCCCTTTATCTTGAGGCTGTGCCCCCTAGTCCTACTGTCTTTTTTGAGCGGGAAGTGAATAGGAGATTCATCCCATGGATGTATTGGGAGAGAGAATGTGGGTTCAGAGGCAGGACACTGTTATTAGAGCACTGAGATAATTCTAATATGAGCAATCAGTCAACATGGATTTTTAAAGGGGAAATTGGGTTCAAAATATCTCTTAAGACATTTTTAAGGATGTTGTAATTGTATGATGGTTAAGGGGGAAATCAGAAGATACAAAACAGGATTTGTCACCCTTTCCCAAGGGCAGGATCTTCTGATCCTGACGAAGTGTATCCCAGTGGTGGGTTTCCCAGTGGTGGTATGGCTGGGCCATCCAAAATGCTGCAGACATCAAGGGGACTGGAAGATCCTGCTGGCAGCTAATTCAGATGCTCAGTTTTTGGAAAATATTCAAAATAGGGTTCATAGACAAGTATATGAATAGGATGAGAATAGAGGGATATGGTTCCCAGAAGGGTAGGAGATTTTAGTTAAGTTGGGCAGCATGGTCAATGCAGGCTTGGAGGACCGATGGGCCTGTTCCTGTGCTGTAACTTTCTTTGTTCTTTGTTAGATTTCATTTGTGTAAAGGAATATGGGAATAAAATGGGGTTTCCTCAAAAAACAAACTTTACAAACTACCATCCCAAATCCAATCTTCCTTTTGCCTCCAAAGTCTCTGAACATGTTGTCGCCTTCCAAATATGTGCGCATTTTCCCCAAACTCAATGTTTGTCACAATACCAAAACATCTCTATCCAGCATAGAAGTAAGGCATTTTGCCCAAACAGCCCATGTTGTTTTTCTAATCCTCTTGAGCCCTCCTGTCTTTCCTTATTTAAATCTGCCATCAGAATCATCTACTCTCTTCTTTTCAAGTGTTTGTTGGTTTCCCCTCAAATGTAGGGAAGAGGGAATTTCAGAGCTTGGAGCCGAGGCAACTGAAGGCATAGCCACTATTGCTGGAGCAATTGTAATTGAGAATGAAATACATAACAGGCCAGAATTAGAGGAGTGCATAGAGCTTGGAAGATTTTACAGTTGGAGGAGATAACAGTGGGCAAAGTCTGAGGAGAGATTTGAAAACAAGGATGATAATTTTAAAATCAAAACATTGCTTGCCTGGGAGTCAATATGGCCAGCAAGCACAGGAGTGATACGACCATGAGAACATAAAATATAAGAGAAGTAGACCATACAGCCCATCGAGTCTGCTCTGTCATTTAATCATGGCTGATATTTTTCTCATCCCCATTCTCCTGCCTTTTCCTGTAACTCCTGATCCCCTTATTAATCAAGAACCTATCTATCTCTGTCTTAAAAACACTCAATGACCTGGCCTCCACAGCCCTCTATGGCAATGGATTCCACAGATTTACCACTCTCTGGCTGAAGAAATTCAAGAACAAAGAAAATTACAGACCTCCAAGCCTGCACCTACCATGCTGCCCGACTTAACTAAAACCTCCAAATCTTCCATATCCCTCTATTCCCATCCTATACACGTATTTGTCAAGATGCCCCTTAAAAGTCACTACCATATCTGCATCCACTATTTCCCCCAGCAGCGAGTTCCAGGCACCCACTACCCTCTGCGTAAAAAAATCTGTCGCATGCATCTTCTTTAAACCTGTGCTTCTAGTAATTGACTTTCCACTCTGGGATAAAGCTCCTCACCTTGGTTCTTTGCTCTGAGGCTGTGCCCTCGGATCCTCATCTCTCCTACTAATGGAAACATCTTCCCCACATTCACTCTATCCAGGCCTTTCAGTATTCTTAATGTGTCGATTAGATCTCCCCTCATCCTTCTAAACTCCATTGAGTCCAGACTCAGAGTCTTCAAATGCTCCTCATCTGACTAACCCTTCATTCCTGGGATCATTCTTGTGAACCTCCTCTGGACCCCTTCCAAGGCCAGCACATCTTTCCTTAGGTACGGGCGCTAAAATTGCTCAAAATAATCCAAATAGTGTCTGACCATAGCCTTATACAGCCTCAGAAATACATCCCTGCTCATTCTAGCCCTTTAGGAATGAATGTTAATATTGAATTTACCTTCCTAACTGATAACTGAACAAACAACAAAGAAAATCACAGCACATGAGTATGCCCTTCGGCCCTCCAAACCTGTACTCACCTTGCTGCCTGACTTAACTAAAACCCTTCACACTTCTGGGGACCATATCTCTTTATTTCCATCCTATTCATGTATGTGTCACGACGCCCCCTAAAACTCACTACTCTATCCACTACCTCCCCTGGCAGTGAGTTCCAGGCACCCATCACTCTCTGTATAAAAATCTTACCTTGTACATCTCCTTTAAACCTTGCCCCACACATCTGAAACCTATACCCCCTAGTAATTGACTCTTCCGCCCTGGGAGAAAGCCTCTGACTATCCATTCTGTCCATACCCCTCATAATCTTGTAGGCTTCTATCAGGTCGCCCCACAACTTCGGTAGTTCCAGTGAGAACAAGGTTTCTCCATCCTCTCCTCATAACTAATGCCCTCCATACCAGGCAACATCCTGGTAAGTATTTTCAGTACCCTCTCCAAAGCCTCCACATCCTTCTGGTAGTGTGGTGACCAGAATTGAACACTATATTCCAAGTACGGCCTAACTAAAGTTCTATAAAGCTGCAATATGACTTGTCAATTTTTAAACTCAATGCCCCGGCCAATGAAGGCTTACGTGCCGTATGCATGAACCTGCATGTAACCTTAAGAGAGTCCTGAACCAGGACTCCCAAGTCCCTTCGTGCTTCAGATTTCCAAAGCCTTTCCTCATTTAGAAAATAGCCTATGCCTTTTTTCTTCCTACCAAAGTGCATAACCTCACACTTCCCCACATTTTATTCCATCTGCCAGTTCTTTGCCCACTCTCCTAGCCTGTCCAAGTCATTCTGATAATACCTGTCCCTGTATATACTTTTGTATCATCTGCAAATTTAGCAACCATGCCCTCAGTTCTATCTTCCAGGTCATAATGTGTATGGTGAAAAGTTGTGATCCCGACACTGACCCCTGTGGAATGCCACTAGTCATTGGTTGCCATCCTGAAGAGGACCTCCTTATCCCCACTCTCTGCCTTCTGTCTGTCAGCTAATCCTCTATCCATGCCAGCACCTTGCCTCTAACACCACTGGCTCTGAGCATATTTAGCAGCCTCTGTAAGTCACTTTATCAAAGGCTTTCTGGAAATCCAAATAAATCCCATCCACTGGCTCTCCTTTGTCTAACTTTGTTACCTCCTCAAAGAATTCTGATTTGTCAGACATAACCTCCTCTTGACGAAACCTTGCTGGCTCAGCCATATTTTGCCACGCATTTCCAAGTACTCTGCAATTTCATCCTTATTGGACTCCAAAATCCTACCCATGCCTGAGGGCAGGCTAACTGGCCTATAATTTCCCATCTTCTGCTTCTCTCCTTTCTTAAACAGAGGTGTTACATTAGCCTTTTTCCAGTCCTCTGGGACCTTCCCTGACATGGGTATGCCGGCGTTGGACTGGCATAAACACAGTAAAAAGTCTGACAACACCAGGTTTTAGTCCAACCGATTTATTTGATAATATCCTCACAAGCTTTCGAGGGGACTGCCTCTTCGTCAGGTGAATGGAGAGTTCTGGCCTCAGACAGAGCATATAAAGCACAGACAGTTTAGAGATTACTAATCAGTAATCTCTAAACTGTCTGTGCTTTATATGCTCTGTCTGAGGCCAGAACTCTCCATTCACCTGACGAAGAGGCAGTCCCCTCGAAAGCTTGTGAGGATATTATCAAATAAATCGGTTGGACTAAAACCTGGTGTTGTCAGACTTTTTACCTTCCCTGACCCCAGTGATTCCTGAAAGATCACCACCAATGTCTCCACAATGTCCTCATCTATCTTCTTCAGAATGATGGGATGTAGTCCATCCAGTCCAGGTGATTAATCCACTTTCAGACCATTCAGCTTCCCTTAGCGATGGCCACTACATTTACCTGTGCCCTCTGACTCTCTTGAAGTTATGGCATAGAACATAGAACATAGGATAGTACAGCACATTACAGACCCTTCGGCCCTTGATGTTGTGCCGAGCTTTGTCCAAAACCAAGATCAAGCTATCCCATTCCCTATCACTCTTGTGTGCTCCATGTGCCTATCTAATAATCGCTTGAAAGTTCCTAAATGTCCGACTCCACTATCACAGCAGGCAGTCCATTCCACACCCCAACCACTCTCTGAGTAAAGAACCTACCTCCAACATCCCTTCTATATCTCCCACCGTAACCTTATAGTTATGTCCCCGAGTAATAGCTACATCCACCTGAGGAAATAGTCTCTGAACGTCCACTCTATCTATATCCCTCATCATCTTAAATAACCTCTATTAAGTTCACCTCTCATCCTCCTCCATTCTAAAGAATGGACATTAGAGATGTCTTTGGTGGCTCCACGATTGGTGATGGCTCCAAGATTCTTATCCAAATCTTTAATATAAATGACAAATAACAGTGGACCCAGCACCAATCCCTGAGGCACTTCATGCTGCTGCTAGTTCCTGAGCTTCTATTTCTGAATTTTCAAGTGATAAGGTTATTTTATTGGCTTTTTACAGTCCAAGTTGGGCTCTTGCCAATAGCTTCTTTTTGGTAGCTGGGTCATTTATTATACAAACCAATATGTCTCACAATGTTGAATTAAGAAGCACTCTGAATTTGCAGTGTTCAGATAAGTTCTGCAACAAAGTCTAGAACTCAGTGACAGGTTCCTCAGGAGTTCTCCCAGCCATGTTGAAATGACATCTCTGGGATATGAGTACCTAAGGTTGTAGTGGTTTTTCACTAGGCCTACTAGCTCATTAGAAGTTTTTGATTCAGGGCTATCTGGATAAATCAGGCTTTTTAGTCACACTGAAATTCGAGTCTCCGCATGCTGTCAACAATATCACCTTTTTTTTCATCTCTTTTACTGATGTTAATATGGATTAAGTAACCCATGCGCTCTGTATATAGAACATAGAACATAGAACATTACAGCACAAACAGGCCCTTCGGCCCTCGAGTTGCGCCGATCGCATCAACCCCACCAATCTATAGACCTATCTATAACCCCCAATCCCATTAAACCCCATATACTCATCCAGAAGTCTTTTAAAAGACCCCAGCAAGTTCGCCTCCACCACCGACGACGGCAGCCGATTCCAATCACTCACTACCCTCTGAGTGAAAAACTTACCCCTAACATCACCTCTGTACTTCCCTCCCCGCACCTTAAATCTGTGTCCTCTCGTAGCGACCATTTCAACCCGGGGAAATAGCCTCTGAGAGTCCACCCTATCTATTCCTCTCAACATTTTATAAACTTCTATCAGGTCGCCTCTCAACCTTCGCCTCTCCAGGGAAAAGAGTCCCAGCTCACTCAACCTATCTTCATAAGGCATGCCTCCCAGTCCAGGCAACATCCTTGTAAATCTCCTCTGTACCCTTTCAATAGCTTCTACGTCTTTCCTATAGTGAGGCGACCAGAACTGCGCACAGTACTCCAAATGAGGCCTGACGAGGGTCCTGTAAAGTTGCAGCATTACCTTCCGACTCCTAAACTCAATCCCTCGATATTTAGGCCCAGTCTCCACGCTGTTATCACAGGATTCAAATTTCCCAAAAAGAGGTATTATGGCATTTTCTTAATGGAAAAGATTCTTGACTGATGGAGGTTGTCAGGAGAGAGAGATGGAGAAAAAAGTTATCCTTGTCGCCAATGTAGTAATTCAGCCAGATGCCAGTTTCCCATCATCAAAGACCCTCTACTGTGTACCAAAGAGAGCTGCACCCGTGGCTTATAGCTAGACCATTCAAACCTCGGACCTACAATGGGTTAAGCAGCAGGTTTATAAGTCCCCGCTGTCCACTTAGCAAGCCTTTGCTTGCTCAGTATGGAAGCTCATATTCCACAAAGTCCATCATGTCCTTTGTGGCTATTATAACAGAAGAAATTAATGGAAGGTTCAGCAGCAGTTGAACTGAGCCAAGGTCAAGCCATGTTATCGAGGTGGAAATATATATTCTTAGCAATACAAATTGTGCAAACATGGGGTTAGAAGCTCATTTCAGTATCAAATATGACACCAGTGTTGCAAGCAGACAGCAGAGTGACATTGGAGGAAGGTTATGTGGTCAACTATGTCAAGACTGTGGACAGTCCAGAAGAATGAGGAGAGAAAGGTTTACCTTTGTCACAGACATAGAGGATGTCATTTATGATTCTGATGAGAACCATTTTGGTGCTGTGACAGGGGCAGAAACCAGATTGAAAGGATTTAAACGTGGGGATTCACCCACAGTAACACTTTCAAATACTGGATACCTCACTATAAGACTCTGATATAACTTATCACTGTAACACTGTCTGATATACACTTCCTGTGTTTTTGATTGTCTTTTAGGTATGCGCCTCACACCTTGGCATGCAAGTAATCCCTGTTCCCTATCTGGTAGACGCTCACCACTATGATTTGTTGAATGTGCTCTTGGGACGGTCAGAAAACTTAGGGTCTCAACTACTTCGACGCAAGAGCTTCTTCCCCTTGGGTTCGCTGAAAGAAATAGTGGTCAATGTTACCGAAAAAAGCTTGGATCTGATGGAGCAGAATATCGAAAATCCGCCTGCGATCACACATGAGTTTGATTATGAGGAAGTTGTCATTGATGAAGGAGTTTTAAAATCCATCAAGCTGATTGTTAAAGATGTTAATAAGGAGGTCTCACTGTTTGTTATCAATCCTGGGTTGCTGAAGCTCTCTCACAATCTTCCTTGGATGTACTCTGTTAGAAATGCATACGTCATCTATGAAGTTTTCTACACCACTAATATTCAGCTTCTGGTATCTGACAGTACACGGACCCAGCAATTTAAGTCCAAAAGTCGAATTCCAATTGGGTTTCTATGTAAGAAGTTCAAGCTGAGCTCAGAAGGGGTGATCGGAAACGAGGTGCCTTTGAAGAAATCTCTAGTCAAAGAAAATTTTGTGAACACCTCATCCTATATCTATGAAGCAGTGGTTGGTCAACACTTCAATACATCTATACATCGTATCACAACTCAGAGAAGTCAGAAACCCTCCAGTTTTTTCCGATCTATTTTAAGAGGTAAATCATTTAGAGAGGATGTTACGGGTTGTGGAAAGAGGAGGAAATTAATATTGGTGGAGTTTTTGTAAGCACTGAGGCTGTATTTGGCAAATTCAATGATCAGTGCAGGTTTCATAACAAATGCCAAATATTAAGTCCAATCGGCACATTGTTGTTCCATTTGTTGACTCTCTTGACTTCACTATTTCCGGGGTGCCAACTTTCAGCTCCCTGAAAGTTGGCACCCAGGTTGATAAGGTTGTTAAGAAGGTGCACGGTGTGTTAGCTTTTATTGGTAGAGGGATTGAATTTTGGAGCCGTGAGGTCTTGTTACAACTGTGCAAAACTCTGGTGCGGCCGCACTTGGAGTATTGCGTACAGTTCTGGTCGCCGCATTATAAGAAAGATGTGGAGGCATTGGAAAGGGTGCAGAGGAGGTTTACCAGGATGTTGCCTGGTATGGTGGGAAGGTCTTATGAGGAAAGGTTGAGGGACTTGAGGTTATTTTCATTGGAGAGAACAAGGTTACGAGGTGACCTAACTGAGGCACACAAGATGATCAAAGGTTTGGATAGGGTGGACAGTGAGAATCTTTTTCCTCGGATGGTGATGACTAACACGCGGGGACATAGCTTTAGATTGAGGGGTGGTGATTATAGGACGGATGTCAGAGGTAGGTTCTTTACTCAGAGGGTAGTAAGGGCATGGAATGCCCTGCCTGCAGTTGTGGACTCGCCAACTTTAAGGGCGTTCAAATGGTCAATGGATAGACATATGGATAACATTGGAATAGTTTAGGTTAGAGGGTCATTAGATTGGTTCCACTGGTCAGCACAACATCGAGGGCCGAAGGGCCTGTACTGCACTGTAATGTTCTATGTTCTATTTCCTCTCACCATTAATGGGTCTCCTCCAACACTTAAGCCAAGTTAACAAGTTTCTGCTTTTATCCCAAATTCTTCTGTAGTTATTTTACAAAGCCTAAATCCAATCAGACACAAATCCTACTCTCACATTAGGGGAGTTTCTGTAAACCCCACATTTGGACTTAAATAAAAGGGGTATGATGAAGAAGTTCTCAGATTACATTAACATTGGCAGGGTGATAAATAGTGAGAAGGATAGTGGTAGATTGCTGGAGGATACCAATGGACTGGTCAGCTGGGCAGAGAAGAGGCAAATGGAATTCAACCTGGAAAGATATGAGGTAATGCACTTGGGGAAGGCTAACAAGACAAACGATTACAGTACGCATGGTAGGACCCTGGAACATACTGAAGATCAGAGGGACCTTAGAGCACATATCCACAGATCCACATATCCAGTTGACAAGGCAGGTCGATAAAATGGTTAAAAAGGCATATGGGACACTTGCCCCAATTAGCCCTGATTAGGCTAAAACAAGAGCACGGAGATTATGTTGGAACTGTATAAAACATTGACTGAATGTGATTGAGCTGGAGGGGGTACAGAGGAGATTCACCAGGAACCAGGATGCTGCCTGGGCTGGAGAGTCTGAGCTACGAGGAGAGATTGGATAGGCTGGAACTGTTTTTCTTGAAGCAGCGAAGGTTGAGAGGAATGATATACACCTGATAGAGGTGTATAACATAATGAAGGGCAAAAATAGGATGTAGGGAGCTATAAATAGGAAGGTATTTTTATCATTAGTAGAGACATCAATAATAACCAGAGTGCACAGATTTAAGGTAAGAGGTAGAAAGCTAAGAGTGGAATTGAGGCACCTAGAGGGTGGTGCGAGTCTGGAACTCACTGCCTAACAGAGTGGTTGAGTCAGAATCTTTCATAAATTTTAGAAGTTTTTAGACACTTACTTGGGCTGCCATTATGTGCTAGAAAATGGGGTTGGTGAAGTCAGCTCTTTGTTGACTGGTGTGGACACAATATGCCAAATACTCTCCTGTACTATAAACAACTATGAATCGCGAAGAATTTGTAAACTGAGATTGATGCAGAATTATTTAGAAAGAATGAATAGATGCAACAGTGGTCAACTACTGATGTGATAAGCCCCCAGACCACGGCGAAAGCTTTGACTCAAATCTGTGAGATGTGGTAAGGAAGGAAACAGCTAAGCAGCTAACAATTGTCTTTAGAAATTTGAACTTACTGGAAATTGACTGGGATAATCAGGGAGGACTGGAAGATATTTGTAGAGTTAATGGAAGATTGATTTAGAACTCAAGTTTGTAAAAGAAGCAATATAAGAACATAAGAACATAAGAAATAGGAGCAGGAGTAGGCCATCTAGCCCTCCGAGACTGCCCGCCATTCAATAAGATCATGGCTGATCTGAAGTGGATCAGTTCCACTTTCCCGCCTGCTCCCCATAACCCTTAATTCCCTTGTCTATCAGAAATCTATCTACCCATGACTTAAATATATTCAACTAGGTAGCCTCCATCACTTCAATGGGCAGAGAATTCCAGAGATTCACCACCCTGAGTGAAGAAGTTCCTCCTCAGCTCCATTCTAAACTGTCCCCCCTCTTATTTTGAGGCTGTGCCCTCTAGTTCTGGTTTCCTTTCTAAGCGGAAAGAATCTCTCTAGCTCTACCCTACCTAGCCCCTTCATTATCTTGTAGGTCTCTGTAAAATCCCCCCACAGCCTTTTAAACTCAAACGAGAACAGGCCCAGTCTATTTAATCTCTCCTCATAAACTAACCCCCTCATCTCCGGTATCAGCCTGGTGAACCTTCTCTGTACTCCCTCCAAGGCCAGTAAATCCTTTTGCAAATAAGGGAACCAAAACTGCACACAGTACTCCAGCTGCGGCCTCACCATAGGTAGAAAACACTGAGTAATTGGGAACTAGTATAATCAAAATCTGGGTAGAAAGGTGGATGAGATTTTAAATGCCAGTTATTATAGAATTCTCACATTTGACATTACTAGGAATGGAAAGGTTACAAATATCCAATGAAATTGATAGGTTGGGAGATTTGATTTGATTTGATTTATTATTGTCATATGTATTAACATACAGTGAAAAGTATTGTTTCTTGCGCGCTATACCGACAAAGCATACTGTTCTCAGAGAAGAAAGTAAGAGAGTGCAGAATGTATGTAGTATTACAGTCATAGCTAAGGTGTAGAGAAAGATCAGCTTAATGCGAGGTAGGTCCATTCAAAAGTCTGACAGCAGCAGGGAAGAAGCTGTTCTTGAGTCGGTTGGTACGTGATCTCAGACTTTTGTATCTTTTTCCTGAAGGAAGAAGGTGGAAGAGAGAATGTCCAGGGTGTGTGGGATCCTTAATTAAGTTTGGCTGCTTTGCTGAGGCATCAGGAAGTGTAGATAGAGTCAATGGATGGGAGGCTGGTTTGTGTGATGGATTGGGTGAATAGGTTAATCAATGGCAGATGCAGTATAATTTGGATAAATGTGAGGTTATTCACTTTGGACGTAAAAACAAGAAGGCAGGTCACTACCTGATGGTGATAAATTGGGAGAGGGGAGTGTGCAGAGGGACCTGGGTGTCCTTGTGCACCAGTCACTGAAGGTAAGCATGCAGGTGCAGCAGGCGGTAAAGAAGGCAAATGGCATTTTGACCTTCATAGCAAGAGGTTTCGAGTACAGGAGCAGGGATATGTTGTTGAAATTCTACAGGGGCCTTGGTGAGGCCACACCTAGAGTATTGTGTGTAGTTTTGGTCTCCTTTTCTGAAGGTGTTCTTGTTCAACCTTTGTTGCAGCAAAAGTTTACCAGGCTGATTTTGGGGATGGCAGGACTGATGTATAAGGAGAGATTGACTAGGTTAGGATTGTAGAGACTTATAAAATTCTAACAGGACTAGACAGGATAGATGCAGGGAGTATATTAGAACATAGAACATAGAACATTACAGCGCAGAACAGGCCCTTCGGCCCACGATGTTGCGCCGACCAGTTAAAAAGCAATGACCCTCTAACCTAAACCAATCCCTTTCCATCCATAAACCTATCCACGGATCTCTTAAACGCCCCCAAACTAGGCACATTTACAACTGCAGCAGGCAGGGCATTCCAATTCCTCACCTACCTCTGGGTAAAGAACCTACCCCTGACATCCGTCCTATAACTACCACCCCTTAATTTAAAGCTATGCCCCCTCGTGATAGCTTTCTCCATCCGAGGAAAAAGGCTATCACTGTCCACCCTATCTAAACCTCTAATCATCTTATATGTTTCAATAAGGTCCTCTCGTAGCCTCCTTCTTTCTAACGAAAGCAACCTCAAATCCCTCAGTCTCTCCTCATAGGACTCCCCTCCATACCAGGCAACATCCTGGTAAACCTCCTCTGCACCCTCTCCAAAGCCTCCACATCCTTCCTATAATGTGGGGACCAGAACTGCACACAATACTCCAAGTGCGGCCGCATCAGAGTTTTGTACAGTTGCAACAGGGAGGAGACCTAGCTCCCTCAACTTATCTTCATAAGGCATGCCTCCCAATCCAGGCAACATCCTTGTAAATCTCCTCTGCACCCTCTCGATAGCTTCCACATCCTTCCTGTAGTGAGGCGACCAGAACTGCGCACAGTCCTCCGAGTGGGGTCTGACAAGGGTCTTATAAAGTTGCAGCAATACCTCCCGACTCCTAAACTCAATCGCTCAATTAATGAAGGCCAGTACACCATACACCTTCTTTACCACATCCTCCACCTGTGAGGCCGATATATGAGTCCTATGGACCGGACCCCAAGATCCTTCTGCTCTTCAACACAGCTAAGACTCCTACTCTTGATATTGTACTCCTGCATCCCATTGGTCCTGCCAAAATGAACCACTACACATTTAAGAACATAAGAACATAAGAAATAGGAGCAGGAGTAGGCCATCTAGCCCTTCGAGCCTGCCACGCCATTCAATAAGATCATGGCTGATCTGTCGTGGCTCAGTTCCACCTTCCCGCCCTCTCCCCATAACCCTTAATTCCTTCTCTTATCAAAAACCCATCAACCCGTTTCTTAAAAATATTTAGTGAGGCAGCCTCCACCACTTCAACGGGCAGAGAATTCCAGAGATTCACCACCCTTTGAGTGAAGAAGTTCCTCCTCAACTCCGTTCTAAACCGCCTCCCCTTTATCTTGAGGCTGTGCCCCCTAGTCCTACTGTCTTTTTTGAGCGGGAAGAGTCTCTCCACCTTTATCCTATCCATCCCATGCATCATCTTATACGTCTCAATGAGATCTCCCCTCATTCTTCTAAACTCTAACGAGTACAAGCCTAGTTTATTCAGCCTCTCCTCATAGCTCAATCCCCTCAACTCCGGTATCAGCCTAGTAAACCTCCTCTGCACTCCCTCCAGGGCCAAAATATCCTTGCGCAGGTGCGGCGCCCAAAACTGCACACAGTACTCCAGCTGCGGCCTCACCAATGCCCTATACAGCTGCAGCAAGACCGCCCTACTTTTATATTCAATCCCCCTCGCTATGAAGGCCAGCATCCCATTCGCCTTCCTCGTTGAAGTCCATCTGCCACTTCTCCGCCCAGTCTTGCATCCTATCTATGTCACGCTGGAACTTCTGACATCCCTCCAGACTATCCACAACACCACCAAGCTTCATGTCGTCGGCGAACTTACGAACCCATCCCTCCACTTCCTCATCCAGGTCATTTATGAAAATGACAAACAGCAAAGGTCCTCGAACAGATCCCTGGGGCACTCCACTGGTGACTGACCTCCATACAGAAAAAGACCCATCTACAACCACTCTGTGCCTACTGCAGGCAAGCCAGTTCTGGATCCACTAGGCCAAAGCTCCTTGGATACCATGCCCTCTCACCTTCTCAAGAAGTCTTGCGTGGGGTACCTTATCAAACACCTTGCTGAAGTCCATGTAAACCACGTCCACCACTCTTCCTTTGTCAATGTGTTCAATCGCATTTTCAAAGAACTCAACTAGACTCGTAAGGCACGACCCGCCCTTGACAAAGCCGTGCTGACTATTTCTGATCATTCTAAACTTCTCTAAATGCTCATAAATCTTGTCCCTCAGAATCTTCTCCATCAACTTACCAAGCACTGACGTCAGACTCACCGGTCGGTAATTTCCCGGGCTATCTCTGTTCCCTTTCTTGAAAATAGGAACCACGTCCGCAATCCTCCAATCCTCCAGAACCTCTCCCGTCTCCATCACTGATGCAAAGATCATCGCCAAGGGCTCTGCAATCAATTCTCTCACCTCCCACAGTAATCTGGGGTCCATCCCAACCGGTCCCGAGTTTTCTATCTTGACAGAATTTAAAAGTTCCAACACATCCTCTTTCTCAACATCCATATAGTCAAATGTACTTAATACCTTTGAAAAGCATGAATTTCTGGAACTTCATGTTGGTAAAACAGTGCTATAATCTAAAACCAGCATCTCTGGTCCTGCGTGAATGCAAAAACACTGATATAATTTTTCAACTACTGCGTATGTTGTAGCATCCATCTATTTAGTGTGCGTGTCATTAAATAAAAGATGCATAAAACCTATGAAAGGACCTGCAAAATCTACATGCAACCTTACCCAAAGACTATCAGGCCGTTCTTAGGGGTGCAAAAAGGCAGTGGGAGATATATTCCGTTGTTTTTGACAGTGCTTATGTTGTTTAGCTACATGTCAACGTTGATTCTGGGCCACCACAAGTAACTTCTCACCAACATTTTCATATGCCTGATGGGCGCTATGTAGTTTCTGTAATAATAAATGTCTTCCTGGGTGTGGTTAGCACTGCTGCTTCACAGCTCCAGGGACCTGGGTTCGATTTCTAACTTGGGTCACTGTCTGTGTGGAACATGATCTCCTCATGTCTGCGTGGGTTTCCTCTGGGTGCTCTGATTTCCTTTCACAATCCAAAGATGTGTGGGTTAGGTTGATTGGCCATGCTAAAATTGCCCCTTGGTGTCCTGAGATGTATAGGTTAGGGGGATCAGTGCACAAATATATGGGGGTAGGGCCTGGATGGGATTGTAGTTGCTACAGACTCGATGGGCCAGATGCTCTTTTTCTGCACTGTAGAGTTCTATGATTCTATGATGATTCCTGAATTGGGAACAATTACTCGTGATTCTCAGAGGATCACAGCTTAGTTCAGCTTTTTGAGCCAAGTAAGGCACCCTAGCCTCTGAAATTTGACTATAGAACCCTCTGCTTAATATCAGGTTTCTGATAGTGTCCAAGTTCTGATATATTTTGCAGGTAATGGCACTGTTTCTATGCAGTTGAAAGTCATTGCAACTTCTGACACTGGTGGGGGAGTTGAACTAATGGGCAGTGGTAGACATCTTAAAGCATCAACGTTGGCTTCCGTGCTCCAGTGTTACTACTGATAGTGAAATACCTTTGGAATTACTAATCTAATTCAGGGTGTAAGTAAGCATGACTCATGTCTAGTTTAGTAAATGGCAACATCGGCTAATTTGGCACACAGATCTTCGAATCTCGGCATGGAATATCTGTCTAATTTGGTGGCTGGATCGTCATTAGATTGTAATCCCCGCAAATGTGGATGACGATGAGAGGACAGGTGCAACAAACTCTGCAAATGGCATTGCCTTTTGATGCCCAGATCTTCAAGTTCTGCTTCTACCTTTTCCATCATGGGGTCGTACTTAGTAATATTTTGGCATGGCCCTGCAGCATCATTATTTTACTCAGTTCTTCTTGGAAAACCTTGGGATAACTTCGGATTAATCCATATAATCTCCGCTCAGGTTGAATATCTCTATCCAGTTTACCTTAATATGTTGGAGCCAGTCCATCCCCATCAGACTTGGTCTCGTCCAAGTATGACAAAAAGCAGGAGTTGGGCACACTGCCAGTAAGTGACCAGAACTATCATGATCCTCTTGATTTTAAGCATCTTTCCCTTATCAGTGGCTAGCCTGGCTGGCAGGGATTTTCCAACCTCAATGGGTTTGACCCCCATCTTGTAAATAATGGAACATTTGTTCCCCAATGACAGTTGCCAAAGCCCCAGTATTCACTTTCATTTTCAAAGGACATCTGTTCACTAGCAGTACCATGGTAATTGGGACCACTTTGCCCACGTCAAATGGTTCGGTGTTAATATGTTTCGTTCAGGTGACTGACACTTCTCCACACTGTGGATCGATGCTGGCTTTTGTCCCTTTGCTGAACTGAACAGGCTCTGTTTTCTTCTATATTTATGCCTAAGGTGACCTCTTCTACTGGATCCGAAACACTCTGTGTCCCAAAACCTACACTTTTCTGGGGGATGGTTACCTAACCCCCACAGGGAACTAGGAGAGGTTAAGGATCTTGAAGAATATAAGGACTGTAGAAAGGAGGTTAAAAGGGAAATTAGGAGAGCCAGAAGGGGTCATGAGAAGACCTTGGCGGGTAAGATTAAGGAAAATCCCAAGGCCTTCTATAAGTATGTGAAAGGTAAAAGGGTGAGAAGGGAAAGGATAAGACCTATAAAAGGTGAAGGGGGAAAGGTCTGTGTAGAACCAGAAGAAATGGCGGAGGTGCTTAATGAGTACTTTGCCTCAGTATTCACAGTGGAAGCTGATTTGGGAGATCTTGCTATGGACTTGCAGCAGGTGGAAAAGATTGAGTATGTGGACATTAAGGAGGAGGATGTGTTAGAACTTTTGAATTCTATCAAGGTAGATAAGTCGCCGGGACCAGATGGGATGTACCCCAGGATACTGTGGGAGGCCAGGGAAGTGATTGCAGAGCCCTTGGCGATGATCTTTGCGTCGTCAATGGAGACGGGAGAGGTTCCGGAAGATCAGAGGATTGCGGATGTAGTCCCTATTTTCAAGAAAGGGAACAGAGATAGCCCGGGAAATTACCGCCCGGTGAGTCTGACCTCAGTGGTTGGTAAGCTGATGGAGAGGCTTCTGAGGGACAAGATTTACGAGCATTTGGAGAGGTTTGACATGATCAGGAATAGTCAGCATGGATTTGTCAAGGGCAGGTCGTGCCTTACGAGCCTAGTTGAGTTCTTCGATAATGTGACTGAACACATTGACGAAGGAAGTGCTGTGGACGTAGTATACATGGACTTCAGCAAGGCTTTTGATAAGGTCCCCTATGCAAGACTTCTTGAGAAGGTGAGAGGGCATGGGATCCAAGGGCCTTTGGCCTTGTGGATCCAGAACTGGCTTGCCTGCAGAAGGCAGAGAGTGGTTGTGGATGGGTCTTTTTCGGAATGGAGGTCAGTCACCAGTGGGGTGCCCCACGGATCTGTTCTGGGACCCTTGCTGTTTGTCATTTTCATAAATGACCTGGATGAGGAAGTGGAGGGATGGGTTAGCAAGTTCACTGATGACACGAAGGTCGGCGGTGTTGTGGATGGTCTGGAAGGATGTCAAAAGTTGCAGCAGGACATAGATAGGATGCAGGAATGGGCGGAGAAGTGGCAGATGGACTTCAACGCGGATAAATGTGTAGTCGTCCATTTCGGCAGAACCAACGGGATGAACGAGTACACTATTAAGGGCAGGGGTCTTAGTAGCGTTGAAGAGCAGAAGGATCTCGGGGTCCGGGTTCACAGGACTCTTAAATCGGCCTTGCAGGTGGAGGAGGTGGTCAAGAAGGCGTATGGTGTACTGGCCTTCATTAATCGAGGGATTGAGTTTAGGAGTCGGGAGGTAATGCTGCAACTTTACAGGACCCTCGTCAGGCCTCATTTGGAGTACTGTGCGCAGTTCTGGTTGCCTCACTATAGGAAAGACGTAGAAGCTATTGAAAGGGTGCAGAGGAGATTTACAAGGATGTTGCCTGGACTGGGAGGCATGCCTTATGAAGATAGGTTGAGGGAGCTGGGACTCTTTTCCCTGGAGAGGCAAAGGTTGAGAGGCGACCTGATAGAAGTTTATAAAATGTTGAGAGGAATAGATAGGGTGGACTCTCAGAGGCTATTTCCCCGGGTTGAAATGGTCGCTACGAGAGGACACAGATTTAAGGTGCGGGGAGGGAAGTACAGAGGTGATGTTAGGGGTAAGTTTTTCACTCAGAGGGTGGTGAGTGAATGGAATCGGCTGCCGTCGTCGGTGGTGGAGGCGAACTCGCTGGGGTCTTTTAAAAGACTTCTGGATGAGTATATGGGGTTTAATGGGATTGGGGGTTATAGATAGGTCTATAGATTGGTGGGGTTGATGTGATCGGCGCAACTCGAGGGCCGAAGGGCCTGTTTGTGCTGTAATGTTCTATGTTCTATGTTCTATGTTCACATCTAAAGCATTCAGCAAAATTTCTTTTTGATTGAAATGAAGGATTTTGCCTCAATTTCCACTTTCGCCTCTCTTTCTTTGCTTGAACAGGCACCCTCAACTCTGGTGCTGCAGCTTACAGACCGTCTCCCCAGCTGATGGACCTCACCTTCAGGCATGCTTTGCAGTTCCTGAGCACCTGTTTCTGCACTTTCCATGGACAAAGTTATTTCCACGCCCTTTTTAAAGTCTCTGCCAGCAATTTCTTTTGGATAGCTATGTTTCAGGGGAGATGATGGCTTCATGGCATTATTGCTAGACTATTAATGCAGAAACTCAGCTAGAGACCCAGGTTTGAATCCTGCCATGATGGATGGTGGAATTTAAATTCAGTAAAAATATCTGGAATTAAGAATCTACTGATGACCAGGAAACCATTGATGATTGTTGGAAAAACCCATCTGGTTCACTAATGATCTTTAGGGAAGGAAATCTGCCATCCTTACCTGGTCTGGTCTATTGAAATGAGTAATTACTCTGTTCTCACTCTCTATATATATAAATCATTTCATCGTAGTGATGATGATGATGCCGGTGGTGGTAATGTCGATAGAAATGATGGTGATCGTGGTGCTGATGGTGGCGGTCGTATTGGGACGGGTTTAAACTAAGAGAGCAAGGGGATGGGAACCTACATAAGAATTCAGAGCAGGGGAATCAAGAACAAGAGGAAAAGGTAGCGAAGAAAATAAGAAAAGTGATAGGCAAAGAAATCAAGGGCCAGAATCAGACAAGGACACAATAAAAAATAGTAGGAATAGGACAAGTAATGTTAAAAGGGCTCATCTTAAGGATTTGTACTGGAACGCATGGAGTGTTTGACACAAAGTGGATGAAATAGTCACGCCGATAGATCTAACAGGGTATGATATAGTTGGCATTACAGAGACAGAGCTGAAGTTAAGTTTATTTATGAGTCACAAGTAGGCTTACACTAACACTGTAAGAAGTCTCAGAACACCAGTTAAAGTCCAACAGGTTTATTTGGTAACACGAGCTTTTGGAGCACTGCCCCTTCCATCAGGTGAGCTGCGTTCTGAAAGCTCATGCTACCAAATAAACCTGTTGGGCTTTAACTGGTGTTCTGAGACTTCTTACTGTGCCTAGCCCCTTCCAACGCCGGCATCTCTACATTAACTCTGCAAGGAAGTTACTGTTAAAATCCCCTAGTTGGCACACTCTGGCGCCTGTTCGGGTACACTGAGGGAGAATTTAGTACGGCCAAAGCACCTAATCAGCATGTCTTTTGGACTGTGGGAGGAAACCGGAGCACCCGGAGGAAACCCATGCAGACACAGGAGAATGTGCAGACTCTGCACAAACAGTGACCCATGCAGGCAGGTCCCTGGCGCCGTGAGGCAGCAGTGGTAATCACTGTGTTACAATGCCGCCTCCAAGGTGACCAAGGATGGGAACTAAACATTAAGAGCTATTCAGTGTTTAGGAAGGACAGACAGAAAGCAAAAGTGGTGGAGTTGCATTGTTGATTAAAGAAGATATTGATACGATATTGAGGAAAGATGTTAGCATAGATGATGTGGAATTTGTATAGATTAAGTTAAGAAACACCAAGGGGCAAAAAATATTTGTGTGAGTGGTATACAGACCACCACACTGTAAGTTTAAGTTCATTTATTAGTGTCACAAGCAGGTTTACAGTAACCCTGCAATGAAGTTACTGCGAAAATTCCCTAGTCACCAATAAGGTTGGCTCAATGACCTTCTAGCTTAGGGCTTAGGGTGAGGGGGGCTAGATATAAGACTAATATTAGAGGGCAGTTTTTCACACAAAGGGTAGTGGGGATGTGGAATGCACTGCCGAGTAAGGTGGTGGAAGCAGGCACGCTAGGGTTGTTCAAGAGTCACTTGGACAGCCACATGAGCGGTCTACATGTAGGGGGATATAGCAGGCCTTACTAAGCATTGTAGGCTTGGGGTCAGTTGTAGCCTCAGGGATATAGAGTCTTTTAATAATGAAATTTTTATCCACAGGCACTTAAGTCCAGCAAGGGGCATGCGGGCGGCAGGTTGTGGTGGGCTGCTCTTGGATATTGCTTCGGGAGTTGCCTACTGCTTCATGTCGTTGGTATGCGTAAACTGGACCATCTCAAGGGATCATGGCAGCTCAGAGGCTATCTCTGTTGCTGTGCGGACACATGGATTTGGGCCTGTGTCCGTGGGAGTTTGTGCGTTCTCCCCATGGTTGCGTGGGTTTCCTCCGGGTGCTCCGGTTTCCTCCCACATCCCAAAAATGTGCTTTTAGGCTGATTGATTGGGTAACAAATTGTCCCTATATTGGACCTCCCTGATCCTCACACATTAGGCATAGACTAGAATCATGAATAGGTCACTGACCATGGAATGGCGGCGCGGGCTCGTTGGGCCGAAGGGCCTGTTTCCCGTGCTGTGTTGTTCTTTGTTCTTTGTTCTACCTCCCTTGCAGGTTCTTTTTTCAGGGACTCACCCTTCCCCCTCCAGGTGTTGAAATTTTAGCGACTGTAAGCAGATTTATTTTTGATGCCAATATTGTAATGCGAGGTTATCATGACCAGGAAGCCTTGAATTACAAAGGTGACTTATTGAAGGAAAGATGAAACTATATAAAACCAAGCTCAATATAAATGTATGTCAATTCTCACAAACTGCCAGGCTCACATTGGTGATTCCTCCAACAACACTCAAAAAGCTTGACACCATCCAGGACAAAGCAGCTCGCTTGATTGGCACCACATTTATAAACATTCAATCCTGTACCATTGACACTCAGTAGCAACAGTATTATCTTCAAGATGCAATTCACCAATGATGCACCTTCCAAACACACGGTCACTTCCATCTAGAAGGACAAGGGTAGCACATACATGGGACACCAGCAACTGCAAATTCCCCTCCAAGCCACTCACCATTCTGACTTGTGAATATATCAGCATTCCTTTGCAGTTGCTGGGTCAAAAACCTGGAATTTCCTCCCTAATGGCATTGTGGGTCAACCTACAGCACATGGACTGCAGCGATTCAAGAAGGCAGCTCACCACTACCTTCTTAAGGGCAACTAGGGATGGGCAATAAATGCTGACCAGTCAGTGATGCCCGTGCCCCATGAATGAATAAAAAACTTTTACAGATGCACCATTGAAAGCATTCTTTCTGACTGTATCACAGCTTGGTATGGCTCCTGCTCTGTCCAAGATCACAAGAAACTACCAAGGGTCGTGAACAAAGTCCAATCATTCATGCAAACCAGCCTCCCATCTATTGACTCTGTCTACACTTCCCACTGCCTCAGAAAACCAGCCAGCATAACCAAAGACCTCACACACTTTGGACCATCTCTTCCACCTTCATCCATTGGGAAAAAGATCCAAAAGTCTGGGGTCATGTACCAACCAACTCAAGAACAGCTTCTTCCCTGCTGACTTTTGAATGGATCTACCTCGCACTAAGTTGATCTTTCTCTACACCCAAGCTATGACTGTAACACTACATTTTGCACTCTCTTGTTTCCTTCTCTATGAATGGCATGCTTTATCTGTATATCTTGCAAGAAACAATATTTTTCACTGTATAAGAACATAAGAACATAAGAAATAGGAGCAGGAGTAGGCCATCTAGCCCTTCGAGCCTGCCCCGCCATTCAATAAGATCATGGCTGATCTGTCGTGGCTCAGTTCCACTTTCCCGCCCTCTCCCCATAACCCTTAATCCCTTCTCTTATCAAAAACCCATCAACCCGCTTCTTAAAAATATTTAGCGAGGCAACCTCCACCACTTCAACGGGCAGAGATTCACCACCCTTTGAGTGAAGAAGTTCCTCCTCAACTCCGTTCTAAACCGCCTCCCCTTTATCTTGAGGCTGTGCCCCCTAGTCCTACTGTCTTTTTTGAGCGGGAAGAATCTCTCCACCTCTATCCTATCCATCCCATTCATCATCTTATAAGAACATAAGAAATAGGAGCAGGAGTAGGCCATCTGGCCCTTCGAGCCTGCCCCGCCATTCAATAAGATCATGGCTGATCTGTCGTGACTCAGCTCCACCTTCCTGCCCTCTCCCCATAACCCTTAATCCCTTCTCTTATCAAAAACCCATCAACCCGTTTCTTAAAAATATTTAGCGAGGCAGCCTCCACCACTTCAACGGGCAGAGAATTCCAGAGATTCACCACCCTTTGAGTGAAGAAGTTCCTCCTCAACTCTGTTCTAAACCGCTCCCCCTTTATCTTGAGGCTGTGCCCCCTAGTCCTACTGTCTTTTTTGAGCGGGAAGAGTCTCTCCACCTCTATCCTATCCATCCCATTCATCATCCTATATGTCTCAATGAGATCTCCCCTCATTCTTCTAAACTCTAACGAGTACAAGCCTAGTTTATTCAGCCTCTCCTCATAGCTCAATCCCCTCAACTCCGGTATCAGCCGAGTAAACCTCCTCTGCACTCCCTCCAGGGCCAAAATATCCTTGGGCAGGTGCGGCGCCAAAAACTGCACACAGTACTCCAGCTGCGGCCTCACCAATGCCCTATACAGCTGCAACAAGACCTCCCTACTTTTATATTCAATCCCCCTCGCTATGAAGGCCAGCATCCCATTTGCCTTCCTGACCACCTGCTGCACCTGCAAGCTGGGTTTTTGCGACTCATGCACAAGGACCCCGAGGTTCCTCTGCACCGTCGCCTGCTGCAGTTTTTCGCCACGTAAGTAATAGTCCTTCCTACCATTCTTCCTACCAAAGTGGACCACCTCACACTTGCTAACATTAAATTCCATTTGCCATTTCCTGGCCCATTCGCCCAGCCTATCTATATCCTTCTGCAGACTCTCCACACCCTCCGCACAATTTGCCTTTCCCCCAAGCTTGGTGTCATCAGCAAATTTCGACACCCTACACTCGGTTCCCTCCTCCAGATCATCTATATAAATGGTAAATAGCTGAGGCCCCAGCACCGACCCCTGGGGCACCCCACTAGTCACCAACCGCCAATCCGAATACCACCCATCCGAATACCCCCACTCTCTGCCTCCTATTTGACAACCAATCCTCTATCCACGCTAACACCCTACCCCCAACTCCATGTCCCCTGACCTTCTGCAATAACCTCTTGTGAGGTACCTTGTCAAACGCCTTCTGAAAATCCAGAAAGACCTCATCCACCGGCTCTCCTCTATCCACTGCCCTAGACACATCCTCATAGAACTCCAGTAAATTTGTCAGACACGACTTCCCTTTAATGAAACCGTGTTGCGTCTGCCCTATCAAGCAATTCCCTTCAAGATGCCTCGCAATTTCCTCCTTAATGACGGATTCTAACATTTTACCTACCACAGACGTTAAACTAACCGGCCTATAATTCCCCGTCTTTTGGCTGGCACCCTTCTTAACCAACGGCGTAACATTAGGCGTTTTCCAATCTTCCGGCACTTCCCCGGAATCCAGCGACGTCTGGAAAATAACCACCAAGGCATCCACTATAACCTCCGCCATTTCTTTCAGAACCCTCGGATGCATTCCATCCGGTCCTGGGGACTGGTCCACAATCAGCCCCTCCAGTTTGTCGAGCACCGCCTCTCTAGTAACAGTAATGTCATTAAGACCCTCCAGTCCTACCACCTTTCCATCGCTAACACCCGGCAAATTATTCACGCCCTCCTCCGTGAAGACAGAAACAAAAAAGTTATTCAAGACCTTAGCCATATCCCCATCCCCTACCACTAGGTCCCCTTTCTCATCCTCTAAAGGACCAATGTTCACCCTAGCCAGCCTCTTCCTTTTTATATATTTATAAAAACTCTTGCTATCCTTTTTTATATTAAGTGCGAGCCCAGCTTCATAGCTTCTCCTACCCTCCTTTATCAACTTCTTTGTCAATCTTTGTTGACATTTAAACCTTTCCCAATCCTCTTCTCGCCCACTGCTCTTAGTTACTCTAAATTCCTCCGCTTTTAATTTAACACTTAATTTAACATACTAATACATGTGACACTAATGAATCAAATCAAATCCCTCCGCATTTAATTTTTCTATACCATCTTAAATAACCAAGTTATTCAAGCCCAAATTCTAATGAAACATTATATACATGAGTGGGGCAATACAAATTGAGTTTTTGAGGGATTTTTATGTTTCTTGGAAAAGGATGTAATTTTATAGTCTATGATTCTTCCACTGGATCACCCTTAATAGGAACTGCAAAGAATAGGTCCAAGACCTCTTGTCTAGGCAAGCTCATCCAGAAGATTAAAATGCATGGGATCCATGGTGACTTGGCTGCTTGGGTAATAGGTTTGCTGATGACACAAGATAGGTAAAGTTGTGGATGGTGTAGAAGGTTGTCAAAAGATGTAGTGGGATACAGATCAATTGCAGATATGGGCGGAGAAATGGCAGATGGAGTTTAATCCAGGCAAGTGTGAGGTGCTGCACTTTGGGAGAGCAAATTTTAAGTTAATATACTGTTAATGGCTGGACCCTGAACTGCATTGATGTACAGAGGGACCTTGGAGTTCAAGGTTATTGGTCCCTGAAAGTGGCCACAGAAGTGGATAGGGTGCTAAAGAAGGCGAATGGCATGCTTGCCTTTACTGATCAGGTCATTGAGTACAAGAGTCAGAATGTCTTGTTGCAGCTTTATAAAACTGCGTTAAACTCAAGTCGCCACATTACAGGAAGGATGTGTGGCTTCGGAGAGGATGCAGAAGAGGTTAACCAGGATACTGCCTGGATTAGAGGGTTTGAGCTATAAGGAGAGGCTGGACAAACTAATGATGTTTTCTCTGGAGCAGTGGAGGCTGAGGGGAGACCTGATAGAAGTCTCTACAATTATGAGAGGCATAGATAGGGTTGCCAGTCAGAATCTTTTTCCCAGAGTGGAAATGCCTAATACTAGGGGACACCCACTTGAGATGAGAGGGGGAAAGTTCAAAGGAGATGAGAGGGGCAAGTTTTTTACACTGAGAATGGCAGGCATCTGGAACACGCTGCTAGGGATAGTGGTGCAGGCAGATACGTTGGGGCATTTAAGGAGCTTTTAGATCAGCACATGAATATGTGAATAGAAGATATATGGACCAAGAGCAGACAGAAGGGACTGGTTTATTTTGGCGTTATGTTTGGCACAATATTGTGGGCCGAAGGGCCTGTTCCTTTGCTGCACTGTTTAATGTTCTGGTACAGGCAGTTCATTACAACTTGCTTCCACAGAGATATCAGTTATGTTTATAACAGGTCGAGCAGGTACTCACAGGTACTTTGGTGCATACAGAGTCCAAAACATTTCTTGAGGCTTATTGATGAGATCTTGAGGCTGTGTATTTTTAAACATGAACATTTTTACTGGTAGGCTTTAACTGTACAGTTCCAAAAATGGTCTCCCATGGAGCTCTTCCATCCAGGCTTGCTGCTTTTCCATTTGCATGACCATTTCAGAGTTCTTCTTCTGACGCATAAACTCAGTTTCTTTCTCTCTGAATTGCTGATTCTTCTGTCAATTTTTAACCTCTTCATAGAAATACGGAAACTTAGAATCAGGTATAGGCCATTCGGTCCTTCGAGCCTGCTCTGCCATTCATCTTGATCATGGCTCATCATTGAATTCAACATCCTGATCCCCGCTTCCCCCCATATCCCTTGATCCTTGTAGCCCCAAGAGCTATATCTAATTTCTTCTTGAAATCAGACAGCATTTTGGCCTCAACTACATTCTGTGGGAGTGAATTCCACACATTCACCATTCTTTAGATCAAGAAATTTCTCCCCACCTCAGTCCTAAAATGTTTACCCCTTGTCCTGAAACTATGACTCCTAGTTTTGAATTGCCCCATTATTGAGAACATTCTTTCTGAATCCACTATGTCTAATCCTGTTGGAATATTGTCAGGTTCTCTGAAATCCCCTCTCACTCTTCTAAACTCTAGTGAATATAACCCGAACCAACTTAGTCTCACCTCATATGACAGATCTGCCATCCCAGGAATCAGCCTGGTAAACCTTCACTGGACTCCCTTTATAAGACATCCTTCATAAGAACATAAGAACATAAGAAATAGGAGCAGGAGTAGGTCATCTGGCCCTTCGAGCCTGCCCCGCCATTCAATAAGATCATGACTGATCTGTTGTGGCTCAGTTCCACATTCCTGCCCTCTCCCCATAACCCTTAATCCCCTCTCTTACCAAAAACCCATCAACCCGCGTCTTAAAAATATTTAGCGAGGCAGCCTCCACCACTTCAATGGGCAGAGAATTCCAGAGATTCACCACCCTTTGAGTGAAGAACTTCCTCCTCAACTCCGTTCTAAACCGCCCCCTCTTTATCTTGAGGCTGTGCCCCCTAGTCCTACTATCCTTTCTGAGCGGGAAGAGTCTCTCCACCTCTATCCTATCCATCCCATTCATCATCTTATACGTTTCAATGAGATCTCCCCTCATTCTTCTCAACTCTAACGAGTACAAGCCTAATTTATTCAGCCTCTCCTCATAGCTCAACCCCCTCAACTCCGGTATCAGCCTAGTAAACCTCCTCTGCACTCCCTCTAAGGCCAAAATATCCTTGCATAAGTACGGTGCCCAAAACTGCACACAGTACTCCAGCTGCAGCCTCACCAATGCTCTAAACAGCCGCAGCAAGACCTCCCTACTTTTATATTCAATCTCCCTCGCTATGAAGGCCAGCATCCCATTCGCCTTCCTGACCACCTGCTGCACAGTAAAAAGTCTGACAACACCAGGTTTTAGTCCAACCGATTTATTTGATAATATTCTCACAAGCAAGCAAGGTTTCGGGGTTAGCCCCTTCGTCAGGTGAATGGAGAGTTCTGGCCTCAGAACTCTCCATTCATCTGACGAAGGGACTAACCCCGAAACCTTGCTTGCTTGTGAGAATATTATCAAATAAATCGGTTGGACTAAAACCTGGTGTTGTCAGACTTTTTACTGTGTTTACGCCAGTCCAACGCCGGCATACCCACATCACACCTGCTGCACCTGCAGGCTGGGTTTTTGCGACTCATGCACAAGGACCCCGAGGTCCCTCGGCACCGTCGCCTGCTGCAGTTTTTCTCCACGTAAGTAATAGTCCTTCCTACCATTATTCCTACCAAAGTGGACCACCTCACACTTGCCAACATTAAATTCCATTTGCCAGTTCCTGGCCCATTCGCCCAGCCTATCTAGATCCTTCTGCAGATTCTCCACACCCTCCACACAATTTGCCGTTCCACCAACCTTGGTGTCATCAGCAAATTTCGACACTCTACGCTCGGTTCCCTCCTCCAGATCATCTATATAAATGGTAAATAGCTGAGGCCCCAGCACCGACCCCTGGGGCACTCCACTAGTCACCATCCGCCAATCCGAATGGCACCCATTGACCCCCACTCTCTGCCTCCTATTTGACAACCAATCCTCTATCCACGCTAACACCCTACCCCCAACTCCATGTCCATATTCCTTGACCTTCTGCAATAACCTCTTGTGAGGTACCTTGTCAAACGCCTTCTGAAAATCCAGAAAGACCACATCCACTAGCTCTCCTCTATCCACCACCCTAGACACATCCTCATAGAACTCCAGTAAATTTGTCAGACACGACTTCCCTTTAACGAAACCGTGCTGCGTCTGCTCTATCAAGCAATTCCTCTCATGATGCCTCGCTATTTCCTCCTTGATGACGGATTCTAACATTTTACCTACAACAGACGTTAAACTAACTGGCCTATAATTCCCTGCCTTTTGCCTGGCACCCTTCTTAAACAACGGCGTAACATTAGCCGTTTTCCAATCTTCCGGCAGTTCCCCGGAATCCAGCGACGTCTGGAAAATAACCACCAAGGCATCCACTATAACCTCCGCCATTTCTTTCAGAACCCTCGGATGCATTCCATCCGGTCCTGGCGACTGGTCCACAATCAGCCCCTCCAGTCTGTCGAGCACCGCCTCTCTAGTAACAGTAATGTCATTAAGACCCTCCAGTCCTACCACCTTTCCATCTCTAACACCCGGCAAATTATTCACGCCCTCCTCCGTGAAGACAGAAACAAAAAAGTTATTCAAGACCTTAGCCATATCCCCATCCCCTACCACTAAGTCCCCCTTCTCATCCTCTAAAGGACCAACGTTCACCCTAGCCAGCCTCTTCCTTTTTTCCTCAGATAAGGACACCAAAACTGCACATAATACTTCAGATGTGGCCTCACCAACACCCTATACAATTGCAGCAAAAACATCCCTATCCCTGTATTCAAATCCTCTCACTATGAAGGCCAGCACACCATTTGCCTTCTTTACTGCCTGTTGTACCTGCGTGCTTACTTTCAACTTAACTAGTTAAACACAGAACATAGAACCTTACAGTGCCTAAACAGGCCCTTTGGCCTGTTTGGTCAAGTCTGCACCAAACACAATCCCATCCAGGCCCTACCCCCATACATTTACCCTCTAACCTACACATCCCTGGACACTAAGGGGCAATTTTAAGCATGGCCAATCAACCTAACCCACACATCCTTGGATTGTGGGAGGAAACCGGTGCACCAGGAGGAAACCCATGCAGACACAAGGAGAATATGCAAACTCCATACAGACAGTGACCCGAGCCAGGAATCGAACCCAGGACCCTGGAGCTGTGAAGCAGCAGTGCTAACCACTGTGCTACCGTGTTGCCCAAGCACTTTCAGTGACTGATGCACAAGGACTCCAAGGTCTTGCTGAGTATCCACTTCTCTCAACTTACACCCATTCAAATAATAATCTGTCTTCCTGTTATTGCTACCAAAGTGGATAACCTTGCATTTATCCACACTATACTGCACCTGCCAATGCATATGCTCACACACTCAGCCTGTCCAAATCACACTGAAGCATCTCTGCATCCTCCTCACAGCTCACCCTCCCACCCAACTTTGTATCATCTGCAAATTTGGAGATAATACATTGAGTTCCCTCTTTTAAATCATTAATATATAATGTGAACAGTTGGGGTTCTAGCACAGATCCCTGCAGAACCCCACTACCCACTGACTGTCAATCAGAAAAAGACTCATTTATGCTAACCCTTTGCTTCCTATCTGCTATTCAGCTTTCACAAGACATTACCTGCAATCCCATGTGCTTTAACTTTACACAGTAGTCTGTTACATGAGACCTTGTCAAAAGCGTTCTGAAAGTCTAAATAAATCATATCCACTGGTTCTCTTCAGTCAATTCTACTCGTTACATTCTAAAAAATTCCAAAAGTTTCGTCAAACACGATGTCCGTTTTGTAAATCCATGTTGACTTTTTCTGAATATACATTCCACTGCCTTCCAAGTGCTAGTTATGAAATCCTTGATAATGGACTCTAGCAATCTCCCCAGTACTGACTAAAAGCAAATTACTGTGGATAATGGAATTTGAAACCAAAAGAGAAAACGCTAGATAATCTCAGCAGATCTGGCAGCATCTGTAAGGAGAGAAAAGAGCTGACGTTTCGACTTTGACAAAGGGTCATCTGGACTTGAAATGTCAGCTCTTTTCTTGCCTTACAGATGCTGCCAGACCTGCTGACATTATCCAGCATTTTCTCTTTTGGGTCCCCAGTACAAACGTTAGGCTCATTGGTCTGTAGTTCCCTCTTTTCTCTCTACCTCCCTTTTTGAATATTGGGTCTACATTAGCTACCCTCCAATCTGTAGAAACAATTCCAGAGAATTTTGGAAAATAACCACCAATGAATCCACTATTTCCAGGGCCACTTCCTTAAATACTCTGGGATGAAGATTATCAGGACCTGGAGGTTTAACTACCTTCAATCCCATCAATTTCCCCAAAACCATTTCTCTTCTAATGCTGATTTCCTTCAGTTCCTCACTAAAACTTGTTTCTCTCAGAATTTCTGGTACATTATTATTATTATCCAGGTACATTATTACTGTTACAAATATACAGTAAATGGCAGAACTTTTAAGATTATTGATAGGCAACAGGATCTGGGTGTACAGGTACATGTCACTAAAAGTGGCAACACAGGTGAAAAAGGTAGTCAAGAAGGCATATAGCGTGCTTGCCTTCATCAGCCGGGGCACTGAGTTTAAAAATTGGCAATCATGTTGCAGCTTTATAGAACCTTAGTTTGGCTGCACTTGGAATATAGTGTTCCATTCTGGTTGCCATACTACCAGAAGGATGTGGAGGCTTTGGAGAGGGTACAGAAAAGATTTACCAGGATGTTGTCTGGTATGGAGGACATTAGCTATGAGGAGAGGTTGGAGAAACTTGGTTTGTTCTCATTGGAGCGATGGAGGTTGAGGGGAGACCTGATAGAAGTCAAAAGATTATGAGGGACAGAGTGGATAGTCAGAAGCTTTATCCCAGGGTGGAAAAGTCAATTACTAGGGGGCACACGTTTAAGGTGTGAGGGGTAAGGTTTAAAGGAGATGTACAAGGCAAGTCTTTTTACGCAGAGGGTGGGGGTGCCTGCAACTCGCTGCTGGGGGAGACAATGGAAGCAGATATGATAATGACTTTTAAGGGGCAACTTGACAAATACATAAATAGGATGGAAATAGAGGGATTTGGTCTCTGAAAAGGTAGGGGGCTTTAATTCAGTTGGGCAGCATGGTTGGTGCAGGCTTGGAGGGCCAAAGGGCCTGTTCAAGTGCTGTAATTTTCTTTGTTCTTCCTTTGTGAAGACTGAAGCAAAGTATGAATTTAATTCCTTAGCCATTTCTTTATTCCCCGTTATGAATTTGCCTGTTGCTGACTGTAAGAGGCCTACATTTGTTTTTGTTCAGTCTTTTTCTCTTTACGTACCTTTAGAAACTTTTACAGCCAGTTTTTTGTTCCCCAATAGCTTACTTTCAGAATCTATTTTTTCCCTTCTTAATCAATTCCTTGGCTCTCCTTTGCTGAATTTTAAACTGCTCCCAATCCTTAGGCCTATTGCTTTTTCTTGCCAATTTGTATGCTTCTTCCTTGAACCTGATACTATCTACAATTTCCCTTGTAAGCCATGGTATGGCCACAGTTCCCTTACCAATCTTGCACCAAATAGGAATAAACAACTTCTGGAATTCATCTATTCATTCCTTGAATGCCTGCCATTGCCTATCCACTGATTTTGATATGATTTATTATTGTCACATGCATTATTATATAGTTAAATGTATTGTTTCTTGTGCATTATACAAAGCATACTGCAAATGGAGAAAGAAATAAGTGGATACAGAATGTAGTATTACAGTCATAACTTTGAAAAAGATCAACTTAACATGACGTAGTTCCATTCAAAAGTCTGATGGCAGCAGGAAAGAAGCTGCTCTTGAGTTGGTTGATACGTGACCTCAGACTTTTGAATCTTTTTCCAGATAGGAAGTGGAAGAGAGAATGTCTGGTGAGCTGGCTGCTTTTCTGATGCAATGGGAAGTGTAAAGAGAATTAAAGCATTGTTACAGAGTTTAAAAGTATTAGAATAGTTTTAAAAGCATAGAACAAGAGTAAAAGATAGAATTAGAGGCCTTCCTTTCAGTAGTGTTTCCCAGTCCATCTTACCCAATTCATATCTCAAACCATCATAGTTACTTTTATTAAGTTTCAAGACCCTGGTCTCAGAATCAACTGCATCACTATCTATCTTGACATTCCACAGTATCATGAAAGTATCTTGACATTCCACAGTATCATGGGATGAAAGCGCTGTATCTGGGATGAAAGCGCTGTATCTGAATGCACGAAGCATTCGGAATAAAGTGGATGAGCTGGTGGCGCAGATCGACACAAATAGATATGATCTGGTGGCCATTACAGAGATGTGGCTGCAAGGTGACAGGGACTGGGAGCTGAATGTCCACAAACAGGCCGAAGGGCCTGTTTGTGCTGTAATGTTCTAAGTGTTTAGGAAGGATAGGCGGGAGGGAAAATGGGGGGGGCGTAGCTCTGCTGATTAAGGATAGCATCAAGGTGGTAGCAAGGGATGACATTGGAGCCAAGGAGCAGAACGTGGAATCGTTGTGGGTAGAGATTAGGAACAGCAAAGGGAGGAAGACGCTGGTGGGTGTCGTCTATAGGCCCCCGAATAATGAACTGGAGGTGGGGTGGGCTGTTAACGCGCAAATAAGTGCGGCGTGCAGGAATGGGATGGCCGTAGTTATGGGGGATTTCAATCTGCATATTGATTGGTCGACTCATGTTGGACAAGGTGGGCTCGAGGAGGAGTTCTTGGAATGCTGCCGGGATAATTTCCTTGAACAGTGTGTGTTGGAGCCGACGAGGGAGCGAGCTATCTTGGATCTGGTGCTATGTAATGAGGCGGGTAGAATTAGGGACCTTGCGGTGAAGGATCCTCTTGGGGAGAGTGATCATTGTATGGTGGAGTTTCTGGTGCAGATGGAGGAGGAGAAAGTGGGTTCCCGGACACACGACCTTTGTTTGAATAGAGGGGAGTACGGTAGGATGAGAGAAGAATTGGCGAATGTGGACTGGGGGAGTGTGCTGGAGGGAGGAGTAGTGGAGGATCTTTAAGGAGATCTTTCTTGGTGCTCAGCAGAAATTTATTCCGATGGTCAAAAAGGACTGTAGGAGGAGAGGTAATAAGCCGTGGATAACGAAGGAGGTGAAGGAAAGTGTTAAATTAAAAGCGGAGGCATTTAGAGTAGCGAAGAGGAGTGGGCGAGAAGAGGATTGGGAGAGGTTTAAATGTCAACAAAGATTGACAAAGAAGTTGATAAAGGAGGGTAGGAGAAACTATGAAGCTGGGCTAGCGCTTAATATAAAAAAGGATAGCAAGAGTTTTTATAAATATATAAAAAGGAAGAGGCTGGCTAGGGTGAACGTTGGTCCTTTAGAGGATGAGAAAGGTGATCTAGTGGTAGGGGATGGGGATATGGCTCAGGTATTGAATAACTTTTTTGTTTCCGTCTTCACGGAGGAGGATGTGAATAATTTGCCGGGTGTTAGCGATGGAAAGGTGGTAGGACTGGAGGGTCTTAATGACATTACTGTTACTAGAGAGGCGGTGCTCGACAGACTGGAGGGGCTGATTGTGGACAAGTCCCCAGGACCGGATGGAATGCATCCGAGGGTTCTGAAAGAAATGGTGGAGGTTACAGTGGATGCATTGGTGGTTATTTTCCAGACGTCGCTGGATTCCGGGGAAGTGCCGGAAGATTGGAAAACGGCTAATGTTAAGCCGTTGTTTAAGAAGGGTGGCAGGCAAAAGGCAGGAAAGTATAGGCCGGTTAGTTTAACGTCTGTTGTAGGTAAAATGTTAGAATCCGTCATTAAAGAGGAAATTGCGAGGCATCTTGAAGGGAATTGCTTGATAGAGCAGACGCAGCACGGTTTCACTAAAGGGAAGTCGTGTCTGACAAATTTACTGGAATTCTATGAGGATGCATCTAGGGCGGTGGATAGAGGAGAGCCGGTGGATGTGGTCTTTCTGGATTTTCAGAAGGCGTTTGACAAAGTACCTCATAAGAGGTTATTGCAGAAGGTCAGGGGACTTGGAGTTGGGGGTAGGGTGTTAGCGTGGATAGAGGATTGGTTGTCAAATAGGAGGCAGAGAGTGGGGGTCAACGGGAGCTATTCGGATTGGCGGATGGTGACTAGTGGAGTGCCCCAGGGGTCGGTGCTGGGGCCTCAGCTTTTTACCATTTATATAGATGATCTGGAGGAGGGAACCGAGTGTAGGGTGTCGAAATTTGCGGATGACACCACGATTGGGGGACGGCAAATTGTGCGGAGGGTGTGGAGAGTCTGCAGAAGGATCTAGATAGGCTGTGTGAATGGGCCAGGAAATGGCAAATGGAATTTAATGTTGGCAAGTGTGAGGTGGTCCACTTTGGAAGGAAGAATGGTAGGAAGGACTATTACTTACGGGGTGAAAAACTGCAGCAGGCGATGGTGCAGAGGGACCTCGGGGTCTTTGTGCATGAGTCGCAAAAACCCAGCTTGCAGGTGCAGCAGGTGGTCAGGAAGGTGAATGGGATGATGGCCTTCATAGCGAAGGGGATTGAATATAAAAGTAGGGAGGTCTTGCTCCAGCTGTATAGGGCATTGGTGAGGCCGCAGCTGGAGTACTGTGTGCAGTTTTGGGCGCCGCACCTGCACAAAGATATTTTGGCCTTGGAGGGAGTGCAGAGGAGGTTTACTAGGCTGATACTGGAGTTGAGGGCGTTGAGCTATGAGGAGAGGCTGAATGAACTAGGCTTGTACTCGTTGGAGTTTAGAAGAATGAGGGGAGATTTCATTGAGACGTATAAGATGATGAATGGGATGGATAGGATAGAGGTGGAGAGACTCTTCCCGCTCAAAAAAGACAGTAGGACTAGGGGGCACAGCTTCAAGATAAAGGGGGGGCGTTTCAGAATGGAGTTGAGGAGGAACTTCTTCACTCAAAGGGTGGTGAATCTCTGGAATTCTCTACCCGTTGAAGTGGTGGAGGCTGCCTCGCTAAATATTTTCAAGAAGCGGGTTGATGGGTTTTTGATAAGAGAGGGGATTAAGGGTTATGGGGAGAGGGCTGGAAAGTGGAACTGAGCCACGACAGATCAGCCATGATCTTATTGAATGGCGGGGCAGGCTCGAAGGGCCAGATGGCCTACTCCTGCTCCTGTTTCTTATGTTCTTATGAGTGTCTGGAACAAGCTGTCAGAGGTAGTAGTAGTGACGGGTTCAATTTTGTCTTTTAAAAAGCATTTAGACGGTTACATGGGTAAGATGGGTATAAGAACATAAGAAATAGGGTATAGAGGGATAGGGGCCAAATGCGGGTAATTGGAATTAGTTAGGGGTTTAAAATAAAAAAGAGCAACATGGACAAGTTGAGCCAAAGGGTCTGTTTTCCTGCTGTAAACCTCTATGACTCTCTTGATGATGGTCATTGCCTGGCATTTGTGTGGCGCAAATATTACTTGCCACTTGTCAGCCCAAACTTGGATATTGTCCAGAACTTGCTGTATTTGAATATATACTGCTTCAGCATCTGAGGAGCCACAAATAGTGCTGAACATTGTGCAATCACCTGCGAACATCCCCACTTCTGATCTTATGACAGAGGGAAGGACATTGATGAAGCAGCTGAAGATAGTTGGGCCTAGGACACTACCCCAAGGAACTCCTGTAGAGATGGCCTGGAGCTGAGATGACCTTCCACAACCATAACCATCTTCCTATGTAACAGGTATGACTCCAATGAGCGGAGAGTTTTGCCTATGGGTCTGATACTCACTGGTTCCAGTTTTGTTTGGCTCCTTGATGCCACAGTCAGCCGAATGGGACCTCGGGGTCCTTGTGCATGAGTCGCAAAAACCCAGCTTGCAGGTGCAGCAGGTTGTCAGGAAGGCGAATGGGAAGCTGGCCTTCATAGCGAGTGGGATTGAATATAAAAGTAGGGAGGTCTTGCTGCAGCTGTATAGGGCATTGGTGAGGCCGCAGCTGGAGTACTGTATGCAGTTTTGGGCGCCGCACCTGCGCAAGGATATTTTGGCCCTGGAGGGAGTGCAGAGGAGGTTTACTAGGCTGATACCGGAGTTGAGGGGATTGAGCTATGAGGAGAGGCTGAATAAACTAGGCTTGTACTCGTTAGAGTTTAGAAGAATGAGGGGAGATCTCATTGAGATGTATAAGATGATGAATGGGATGGATAGGGTAGAGGTGGAGAGACTCTTCCCGCTCAAAAAAGACAGTAGGACTAGGGGGCACAGCCTCAAGATAAAGGGGAGGCAGTTTAGAACGGAGTTGAGGAGGAAGTTCTTCACTCAAAGGGTGGTGAATCTCTGGAATTCTCTGCCCGTTGAAGTGGTGGAGGCTGCCTCGCTAAATATTTTTAAGAAGCGGGTTGATGGGTTCTTGATAAGAGAGGGGATTAAGGGTTATGGGGAGAGGGCGGGAAGGTGAAACTGAGCCACAACAGATCAGCCATGATCTTATTGAATGGCGGGGCAGGCTTGAGGGGCTAGATGGCCTACTGCTCTTATTTCTTATGTTCTTATGAATGTGATTTTGATCTGTCAGTCTCGCCTCACCTCTGGAATTCAGCTGTTTTGTCCATGTTAACTGGGAAGATTTTATTAGTTATTGCCTGTGATTAGACCCATTTATGCCAACTCTTAGTTTTCAATTTGCTAACCAGCTTTCTATCCATCTTGTACAATGAGAAAGAATTAGTTGACAATATATTTGTGAGAGAACCCTTGGTGACGAGTGCCATGATAAGAACATAAGAAATAGGAGCAGGAGTAGGCCATCTGGCCCTTCGAGCCTGCCCCGCCATTCAATAAGATCATGGCTGATCTGTCGTGGCTCAGTTCCACTTTCCGGCCCTCTCCCCATAACCCTTAATCCCCTCTCTTATCAAAAACCCATCAACCCGCTTCTTGAAAATATTTAGCGAGGCAGCCTCCACCACTTCAACGGGTAGAGAATTCCAGAGATTCACCACCCTTTGAGTGAAGAAGTTCCTCCTCAACTCTGTTCTAAACCGCCCCCCCTTTATCTTGAGGCTGTGCCCCCTAGTCCTACTGTCTTTTTTGAGCGGGAAGAGTCTCTCCACCTCTATCCTATCCATCCCATTCATCATCTTATACGTCTCAATGAGATCTCCCCTCATTCTTCTAAACTCCAACGAGTACAAGCCTAATTCATTCAGCCTCTCCTCATAGCTCAACCCCCTCAACTCCGGTATCAGCCTAGTAAACCTCCTCTGCACTCCCTCCAAGGCCAAAATATCTTTGCGCAGGTTCGGCGCCCAAAACTGCACACAGTACTCCAGCTGCGGCCTCACCAATACCCTATACAGCTGCAGCAAGACCTCCCTACTTTTATATTCAATCCCCCTTCGCTATGAAGGCCAGCATTCCAATCGCCTTCCTGACCACCTGCTGCACCTGCAAGCTGGGTTTTTGCGACTCACGCACAAAGACCCCGAGGTCCCTCTGCACCGTCGCCTGCTGCAGTTTTTCGCCACGTAATTAATGTGTGTGAAAAATTGCCCCTCTGGGCACTTTTGCATCTCTCCCCTCTCACCTTTAGTTTTAGATTCCCCTACCTTTGGGAAAAGATATTGACTATCAAGCTGATCTGTGCCCCTCATTATTTTATAGACCTCTATAAGATCACCCCGTAGCCTCCTACACTCCAGAGAAAAAAGTCCCAGTCTATCTAGCCTCTCCTTGTAACTCAAACCATCAACTCCGGATAGTATCCTAATAAATCTTTTCTGCACTCTTTCTAGTTTAATAATATCCTTTCTATAATAGGGTGACTAGAATTGCACACAGTACTTCAAGTGTGGCCTTACCAATGTCTTGTACAACATAAACAAGACATTCCAACTCCTGTATTCAATGTTCTGACCTATGAATCCAAGCATGCTGAATGCCTTCTTCACCACTCTGTCCACCTGTAATTCTATTTTCAAGGAGCTATGAATATGTGCCCCTAGATCTCTTTGTTCTGTAGCTCTCCCCAGCGCACTACCATTAACTGAGTAAGTCCTATCCTGGTTCAATCTACCAAAATGCATCACTTCGGATTTATCTAAATTAAACTCCATCTGCCATTTGTCAGCCCACTGGCCCAATTGATCAAGATCCTGTTGCAATCAGACATAACTTTCTTCACTGTCCATTATTCCACCAATCTCGGTATCATCTGCAAACTTACTAACCGTGACTCCTATATTATCATCCAAATTATTAATATAAATGACAAATAACAGTGGGTCCAGCACTGATCCCTGAGGCACTCTGCTGGTCCCAGACCTCCAGTTTGAAAAACAACCCTCTACAACCATCCTCTGGCTTCTGGCAAGAAGCCAATTTTGTATCCATTTAGAGAGGCAATGTTGTTTTGTGAAGGGGTCGTGTCTCACGAACTTGATTGCTGTTTTTGAGGAAGTGACAAAGATGATTGATGAGGGTAGGGCAGTGGATGTTGTCTACATGGACTTCAAAGGCCTTTGACAAGGTCCCTCATGACAGACTAGTGCAGAAGGCGAAGTTGCATGGGATCAGAGGTGAGCTAGCAAAATGGATACAAAACTGGCTCAGTCAAAGAAGTAAAAAGTCTGACAACACCAGGTTTTAGTCCAACCGATTTATTTGATAATATTCTCACAAGCTTTCGAGGGGGCTGCCTCTTTGTCAAGTGAATGGAGAGTTCTGGCCTCAGACAGACAGAGCATACAAAGTACAGACAGTTGCTGATTAGAATGCGAATCCTTACACCTAACCTGCTGTTCAATTCTTAAAGTGGCTGATAATGTGAGTGGAAGGAGCACTGATCACAGTTTAAAGAGATGTGTATTGTCTCCAGACAGTACAGTAAGTGAGGTTTTGCAAACCCAGGCAAGTCACGGGGGTTACAGATAGTGCGACATGAACCCAAGATCCCTGTTGAGACCGTCCTCATGTGTGCGGAACTTGGCTATTAAACTGTGATCAGTGCTCCTTCCACTCACATTATCAGCCACTTTAAGAATTGAACAGCAGGTTAGGTGTAAGGATTCGCATTCTAATCAGCAACTGTCTGTACTTTGTATGCTCTGTCTGTCTGAGGCCAGAACTCTCCATTCACTTGACAAAGAGGCAGCCCCCTCGAAAGCTTGTGAGAATATTATCAAATAAATCGGTTGGACTAAAACCTGGTGTTGTCAGACTTTTTACTGTGTTTACGCCAGTCCAACGCCGGCATACCCACATCAGTCAAAGAAGACAGAGAGGGTAGGAGTAGAAGGGTGTGTTTCTGAATGGAGGGCTGTGACAAGAGGTGTTCACAGTAAGAAGTCTCACAACATCAGGTTAAAGTTGAACCTGTAGGACGTTAACCTGGTGTTGTGAGAATTCTTACTGTGTTTACCCCAGTCCAACGCCAGCAACTCCATAACATGACAAGTGGTGTTCCTCAGGGTTCAGTGCTGGGATCTTTGTTGTTTGTAAAGGAGGAAAAGGTAACTGGATTTATTAGCAAGTTTGCGGACGACACAAAAGTTGGTGGATTTGCGGATAGTGATGAGGACCATCAGAGGATACAACTTGGTCGGAGAGATGGCAGATGGAGTTTAATCTGGACAAATGTGAGGTAATGCATTTTGGAAGGTCTAATAAAGATAGGAAATATACAGTAAATGGCAGAATCCTTAAGAATATTGATAGGCAAAGGGATCTGGATGTACAGGTACACAGGTCACTGAAAGTGGCAATGCAGATGGAGAAGGTAGTCAAGAAGGTATATGGCATGCTTGCCTTCATCAGCTGGGGGACTGAGTTTAAAAACTGGCAAGTCATGTTGCAGCTTTATGGAACCTTAGTTTGGTTGCACTTGGAATATAATGTTCAATTCTGGTTGCCACACTACCAGAAAGATTTTGGAGGCTTTGGAGAGGGTGACTAGTGGAGTGCCCCAGGGGTCGGTGCTGGGGCCTCAGCTTTTTACCATTTATATAGATGATCTGGAGGAGGGAACCGAGTGTAGGGTGTCGAAATTTGCTGATGACACCAAGATTGGGGGAACGGCAAATTGTGCGGAGGATGTGGAGAGTCTGCAGAAGGATCTAGATAGGCTGGGTGAATGGGCCAGGAAATGGCAAATGGAATTTAATGTTGGCAAGTGTGAGATGGTCCACTTTGGTAGGAAGAATGGTCGGAAGGACTATTACTTACGGGGCGAAAAACTGCAGCAGGCGACGGTGCAGAGGGACCTCAGGGTCCTTGTGCATGAGTCGCAAAAACCCAGCTTGCAGGTGCAGCAGGTGGTCAGGAAGGCAAATGGGATGCTGGCCTTCAAAGCGAGGGGGGTTGAATATAAAAGTAGGGAGGTCTTGCTGCAGCTGTATAGGGCATTGGTGAGGCCACAGCTGGAGTACTGTGTGCAGTTTTGGGCGCCGCACCTGCGCAAAGATATTTTGGCCTTGGAGGGAGTGCAGAGAAGGTTTACTAGGCTGATACCGGAGTTGAGGGGGTTGAGCTATGAGGAGAGGCTGAATAAACTGGGCTTGTACTCGTTAGAGTTTAGAAGAATGAGGGGAGATCTCATTGAGACGTATAAGATGATGAATGGTATGGATAGGATAGAGGTGGAGAGACTCTTCCCGCTCAGAAAGGATAGTAGGACTAAGGGGCATAGCCTCAAGATAAAGGGGGGGGGGGCGGTTTAGAACGGAGTTGAGGAGGAACTTCTTCACTCAAAGGGTGGTGAATCTCTGGAATTCTCTGCACGTTGAAGTGGTGGAGGCTGCCTCGCTAAATATTTTTAAGAAGCGGGTTGATGGGTTTTTGATAAGAGAGGGGATTAAGGGTTATGGGGAGAAAGCGGGAAGGTGGAACTGAGACACGACAGATCAGCCATGATCTTATTGAATGGCGGGGCAGGCTCGAAGGGCTAGAAGGCCTACTCCTGCTCCTATTTCTTATGTTCTTATGTTCTTCATCTTTGGGAAGGAGATCTACCATCCTTACCTGGTCTGGCCTAAATGTGACTCCAGACCCACAGCAATACAGTTGACTCTTGGTGCCCTCTGAAATGGCCTAGTAAGCCACAAGCTTCAAAGAAAACAAAAAGCAATGAAACCGGACCAATCACCAAATGGCAACCAGAGCACTGGAAACAACAATGGCAAATACAGCCCTGTCACCCCTGCAAAGTCCTTCTTACTAACATCTGACAGTTTGTACCAAAATTGGGAGAGCTATCTCACAGACTAGTCAGACAAAAACCTGACGTAACCATACTCATGGAATCATACCTTACTGACAATGTCCTTGGCATGTCCTATCCACTGGCAGGACAAAGCCAACAGAGGTGGTGGCACAGTGGTATATAATCAGGAGGGAATTGTCCAGGGAATCCTGAACATTATTCTGGAAGCTATATTCATTAGTGACTGTACTGTACTGTTTAGCAGTGACCGGCATAATTAAGAACCCCATGCACCCTGGACGTTCTGTCTTCCACCTTCTTCGTTCGGGAAAAAGATACAAAAATCTGAGGTTACGTACCAACCCACTCAAGAACAGTTTCTTCCCTGCTGCTGTCAGACTTTTGATTGGATTTACCTTGCATTAAGTTGACCTTTCTCTACACACTAGCTATGACTGTAACACTACATTCTGCACTCTGATGTGATAATAACCAGAAAGAATGCTTTCTATGGTGCATCTGTAAAAGTTGGTGAGATTCGTACCTGACGTGCAAAATTTCCTTAATCTTTTGAGAAGGTGTTGGTGGGCTTTCTTAACTACAGTATCAGCATGGGGGGACCAGGACAGGTGTGGTGATCTGGACACCTGAAAACATGAAGCTCTCGACCCTTTCTACTTTGTCCCCATTGAGGTAGGCGGGGCATGTTCTCCTTTACACTTCCTGAAATCAATGACAATCTCCTTCATTTTGTTGACATTGATGGAGAGATTATTGTCGCTGCACCAGTTCACTGGATTCTCGATCTCATTCCTGTACTCTGTTTCATCATTGCTTTAGAACTGACCCACTACAATGGTGCCATCAGCAAGCTTGAAAATTGAATTGGGGATGAATTTGGCCACACAGTGGCTAGCAAGTACTCCCCCAAGAATATCAGGTCAGACCTGCCCAGGCGTAATCTGTCCATTTTGTCCAGATACCCCCTCCCCTAGAATGGTCTCAATGCCCCAGGAATCTGAAACCCTCCCCCTCACACCATCTTTTCAGCCAATATATCCTGCTATTTCTACTCTGACTGGCACATGTCACAGGTAGTAATCCTGAGATAACTACATTTGAGATCTTGCTTTTTATCTTGCTTCCTAGCTCTCTATCTTCTGCTTTTAGGATCTCATCCCTTTTTTCACCTATGTCATTTGCGCTAATGTGAACCATTACCACTGGCTGTTCGCTCTCCCCCTTCAAATGTCCTGCAGTCTCTCTGAAACATCCTTGACCCAAACACCAGGGAGGCAACATACCATTCTGATATTTGAGGCCACAGAAGCACCTACCTATCCCCCTTACAATTGAATCCCTTATAACAATTGTATTCTTGCATTTTTTAATCTCCACCACTGCAGCAGAACCAACCACGGTGTAAAGAATTTGGCTGTTGCTGCTTTCCCTGAGTGGCCATTCCTTTCAATAGTATCCAGAATGGTTTATCTGTTTTTGAGGGGAATGGCCACACAGGATCCCTGCACTGCCTTCAGTAGAAAACTCACATTCCTGATATTAATGTAGTAACCCTTCTGCAAACTTTTTTTTAAAGCACTGACATTTTCTTCAAATAAGGAGACCAATACTGAACACAATACTCCAGATGTGGTCTCACCAGTGCCTTGTACAACTGAAGCATAACCACCTTGCTTTGATATTTAATTCCTCTCACAATAAATCATAAAATTCTTTCCTAACTACTTGTTGTACCTACATACCAGCCTTTTGTGATTCATGCAATAAGACACTCAGATTCCTCTGACCCTCAGAGGTCTGCAATCTCTCATCATTGTTCTATTGTTTATTTTTAAAAATTTCTTTTATGCTTTCATTTGCCCACATTATACTACATTTTCTAGACTTTTTCCCCACTCATTTAAACTATCAATGTCTCTTTGTAGCCTCCTTATGTTCTCTTCATAATTTATATTCCTACCTACCATTGTGTCGTCATCAAATTTTGCAACCATGCCTTCGCTACCTTCATCCAAGTCAGTTATGTAAATTGTAAAGGTTGAGTCTCCAGCACTGATCGTGCATTTCATCCTGCCAATCAAAAAAAAATCTGTATCCTGTGAGGTGACCAATCTTCTATCCATGTTAATATGTTACCCCTTATAGTTTTACACCATGAATTACACCTAGATGAACTCCTCCACTGTTTGTATACGGGTGCACATAGCCTCTGAACGCTCTGCCACATGTTCAATTGGGCAATTGGGACAAGTTTAGTGGTTAAAAAACAGGCAGCATGGACACGTTGGGCCTGCTTCCATGCTGTTAACCTCAGTGACTCTTGTTGGAGATCCAGCATATCTTGCTTGTTGATTCAATAGCATGTCACCATGAGTCTAAGCATGGCCGTGTCCTCCCATAGTCATCCGAATTTTAGCAGTTTCAACAGTCAATGTGCGTGTATTGAGCTTACAAAATTGTGGCTTCTTTGCTCTTCATGTGTGACTACACACCAATATGAGATTAACTGCACTGGTGAATGATTTATTATTGTCACATGTATTGGGATAAAGTGCAAATTATTGTTTCTTGTGCACTATGCAAAGCATACAGTTCATTGAGTCTATAGGGGAGAAGGAAAGGAGAGAGTGCAGGATGTAGTGTTACAATACAGCTAGGATACTGAAGATCGGCTTTAATGTGAGGTAGGTCCATTCAAAAGTGTGATAGCAGCAGAGAAGCTGTTTTTGAGTCAGTTGGCACATGATCTCAGACTTTTCTCGACGAACAAAGCTGGAAGAGAATAAGTCTGGGATGTGTGGGGTCCTTGATAACACTTGATTAGAACATAAGAAATAGGAGCAGGAGTAGGCCATCTAGCCCTTCGAGCCTGCCCCGCCATTCAATAAGATCATGGCTGATCTGTCGTGGCTCAGTTCCACCTTCCCGCCCTCTCCCCATAACCCTTAATCCCCTCGCTTATCAAGAACTCATCAACCCGCTTCTTAAAAATATTTAGCGAGGCAGCCTCCACCACTTCAACGGGCAGAGAATTCCAGAGATTCACCACCCTTTGAGTGAAGAAGTTCCTCCTCAACTCCATTCTAAACCGCCTCCCCTTTATCTTGAGGCTGTGCCCCCTAGTCCTACTGTCTTTTTTGAATGGGAAGAGTCTCTCCACCTCTATCCTATCCATCCCATTCATCATCTTATACGTCTCAATGAGATCTCCCCTCATTCTTCTAAACTCTAACGAGTACAAGCCTAGTTTATTCAGCCTCTCCTCATAGCTCAATCCCCTCAACTCCGGTATCAGCCTAGTAAACCTCCTCTGCACTCCCTCCAGGGCCAAAATATCGTTGCGCAGGTGCGGCGCCCAAAACTGCACACAGTACTCCAGCTGCGGCCTCATCAATGCCCTACACAGCTGCAGCAAGACCTCCCTACTTTGATATTCAATCCCCCTCGCTATGAAGGCCAGCAACCCATTCGCCTTCCTGACCACCTGCTGCACCTGCAAGCTGGGTTTTTGATTGATTTGATTTGATTTATTATTAACATACAATGAAAACTATTGTTTCTTGCGCGCTATACAGACAAAGCAGACTGTTCATAGAACAACACAGAACATAGAACCTTACAGCGCAGAACAGGCCCAACGGCCCACGATGTTGCGCCGACCAGTTACAAAACAATGACCCACTAACCTAAACCAATCCCTTTTCGTCCATAAACCTATCCACGGATCTCTTAAACGCCCCCAAACTAGGCGCATTTACAACCGCAGCAGGCAGGGCATTCCAATCCCTCACCACCCTCTGGGTAAAGAACCTACCCCTGATATCCGTCCTATAACTACCACCCCTTAATTTAAAGCCATGCCCCCTTGTGCTAGATTTCTCCATCAGAGGAAAAAGGCTATCACTATCCACCCTATCTAAACCTCTAATCATCTTATATGTTTCAATAAGATCCCCTCTTAGCCGCCTTCTTTCCAGCGAAAACAACCCCAAATCCCTCAGCCTCTCCTCATAGGACCTCCCCTCCATACTAGGCAACATCCTGGTAAACCTCCTCTGCACCCTCTCCAAAGCCTCCACATCCTTCCTGTAATGTGGAACCAGAACTGCACACAGTACTCCAAGTGCGGCCGCACCAGAGTTGTGTACAGTTGCAACATGACGCTGCAACTCCTAAATTCAATCCCCCTACCAATAAACGCCAAGACACCGTATGCCTTCTTAACAACCTTATCTACTTGACTCCCAACTTTCAGGGATCTATGTACACATACACCGAGATCCCTCTGTTCATCCACACTATTCAAAGTCCTCCCGTTAGCCCTATACTCGATACATCTGTTATTCCTACCAAAGTGAATTACCTCACACTTCTCCGCATTAAACTCCATCTGCCACCTCTCGGCCCAGCTCTGCAACCTGTCTAAGTCTTCCTGCAAACTATGACACCCTTCATCACTATCTACCACACCTCTGACTTTGGTGTCATCAGCAAATTTACTAATCCACCCAACTATAGAACATAGAACATAGAACATTACAGCACAAACAGGCCCTTCGGCCCTCGAGTTGCGCCGATCGCATCAACCCCACCAATCTATAGACCTATCTATAACCCCCAATCCCATTAAACCCCATATACTCATCCAGAAGTCTTTTAAAAGACCCCAGCGAGTTCGCCTCCACCACCGACGACGGCAGCCGATTCCAATCACTCACTACCCTCTGAGTGAAAAACTTACCCCTAACATCACCTCTGTACTTCCCTCCCCGCACCTTAAATCTGTGTCCTCTCGTAGCGACCATTTCAACCCGGGGAAATAGCCTCTGAGAGTCCACCCTATCTATTCCTCTCAACATTTTGTAAACTTCTATCAGGTCGCCTCTCAACCTTCGCCTCTCCAGGGAAAAGAGTCCCAGCTCCCTCAACCTATCTTCATAAGGCATGCCTCCCAGTCCAGGCAACATCCTTGTAAATCTCCTCTGCACCCTTTCAATAGCTTCTACGTCTTTCCTATAGTGAGGCGACCAGAACTGCGCACAGTACTCCAAATGAGGCCTGACAAGGGTCCTGTAAAGTTGCAGCATTACCTCCCGACTCCTAAACTCAATCCCTCGATTAATGAAGGCCAGTACACCATACGCCTTCTTGACCACCTCCTCCACCTGCGAGGCCGATTTAAGAGTCCTGTGAACCCGGACCCCGAGATCCTTCTGCTCTTCAACGCTACTAAGACCCCTGCCCTTAATAGTGTACTCGTTCATCCCGTTGGTTCTGCCGAAATGGACTACTACACATTTATCCGCGTTGAAGTCCATCTGCCACTTCTCCGCCCATTCCTGCATCCTATCTATGTCCTGCTGCAACTTTTGACATCCTTCCAGACCATCCACAACACCGCTGACCTTCGTGTCATCAGCGAACTTGCTAACCCATCCCTCCACTTCCTCATCCAGGTCATTTATGAAAATGACAAACAACAAGGGTCCCAGAACAGATCCCTGGGGCACCCCACTGGTGACTGACCTCCATTCCGAAAAAGACCCATCCACAACCACTCTCTGCCTTCTGCAGGCAAGCCAGTTCTGGATCCACAAGGCCAAAGGCCCTTGGATCCCATGCCCTCTCACCTTCTCAAGAAGTCTTGCATGGGGGACCTTATCAAAAGCCTTGCTGAAGTCCATGTACACTACGTCCACGGCACTTCCTTCGTCAATGTGTTCAGTCACATTATCGAAGAACTCAACTAGGCTCGTAAGGCACGACCTGCCCTTGACAAATCCATGCTGACTATTCCTGATCATGTCAAACCTCTCCAAATGGTCGTAAATCTTGTCCCTCAGAAGCCTCTCCATCAGCTTACCAACCACTGAGGTCAGACTCACCGGGCGGTAATTTCCCGGGCTATCTCTGTTCCCTTTCTTGAAAATAGGGACTACATCCGCAATCCTCCAATCTTCCGGAACCTCTCCCGTCTCCATTGACGACGCAAAGATCATCGCCAAGGGCTCTGCAATCACTTCCCTGGCCTCCCACAGTATCCTGGGGTACATCCCATCTGGTCCCGGCGACTTATCTACCTTGATAGAATTCAAAAGTTCTAACACATCCTCCTCTTTAATGTCCACGTACTCAATCTTTTCCACCTGCTGCAAGTCCATAGCAAGATCTCCCAAATCAGCTTCCACTGTGAATACTGATGCAAAGTACTCATTAAGCACCTCCGCCATTTCTTCTGGTTCTACACAGACCTTTCCCCCTTCATCTTTTATAGGTCCTATCCTTTCCCTTCTCACCCTTTTACCTTTCACATACTTATAGAAGGCCTTGGGATTTTCTTTAATCTTACCCGCCAAGGTCTTCTCATGACCCCTTCTGGCTCTCCTAATTTCCCTTTTAACCTCCTTTCTACAGTCCTTATATTCTTCAAGATCCTTAACCTCTCCTAGTTCCCTGAACCTTTTGTATACCTTCCTTTTCCTCCTGACTAGGTTCAACACAGCCTTCGTGCACCACGGTTCCCGCGACCTACCAAAACCCCCTTGCCTTATCGGAACATTGTCATGCATAGCGCTAGACAAACATTCCTTGAATATCCGCCACCTTCCTTCGGTACTCTTCCCTAAGAATGCCTCCTTCCAGTTTATTTGTCCAAGTAACTTCCTGACTTCTTCGTATCTCCCCTTACTCCAGACAAACACCTTCCTAGCCTGTCTGATCCTATCTCGTTCCAATGCAATTGTGAAGGAGATAGAATTATGATCTCCATTCCCAAGATGCTCTCCTACCGAGAGATCCATCACCTGCCCTGGTTCATTCGCCAGTACCAGGTCAAGTGCTGCCTCACCCCTCGTAGGCTTGTCCACATACTGTGTCAGGAAACCTTCCTGAACACACCTAACAAACTCCTCTCCAGCCGAACCCCTTACTCTAGGGATATTCCAGTCGATGTTTGGGAAATTGAAGTCTCCCATCACGACCACTCTGTTTTTAATACATTTCTCCAGAATCTGGTTCCCTATCTGCACTTCAACTTCCCTGTCACTATTGGGCGGCCTATAGAATACACCCAGCAAAGTTTTCGACCCTATGCTGTTCGTAACTTCCACCCACAGAGACTCTGTAGAAAGTCCCTCCACGGCATCCTCTTTCTCTGCAGCCATGACACTGTCCCTTATTAACAGTGCCACTCCACCACCTCTTCTGCCAGCCTCCCTGTCCTTCCTGAAACATCTGAAACCTGGCACCTGAAGTACCCAGTCCTGTCCCTGAGACATCCAAGTCTCCGTAATGGCCACTACATCACATTCCCAAGCAGCTATCCACGCCCTAAGCTCATCTACCTTATTTACTATACTCCTTGCATTAAAATATACACACTTCAGCCCCTCAGTCTGGGCATTTCCCTTCTCCACCTCCTGTCTCACCTCCCTCCCATGTTTCCTGCGGTCCTCCCCTACCTTTAAAGTATCAAAGTATCAAAAACTATACCCTCATCCAGATCATTAATAAAAATTACAAACATCAGTGGCCCCAAAACAGATCCCTGAGGCACACCACTCGTAACCAAACTCCATGATGAATATTTACCATCAACCACCACCCTCTGTCTCCTATCCGCTAGCCAATTCCTGATCCAATTCCCTAGATCACCCCCAATCCCATACATTTGCATTTTCTGCAGAAGCCTACCATGGTGAACCTTATCAAACGCCTTACTAAAATCCATATACACCACGTCCACTGCCTTACCCCCATCCACCTCTTTGGTCACTTTCTCAAAAAACTCAATTAGGTTAGTAAGGCACGACCTACCCGCCAAAAAACCATGCTGACTATCTCCAATCAATTCATTACTCTCCAAATAACTATAAATCCTATCCCGAATAATTTTTTCTAAAACCTTGCCCACAACAGAAGTGAGACTCACTGGTCTATAATTCCCAGGGAAGTCTCTGTTCCCCTTCTTAAACAATGGGACAACATTCGCTAACCTCCAATCTTCCGGTACTATACCAGAGGCCAACGACGACCTGAAGATCAGAGCCAGAGGCTCTGCAATCACTTCTCTTGCCTCCCAGAGAATCCTGGGGTAAATCCCATCCGGACCAGGGGACTTATCTATTTTCAGACCCTCCAGAATATCTAGCACATCCTCCTTATCAACTGCAACACTGTCAATTCTACTCCCCTGCAATCCAGTGTCCTCCACAGCTATATCCATGTCCCCCTGCGTGAACACCGAAGAGAAAGTTCATAGAAAAAGAAACGAGAGAGTGCAGAACGTAGTGTTATAGTCATAGCTAAGATGTAGAGAAAGATCAACTTAATGCAAGGTCGGTCCATTCAAAAGTCTGACAGCAGCAGGGAAGAAGCTGTTCTTGAGTCGGCTGGTACGTGACCCCAGACTTTTGTATCCTTTTCCTGATGGAAAAAGGTCATAGAGTCATAGAGATTTACAAGGTAGAAGAAGGTTATCTGAACTGGCTGCATTTCCGACACAGCAGGAAGTCGAGACAGATGGGAGGTTGGTTTGTGTGATGGACTGGGCTACATTCACACCTCTTTCTATTTTCTTGTGGTCTTGGGCAGAGCAGGAACCATACCAAGCTCAAAACAGTAATAGTAAGGTAGGAGTTGGCAGAAAATATGCATGTAACCAGGGTATTACAATAATCATTGGTGACTTTAATCCATGACTTTTCGTCATGGAGTTCGGTTACAAGTGGTGTGCCTCAGGGATCTGTTTTGGGGCCACTGCTGTTTGTAATTTTTATTAATGATCTGGATGAGGGTATAGTTGGGTGGATTAGTAAGTTTGCTGATGACACCAAAGTCGGAGGTGTGGTAGATTGTGAGGAAGGGTGTCATAGTTTGCAGGATGACTTAGAAAGGTTGCAGAGCTGGGCTGAGAGGTGGCGAATGGAGTTTAATGTGGAGAAGTGTGAGGTAATTCATTTCGGTAGGAATAACAGATGTGTTGAGTATAGGGCTAACGGGAGGACTTTGAATAGTGTGGAGGAGCAGAGGGATCTAGGTGTATGTGTACATAGATCCCTGAAAGTTGGGAATCAAGTAGATAAAGTTGTTAAGAAGGCATACGGAGTTTTGGCGTTTATTGGTAGGGGGATTGAATTTCGGAGTCGCAGCGTCATGATGCAACTGTACACATCTCTGGTGCGGCCGCACTTGGAGTTTTGTGTGCAGTTCTGGTCCCCACATTACAGGAAGGATGTAGAGGCTTTGGAGAGGGTGCAGAGGAGGTTTACCAGGATGTTGCCTGGTATGGAGGGGAGATCCTATGAGGAGAGATTGAGAGATTTGGGGTTGTTTTCGCTGGAAAGAAGGCGGCTAAGAGGGGATCTCATTGAAACATATAAGATGATTAGAGGTTTAGACAGGGTAGATAGTGATAGCCTTTTTCCTAGGATGGAGAAAGCTAACACGAGGGGGCACGATTTTAAATTAAGGGGGGGTAGTTATAGGACAGATGTCAGGGGTAGGTTCTTTACCCAGAGGGTGGTGAGGGACTGGAATGCCCTGCCAGCTGCAGTTGTAAATGCACCTAGTTTGGGGGCGTTTAAAAGATCTGTGGATAGGTTTATGGATGAAAAGGGATTGGTTTAGGCTAGTGGGTCATTGTTTTGTAACTGGTCGGCGCAACATCGTGGGCCGAAGGGCCTGTTCTGCGCTGTAATGTTCTATGTTCTATGTTCTAGCACATAGACAGGGTAAACCAAATTGGCAATAATACTTTGGATGAATTCCTGGTAGAGAGACAAGATGGTAGACAATCATGGAGGTACCAATTAGGGAACAGACTATCTTAGATTGCTATTATGCAATGAAAAGGGGTTAAAGACAAATTTTGCCCTGTGGGATACTTTGGGGAACAGTGACCATAACATGATAGAATTCTTCATTAGGATGGAAAGTGAAGAAGTTTGACTTGAAATTAGGGTCCCAAATCAAAACAAAGGAAACTCCGAAGCTATGAGATGTAAATTGGCTGAGATAAACTGGGGGACATCATTAAAAGACATTAATGGTAGATAGGCACGGTAGCACAGTAGTTAGCACTGCCGGTTCACAGCGCCAGGGACCCGGGTTTGATTCCCGGCTTGGATCACTGTCTGTGTGGACTCTACACGTTCTCTCCGTGTCTGTGTGGGTTTTCTCCCGATGCTCTGGTCTAAAAGACGTGCTTGTTAGGCGCATTGACCCAAATAGGAGCCGGAGTGGGGCGACTCGGGGAATTTCACAGTAATGTGTTAATGTAAGCCTTACTTGTGGCTAATAAATTTTTTAAAAAGGTTATAGCTAATATTTAAGGACAAAATGTATGCATTGCAATGGTTTTAGCTTCCTCTCTGGTACGAAACCACAAGTGGCCCAAACAAAGCTGACAACAGAAATTAAGGGAACTATTTGCTCTAGCATAAAAAGTTGGAAAAAAAATAGCAAACCTGCGGATTGCAAGGAATTTAGAATTCAGATGAGAAGGACCAAGGAAGAGATAAAAAGGTGAAAGTAGTTTTGTTTTGTTTTTATTTCAGTTCAATCAAATCAAGTCCAATTCAGAGTCTCAACAAATTGAGACATTCCCGATCCAAGCTGACAAGGCAGGGCTCTCAGCTCCTGTCTTGGGCTTGATCTACAGGATCCAAGCTGATTGGAGTAGGCATAGCTCCTCCTCCAAGGCTTGATCTCATTTGTACCTTAGCCAAAAGGCTGAGATGCCGTTTTGAAAAATTGCTTCAAATAAAGCTAAAACATAACCTAATGACTTCAACCAAGCACAGCATATCCATACTACACTTGATCTTAGCCAGAAGGCCGAGTATAAGAGTAAACTTGCAAGGAACATAAAGCAGACTTCAAAAGCATTGTTAAGCTTGTAAAAAGAAAAAGACAGATGGGATTCAGGGATGATATTCCTTGGATTCTAGAGAAGGGGATCACAGTCCAGAAGTTATGGGGTAGGCTATTTAGCACTGATATGAGAAGAAACCTCTTTACTTGTAGGGTGGTGAACTGGTGGAATTCAGACTAAGATGGCGATCTTACCAGAATTTGGCAAAGTATTTGTTCAGGTGAGGAAAATGGAATGAATCCCGCTAACAGCTCTGGCGTAATTTCTGACTGGATCTTGAGCCTCACTGACAAAAGTTTTTATGGCCATGAGAATCACGCTGTGCCTGCAGCAGCCTTCTTCTGATTCACCTTAATTGTACCAATCACTGGGGAGCTCCATATAAATGGCCCCCCAACACCTTTTCCACTGCCACTGCAGGGGATGGCAGCCAGGAAGGCCACATCACGATTCTCAGAGGGAACCCTCAGCAGACTTCTTCAGTGCATCAGAAGTTGGATGCATTGTACCCCTGCTTCAGGAGATGGCCTCGCACCAAAGTCACCACTCCCGCTTGGGATGCAGTGGCAACTCTACTGAGTCCATAAGAACATAAGAAATAGGAGCAGGAGTAGGCCATCTGGCCCTTCGAGCCTGCCCCGCCATTCAATAAGATCATGGCTGATCTGTCGTGGCTCAGTTCCACTTTCCGGCTCTCTCCCCATAACCCTTAATCCCTTCTCTTATCAAAAACCCATCAACAAGCTTGCTGCAAAACAAGACGGCCAGCAGTACTGCAAGAAGATGGTCTGCGCTCAGCCAGGGTAGGTGATTATCTTTCTGGTCCCCTGTCCCACATCCCTCGCAGCTCTACCTTTATCTTTCATCCTGATAATTTGGGCTTTGAAAACATCTGTAAGGAGGTCCTCCCCCAGTCACCAGATTCCCCCCCACTACTCATTGCCATGCTCTTCACACTCCAGCTCCCACTCAAAATCCATGCCTGCCACACCTCATCACCATCATAAATGTCAACACAGCCTTCTACACTTTCCCTCTCTGTATAATTACAGGACAAAATAAATCACTACAAGCATGAGGAAGCAGCTCAGCCAGAGTAATGCCAGAGCTCTGAACACTCGCGCAATTTGAGGAGAGAGCTGGCAGGGGAAGAGGAAGAGTCCCGGACTGGGCGGCAGACAAACATGAAAATCATTAAGACGTGCTGTCATTCCTCAAGTCTCAAGTGAATAATCTAAGTTCCTCCTTTATCCCCTGTGAATGGAATGCACTCATGCCATCTCCCTCCAGGCAAAGCAGCAGAGCAGCCCGATCATCCTCACAGTCCTGGACCCACCGGACTTGAGCAGCTCTGAGGGAGACATTGCGGATCCCACCATGGAAGAGGTATCACAGCTGTCACCCGCACCCAGCATTGAATCTTTAGAATCATAGAATCCTACAGTGCAGAAGGAGGCCATAAGGTCTGCACTGACCACAATCCCACTCAGGCTCTATCCCCACAATCTCACACATTGACCCTAGCTAGTCTCCCTGACATGAATGGACAACTTATCATGGCCAATCCATCTAACCTGCACAACTTTGGAGTGTGGGAGGAAACTGGACCACCCGAAGGAAACGTACGCAGACACATGGAGAATGTGCAAACTCCAGCCCAAATAGTTGCACTTTGGTGAGACAGGCTTCTGGGTCACTCACTGGTAAGCACGTCACAGCTGAAGATCCACAGCAGTTGGAGGCAGGGATGTCCCAGTGAAGCAGCACTCAGAGGGATACAGGAGGCCAGGATCATGTCTCCTTAGGTCTGGTCATCTCAGAGTTGTGAAGCTACAAAGGCAGAGTCATGAGCATCAGGAAGGAATGAGAGCATCTCTCCTCAGACTGCAAGACCAACTGGAGGAATCTTATCACCTTCTGTCAAGGAGATGCTCTAGTGTAATGAGACCAACACTGTGAGGGTGGTGTCCACAGTGGAGACCTTGGCACAGGACGAGCACTCCAAGGTTGGAGATGTCTGCACCACTGTTCACCTCAAGACCTTCATGTCGAAGGCATGAGTTCCATGGTGCAGGGCTTCAACTGCATGGGCAAGAACTGGTGGGAATCTACGAGTACTTGTTCCAGAGGATAGGGAGGCTTCTGAACTTCATCTAGCTGCCCCTCCATCCCACAGTAGGCCACCAGGCTCACAAAGGGATGAGGATCCTCTGGTGCGTAGCCCAGGGCCTTCCACTCAGAACACCCTGGCAGTGTCCAGCCTATTTAAGTCCCCCCTTCTGATAAACGACACTCCTCCAACCCTACACATCGATGGGGACAGAACAGCAACAACTGTGCTGATCAAAAGAAGGCCACAGCCATCAAGGTTCAGGGCTCCCAGAGGATGCCCAGCATGATCACCTGGTTGGCATAGATGAAAGTAGGCACTAGCATAGAGAGGTCACCAATGTATATAGTAACAAATAATAACTCACATTTTCCACTTACAGAGCCTCCACCCTGTCATTTCATGCTCCCAAGCTTGGCGAACTCACGGACACGTACCACGCTTCACTCCTGTGGAGTGTGAGAATGGCTGTGCTATGTCTCTCCCACACTGAGGAGAGTAAAGAAGTTTTTCTGCAGGCAATCCTGTCCCTTCCCAGACCCCTGGCCACCCTTCTGAGACCTTGTTCGTGGAAGAAGCAAACCCCCCACAGCACCCCCACCCATCCATCAGGATGAAAGAAGTTCAACGATGTATCTCTTTGCCTGAGTGGGAGAGTCTAAGCTCTCCCACTCAGGCAAAGTCTAAGGACACACTATTCAAAGTCTAAGGACTTTGAATAGTGTGGAGGAGCAGAGGGATCTAGGTGTATGTGTACATAGATCCCTAAAAGTTGGGAATCAAGTAGATAAGGTTGTTAAGAAGGCATACGGTGTCTTGGCGTTTATTGGTAGAGGGATTGAATTTAGGAGTCGCAGCATCATGATGCAACTGTACACAACTCTGGTGCGGCCACACTTGGAGTTTTGTGTGCAGTTCTGGTCCCCACATTACAGGAAGGATGTAGAGGCTTTGGAGAGGGTGCAGAGGAGGTTTACCAGAATGTTGCCTGGTATGGAGGGGAGATCCTATGAGGAGAGACTGAGAGATTTGGGGTTGTTTTCGCTGAAAAGAAGGCGGCTAAGAGGGGATCTCATTGAAACATATAAGATGATTAGAGGTTTAGACAGGGTAGATAGTGATAGCCTTTTTCCTAGGATGGAGAAAGCTAGCACGAGGGGGAACGACTTTAAATTAAGGGGGGGTAGTTATAGGACTGATGTCAGGGGTAGGTTCTTTACCCAGAGGGTGGTGAGGGACTGGAATGCCCTGCCAGCTGCAGTTGTAAACGCACATAGTTTGGGGGCGTTTAAGAGATCTGTGGATAGGTTTCTGGATGAAAAGGGATTGGTTTAGGCTAGTGGGTCATTGTTTTGTAACTGGTCGACGCAACATCATGGGCCGAAGGGCCTGTTCTGCGCTGTAATGTTCTATGCTCCTCTCAAAGGGCTGACTGCTTGCTCATCTCGAATGCAAGACGAAAGTGAAAACCTGGCCAAATGCTTAGAGGGGACTGAAGTGCCTGAGACTATCATTGTTGAATCCCATGATGTGCCTGCCTATTCATTGGAAGGGCACATGCAGCTCTTCTTTAGGCAGCAGTCAGACATATCGCTGAGAACGAAAGAAGTATCACTTTGTCCTTGCTGCAATTCATCACCTTTCACCTGCCGAGTCAGGCCAATGGCTGCAGCCCTCTGCCATTGCAAAAGTACAATTAAACAGTTAGCTGCTAATGGTGGCAGACAACATTGGTTTGGCCTTGCATGAAATGTGGGAGACCTCACCACCTGCTATTCCTGCTCATCCCCGATACGAGAGGTGATCAGGATAATCTTTGCTCATTGCCAAGTTCTGGCCCTGTCCACTGTCCAACGTTCTTTCTCCCCCTCACCATCGTTTTCCTCAATATCTCCCTCACTTGAGGAGAACTGGCACTTGCCCATCTTCTCCAGGTCTAGGTTGTCTCCCCTCTGCAGCGCTACTTATGGAGAGCCTCTGGAGTCTGCATTATGGAGCATTTCCCAACCAGTCCAGGAATAGCATCTTCAACAGCCCAACTGCCTGCTCTACCAACACATAAGTTGGAGCATAAGCCTTGTTATACTGAGCCTCCATGGTACTTGTGGTCTTTTCGTTGGCACTATCAGTTACCTCCTGAATGGTTATATCCTGTCCCTGAGGAGCCATCCCCTCCATTTGTTGCTCTCCCTCAAATATAATTGGGATTTGCAAAAGGCCCAAGATGTAACAGTCATGGGTGCTCCCCAGGAAGCGGGCACACATCTGCAGTGTATGGTCATTGACAAGTTGGACACTGAGAGAGTGGAATCCCTTGTGGTTCCTGAATGATGCCAGTTGCCACTATGGTGACTTCAGAGGCATGTGGGTGCATCCCTCCTAGGTGGCCGGAGATCATGACCCTGGCATTCTGGCCCACCTGGTCCTGATCAAAATTGATAAACATGTCAACCCTGGCATAAGGGCATCTGTCATCTTCCTAATATATTTGTAAATGGCAAACTAGAAGATGTTCCAGATGACCACCTTGTTGCCCTGCAATGAACTGCTAGCATAAAAGTTCAGAGTGGCTGTAAGTTTAAGGGTTACAGCCATTTGGTATCCTCCAATTCCATGCTTTGTCTTTTCATGCTGTATGTAGTAGACGTGGTCCACTGCCTCCCGGGAAAGACATGATCTTCTCCGGCACCGCAACTTGGACAACTGAAGGTAAGAACATTGGCGCCTGAAGATTCTTGGCTGCTATGTCTCCAGTATCGTTTCTCCACGTATGTGGTTTTGCTTCCTAAACAGCTGCAGGCAGTTAGTCCTGGCCACATGCAGCAGCACATTTTACTGGTCAATCCCAATCAGTAGAAAGGACAGACTCCTTTGTCATCATCAGCAGACCCCACGATCCTCCTGAATCATGCACTAAAAAGAGTGAGGAGACCACAGTATGCATCGAGGAATCCTAACAGAGCCCTTACCCTCATCACTCCATATATCCGTGACTTTCACCCAAGTGCTTCCCATTACCTAAGTGAATTTCAACTTTCCCTCACACCAAGCTCTCTGACACTACGTCATTCCCCACATAGCTTCCTCTATACCCCAGCAAGATGAATAGCATTGAAATTCCATTGCCTCATGGCATTTGACCCGCACATGGCAACAGCAGAGATTTTTCTGCTTGATTTTTTTCCTAAATTCATTAAACTATTAACCCCTTTGTAATTCACCCCTTCACCTCAAAGCTTGTAAAATTTTATTAAAAACACTGTGTATCAACAGAACCTCTGGACTTGCCAGCACCAAGCTCATTAAAAACTCAAAATGAAGCTAGAACCATGTCTCACCTTTCTCAACATACAAATGCAAAATTAATTAACCTAAAGCTATACATTGTTCCTAACATCTCTCCACATGATATAAAAATTAAAAGGTATATTTAAGAGGCATGTTCATTTTCTATCAGAACATAGAACAAAGAGCAGTGCAGCACAGTAACAAGCCCTTAGGTCCTCCAAGCCTTTATCGATCATGATGCCCTAACTAAACTAAAAAAACCCTTCTGCTTTTACTTGGTCCGTATCCCTCTATTCCCGCCCTGTTCATGGACCCATCCAGATGCCTGTTAAGTTTTGTTAATGTGCCTGCTTCCACCACCTCCTCTGGTAGCACATTCCAGGCACCCACCACTCTCTGCATGATAAACATCCCCCACACATCTCTCTTAAACTTTCCCCCTCTCACTTTGAACCTCTGCCCCCGTGTAATTGACACTTCCAGACAAGGTAAAAGCCTCTGACTTTCCACCCTGTCTATGTCTCGCATAATTTTGTAGACCTCTTTCAGGTCTTCCCTCAGCCTTTGTCTTTCCAGTGAAAACAATCCTAGTTTATTCAACCATCTCCCATAGCTAATGCCCTCGAGACCAGGCAACATCCTGGTGAACCTTCTTTGCACTCTCTCCAAAGCTTCCATATCCTTCTGGTAGTGTGGTTACCAGAACTGCACACAATACTCCAAATATTCTGCATGGCCTAACCAAGGTTTGATATAGCTGCAACATGATTTCCCAATCTTAGAACAAAGAACATTACAGCGCAGAACAGGCCCATCGGCCCACGATGTTGCGCCGACCAGTTAAAAAACAATGACCCTCTAACCTAAACCAATCCCTTTTCGTCCATAAACCTATCCACAGATCTCTTAAACGCCCCCAAACTAGGCGCATTTACAACTGCAGCAGGCAGGGCATTCCAATCCCTCACCACCCTCTGGGTAAAGAACCTACCCCTGACATCCGTCCTATAACTACCCCCCCTTAATTTAAAGCCATGCCCCCTCGTGCTAGCTTTCTCCATCCGAGGAAAAAGGCTATCACTATCCACCCTATCTAAACCTCTAATCATCTTATATGTTTCAATAAGATCCCCTCTTAGCCGCCTTCTTTCTAGCGAAAACAACCCCAAATCCCTCAGTCTCTCCTCATAGGACCTCCCCTCCATACCAGGCAACATCCTGGTAAACCTCCTCTGCACCCTCTCCAAAGCCTCCACATCCTTCCTGTAATGTGGGGACCAGAACTGCACACAGTACTCCAAGTGCGGCCGCACCAGAGTTGTGTATGCGCTGCGACTCCTAAATTCAATCCCCCTACCAATAAACGCCAAGACAGCTTATGCCTTCTTGACAACCTTATCTACTTGATTCCCAACTTTCAGGGATCTATGTACACATACACCTAGATCCCTCTGTTCATCCACACTATTCAAAGTCCTCCCGTTAGCCCTATACTTGACACATCTGTTATTCCTACCAAAGTGAATTACCTCACACTTCTCCGCATTAAACTCCATCCGCCACCTCTCAGCCCAGCTCTGCAACCTGTCTAAGTCTCTCTGCAAACTATGACACCCTTCCTCACAATCTTCCACACCTCCGACTTTGGTGTCATCAGCAAACTTACTAATCCACCCAACTACACCCTCATCCAGATCATTAATAAAAATTACAAACAGCAGTGGCCCCAAAACAGATCCCTGAGGCACACCGCTCGTAACCGAATCTTGTGCTCAGTACCGTGGCCGATGAAGGCAAGCATACCATATGCCTTCTTAATCACCTTGGCAACCTGTATTGTCACTTTTAGGGAACTGTGGACCTACACACCCAGATCCCTCAGTATGTCAATGTTCCTAAGGGTTCTGCTATTTATAGTATAATTCACACCTAAATTTGATCCTCCAAAATGCACAACCTTGCATTTAATTTTGATTTGTTGTTGTCACATCTATTCGTGTACAGTGAAAAGTATTGTTTCTTGCATGCTATACAGACAAAGCATACCTTTCATAGAGAAGGAAAGGAGAGAGTGCAGAATGTAGTGTTACAGTCAGAGTGTAGAGAAAGATCAACTTAGTGTGAGGTAAGTCCATTCAAAAGTCAGCAGGGAAGAAGCTGTTCTTGAGTTGGTTGTTACGTATACACTGGCTCTTGTATCTTTTTCCGACAGAAGAAAATGGAAGAGAGTATGTCCGGGGTGTATGTGGTCCTTGATTTTACTGGCTGCTTTTCCGAGGCAGTGAGAAGTATAGACAGTGTCAATGGATGGGAGGCTGGGCTGGGCTGGGATGGACTGGGCTTCATTCATGATATTTTGTAGATTCCTATGGTCTTGGGCAGAGCAGGAGCCGTACCAAGCTGTGATATAGCTGGAAAGAATGCTTTCTATGGTGCATCTGTAAAACTTGGTGAGAGTTCTAGCGGACGTGCCAAATTTCCTTAGTTTCCTGAGAAAGTGGGCTTTCTTAACTATAGTGTCAGCATGGGGGGACCAGGTTGTTGGTGATCTAGGCTTCTAAAAACTTGAAGCTCTCGACCATTTCTATTTAGTGCCCATTGATGTAGACAGTGGCATGTTCTCCACTAAGTTCCTGAAGTCGATGATTATCTCCTTCATTTTGTTGACATTGAGAGAAAGATTACTGTCACTCCACCAGGTCACCAGATTCTCTTCCTCTTTTCTGTAGTCCCTCTCATCATTGTTTGAGATCTGATCCACAACGGTGGTATCATCAGCAAACTTGAGTTGGAGGGGAATTTGGCCACACGGTCAAAGATATATAAGAGTATAGTAGGGGGCTGAGGACCTTGTGGGGCACTGGTGTTGAGATGATCGTGGAGGAGGTGTTGTTGCCTATCCTTACTGATTCTGGTCTGTGGGTTGAAAGTTCAGGATTCAGTTGCAGAGGGAGGAGCTGAGTCCCAGACCATGGAGCTTGAAGGTGAGCTTCACAGAAAAAACAGTGTCGAAGGCTGAGCTGTGGTTGATAAATAGGAGTCTGACTTAGGCATCTTTGTCATCCACGTTTGAGTGCAGGACCATGGAGATGGTGTCTGCTGTGGACCTGTTGTGGCAGTAGTCGAACTGTAGTCAATCCAGGCAGTCTGGGAGGCTGGAATTGTTTGTGCCATGACTAACCTTTCAAAGCACTTCATAATGATGGATGTCAGAGCCAATGGGTAGTAGCCATTAAGGCATGCTGCTTGGTTATTCTTTGGTATAGGGATGATAGTTGTCTTTTTGAAGTAGATAGGGACTTCAGATTGTTGTAAAGAGAGGTTGAAGATGTCTGCAAATACCCCTGCCAGCTGGACTTCATCAGCTTGGCTGATGAATAGCCAAAGTCTTTTCCCCAGGGTGGGGAGTCCAAAACTAGAGGGCATACGTTTAAGGGGAGAGGAGAAAGATTTAAAAGGGACCTGAGGGGCAACTTTTTCACACAGAGATGCATATATGGACTGAGCTGCCAGAAGAGGTGATAGAGCCAGGTATCATTATAGCAATTAATAAACATTTGAACAGTTACATGGATAAGACAAAGAGATATGGGCTGAACACAGGCAACTAGGACAAGTTCAGTTTCGGAATCCTGGTCAGAAGGGATGCGTTGGGCCAAAGGACCTGTTTCTGTGCCGTATGTCTCTGTGATTCTATGTTGCTATAGTAATAATAGTGCTTCTGGCTCCAGACAAGATGGCTCCAATAAAATGGAAGCAACTAGTAAACACATTCAGCAGAGAACATGACTAACATACGTCTCTTAAAGGCACAGCATCATCACAGGTCAGATCAGAGGAAAATTCACAGAGTGTGTCATGTGAATATGCTCGAACAGCATTTTGATAGGGAAGGAAAACAAAAGGATTTGTGTCAGGTTTTACAACTCAGAGCGAGGAAACAAATTGATGATTGTCAATCTGACTTCACTCAAATGGCCCAAAAGTTAAAATTCTAAACTGAGGCCAGGCCAATTTTGATGGTATCAGACATAAGAAACATGAGAACATAAGAAATAGGAGCAGGAGTAGGCCATTTAGCCCTTCGAGCCTGCCCCGACATTCAATAAGATCATGGCTGATCTGTCGTGGCTCAGTTCGATTTTCCCGCCCGCCCCCCATAACCCTTAATCCCCTCTCTTATCAAAAACCCATCAATCCGCGTCTTAAAAATATTTAGCGAGGTAGCCTCCACCACTTCAACGGGCAGAGAATTCCAGAGATTCACCATCCTTTGAGTGAAGAAGTTCCTCCTCAACTCCGTTCTAAACCGCCTCCCCTTTATCTTGAGGCTGTGCCCCCTAGTCCTACTGTCTTTTTTGAGCGGGAAGAGTCTCTCCACCTCTATCCTATCCATCCCATTCATCATCTTATACGTCTCAATGAGATCTCCCCTCATTCTTCTAAACTCCAACGAGTACAAGCCTAGTTTATTCAGCCTCTCCTCATAGCTCAACCCCCTCAACTCCGGATCAGCCCAGTAAACCTCCTCTGCACTCCCTCCAAGTCCAAAATATCTTTGCGCAGGTGCGGCGCCCAAAACTGCACACAGTACTCCAGCTGCGGCCTCACCAATGCCCTATACAGCTGCAACAAGACCTCCCTACTTTTATATTCAATCCCCCTCGCTATGAAGGCCAGCATCCCATTCGCCTTCCTGACCACCTGCTGCACCTGCAAGCTGGGTTTTTGCGACTCATGCACAAGGACCCCGAGGTCCCTCTGCAACGTCACCTGCTGCAATTTTTCGCCCCGTAAGTAATAGTCCTTCCTACCATTCTTCCTACCAAAGTGAACCACCTCACACTTGCCAACATTAAATTCCATTTGCCATTTCCTGGCCCATTCGCCCAGCCTATCTAGATCCTTCTGCAGACTCTCCACACCCTCAGCACAATTTGCCATTCCCCCAATCTTGGTGTCATCAGCAAATTTCGACACCCTACACTCGATTCCCTGCTCCAGATCATCTATATAAATGGTAAAAAGCTGAGGCCCCAGCACCGACCCCTGGGGCACTCCACTAGTCACCATCCGCCAATCCGATTAGCACCCGTTGACCTCCACTCTCTGCCTCCTATTTGACAACCAATCCTCTATCCACGCTAATACCCTACCCCCAACTCCATGTCCCTCGACCTTCTGCAATAACCTCTTGTGAGGTACTTTGTCAAACGCCTTCTGAAAATCCAGAAAGACCACATCCACCGGCTCTCCTCTATCCACCGCCCTAGACACATCCTCATAGAACTCCAGTAAATTTGTCAGACACGACTTCCCTTTAATGAAACCATGCTGCATCCGCCCTATCAAGCAATTCCCTTCAAGATGCCTCGCAATTTCCTCCTTAATGATGGATTCTAACATTTTACCTACAACAGACGTTAAACTAACCGGCCTATAATTCCCCGCCTTTTGCCTGGCACCCTTCTTAAATAACGGCGTAACATTAGCCGTTTTCCAATCTTCTGGCACATCCCCGGAATCCAGCGACGTCTGGAAAATAACCACCAAGGCATTCACTATCACCTCCGCCATTTCTTTCAGAACCCTCGGATGCATTCCATCCGGTCCTGGGGACTTGTCCACAATCAGCCCCTCCAGTCTGTCGAGCACCACCTCTCTAGTAACAGTAATGTCATTAAGACCCTCCAGTCCTACCACCTTTCCATCACTAACACCCGGCAAATTATTCACGTCCTCCTCCATGAAGACAGAAACAAAAAGTTATTCAATACCTTAGCCATATCCCCATCCCCTACCACTAGGTCCCCTTTCTCATCCTCTAAAGGACCAACGTTCACCCTAGCCAGCCTCTTCCTTTTTATATATTTATAAAAACTCTTGCTATCCTTTTTTATATTAAGCGCTAGCCCAGCTTCATAGTTTCTCCTACCCTTCTTTATCAACTTCTTTGTCAATCTTTGTTGACATTTAAACCTCTCCCAATCCTCTTCTCGCCCACTCCTCTTCGCTACTCTAAATTCCTCCGCTTTTAATTTAACACTTTCCTTCACCTCCTTCGTTATCCACGGCTTATTACCTCTCCTCCTACTGTCCTTTTTGACCATCGGAATAAATTTCCGCTGAGCACCAAGAAAGATCTCCTTAAAGATCCTCCACTGCTCCTCAGCAGACCCTCCCTCCAACGCGCTCTCCCAGTCAACATTCGCCAATTCTTCTCTCATCCTACCGTACTCCCCTCTATTCAAACAAAGTACGCGTGTCCGGGAACCCACTTTCTCCCCCTCCATCTGCACCAGAAACTCCACCATACAATGATCACTCTTCCCAAGAGAATCCTCCACAGCAAGGTCCCTAATTCTACCTGCCTCATTACATAGCATGAGATCCAAGATAGCTCTCTCCCTCGTCAGCTCCAACACGCACTGTTCCAGGAAACTATCCCGGCAGCATTCCAAGAACTCCTCCTCGAGCCCACTGCGTCCAACATGGGTCGACCAATCAATATGCAGATTGAAATCCCCCATAACTACGGCCGTCCCATTCCTGCACGCCGCACTTATTTAACAGCCCGCCCCACCTCCAGATCATTATTCGGGGGCCTATAGACGACACCCACCAGCGTCTTCCTCCCTTTTCTGTTCCTAATCTCCACCCACAACGATTCCTTCCAAAAGTGAATGGGGGGACTCTGTTGGCAGGCAAGGGATGGCTGTTAACTGGGAGGATTTCAAAAGTGTGTCAACCACGATTTAGGTTAAGCACGTTCCTATTACAGTGAAGGGCAAAACTGGTCGAAGTAGGATACTCTGTATGATTCTGGATATTGAAGCCCTGGTCAAGGCAAAGGAAGCACATGACATGCACAGGCAGCTGGGATCAAATGAAAAGTATATGGGGTGTAGGAGTAGAGTTAAGAAAAATCAGGAGGGCAAAAAGGGGACGCAAAATTGCTTTGGCAGATAAGAACATAAGAACATAAGAAATAGGAGCAGGAGTAGGCCAACTAGCCCCTCGAGCCTGCCTCGCCATTCAAGAAGATCATGGCTGATCTGTCGTGGCTCAGTTCCACCTTCCGCCCTCTCCCCATAACCCTTAATCCCCTTGCCTATCAAAAACCTATCAACCTGCGTCTTAAATATATTCAGCGAGGCAACCTCCACCACTTCAACGGGCAGAGAATTCCAGAAATGTACCACCCTTTGAGTGAAGAAATTCCTCCTCAACTCCATTCTAAACCCCCCCCATCTTGAGGCTGTGCCCTCTAGTCCTACTGTTCTTTCTGAGCGGGAAGAGCCTCTCCACCTCTATCCTATCCATCCCATTCATCATCTTATATGTCTCAATGAGATCTCCCCTCATTCTTCTAAACTCTAACGAGTACAAGCCTAGTTCATTCAGCCTCTCCTCATAGTTCAACCCCCTCAACTCCGGTATCAGCCTAGTAAACCTCCTCTGCACTCCCTCCAAGCCCAAAATATCCTTGCGTAAGTGCGGCGACCAAAACTGCACACAGTACTCCAGCTGCGGCCTCACCAGTGCCCTGTACAGTTGCAGCAAGACCTCCCTACTTTTATATTCAATCCCCCTCACTATATGAAGGCCAGCATCCCATTCGCCTTCTTGACCACCTCCTGCACCTGCAGGTTGGGTTTCTGCAACTCATGCACAAGGACCCGAGATCCCTCTGCACCGTTGCATGCTGCAGTTTTTCGCCATGTAAGTAATAGTCCTTCCTACCATTATTCCTACCAAAGTGGACAACTTCACACTTGCCAACATTAAATTCCATTTGCCAGTTCCTGGCCCATTCGCCCAGCCTATCTAGAACCTTCTGCAGACTTTCCACACCCTCCGCACAATTTGCCGTTCCCCCAATCTTGGTGTCATCAGCAAATTTCGACACCCTACACTCGGTTCCCTCCTCCAGATCATCTATATAAATGGTAAATAGCTGAGGCCCCAGCACCGATCCCTGGGGCTCTCCACTAGTCCCCAACCGCCAATCCGAATAGCACCCATTGACCCCCACTCTCTGCCTCCTATTTGACAGCCAATCCCCTATCCACGCTAATACCCTACCCCCAACTCCATGTCCCCTTACCTTCTGTAATAACCTTTTGTGCGGCACCTTATCAAACGCCTTCTGAAAATCAAGAAACACCACATCCACCGGTTCTCCTCTATCCACCGCCCTAGACACATCCTCATAGAATTCCAACAAATTCGTCAGACACGATTTCCCCTAAACGAAACCGTGCTGTGTCTGCTCTATCAAACAATTCTCCTCAAGATGCCTCGCTATTTTCTCCTTGATCACGGATTCTAACATTTTACCTACAACAGACATTAAACTAACCGGCCTATAATTCCCTGCCTTTTGCCTGCCACTCTTCTTAAACAGTGGCGTAACATTAGCCGTTTTCCAATCTTCCGGCACTTCCCCGGAATCCAGCGATGTTTGGAAAATAATCATCAAGGCATCCACTATCACCCCCGCCATTTCTTTCAGAACCTTTGGATGCATTCCATCCGGTCCTGGGGACCTGTCCACAATCAGTCCCTCCAGTCTTTTGAGCACTGCCTCTCTAGTAACAATAATGTCATTCAGGCCCTCCACTCCTACCATCTTTCCATCGCTAACACCTGGCAAATTATTCACGTCCTCCTCCGTGAAGACCGAAACAAAAAAGTTAATTCAAGGCCTCAGCCATTTCGCCATCCCCTACCACTAAGTCCCCCTCTCATCCTCTAAGGGTCCAACGTTCACCCTAGTCAGCCTCTTCCTTTTTATATATTTATAAAAACTCTTACTATCCTTCTTTATTTTAAGCGCTAGCCCAGCTTCATAGTTTATCCCACCCTTCCTTATCAACTTCTTTGTCATTCTTTGTTGACATTTCAACCTCTCCCAATCCTCTTCTTGCCCACTACTCTTAGCTACTCTAAACGCATCCGCTTTTAATTTAACACTTTCCTTTACCTCCTTCGTTATCCACGGCTGACTATCTCTCTTCCTACGATCCTTTTTAACCATCGGAATAAATTTCTGCTGAGCACCAAGAAAGATCTCCTTAAAGATCCTCCACTGTTCCTCAGCAGACCTACCTTCCAATGTGCTCCCCCAATCAACATTCGCCAATTTCTCTCTCATCCTATCGTACTCCCCTCTGTTTAAACAAAGGACACATGAGCAGGAACCCACTTTCTCCTCCTCCATCTGCATCAAAAACTCCACCATACAATGATCACTCTTCCCAAGAGGATCCTTCACCACAAGGTCCCTAATTCTACCTGCCTCATTACATAACACCAGATCCAAGATAGCTCACTCCCTCGTTGGCTCCAACACACACTGTTCAAGGAAACTATCCCGGCAGCATTCCAAGAACTCTTCCTCAAGCCCACCGCGTCTAACGTGGGTCGACCAATCAACATGTAGATTGAAATCCCCCATAATTATCTCCGTTCCATTCCTGCACGCCACATTTATTTGCACGTTAACAGCCTGCCCCACCTCCAGATCATTATTTGGGGGCCTATAGACGACTCCCAACAGCGTCTTCCTCCCTTTGCTGTTCCTAATCTCTACCCACAACGATTCCACTTTCCGCTCTTTGGCTCCTATATCATCTCTTACTACCACCCTGATGCTATCCTTAATCAGCAGAGCTACGCCACCCCCTTTTCCCTCCCGCCTATCCTTCCTAAACACTTGATACCCCTGTACATTCAGCTCCCAGTCCCTGTCACCTTGCAGCCACGTCTCTGTAATGGCCACCAGATCATATTCATTTGTGCTGATCTGCGCCACCAGCTCATCCACTTTATTTCGAATGCTTCGTGCATTCAGATAAAGTGCCTTCATCCCAGTCTTCACCTGTACCCTATTTGCCGGAACGCCACCAACCTTACTCACGCCCCCTACTCCCTTTATTATTGGGCCTCTTCCCGTACCTGTACCCTCTCCTTTACTTTCGACCCTTTAATTTCACCTACCCTCGCACCCTCCCCCCCCAATTAATTTAAAGCCCTATCTACAGTCCTCTTTACACGATTCGCCAGGACTCTGGTCCCAGCACGGTTCAGACCAACCCCATCCCACCTGAACAGGTCCCACCTACCCCAATACTGGTGCCAATGCCCCATAAATTCAAACCCATTCCTCCCACACCAATCCCTGAGCCACCCATTCACTTCCTTAATCTTATCAACCCTATGCCCATCTGCACACGGTTCAGGCAGTAGTCCAGAGATAACCACCTTGTCAGTTCTACTTTTTAATTCCGTTCCCAGCTTTTCATACTCCCTCCTCAGATCCTCAGTTTGCATTTTGCCTACATCGTTGGCACCCACATGTACTACAATGACCGGGTTCTCATCCTCCCACTCCAGGTTCCTCTGCAGCCCAGATGCGACATCCTGGACCCGAGAACCAAGCAGACAACACACCCTTCTGTGCTCTTTGTCATTGTGACAAAGGACAGTGTCAATACCTTTAACCACACTATCCCCAATTACCACTACGTTCCTTTTTACCTTCTCTTTGCCTATGTTCTGTGTCTGCATCACTGTACCGTATGCAGTTTGCTCACCAACCTCACAGCCCTCGTTCTCGTCCATACTGGAAGCAAGAACCTCAAACCTGTTATGCAGATTGAGAGGCTGAGGCATCCGGTCCCCACCCTCCTTCCAAATCCAAAAAGCTTTTACGAACACATAAATCACAAAAGAATAACTAGGGAGAGAGTCGGGCTTCTTAAGGATCAACAAGATCATCTATGTGCAGATCCATAAGAGATGGGTGAGATCCTAAATGAATATTTTTTGTCAGTATTTACTGTTGAGAAAAGCATGGATGTTAGGGAACTTGGGAAAATAAACAGTGATGTGTTGAGGCGTATACATATAACAGAGAAGAAGGTGCTGGAAGTCTTAAAGTGCATCAAGGTTGATAAATCCCTGGGTTCTGATGAAGTGTATCCCAGGACATTGTGGGAGGCTAGGGAGGAAATTGCAGGTGCCCTCGCATAAATATTTGAATCATCGATAGTCACAGATGAGGTGCCTGAAGATTGGAGAGTGGCAAATGTTGTGCCTTTGTTTAAAAAGGGCTGGAGGGAAAAGCCTGGGAACTAGAGGCCGGTGAGCCTCACATCTGTATTTGGTAAATTGTTAGAAGGTATTCTGAGAGACAGGATCTACAGGCATTTAGAGATGCAAGGACTGATTAGGGACAGTCAGCCTGCCTTTGTGAGTGGAAAATCATGTCTAACAAATTTAATTCAGTTTTTTGAAGGGGTAACCAAGAAGGTTGATGAGGGCAGTGCAGTTGATGTATTCTGCATGAACTTTAGCAAGGCCTTTGACAAGGTACCGCATGATGGATTGTTGCATAAGGTTAAATCTCACAGGATCCAGGGTGAGATAGTTAAATGGATACAAAATTGGTTTGATTGCAGAAGACAGAGGATGGTTGCAGAGGGTTGTTTTTCAAACTGGAGGCCTGTGACCAGTGGTGTGCCTCAGGGATCAGTGCTGGGTCCACTGTTATTTGTCATTTATATTAATGATTTGGATGAGAATTTAGGAGGTATGATTAGTAAGTTTGCAGATGATACCAAGAATTGTGGCATAGTGGACAGTGAAGAAGGTTATCAAGGATTGCAATGAATTCTTGATCAGTTGGGCCAGTGGGCTGATGAATGACAGATGGAGTTTAATTTAGATAAATGTATGGTAATGCATTTTGGTAGATCAAACCAGGACAGGACTTACTCAGTTAATGGCAAGCTTTGGGGACAGTTATAGAACAAAGACATCTAGGGGTACAGGTTCATAGCTCCTTGAAAGTGGAGTCACAGGTGGACAGAGTGGTGAAGAAGGCATTCAGCATGCTTGGTTTCATTGGTGAGAACACTGAATACAGGAATTGGGAGGTCTTGGTGAAGTTGTACATAACATTTTTAAGGTCACATTTGGAATTCTGTGTGTGGTACTGGTCACCCTATTATAGAAAGGATATTATTAAACTAGAAAGAGTGCAGAAAAGATTTACTTGGATGATACTGGGACTTGATGGATTGAGTTATAAGGAGAGGCTGGATAGACGTGGACTTTTTTCTCTGGAGCGTAGGAGGCTGAGGGGTGATCTTATAGAGGTCTATAAAATAATGAGGGGCATAGATCAGCTAGATAGTCAATATCTTTTCCCAAAGGCAGGGAAGTCTAAAACTAGAGGACAGAGGTTTAAAGTAAGAGGGGAGAGATTAAATAAAGTCCAGAGGGGCATTTTTTTCACACAGAAGGTGCTAAGTATCTGGAATAAGATACCAGAAGTAGTAGTGGAGGCGGATACAATTTTGTCTTTTAAAAAGCATTTAGACAGTTACATTGGTAAGATTGGTATGAAGGAATATGGGCCAAATGCGGGCAGTTGGGATTAACTCAGTAGTTAAAACAAAGGGATGGTATGGACAAGTTGGTCCAAAGGGCCTGTTTCCATGCTATAAACCTCTATGACTCTAGTTTGAACAATGAAAAAGCAATACGAAATTGGGATATTTTGTTAAGTTACCTTCTGGAGAAAAATCAAAATAACCTGAAAGAGTTACTACAATCACATGGGGATATATGTGGGAACAAACTGAGATATAATTAATATAATTGTGGATGAGGTAGATGTAGAAAATGCATTTGCAATTCAGCAGCATCCATAAAGACTTCATCTACTTAAGTTGGCACAGGCTCAGAAGGAGAATCTGACATTTTTTCAGTCTGAGATGCAGCAGCCGAAAGTCTCGATCAGAAATTATGGTGCATAGTTACAAATCACAGTTAATGAAGACACAAATGGAGGCAAATGAGTCCGAATTAAACCTGGTGAAGGCAGAGGAGGTAGCGACCAGAAGATGATATTATGTAATTGAACAGGTGAGGAAACCGATTCAAGCAAAGTTGACTTACATTGAAGCTGGTTCCTGAATTGTTGAAACTAACTGAGCAGAAACTGCTGGACTGTTATCAGCAGTATGTCAAAGACTCATAGAATACCTACAGTGCAGAAGAGGCCTTTTGGTCTATCGAGTCTGCACCAACTCTCTGGCAGATTATTTTGCCCTGGCCCTCTTCCCTAACCTAAAACCCACACATTTCCCATGGCTAATCCTACACATATTTGGACTGAGAGAGGAAACTGGAGGACCCGGAGGAAACACACGCAGACAAGGGGAGAATGAGCAAACTCTACACAGACAGTCACCCAAGGCCGGAATTAAACCTGGGTCCCTTGAGCTGTGAGGCTAACCACTGTGCTGCCCCAGCTTATCATCTATAAGAGGAAGAGTGTGGATCAGTCAGCAGACATATGTGATCTCAAGATGGAGATGGAGGAGTAAAAGTGTTTTGCTACTGCAGACAAAAAAAGAACAACAATGTGAAGTAGGACTGTTTGATGAAACTGTACCATCATTCCAGATGAACTGCTGGAATAATGACTCTATACAACTTGAACAAGCACAGAAACAAAGAGAAACAGCTACGTGTTCGTAGCTGATTTTCAAGTAAGTTACAATGATTTTCACAACAGCCCAACTGCCAATCTGCTCTTTTCTTGCCAAAGAATATGCAGAAAATGATGATGATCCAGAACAAATAAATTAATTAATAAATTACATTGGAACAGAAATTGCATTAACATCATCCTTAATTAACAAAACTATTCCACCACCTTTTCCTCACTTCCTGTGCTTACAGAATGTCAACTGCCCTTGAATATTTAGCTTTCAGCCTTCCTTCAGTTGTGTCCCTGAAATGGTTATCAGGTCATACATATCTATTTCAATCTGTGCTATCAATTCATCCGCTTTGTTCTGAATTCTGTGGACATTCAGATATAGAGGCTGGAATGGAAATGGAATGGAAATCTCCATTGGCCTCAGGCGGGATTTTATAATCTCGGCCAAGCGAGGTCATAAAATCCCACCCGGAGTCTTTGATCCCATATTTTTACAACTCTTGCAAATCTTAACCTGGTCTGCTGACACTTTTTACCATACTTTGGTTATCATTACCTTTATTGCTCTGCTCTACTGTCGTTTCCTTTCTCTTTAATTGACCACATCTCTGCCCACCCTGCCTCTTTTTAGTTTAAAGCCTTCTCTCCAGCCTTATTTCTATGACTCATCTGAACACTGGCCGCTCGCACTTCTGCCTGTACTGGTACCTGTGCTGCATGAATTAAAACCCATTTCTCCCACACAAATCTTTGAACCGCACATTCAACTCTTCAATCTAATTTACTTTATGCCAATTTGCTCTGGCTCAGATAATCAGGAATTATTACCTTTGTGGTTCCTTTTGTTTCAATTGAGCCCCTAGCTGCTCATAATTCCTAAGCAGAAGCTCTTTCCCAGAGTTGTTGTGATAAGTACATAGATCATGAAAACTGGAATTTCCCTCTCCAACAACAAGTTTGTCTCCAGATTATGATCAGGAAAAGTTTCTGTACAGCCCCAAGTAAGGCAGACAACACAGCCTACTGGACTCGTGCTCTCAGCTACAGACAAATGTGGCTATCCCTTGACTATATTGTTCCTTACTGCTACTAATTTCTATTTACTGCTTCTGCTTGAACATTTCCTTGCATCATGGTGCCACATCCAGTTAGATCATAGAATAGAGACCATTCGATCCATCGAGTCAGCACCGACCGTCCAACAGAGCACCTTAATAATGCACGATACCTGTAGCCCCACATATTTACCCTAAAATCCCCCTAACCCACACATCTTGGGACATTAAGCAGCAATTTAGCATGGCCAATCCAACTAACCTGCAAATTTTTGGATTGTGGGAGGAAACCGGAACACCTGGAGGAAACCCACACAGACATGGGGAGAACATACAAATTCAACAATCACCCATCACTGAAATCGAACCTCGGTTAGCGGATTGAGGTAGCAGTTCTAACTACTGTGTCACTGTGCTGCACACATCATCCACTCAAGAGCCCTGTCTCTCATTCAAGTTTCAAGAACTTCAAACCTGAGGGCTGAGTCACCTTCACTTCCAACTTCTTAATCTCCATACCTGCCTTACTCATAGTCACACCCTCCCGTCCATTACCATGGACCAAATCAGAAAACCCTATTCTTAGGTGTGTGACTGCATCTGGGACAAAGTTCCAGGTCTTTACCCAGAGGGTGGTGAGGGATTGGAATGCCCTGCCTGCTGCAGTTGTAAATGTGCCTAGTTTGGGGGGTTTAAGAGATCTGTGGATAGGTTTATGGACGAAAAGGGATTGGTTTAGGTTAGTGGGTCATTGTTTTGTAACTGGTCGGCGCAACATCGTGGGCCGAAGGGCCTGTTCTGCGCTGTAATGTTCTATGTAAACTTTTCCTTCCTCTATACATTGCAGTGCTTCATTCCCCAGTTCATTAGCTCTCAAGCTGCAAACACTTGCAGCAAATGTGAACTCTGTGAATTACACTGGCGTCCACCGGCACAATCTGATGCAACAGACTAACACCTCTACCATCTTTATTGGGTGACAATACTGTGCCTTTAAAAAAAGTATTTTAATCATGTTTTTCTGCAAAATGCTTATGCAGTCCTTGGCAGTTTATTGGCACCATGTTGCCTGTAGCCAGTATCTTTTATTGTTGCTGAAGCAGTGTAAGTGACATCATATTGATTTTAGTCTGGACTAATTCAATGTCCTGTTTTAATAATCCCTTAGGATTGCAATGTGTTGGTTGATTGGGGGTGATTGACAGAGCACGTTGTATGGCTAGAGACAACTATAGTTCACAGAAAAGCCCAGTTTTTAGTTTCATTTTCATTCTCAGAAGTGGAGAAAAGCAACAGTGCTTTTTCCCTCTCTCTGGAATTGGAGTTTCTGTTCTCTGTGTGGCTATTTCTGGAAGCTGCCAATGATTAAGTTTACCTAAAGTTTGTTTGTTTTGAGGAAATCCTTCTCAGCAAACAGCTGGCCTGATTTCTGTCCATAGAGAAGATGAAAACTCTGCATCACACGAGTATGCATGTTTTTGTGCCAAGTCTGAAGAAGGGTATATGTCTGTGGGATGGTGTTTAACTTGGATAACTAGCTGTTAGGAGTTTTACTGCGTTATGTTTAAGTCCTGTAACTGGTGAAAGTTCTGCTAATTCTTTTTGTTATATTTTAACTGTGTTCTTAAATAAACTTTGATAAAAGCTTCCTACGGGTCACCTGAATCTTACCTGGAGTGGAACACCTTATGCTCACCAATGCCAAAACCAGAGACGAGGCTAACTTCATAAAACACCTCGGAGTTTCTAGCTTGTGACATAACAATTGGGAGTTCTTAATGGGATTAAAATCTATATTCTTAGTTTGGTTAGGGATTATTGAACTCAGAGAGGGAATGGTGAGTATATTTGTGTTTTCTTTTCAAGTGTCGCATTCAGTTTAAATAGAGAGCCCTGTGGAATAATGACTCTTTCAGAAGCTAAAAGTTTCCTGGGTGTGGAAGAAGTCACTCAGGTTGGTTTACAAAAAGTGGTTAACACAAAGCTTTTGTAATTGACAAAACACTGCAGCTGACATTACCTGAAAGGGTGTGTAAAGCGAAGATAATGGTGGTAATAGTTCAGCATTTTAAATTGACAGTCAGAATAATTGGAAATGGCTAGAATTCTTTTACAAATAAAACAGCTTGAATTGGAAGCAAAAACAAAAGCGGGGTGGGGGGGGGGGGGGGGCGGTGGTGGCAATTGCAGCAGAAAAAGCAAGAGTAATGAGGAACATCAAACAAAAGAATTGAAACTGCTTGAATTACAGGCAAGAGGAAAGAGAAAGAATAGCCCTGGCAGAGGAAAGAAAGATTTTGAACTTCAGAAATTGGCAATGAAAAGTGAATGTCAACTTAAAAGGATGAAGGTAAAGGGAAAAGTACAGTCTGAGAATAGTGATGAGGACACTGAGGAAGAGTGAAAGCATCGTAGTCAAAGGCCTGGTTTAAATAAATCCAAGCATTTTCAAGGTCTGATAAGAAGGATTTAGAAGCATCTTTCATTTCATTTGAGAAAGTAACTAAACAAGTGAAATGGCCACAGATCATGTGGGTATTATTAATTCACACAAAGTTGGTAGATAGAGCTAGTGAAGTGTATGTGTCACTATCAGAGGAGGTATCTGGTGATTATGATCAAATGACTAAAGCCATCTTAAATGCATATGAACTAGTGTCAGAAGCCTACAGACCATGGTTTAGAAATCTAAGGAAATAACCTGGTCAAATGTACAAAGAATTTGAAAGGTGGATAATGGCTTTATAAATATTCCAGATGTATGATGCTCTTGATTATTTTGGAGGAGTTTAAAAATTCAGTTCCCAAAATAATGAAAACTCGTGGAGAACAGAGGATTAAAACTGCGAGGTTAGCAGGAGCAAAAGCAGATGATTATGAATTAGTTCATAAATCAAAGATTGATTTCCAACATCAGTTTCAGCCTATGAGGGATAGAAATTGGGGAAAAAAGAAATCCTTAGGTGGTAAAGGTAAAGGAGATCTTGTGGGAGATAATAAAGACAGTGTACCTCAGGTTAAAAGGAAATACAGGAGGGTGGAAGAAAAATGAAAAGCCTCAGATGTTTTCACTGTAATAAATTAGGAAACGCAAATTTGCAGTGTTAGGGATTTAAGTAAAACACGGGGGCAAATAAATGTGGCGTGCAGGAATGGAACGGCGATAATTATGGGGGATTTCAATCTACATATTGATTGGTTGACCCATGTTGGACGCAGTGGGCTTGAGGAAGAGTTCCTGGAATGCTGCCAGGATAGTTTCCTTGAACAGTGTGTGTTGGAGCCAACGAGGGAGCGAGCTATCTTGGATCTGGTGTTATGTAATGAGGCGGGTAGAATTAGGGACCTTGTGGTGAAGGATCCTCTTGGGAAGAGTGATCATTGTATGGTGGAGTTTCTGATGCAGATGGAGGAGGAGAAAGTGGGTTCCCGAACATGTGTCCTTTGTTTGAACAGAGGGGAGTATGGTAGGACGAGAGAGGAATTGGCGAATGTTGATTGGGGGAGCGCATTGGAAGGTAGGTCTGCTGAGGAACAGTGGAGGATCTTTAAGGAGATCTTTCTTGGTGCTCAACAGAAATTTATTCCGATGGTTAAAAAGGATCGTAGGAGGAGAGATAATCAGCCGTGGATAACGAAGGAGGTAAAGGAAAGTGTTAAATTAAAAGCGGATGCGTTTAGAGTAGCTAAGAGTACCATAGAACCATAGAACCATAGAACCCTACAGTGCAGAAACAGGCCCTTCGGCCCATCGAGTCTGCACCGAACACAATCCCACCCAAACCCCATCCCCATATCCCTACACATTTTACCTGCTAATCCCTCTAACCTACACATCCCAGGATACTAAGGGGCAATTTTTAACATAGCCAATGAACCTAACCCGCACATCTTTGGACTGTGGGAGGAAACCGGAGCACCCGGAGGAAACCCACGCAGACACGAGGAGAATGTGCAAACTCCACACAGACAGTGACCCGAGCCGGGAATCGAACCCAGGACCCTGGAGCTGTGAAGCAGCAGTGCTAACCACTGTGCTACCGTGCCGCCCAATAGTGGGCAAGAAGAGGATTGGGAGAGGTTGAAATGTCAACAAAGATTGACAAAGAAGTTGATAAAGAAGGGTAAGATAAACTATGAAGCTGGGCTAGCGCTTAATATAAAAAAGGATAGTAAGAGTTTTTATAAATATATAAAAAGGAAGAGGCTGGCTAGGGTGAACATTGGACCCTTAGAGGATGAGAGGGGGGACTTAGTGGTAGGGGATGGCGAAATGGCTGAGGCCTTAAATAACTTTTTTGTTTTGGTCTTCAAGGAGGAGGACGTGAATAATTTGCCGGGTGTTAGCGATGGAAAGATGGTAGGAGTGGAGGGCCTGAATGATATTATTGTTAGGTGGTCCACTTTGGTAGGAGGAATGGTAGGAAGGACTATTACTTATGTGGCGAAAAACTGCAGCAGGCGACGGTGCAGAGGGACCTCGGGGTCCTTGTGCATGAGTCGCAAAAACCCAGCTTGCAGGTGCAGCAGGTGGTCAGGAAGGCGAATGGGATGCTGGCCTTCATAGCAAGGGGGATTGAATATAAAAGTAGGGAGGTCTTGCTGCAGCTGTATAGGGCATTGGTGAGGCCGCAGCTGGAGTACTGTGTGCAGTTTTGGGCGCCGCACCTGCGCAAGGATATTTTGGCCCTGGAGGGAGTGCAGAGGAGATTTACTAGGCTGATACCAGAGTTGAGGGGATTGAGCTATGAGGAGTGGCTGAATAAATTAGGCTTGTACTCGTTAGAGTTTAGAAGAATGAGGGGAGATCTCATTGAGACGTATAAGATGATGAATGGGATGGATAGGATAGAGGTGGAGAGACTCTTCCCACTCAAAAAGACAGTAGGACTAGGGGGCACAGCCTCAAGATAAAGGGGAGGCGGTTTAGAACAGAGTTGAGGAGGAACTTCTTCACTCAAAGGGTGGTGAATCTCTGGAATTCTCTGCCCGTTGAAGTGGTGGAGGCTGCCTCACTAAATATTTTTAAGAAGCGGGTTGATGGGTTTTTCATAAGAGAAGGGATTAAGGGTTATGGGGAGAGGGCGGGAAGGTGGAACTGAGCCACGACAGATCAGCCATGATCTTATTGAATGGCGGGGCAGGCTCGAAGGGCTAGATGTCCTACTCCTGCTCCTATTTCTTATGTTCTTATGTTTCTAGAGAGGCAGTGCTCGACAGACTGGAGGGACTGATTGTGGACAAGTCCCCAGGACCGGATGGAATGCATCCAAGGGTTCTGAAAGAAATGGCGGGGGTGATAGTGGATGCCTTGGTGACTATTTTCCAAACGTCGCTGGATTCCGGGGAAGTGCCAGAAGATTGGAAAACGGTTAATGTTACGCCGTTGTTTAAGAAGGGTAGCAGGCAAAAGGCAGGGAATTATAGGTCGGTTAGTTTAACGTCTGTTGTAGGTAAAATGTTAGAATCCGTGATCAAGGAGAGAATAGCGAGGCATCTTGAGGAGAATTGTTTGATAGAGCAGACGCAGCATGGTTTTGCAGCTGGAGTACCAAAACTGTGCAGTTTTGGTCGCCGCACTTACGCAAGGATAATTTGGCCTTGGAGGGAGTGCAGAGGAGGTTCACTAGCCTGATACCGGAGTTGAGGGGGTTGAGCTATGAGGAGAGGCTGAATAAACTAGGCTTGTACTCGTTAGAGTTTAGAAGAATGAGGGGAGATCTCATTGAGACGTACAAGATGATGAATGGGATGGATAGGATAGAGGTGGAGAGGCTCTTCCCGCTCAGAAAGGACAGTAGGACTAGAGGGCACAGCCTCAAGATAAAGGGGGGGCGGTTTAGAACGGAGTTGAGGAGGAACGTCTTCACTCAAAGGGTGGTGAATCTCTGGACTTCTCTGCCCGTTGAAGTGGGGAGGCTACCTCGCTAAATATATTTAAGACGTGGGTTGATGGGTTTTTGATAGGCAAGGGGATTAAGAGTTATGGGGAGAGGGCGGCAATGTGGAACTGAGCCACGACAGATCAGCCATGATCTTATTGAATGGCGGGGCAGGCTCGAGGGGCTAGATGGCCTACTCCTGCTCCTATTTCTTATGTTCTTAAAACAGGATAACCCAGTGGGGTTTGTTAAAGTGGTAAAGGAAAGGCCAGTTGAAGTGAAAGAGGTGCAACAGAATGTACAGACTGGTCAGAGGTTGATTGATAAGAAAATGCCAGATCACTTTAAACAATTTACTTGTCTGGGAAAAGTTTACTCATGTGTACCAGGAAGAGGAAGAAAAATTTTAAAATGTTAAGAAATATGGGAGCAAGTTCATTTTTGATGGTAAGACATGAGGAGTTGTGTAGTTTGGAGGAGTATTGCCAGAAAAGATGGTAATATGTGGATGAGAAGAGTCATGTTCCATTATATAAGGTGAGGTTAGAGAGTCCAGTGAAAAGTGATGAAATGATAGTAAGAGCAATAGAGAAATTATCTTATTCAGGAATGCAGTTTATTTTGGGTAACAATGTAGCTGGATCACAGGTGGTCATGATATCTACTGTGGTTGAAAAATTTTTGATCAGCTGATTGGAAAAGAACAAGAACAGATGGAGGATGAGATGGATATTTTTCTCAAGAAAGTTACAACAGAAAGATATGGAAATAAAGCAGTTGTATCAGAAAGGTTACACGGAAGAGGAATCTGAATGTATACCAGAATATTATTACCTTAAGAATGATGCCTTGATAAGGATATGGAGACATTTATATATTCAGGGGAATGATAAGTGGGCAGGGGAATGATAAGAGAGTTGGTATAAATGGGTGCTATTCTGGTTGGTGGTTGTTGACTAGTGGAGTGCCGCAAGGATTGGTGCTGGGGCCTCAACTATTTACCATTTATATAGATGATCTGGAGGAGGGGGCTGAGTGTAGGGTGATGAAATTTGCTGATGACACGAAGATGAGTGGAAAAGCAAATTGCGTGGAGGGTGTGGAAAGTCTGCAGAGGGATCTGGATAGGCTGAGCGAGTGGGCGAGGACCTGACAGATAGAGTATAATGTTAGCAAGTGTGAGGTTATCCACTTTGGCAGAAATAATAGCAGAAGGGATTATTATTTAAAAGGCGAGAAGCTGCTGCATGCTATGGTGCAGAGGGACCTGGGGGTCCTTGTGCACGAGTCGCAAAAACCCAGTCTGCAGGTGCAGCAGGTGGTCAGGAAGGCGAATGGAATGTTGGCCTTCATAGTGAGGGGGATAGAATATAAAAGAAGGCAGGTCTTGCTGCAACTGTACAGGGTACTGGTGAGGCCGCAGCTGGAGTACTGTGTGCAGTTTTGGTGGCCGCACTTGTGGAAGGATATATTGGCCTTGGAGGGAGTGCAGAGGAGGTTTACTAGGCTGATACCGGAGATGAGAGGGTTGGACAATGAAGAGAGACTAAATAGACTAGGTCTGTACTTGTTGGAGTTTAGAAGGATGAGAGGGGATCTTATAGAGATGTATAAGATAATGAAAGGGACGGATACGGTAGAGGTAGAGAGATTCTTCCCGCTTAGAAAGGATAGCAGGACTAGAGGGCACAGCCTCAAGATACACTATCAAGGGCAGGAGTCTTAGTAGCGTTGAAGAGCAGAAGGATCTCGGGGTCCGGGTCCACAGGACTCTTAAATCGGCCTCGCAGTTGGAGGAGGTGGTTAAGAAGGCGTATGGTGTACTGGCCTTCATTAATCGAGGGATTGAGTTTAGGAGTCGGGAGGTAATGCTGCAACTTTACAGGACCCTCGTCAGGCCTCATTTGGAGTACTGTGCGCAGTTCTGGTCGCCTCACTATAGGAAAGACGTAGAAGCTATTGAAAGGGTGCAGAGGAGATTTACAAGATGTTGCCTGGACTGGGAGGCATGCCTTATGAAGATAGGTTGAGGGAGCTGGGACTCTTTTCCCTGGAGAGGCGAAGGTTGAGAGGCGACCTGATAGAAGTTTATAAAATGTTGAGAGGAATAGATAGGGTGGACTCTCAGAGGCTATTTCCCCGGGTTGAAATGGTCGCTACGAGAGGACACAGATTTAAGGTGCGGGGAGGGAAGTACAGAGGTGAAGTTAGGGGTAAGTTTTTCACTCAGAGGGTGGTGAGTGAATGGAATCAGCTGCCGTCAGTGGTGGTGGAGGCGAACTCGCTGGGGTCTTTTAAAAGACTTCTGGATGAGTATATGGGGTTTAATGGGATTGGGGGTTATAGATAGGTCTATAGATTGGTGGGGTTGATGTGATCGGCGCAACTCATGGGCCGAAGGGCCTGTTTGTGCTGTAATGTTCTATGTTCTATAAGGGGGGGGGGGGGCGCAGTTTAGATCAGAGTTGAGGAGTAACTTCTTCACTCAAAGGGTGGTGAATCTCTGGAATTCTCTGCCCGTTGAAGTGGTGGAGGCTACCTCGCTAAATATATTTAAGTCATGAGTAGATAGGTTTTTGATAGACAAGGGAATTAAGGGTTATGGGGAGAAAGCGGGAAAGTGGAACTGACCCACTTCAGATCAGCCATGATCTTATTGAATGGCGGCGCAGGCTCGAAGGGCTAGATGGACTACTCCTGCTCCTATTTCTTATGTTCTTGGCAGAAGTTCATCGTGTGGCATTGCCAGCAGGAGATAGAAAGAATGTGTTGCGGGTAGCACACGAGATTTCACTAGGAGGTCACTTGGGAATAAGGAAAACTCAAGCTAAAATACAATAACATTTTTATTGGCCTGGATTGCATAAAGATGTGATTGAATTTTGCCTGTCATGTCATAGATATCAGGTCATAGGGAATCCTCAAACAGTGATAAAACCAGCATCCTTAATAAGCAATCCAGCATTTGAGGAATCTTTCACAAGGGAGCTAATTAATCGTTGGGAGTTCTGGCAGGAACAAAAAGTAGAGATCAGTATTTATTGACTATAATAGATATTCCGGTTTCCGGAAGCCATTTCATTGTGTAATATGACAGCTAAAAGGATTGTAGAGGAGTTGCTTTAATTTTTTTACTAGATATGGACTATCTACAGAAATACAATCAGATCAAGGATCAAATTTTACATCAAAGTTATTCAAAAAGGTTATGGATAGCTTAGGAATAAAACAATTTTAATCAACTATTGTTGATCCATCCAGAATGGATGGTTGTACCATCCAGAATCACAGGGTGTGTTTGAACAATGGCATCAGACTTCCAAGACAATGTTGAGGGCTTATTGTCAAGATTATCTGGAGGATTGAAATAAAGGAATTCCATTTGTACTTTTTGTAGTTAGGGATGACCTAATGAATCAACTAAATTCAATCCATTTGAATTGTTTTTTGATCTTGAGGTAAGGGGACCACTAAAATTGATTAAGGAGAAATTGGTCAGTCAGTGTTCTGAGACATGTCAAATTTTAGGGAAAGATTGAATAGAGCAGTGAATTGGCTAGACAACATTTAAAGATGGCACAGCATGCAATGAAAAAAGAATTGGGAAAAGAAATCAAAGATTTATATTTTTGCTAGTGGGGATAAAATCTTAGTATTGCTATAGTGAACCTTTAAAAGCAAGATTTAGTGGGCCTTATCTAATCGAAAGGAAATTGGGGTGTATTATTTGATAAAACACCAGAGAGAAGGAAAACTCAGAGCGTGTCATATGAATGTGCTTAAAAGATATTTTGATAGGGAAGGAAAGCAGGAGGATGTATTAGTGGTTATGACTCAGAGTGAAGAATCAAATCCCAATGATTCTGAATTTGACATTCCTCAGATTAAATTGGATAATGAGGAAGTTATCAGAAATTGGGATAAATTATTGAGTTACTTTCCAGAGGAAAATCAAACTGACCTGAAAGAGTTATTACAATAACACAGAGAGATATGTGGGAATAAGATAGTAAGTACGAAACAGTTATGAGTGAGGTAATTGTCGAAAATGTTGCTCCAATTAGACAACAGCCTGATGGGCTTCACCCTAAGTTGTTACAGGTTCAGGAGAAGAAGCTGAGGTTTACTCAGTTTGAGATGCAGCAGCCGAAAGTCTCGATCAACCATGTAAAATTGGTGAAGGTGTAGAAGGAGAACCAGTTACTGGGCAATAATGTGAACAAAGAAAGTGAGCAGTTGCAGAAACGGGTACAAGACAAGATGACTGTTTTGCAACCTGTTCTTGAGTATTTGTATTTTTGTTATTTTGGGGCTAAAGAATTCATTTTGATCTATCGTGATGACATAGACGGATCATGTATCTTGGAATAGCTTGGGTTTTATTGTCATTGGCATTTCTGGGTACAGCTGGAGTTGGGGAAAATAATTTCCAAGTGAATGCCTGAGTTAATTAGGGAATCCTTGGTTGTCTAGCCTTTCTTGGCTGATTTCCTCTTTTTCCCTTGGCTGCATGGTTTTTGACAGTGGCTACTTGGTAGTTCAGCAGAGTACAAGGGCAAGATTAGAGCCATAGGGCAAGATTAGGGTCAGTCAGAGACAGTAGTGGAAAGTTGTGCATGGAGCCTGAAGAGACAGGAGAGGCACTGAATGAGTATTTTTCGTCAGTATTCATGCAGGAAAAAGTCAGTGTAGTCGAGGAGAATACTGCGATACAGAGTTGTAGACTAGATGGGATTGCGGTACGTAAGGAGGAGGTGTTAGCAATTCTTGAGAGTATGAAAATAGATAAGTTCCCTGCGCTGGATGGGATTTACCCTCGGATTCTCTGGGAGGCTAGGGAGGAGATTGCAGAGCCTTTGGCTTTGATCTTCATGTCGTCATTGGCTACAGGTATAGTGCCGGAAGACTGGAGGATAGCAAATGTTGTCCCCTTGTTCAAGAAGGGGAGTAGAGACTATCCTGGGAATTATAGACCGGTGAGCCTTACTTCTGTTGTGGGCAAAGTTTTGGAGAGAATTATAAGGGATAGGATTTATAATCATCTAGAGGGAAATAAATTGATTAGAGATAGTCAACACGGTTTTGTGAAGGGTAGGTCGTGCCTCACAAACCTTATCGAGTTTTTTGAAAAGGTGACCAAAGAGGTGGATAAGGGTAAGGCAGTTGACGTGGTGTATATGGATTTTAGCAAAGCGTTTGATAAGGTTCCCCATGGTAGGCTACTGCAGAAAATGCAGATGCATGGGATTGAGGGTGATTTAGCAGTTTGGATCAGGAATTGGTTGATGGGAAATATTCAACCTGGAGTTCAGTTACTAGTGGTGTACCACAGGGATCTGTTTTAGGGCCACTGCTGTTTGTCATTTTTATAAATGACCTAGATGAAGGTGTAGAAGGATGGATTAGTAAATTTGCTGACGACACCAAAGTTGGAGGAGTTGTAGACAGTGAGGATGGATGTTACAGTTTGCAGAGGGACATAGATAAGCTGCAGAGCTGGGCTGAGAGGTGGCAAATGGAGTTTAATACGGAAATGTGTGAGGTGATTCACTTTGGTAAAAGTAACAGGAGTACAAAATGTAGGGCTAATGGAAGGACTCTTAGTAGTGTTGACGAGCAGAGAGATCTCGGTGTACATGTGCATAGCTCCCTGAAAGTTGGCACCCAGGTTGATAAGGTTGTTAAGAAGGCGTACAGTGTGTTAGCTTTTATTGGTAGAGGGATTGAATTTTGGAGCCGTGAGGTCATGTTGCAACTGTACAAAACTCTGGTGCGGCCGCACTTGGAGTACTGCGTACAGTTCTGGTCGCCGCATTATAAGAAAGATGTGGAGGCATTGGAAAGGGTGCAGAGGAGGTTTACCAGGATGTTGCCTGGTATGGTGGGAAGGTCTTATAAGGAAAGGCTGCGGGACTTGAGGTTATTTTCATTAGAGAGAAGAAGGTTATGAGGCATACAAGATGATGAGGATTAGATAGGGTGGAGAGTGAGAGCCTTTTTCCTCGGATGATGGTGGCTAACACAAGGGGACATAGCTTTAAATTAAGGGGTGATAGTTATAGGACGGATGTCAGAGGTAGGTTCTTTACTCAGAGGGTAGTAAGGGTGTGGAATGCCCTGCCTGCAGCAGTTGTGGACTCGCCAACTTTAAGGGCGTTCAAATGGTCAGTGGCTAAGCATATGGATAACATTGGAATAGTTTAGGTTAGAGGGTCATTAGATTGGTTCCACTGGTCGGTGCAACATCGAGGGCCGAAGGGCCTGTACTGCGCTGTAATGTTCTATGTTCTATGGATGAGCACATTATCCTGTTGGAAGAAATTCTTGTCCTTTCCTGAAATATTCCAACTGTGGCTGTCTGGATAACTCCTCCTCCTGTTTCTAGGATTTCCCTGATGGGGGAACAAAATGGGTGAAATCCTTTTGATGGCAGGATACTTGGGCTCTGCATTATGAGTTTCTCCTGTGAGGTTATGTCGCTCTGTTCCTAATATCCTACATGCAAGATGTATAGTGTCAAACTAATTCTTATATCTATGGTCTTATCCCAGTGTTCCTCTCTTTCCGAGGTTTCCTTTCGTTATCTGGTGAAGTGAGATGCTGATATAAGCTGACTTATTACATTTAGAGGTTTCGAGTATAGGAGCAGCGATGTGTTGTTGCAATTACACAAGATCCTGGTGAGGCCACACCGAGAATATTGTGTGCAGTTTTGACCTCCTTTTCTGAGGAAGGATGTTCTTGCTCTCGAGGGAGTGCAGCGAAGGTTTACCATAGGTTAGGATTGTTTTCACTGGGGTTCAGACAAATGAGAGGGGATCTCATAACTATGGTGTAGGAAGAGATCAGCTTAATGCGAGGTAAATCCATTCAAAAGTCTGATGGCAGCAGGGAAGAAGCCTGTGACAGTTGGTACGTGACCTCAGGCTTTTGTATCTTTTTCCCAACGGAAAAAGGTGGAAGAGAGAATGTCTGGAGTGCATGGGGTCTTTAATTATGCTGGCTGCATTGATGAGGCTGCGGGTAGTGTAGACAGAATCAACAGACAGGAGGCTGGTTTGCGTGATGGATTGGCTACATTCATGACCTTTTGTAGTTCTTACAATCTTGGGCACAGCAGGAGCCACACCATGAGGAATGCCACTTGTCAGAACCGTCCATCCAGAAATGCACCGTTCCACTGCTGCCCTCTATCTTCTATGACCAAGCCAATTCTGTATTCATTTTGCCAGCTCACCTCTGATCCCATGCAACTTCACCTTCTGTGTACCAGTCTGCAATGAGAGACCTTGTCAAAGGCCTTACTGAAGTCCATGTAGACAATATCCACTGCCGGACCCTCAGCAATCATCTTCGTCACTTCCTTGAAAAATTATCTTGGTCTACATCAGTGGGGACGAAGTTGAAATGGTCAAAAGCTTCAAGATTTTAGGTGGCCTGATCACCAACATCCTGTCCTGGTCCCCCAGTGCTGGATCTATAGTTAAGAAAGCCCAACAACTCCTCTACTTTCTCAGAAGACTAAGGAAATTTGGCATGTCAGCTATGACTCTCACCAACTTTTACAGATGCATCATAGAAAGCATTCTTTCTGGTTGCATCAGAACTTGGTATGGCTCCTGCTCTGTCCAAGCCTTTGTAGCAAGGGGGATAGAATATAAAAGTAGAGAGGTCTTGCTGCAACCGTACAGGGTGAGGCCGCAGCTGGAGTACTGTGTGCAGTTTTGGTTGTTGCACTTGAGCAAGGATATATTGGCCTTGGAGGGAGTGCAGAGGAGGTTCACTAGGCTGATACCAGAGATGAGGGGGTTGGCCTATGAAGGGAGACTAAATAGACTGGGTCTGTACTCGTTGAAGTTTAGAAGGATGAGGGGGGATCTTATAGAGACATATAAGATAATGAAAGGGATGGATAGGGTAGAGGTAGAGAGATTCTTCCCGCTTAGAAAGGATAGCAGGACTAGAGGACACAGCATCAAGATAAGCGGGGGGGCAGTTTAGATCGGAGTTGAGGAGGAACTTCTTCACTCAAAGGGTGGTGAATCTCTGGAATTCTCTACCCGTTGAAGTGGTGGAGGCTACCTCGCTGAATATATTTAAGTCAAGGTTTCTGATAGACAGGGGAATTAAGGGTTATGGGGAGAAAGCGGGAAAGTGGAACTGATCCACTTCAGATCAGCCATGATCTTATTGAATGGCGGGGCAGGCTCGAAGGGCTAGATGGCCTACTCCTGCTCCTATTTCTTATGTTCTTAAGACAGCAAGGATCTTGAAGATCTTGAATGTAGACCGATCCCAGTGCTCAAACCAGCCTCCCATCCATTAACTCTGTCTACACTTCCCACTGCCTCGACAAACCAGTCAGCATAATTAAGGACCACATGCACCCCGGACATTCTTTCTTCCATCTTCTTGCATCAGGGAAAAAAACAAAAGTACAAACCAACTCAAGAACAGCCTCTTCCCTGCTGCCATCAGACTTTTGAATGGACTTATCTCGCATTAAATTAATCTTTCTCTACACCCTAGCTATGATTGTAACACTACATTCTGCACTCTTGTTTCCTTTTCTATGAAAGGTATGCTTTGTCTGTATAGCACACAAGGAACAATACTTAGTAATACATATGATAATAATAAATCAAATCAAGTTAAATCATCCACCAAGTCCTTCTCTTTGGTGAATACTGACGCAAAGTACTCATTTAAAACCTTGCCCAATTCCTCTGGCTCCACGCATAGATTCCCTCCCCTGTTCTTGAGTGGGCCAACCCTCTTCCTGGCTACCCTCTTGCTTTTTATGTATGTATAAAAAGGGATTTCCTTAAACCTGCTGGTCAATGAATTTATGTGACCCCTTTTAGCCCCCCTGGCTCCTTGCTTAAGTTTCTTTCTGCTTTGCTTCTATTCCACACTTGCTTTATGTGTTCCCAGCCTCCTAGCTTTGACAAATGCTTCCTTTTTCTCTTTGACTAGGCTCACAACATCTCTTGTATCCAAGGTTCCTGAAACTTGTCATACATATCCTTCATCCTTACAGGAATGTGCCGGTCCTGAATCCCTATCAACTTACATTTGAAAGCCTCCCACATCTGACCCCAATCTACATTCTTCAGTTCCTGCCTAATATTATTGTAATTAGCTTTCCCCCAATTTAGCACCTTCACTTGACGACTAACTTATTTTTATCCATCAGTACCTTAAAGTTTACTGAATTGTGCTCACTGTTCCCGAACTGCTTTCCTACTGAAATGATGATCTTCTGGCCAGGCATATTTCCTAATACCAGGTGCAGTATGGCCCCTGCCCTAGCTGGACTACCCACATGCTGTTTCAAGAAGCAGGATGCTTCTTACAAATTCTGCCCCATCCACGCCCCTAACACTAAGTGAGTCCCAGTCAACATAGGAGCAGTTAAAATCTCCCACCACAACAACCCTGTTACTTTTATACCTTGCCAAAATTCACCTACATATCTGTTTCTCTATTTCCCACTGACTGTTGGGTGGCCTATAGTAAACCTCCAACATTGTGACTACACCTTTCCTATTCCTGAGCTCTACCCATATTGCCTAGCTGTATGAATCCTCCGAGGTGTCCTCCCGGAGTACAGCTGTGATATTCCCCTTAACCAGTAATGCAACTCTCCCACCCCTTTTACATCCCTCTCTATCCACCTGGAACATCTGTATCCTGGAATGTTGAGCTGCCAATCCTGTCCTTCCCTTAACCAAGTCTCTGTAATGGCAACAACATCATATCTCCAAGTACTAATCCAAGCTCTAAGTTCATCTGCCTTGCCTGTTACACTTCTCACATTGTAACAAATGCACTTCAGTCCACCAGACCTTCTTTGATCAGCAACCACACCCTTCCTGCTCTTCCTCTGAGTCTGACTGGCCCTACTCTCTCGTTCCCTTTCAATTAATTCACCTCTGCTTTGGTTCCCACCCCCCCGCCAAACTAGTTTAAATCCTCCTGTGTGACACTATCAAATCTCCTGGCCAGAATAGTTATGTACCTTTAATTTAGATACAACCCATCCTCCTTGTACAGGTCCCACCTACCCCGGAAGAGATCCCAAAAGTTCAGATACCTGAAATCCTCCCTCAACACCAACTGTTTAGCCACGTGTTGAGCTGCACTATCTTCCTATTCCTAGCCTCACCAGCACCTGGCACAGGGAGTAATCCTGAGATTACAACCCTAGAGATCCAGCTTTTTAACTTTCTACCTAACTCCCTAAACAGCTGCTCTGGAACCTCATCACTCATTAGTACCAATATGTTCCACAATCTCTGCTGTTCACCCTCTCCCTTCAGAATGTTTTCTGCCTGTTCAGAAATATCCAGAACCCTAACACAGATCCTAGCACAGACCCCTGCAGAATGCCACTAGTAACTGCTAGCCAATCAGAAAAAGACTCATTTATGCCAACTCTTTGCTTCCTATCTGTTAACCAGCTTTCTATCCATCTCAAGACACTACCAGCAATCCCATGCACTGTAACTTTACGTTGTAGTCTGCTATGTGAGACCTTGTCAACAGCTTTCTGAAAATCTAAGTAAACCACATCCACCTCCTTGGTCCACTCTACTATTTACATCCTTAAAGAATTCCAAGACTTGTCAAGCATGATTTCCCGTGTAAATCCACAACAATATAGGAATTATGAGTCGGATTCGGCAAATTCAGCCATTCAAGCCTGCTCTGCCATTTAACATGGTCGTGGCTGATCTCATCCTGGTTACAACTGCACTTTTCTACCTGCTTCCCACTGCCTTTTATCTCACTTTTTATCAGAAACATTTTTTAAATCTGTTAATTGATTCTGCCTCCACTGCACTCTGGATCGGTGAGCTCCACAGATTCACAACCCTCAAAGTAGTTTCTTCTCATCTCAGTTTAGAAGCTACTTCCGCTTACTCTGTATTTATGACATCTTGTTTTAGACTTTCCCACAAGAGGGAACAGCTGTTCAAAGTCCATCTTATCAATCCGCATTTTAAAAACCTTGATCCTCATTCTTTTGAACCCCAGTGATTGCAAGCTCAAGGTATTCAACCACTACTCATACAACAGGCCTTTCATCCCTGGAATCAATGTGGTGAACCTTCTTTGAACTGCCTCCAGTGCCATCACTTCTTCCCTCAACTGGACACAATGCTCCAGGGGTGGTCCCACAAATGCCTTATACAATTGTAACAACATTTGTTTGCTTTTAAAATCCAGTCTTTTGCGATAAATGCCAAGATTCAATTTGCCTTTCTTATTATATGCTGCAGCTGTATACGCACTTCCTGCGATTCATGCACAAGGGCACCCAGATCCCTTTGGATTGACGCATCTTTAACATGCTTCCTATTTATATAATAATTTGCCCTTTTGTTTTTCTGGCCAAAATAGTTAACCTTGCACTTAGTCATAGTGTCATAGAGATTTACAGCATGGAAATAGGCCCTTTGGCCCAACTTGTCCATGTTTTTATTTTAAACCCCTAACTAATCCCAATTACCTGCATTTGGCCCGTATCCCTCTATACCCATCTGACATAGAACCCTACAGAGCAGAAACAGGCCCTTCGGCCCATCGAGTCTGCACCGAACACAATCCCACCCAGACCCTATCCCCATATCCCTGCTAATCCCTCTAACCTACACATCCCAGGATACTAAGGGGCAATTTTAGCATAGCCAATGAACCTAACCCGCACATCTTTGGACTGTGGGAGGAAACCGGAGCACCCGGAGAAAACCCACGTAATTACCCATGTAATTATCAAAATGCTATTTATAGGACAAAACTGTACCCGCTTCTACTGCTACCTCTGGCAGTTTGTTCCAGACACTCACCACCCTCTGTGTGAAAAATTTCCCCTTTGGATTCTTTTGTATCTCTCCTCTCTCACCTTAAACCTATGCCCTCTGGTTTTAGACTCCCTTACCTTTGGGAAAAGATATTGACTATCTAGCTGATCTGTGCCCCTCATTATTTTATAGACTTCTATAAGATCACCCCTAAGCCTCCTATGCTCCAGAGAAAAAAGTCCCAGTCTAACCAACCTCTTCTTACAACTCAAACCATCAAGTCTAGTAGCATCCTAGTAAATCTTTTCTGCACTCTTTCTAGTTTAATAATATCCTTTCTGTAATAGGGTGGCCAGAAACGTACACAGTATTCCAAGTGTGGCCTTACCAATGTCTTGTACAACTTCAACAAAACATTCCAACTCCTGTATTCAATGTTCTGACCCATGAAACCAAGCATGCCTTATTCATCACTCTGTCCACCTGTGACTCCACTTTCAAGGAACTATGAACCTAGATCTCTTTGTTCTATAACTCTTCCCGACCATTAACTAATTCCTGTCCTGGTTCGATCTACCAAAATGCATCACCTTGCATTTATCTAAATTAAACTCCATTTGCCATTCATCAGCCCACTGGCCCAATTGATCAAGATCCCTGTTCTAATCCTAGATAACTTTCTTCACTGTCTACTATGCCACCAGATATGGTGTCATCTGCAAACTTGCTAACTGTGCCTACTATATTCTCATCCATATCAGCAATATAAATGACAAATAACAATGGAGCCAACACTGATCCCTGAACCATACCACTGGTCATGGGCCTCCAGTTTCCTCTACAACCACCGTCTGGCTTCTGTCATCAAGCCAATTTTTATCCATTTGGCTACTGCACCTTGGATCCCATGAAATTTAACCTTATGCAACAACCTACCATGCAATACCTTATCAAAGGCCTTGCTAAAATCCATGTAGACAACATCAACTGCACTGCCCTCATCTATCTTCTTGGTTACCCCTTCAAAAAACTCAATCAAATTTGGGAGACATGATTTTTCACTCACAAAGCCATGCTGACTTTCCCTAATCTGTCCTTGCGTCTCTAAATGTCTGTAGATCCTGCCTCTCAAAAATTCCTTCCAACAACTTACCCACCACAGATGTGAGGCTCACTGGCCTGTAGTTCCCAGGCTTTTCCTGCAGCCCTTTTTAAACAAAGGCACAATATTTGCCACTCTGGCCCGAACCAAGCAGACAGCGTGCAAGTCAACCAGCGGGAAAGCTCCCCGCAAGCAGCTGGCTACCAAAGCTGCCCGCAAGAGCGCTCCAGCCACGGGCGGAGTGAAGAAGCCTCACCGCTACCGGCCCGGCACTGTGGCTCTGCGGGAGATCCGCCGTTACCAGAAGTCCACCGAGCTGCTGATCCGCAAGCTGCCCCTCCCTGGTGCGGGAGATCGCTCAGGACTTCAAGACCGACCTGCGCTTCCAGAGCTCGGCCGTCATGGCCCTGCAGGAGGCTAGCAAGGCTTACCTGGTGGGGCTCTTTGAGGACACCAACCTGTGCGCCATCCACGCCAAGCGAGTCACCATCATGCCCAAAGACATCCAGCTGGCCTGCCGCATCCGCGAGGAGCGCGTCTAAACTGACCGGACCCACTATTGGCCTTTGAAATCCAGAAAGAAACACCTGTGACTATCGATGATTCAAATATCTCTGCTAGGGGACCCGCAATTTCCTCCTTACTCCCCTACAGTGTCCTGAGATACACTTCATCAGGTCCCGAGATTTATCTACCTTGATGTGTTTTAAGACTTCCAGCACCTCCTTCTCTGTTAAATGTACATTCCTCAAGACATCACTATTTATTTTCCCAAGTTCCCTAACAGCCATGCTTTTCTCAATAGTAAATACTGATGAGAAATATTCATTTAGGATCTCACCTATCTTTTGTGCATCCATAAATAGATGACCTTGTTGATCCTTAAGAGGTCCTACTCTCTTCTTAGTTACTCTTTGCCCTTTATGTATTTGTAGAATCTGCTTGTATTTCTCCTTTGCCCTATCTGTCAAAACAATCTTGTGTCCCCTTTTTGCCCTCCTGATTTCTCTCTTAACTCCAATCCTACATCCTCTATACTCTTCAAGGGATCCATTTGATCCCAGCTGCCTATGCATATATGAAGATTCATACCAACTTCCACGGAGATGAGTGGAAAAGAAAATTGCATGGAGGGTGTGGAAAGTCTGCAGAGAGATCTGGATAGGCTAAATGAGTGGGTGAGGGTCTGGCAGATGGAGTATAATGTTAGCAAATGTGAGGTAGAAATAATAGTAGGGGGGATTATTATTTAAAAGGCGAAAAGCTGCAGCATGCTACGGTGCAGAGGGACCTGGGGGTCCTTGTGCACGAATCGTAAAAACCTAGTGCAGCAGGTGATCAAGAAGGAAAATGGAATGTTGGCCTTTATAGCGAGGAGGATGGAATATAAAAGCAGGGAGGTCTTGCTGCAACTGTACAGGGTACTGGTGAGCCCGCAACTGGAGTACTGTGTGCAGTTTTGGTTGCCGCATTTGTGGAAGGATATATTGGCCTTGGAGGGAGTGCAGAGAAGGTTCACTAGGCTGATACTGGAGATGAGGGGGTTAGCATATGAGGAGAGATTGAATGGATTGGGGCTGTACTCGTTGGAGTTTAGAAGGCTGAGGGGGGATATTATAGAGACATATAAGATAATGAAGGGGATAGATAGGGTAGAGGTAGAGAGATTCTTCCCGCTTAGAAAGGATAGCAGGACTAGAGGGCACAGCCTCAAGATAAGGGGGGCGCAGTTTAGATCGGAGTTGAGGAGGAACTTCCTCACTCAAATGGTGGTGAGTCTCTGGAATTCTCTGACCATTGAAGGGGTGGCGGCTACCTCGCTGAATATATTTAAGTCATGGGTAGATAGGTTTCTGATAGACAAGGGAATTAAGGGTTATGGGGAGAAAACGGGAAAGTGGAACTGATCCACTTCAGATCAGCCATGATCTTATTGAATGGCGGGGCAGGCTCGAAGGGCTAGATGGCCTGCTCCTGCTCCTATTTCTTATGTTCTTATGTTCATATCATGTGTCTCCTTCTTCTTCTTGACCAAGGCCTCAATATCCTGAGTCATCCAGTGTTCCCTACTTCTACCAACCTTCCCCTTCAGTCTAAGAGGAATGTGCTTACCATGAACTCTGGTTAACACACTTTTGAAAGCCTCCCACTTACTAGACGTCCCTTTACCTTCCCACAGACATCCCCAATTAACTTTTGAAAGATCCTGCCTGATACAATCAAAATTGGTCTTGCCCCAATTTAGAATTTTAACTTTTGGGCCAGACCTATCATTCTCCATAGCTATCTTAAAACTAATGGAATTATGGTCCCTCACTAACACTTCTGTCACCTGCCAAAGTGATCCCTCACTAACACTTCTGTCACCTGCCCTTCCTTATTTCCCAAGAGGAGGTCAGATTTTAGAACATAGAATATTATAGCACAGTACAGGCCCTTCGGTCCTCAATATTGTGCTGAGCTATGTCCAATCCCAAGGTCAAGCTATCCCCTCCCTATAATTCTGGAGTGCTCCATGTGCTTATCCAATAACTGCTTGAAAGTTCCTAAAGTCCCCTCTCTACTCGGGCCATCCACATATTGAATGAGAAACTCCTCCTGAATATACTCAACAATGTCTCTCCATCCAAGCCTATAATACTACAGCCGTCCTGGTCAATGTTGGGAAAGTTAAAATCCCATACTATTATTACCCTATTTTTCTTAGAGCGATCTGTAATCTCCTTATATATTTGTTCCTCAATTTCCTGCTGACTAGTGTTTAGAGTTTAGAAGGATGAGGGGGGATCTTATAGAGACGTATAAGATAATGAAAGGGATGTATAGGGTAGAGGTAGAGAGATTCTTCTCGCTTAGAAAGGATAGCAGGACTAGAGGGCACAGCCTCAAGATAAGGGGGGACAGTTTAGATCGGAGTTGAGGAGGAATTTCTTCACTCAAAGGGTGGTGAATCTCTGGAATTCTCTGCCCATTGAAGTGGTGGAGGCTACCTCGCTAAATATATTTGTCACGGGTAGATAGGTTTTTGACAGACAAGTGAATTAAGTGTTATGGGGAGAGAGTGGAAAAGTGGAACTGATCCACTTCAGATCAGCCATGATCTTACTGAATGGCGGGGCAGGCTCGAAGGGCTAGATGGCTATTCCTGCTCCTATTTCTTATGTTCTTATGACTATTTGGGGGCCTTTAGTACAACTCTATCAAAGTGATTTCCCCTTCTTATTTCTCATTTCAACCCATATTGATTCAGTGGGCGAATCCTCGGATATACACAACTCTGGTGCGGCCACACTTGGAGTTTTGTGTGCAGTTCTGGTCCCCACATTACAGGAAGGATGTAGAGGCTTTGGAGAGGGTGCAGAGGAGGTTTACCAGGATGTTGCCTGGTATGGAGGGGAGATCCTATGAGGAGAGACTGAGAGATTTGGGGTTGTTTTCGCTGGAAAGAAGGCGGCTAACAGGGGATCTCATTGAAACATATAAGATGATTAGAGGTTTAGACAGGGTAGATAGTGATAGCCTCTTTCCTAGGATGGAGAAAGCTAGCACGAGGGGGCACGACTTTAAATTAAGGGGGGGTAGTTATAGGACTGATGTCAGGGGTAGGTTCTTTACCCAGAGGGTGGTGAGGGACTGGAATGCCCTGCCAGCTGCAGTTGTAAATGCACCTAGTTTGGGGGCGTTTAAGAGAACTGTGGATAGGTTTATGGACGAAAAGGGATTGGTTTAGGCTAGTGGGTCATTGTTTTGTAACTGGTCGGCGCAACATCGTGGGCCGAAGGGCCTGTTCTGCGCTGTAATGTTCTATATCCCCTCTCAGTACTACCGGTTTGATTTGATTTATTATTGTCACATGTATTAATATACAGTGTAAAGTATTGTTTCTTACACTATACAAAGCATACTGTTCATAGAGAAGGAAATAAGGGTGTGCAAAATGTAGTGTTAGAGTCAAAGCAAGGGTGTAGAGAAAGATCAACTTAATGCAAGGTAAGTCCATTCAAAAGTCTGACAGCAGCAGAGAAGAAGCTATTCTTGAGTCGGATGGTTCATGACCTCAGGCTTTTGTATCTTTTTCCCAATGGAAGATGGCGGAAAAGTAAATGTCCGGTGCGTGAGATTCTTAATTATGCTGTCTGCTTTGCTAAGGCAGTGGGAAGTGTAGACAGAGTCAATGGATAGGAGGCTAGTTTGCGTGATGGATTGGGCTACATTCACAATCTTTTCTAGTTCCTTGTGGTCTAGGGCAGAGCAGGAGCCATACCAAGCTGTGATACAACCAGAAAGAATGCTTTCTATGGGGCATCTGTAAAAGTTGGTTAGAATCGTAGCTGACATGCCAAATTTCCTTAGTCTGTGATGTTTTCCTTCATCAAAAGTGCAACTCTCTATCCTCTCTTACCTCCTGTCCAATCTTTCCTATAGCATCTGTACCCTGGAACTTTAAGCTGCCAGTCCTGTTCCTCCCTTAACCATGTTTCAGTAATTGCTATAATATGCCAGTCCCATGCACCCATCCATGCGCTGAGTTCATCTTCCTTGCCTGCCAGGCCTCTTGCATTGAAATAAATGCAGTTTAATCTGGATTTCCCTTGCTCTCTGTCTTGCTTTTGCCTGATCTGTCTGGTACTAGGATTACTGACACTGCCTTTACTATTTAATGTCCCCTCTTTAACTTCTGTGCTGTCCTCAACCTTCTCTTCTGTCTCCCTACTGCTTTGGGTCCCACCCCTTGCCAAACTAGTTTAAACCCTCCCGATTCGCTCTCATAAATCTTCCCACCAGGATATTAGTCAGCTCTTCCCCGGAAGATATCCTAATGATCCAAAAATCTAAATCTAAATTCCTGTGCATGTGGTACATCCAGATTTTCATAAGGCATTTGACAAGGTGCCACATAAAAGACTGATCCAGAATGTTTGATCCCAGGGTTTTGGGGATCGACTATTGGCTTGGCTAAAGGTTTGGGGGCACAGTGATTAATACTGCTGCATCACAACTCCAGAGACCTGGGTTCAACTCCCAGTTTGGATCACTGTTTGTGCGGAGTATGCGCATTCTCACTGTGTCTATGTGGGTTTCCTCCCACAGACCTGAGATGTGCGGGTTAGGTGCATTGGCCATACTAAATTGCCCCTTAGTGTCCTGGGATGCGTAGGTTAGAGGAATTAGCGGGGTAATTTGTGGGGATACAGGGATAAGGCCTATATGACATTGTTGTCAGTGCAGATTCAATGGGCTGAATGGCCTTCTTCTGCACTGTAGGAATTCTATTCTCTTCCTTTTTATGTACTTCTGGAAGCTTTTGGTATTAGTGCTTATGTTTTCTGCTAGTTTTATTTTGTAGTTCATATATTTTGCTTTCAGTCACCCTTTGCTGACATTTAAAGTTCTCTCAATCCTCCACAGTGCCACTGACTTTCGCAGTACAAAATGCCTTCACTTTCACCTTTATACCAACAAAGAACAACACAGCACGGGAAGAACATAGAACATAGAACCCTACAGTGCAGAAACAGGCCCTTCGGCCCATCGAGTCTGCACCGAACACAATCCCACCCAGACCCTATCCCCATATCCCTACACATTTTACCTGCTAATCCCTCTAACCTCCACATCCCAGGACACTAAGGGGCAATTTTAGCATAGCCAATGAACCTAACCCGTACATCTTTGGACTGTGGGAGGAAACCGGAGCACCCGGAGAAAACCCACGCAGACACGAGGAGAATGTGCAAACTCCACACAGGCAGTGACCCGAGCCGGGAATCGAACCCAGGACCCTGGAGCTGTGAAGCAGCAGTGCTAACCACTGTGCTACAGGCCCTTTGGCCCAACGAGCCCGCGCCGCCATCTTAACCATGTGTTTTTCCTCCTCCACCCTTGACCCATGTCTATGCTTATGGTACCCCCATTGGAAACCAGATTATGTTAACCTTGACTTCCTTGCTAAGCCATGGATGACTTTTCACATTTTTAGCATTCTTCTTCCTCTCAAAAATATTCAAAATTATGTTTTTTTCCCTCACCATGGTCATTGGATTGGCTCTGCCTTTATATTTTATTAAATTCAACCTTCTGCTCATAGCCAATCTGCTGCTTTGGTTCCCACCCCCCTAGCCTTATTACTTTAAAACCACCCAAGTTGCATTAGCAAACTTCCCTGCCAGGATGTTTGTGCCCTCCAGTTAAGATGCAATCCTTTCTATACAGGTCCCACCTGCCTTGGAAGAGATCCCAATGATCCAAAAAATTTCAATCCTCCCACCTATGCCAGCCATGTGTTAAGCTGTACTGTCATGCGATTCCTTGCCTCACTACCATCTAGCATGGGGGGGTAATCCCGAAATAACAACCCTGGAAGTCCATGCTGACTTTGTCAAATGCTGTGCTATGAAATCTTTGATGATACACTCTAGCAACTTCTCCAGTACTGACGAAAGGTTTACTTTCCACCTCCCTTTTGAAAAGGGGGGCTCATGTTAGTTATAGAACATAGAACACTACAGCACAAACAGGCCCTTCATCCCACAAGTTGCGCCAATCACATCCATACCTACCAAGCCATAGAACTATGTGTAACTCCCAATCCCATTAAATCCATATACTCATCCAGAAGTCTTTTAAAAATCCCCAACGAATTCGCCTTACCACCACCGACGGCAGCCGATTCCACTCACTCACCACCCTCTGAGTGAAAAACTTACCCCTAACATCTCCTCTGTACTTGCTTCCCAGTACTTATAACCCATGTCCTCTCGTAGCGACCATTTCAGCGCTGGGAAATAGCCTCTGAGAATCCACCTATCTATTCCTCTCAACATTTTATAAACCTCTATAAGGTCGCATCTCAACTTTCGTCTCTCCAGGGAGGAGACCTAACTCCCTCAACCTATCTTCATAAGGCACACCTCCCAATCCAAGCAACATCCTTGTAAACCTCCTCTGCACCCTCTCAATAGCTTCCACATCCTTCCTGTAGTGAGGTGACCAGAACTGTGCACAGTACTCCAAGTGGGGTCTGACAAGGGTCTTATAAAGTTGCAGCATTACCTCCCGACTCCTAAACTCAATCCCTCGATTAATGAAGGCCAGAACACCATACGCCTTCTTGACCACATCCTCCACCTGCGAGGCCGATTTAAGAGTCCTATGGACCCGGATTCCAAGATCCTTTTGCTCTTCAACACTGCTAAGACTCCTACCCTTGATATTAGAACATAGAACATTAAACATAGAACATAGAACATTACAGCGCAGAACAGGCCCTTCGGCCCACGATGTTGCGCCGACCAGTTACAAAACAATGACCCACTAGCCTAAACCAATCCCTTTTCGTCCATAAACCTATCCACAGATCTTTTAAACGCCCCCAAACTAGGTGCATTTACAACTGCAGCTGGCAGGGCATTCCAGTCCCTCACCACCCTCTGGGTAAAGAACCTACCCCTGACATCTGTCCTATAACTACCCCCCCTTAATTTAAAATCGTGCCCCCTCGTGTTAGCTTTCTCCATCCTAGGAAAAAGGCTATCACTATCTACCCTGTCTAAACCTCTAATCATCTTATATGTTTCAATGAGATCCCCTCTTAGCCGCCTTCTTTCCAGCGAAAACAACCCCAAATCTCTCAATCTCTCCTCATAGGATCTCCCCTCCATACCATGCAACATCCTGGTAAACCTCCTCTGCACCCTCTCCAAAGCCTCTACATCCTTCTTGTAATGTGGGGACCAGAACTGCACACAAAACTCCAAGTGCGGCCGCACCAGAGATGTGTACAGTTGCATCATGACGCTACGACTCCTAAATTCAATCCCCCTACCAATAAACGCCAAAACTCCGTATGCCTTCTTAACAACTTTATCTACTTGATTCCCAACTTTCAGGGATCTATGTACACATACACCTAGATCCCTCTGCTCCTCCACACTATTCAAAGTCCTCCCGTTAGCCCTATACTCAACACATCTGTTATTCCTACCGAAATGAATTACCTCACACTTCTCCACATTAAACTCCATTCGCCACCTCTCAGCCCAGCTCTGCAACCTTTCTAAGTCAGCCTGCAAACTATGACACCCTTCCTCACAATCTACCACACCTCCGACTTTGGTGTCATCAGCAAACTTACTAATCCACCCAACTATACCCTCATCCAGATCATTAATAAAAATTACAAACAGCAGTGGCCCCAAAACAGATCCCTGAGGCACACCACTTGTAACCGAACTCCATGACGAATATTTCCCATCAACCACCATTGTACTCCTTCATCCCATTGGTCCTGCCAAAATGGACCACTACACATTTATCTGCGTTGAAGTCCATCTGCCACTTCTCCGCCCAGTCTTGCATCCTATCTATGTCACGCTGCAACTTCTGACATCCCTCCAGACTATCCACAACACCACCAACCTTCGCATCGTCAGCGAACTTACTAATCCATCCCTCCACTTCCTCAGCCAGATCATTTATGAAAATGACAAATGGCAAGGGTCCTAGAACAGATCCCTGGGGCACTCCACTGGTGACCGACCTCCATGCAGAAAAAGACCCATCCACAACCACTCTCTGCCATCTGCAGGCAAGCCAGTTCTGGATCCTCAAGGCCAAAGCCCCTTGGATACAATGCCGTCTCACCTTCTCAAGAAGTCTTGCATGGGGGACCTTATCAAACGCCTTGCTGAAGTCCATATAAACCACATCCACCGCTCTTCCTTCGTCAATGTGTTCAGTCACATTTTCAAAGAACTCAACTAGGCTCGTAAGGCATGACCTGCCCTTGACAAAGCCATGCTGACTATTCCTGATCATTCTAAACTTCTCTAAATGCTTATAAATCTTGTCCCTCAGAATCCTCTCCATCAATTTACCAACCACTGAGGTCAGACTCACCGGTCGGTAATTTCCCGGGCTATCCCTGTTCCCTTTCTTGAAAATAGGAACCACGTCCGCAATCCTCCAATCCTCTGGAACCTCTCCCGTTTCCATCGACGATGCAAAGATCATCGCCAGGGGCTCTGCAATCTCTTCCCTCACCTCCCACAGTAACCTGGGGTACATCTCATCCGGTCCCAGTGACTTATCTACCTTGATAGAATTTAAAAGTTCCAACACATCCTCTTTCTTAACATCCATGTACTCAATCTTTTCAGGTTGCTGCAAACCAGTAGTACAACTTCCCAGATCACTTTCCACCGTGAATACCGAGGCAAAATACTCATTAAGCACCTCTGTCATTCCGGTTCCACACAGACTTTTCCCCCTTCACCTTTTATAGGTCCTATCCCTTCACTTCTCATCCTTTTACTCTTCACATATTTGTAGAACGCCTTGGGATTCTCCTTAATCTTACCCGCTAAGGCCTTCTCATGACCCCTTCTGGCTCTCCTAATTTCCTTCTTAAGCTCCTTTCTCCAAGCGTTATACTCCTCTAGATCCTTAACATCTCCTAGCTCTCTGAACTTTTTGTACGCCTTTCTTTTCTTCCTGACCAGGTTCACCACAACCTTCGTGCACCACGGCTCCCGTGACCTACCAAAACCTCCTTGTCTCATCGGAACGTTGTCGTGCAGAGCTCCAGTCAAACATTCCTTGAAAATCCACCACCTTCCTTCAGTACTTTTCCCCAAGAACACCTCCTTCCAGTTTACTCGTCCAATTATCTGCCTGATGTCTTCATATTTCCCCTTACTCCAGATAAACGTAGTGTACATGGACTTCAGCAAGGCGTTTGATAAGGTCCCCCATGCAAGACTTCTTGAGAAGGTGAGAGGGCATGGGATCCAAGGGACTTTGGCCTTGTGGATCCAGAACTGGCTTGCCTGTAGAAGGCAGAGAGTGGTTGTGGATGGGGCTTTTTCTGAATGGAGGTCAGTCACCAGCAGAGTGCCTCAAGGATCTGTTCTGGGACCCTTGTTGTTTGTCATTTTCATAAATGACCTGGATGAGGAAGTGGAGGGATGGGTAAGTAAGTTCGCTGATGACACTAAGGTCGGTGGTGTTGTGGATGGTCTGGAAGAACAAAGAACAAAGAACAACACAGCACGGGAAACAGGCCCTTCGGCCCAACGAGCCCGCGCCGCCGTCCCATGGTCAGTGACCTATTCATGATTTTAGTCTATGCCTAATGTGTGAGGATCAGGGAGGTCCAATATAGGGACAATTTGTTACCCAATCAATCAGCCTAAAAGCACATTTTTGGGATGTGGGAGGAAACCGGAGCACCCGGAGGAAACCCACGCAACCATGGGGAGAACGCGCAAACTCCCACGGACACAGGCCCAAATCCATGTGTCCGCATAGCAACAGAGATAGTCTCTGAGCTGTCATGTTGCCCTCGAGATGGTCCAGTTTACGCACACCAACGACATGGCAAAAGTTGCAGCAGGACATAGATAGGATGCAGGAATGGGCGGAAAAGTGGCAGATGGACTTCAACGCGGATAAATGCATAGTCGTCCATTTTGGCAGAACCAACGGGATGAACGAGTACACTATCAAGGGCAGGAGTCTTAGTAGCGTTGAAGAGCAGAAAGATCTAGGGGTCCGGGTCCACAGGACTCTTAAATCGGCCTCGCAGGTGGAGGAGGTGGTCAAGAAGGCGTATGGTGTACTGGCCTTCATTAATCGAGGGATTGAGTTTAGGAGTCGGGAGGTAATGCTGCAACTTTATAAGACCCTTGTCAGGCCTCATTTAGAGTACTGTGCGCAATTCTGGTCGCCTCACTATAGGAAAGATGTAAAAGCTATTGAGAGGGTACAGAGGAGATTTACAAGGATGTTGCCTGGACTGGGAGGCATGCCTTATGAAGTTAGGTTGAGGAAGCTGGGACTCTTTTCCCTGGAGAGACGAAGGTTGAGAGGCGACCTGATAGAAGTTCACAAAATGTTGAGAGGAATGGATAGGGTGGACTCTCAGAGGCTATTTCCCCGGGTTGAAATGGTTGCTACGAGAGGACACAGATTTAAGGTGCGGGGAGGAAAGTACAGAAGTGATGTTAAGGGTAAGTTTTTCATTCAGAGGGTGGTGAGTGAATGGAATCGGCTGCCGTCAGTAGTGGTGGAGGCGAACTCGCTGGGGTCTTTTAAAAGTCTTCTGGATGAGTATATGGGATTTAATGAGATTGAGGGTTATAGATAGATCTGCAGGTTGGTAGGTGTTGGTGTGATCAGCGCAACTCATGGGCCGAAGGGCCTGTTTGTGCTGTAGTGTTCTATGTTCTATGTAAACACCTTCTTAGCCTGCGTGATCCTACCTCTTTCCAATGCTATTGTGAAGGAGATAGAATTATGATCTCCATCCCCGAGATGCTCTCCCACCGAGAGATCCATCACCTGTCCTGGTTCATTAGCCAGCACCAGGTCAAGTACAGCCTCTCCTCTCGTAGGCTTATCTATGTGCTGTGTCAGGAAACCCTCCTGAACACACCTAACAAACTCCTCCCCATCCAAACCCCTTACCCTAGGGATATTCCATTCGATGTTTGGGAAATTAAATTCTCCCATCACGACAACTCTGTTATTACTGCATCTCTCTAGGATCTGTTTCCCTATCTGCACCTCAACTTCCCTGTCATTATTGGGCAGCCTATAGAAAACAGCCAGCAAAGTTATCGACCCTTTGCTGTTCCTAACTCCCACCCACAGAGACTCTGTAGACAGTCCCTCCACGGCATCCTCCTTCTCTGCAGCCATGACACTGCGCCTGATCAACAGTGCCACTCCTCCACCTCTTTTGCCTCCCTCCCTATGCTTCCGGAAACATCTGAATCCCGGCACCTGAAGTACCCAGTCCTGTCCCTGAGACATGGCCACCACATCACATTCCCAAGCAGCAATCCATGCCTTCAGCTCATCTACTTTATTCACCACATTCCTGGCGTTAAAATAGACACACCTCAGACCCTCAGTCTGGGCGCTTCCCTTCTCCATCACCCGTCTTATCTCCCTCTCATACTGTCTACTGTCCTTCTCCACTTGGGAGCTAACCTCCTTGCTCTCAGTCACCTCATCTCTATTCCCTCCCCCAACCTTTCTAGTTTAAAGTCCCCGCAGTGGCCCTAGCCAACCTTACTGCCAAGATATTGGTCCCCCTGGGATTCAAGTGCCAACCGTCTTTACTGTACAGGTCACCTAAAGAGGTCCCAATGATCCAGGAACCAGAATCCCTGCCCCCTGCTCCAGTCCCTCAGCCACACATTCACCCTCCACCTCATTCCATTCCTGCTCTCACTCTCCCATGGCGCAGGCAGCAATCCTGAGATTACTACCTTCGCATTCCTCTTTCTCAGCTGTCTACCTAATTCCCTATAATCCCTTTTCATGTTACCCTCCAGTCTGATGGAACCAATCCAGGGGTCTAAAGGATTTTGGGTTGATGGGTTTTTGATAAGAGAAGGGATTAAGGGTTATGGGGAGAGGGCGGGAAGGTGGAGCTGAGCCACGACAGATCAGCCATGATCTTATTGAATGGCGGGGCAGGCTCGAAGGGCCAGATGGCCTACTCCTGCTCCTCTTTCTTATGTTCTTATGTATTTATTATTTCCAGGGCCATTTCCTGAAGTGCTCTGGGATGAAGATTATCAGGACCTGGAGATTTATCCACCTTCAATCCCATCAATTTTCCAAAAACCATTTTTCTACTAATGCTGATTTCCTTCAGCTCCTCACTAAAACTTGTTTTTCTCAGAACTTCTGGTACATTATTCATGTCTTCCTTTGTGAAGACAGAGCAAAGTGCGGATTTTGGTCCTCAGCCTGTTGCCTGGGCTAGAGAGTCTGAGCTATGAGGAAAGATTGGATATGTTGGGGCTGTTTTCCTTGGAGCAGCAAAGGTAGAAAAGTGACCTGATACATGATTATAGGGTAAAAAGGAAGGCACTTTTTCGATTTTTCGAGAGTTCGATAACCAGGGGGCATGCATGGATTTAAAGTAAGAGGGAGAAGACTACAAGGAAAGTTGAGGATTTTTTTTCACCCAGAGGGTGGTGGGAATCTGGAATGTTTTGCTTGAAAAGGTGATGAAGGAAGCAGAGTCCCTATAACAATGAAGAATTATTTAGATGTTCATTTGTACTGCCATAACTGTGGAGAAAAGCATGGAAGTTAGGGGACTTGGGGAAATAAATAGTGATGTCTTGAGGAGCGTACATATTACAAGGAGGTGCTGGAAGTCTTAAAGCGCATCAAAGTAGATAAATCCCCAGAACCTGATGAAGTGTATCCCAGGACATTGCAGGAGGCTAGGAAGGAAATTGCGAGTCCCCTAGCTGACATATTTGAATCATTGATAGTCACTGGGTCATTGCAGATAGTCACGGATGGGGAGGGAGGCAAAAGAGGTGGCAGAGTGGCACTGTTGATCAGGGACAGTGTCATGGCTGCAGAGAAAGAGGATGCCGTGGAGGGACTATCTACAGAGTCTCTGTGGGTGGAAATTACGAACAGCAAAGGGTCAAAAACTTTGCTGGGTGTATTCTATAGGCCACCCAATAATGACAGGGAAGTTGAAGTGCAGATAGGGAAACAGATTCTGGAGAAATGTATTAATAACAGAGTTGTCGTGATGGGAGACTTCAATTTCCCAAACATCGACTGGAATATCCCTAGGGTAAGGGGTTTGGATGGGGAGGAGTTTGTTAGGTGTGTTCAGGAAGGTTTCCTGACACAGCATGTGGATGAGCCTACGAGGGGAGAGGCTGTACTTGACCTGGTACTGGCTAATGAACCAGGGCAGGTGATGGATCTCTCGGTAGGGGAGCATCTTGGGAATGGTGACCATAATTCTATCTCCTTCACAATTGCATTGGAACGAGATAGGATCAGGCAGGCTAGGAAGGTGTTTGTCTGGAGTAAGGGGAGATACGAAGAAGTCAGGAAGTTACTTGGACAAATAAACTGGAAGGAGGCGTTCTTAGGGAAAAGTACCGAAGGAAGGTGGCAGATATTCAAGGAATGTTTATCTGGAGCTATGCGTGATAACGTTCCGATGAGACAAGGGGGTTTTGGTAGGTCGCGGGAACCGTGGTGCACAAAGGCTGTGTTGAACCTAGTCAGGAGGAAAGGGAACATAGAACATAGAACATTACAGCACAAACAGGCCCTTCGGCCCTCGAGTTGCGCCGATCAACCCCACCAATCTATAGACCTATCTATAACCCCCAATCCCATTAAACCCCATATACTCATCCAGAAGTCTTTTAAAAGACCCCAGCGAGTTCGCCTCCACCACCGACGACGGCAGCCGATTCCATTCACTCACCACCCTCTGAGTGAAAAACTTACCCCTAACATCACCTCTGTACTTCCCTCCCCGCACCTTAAATCTGTGTTCTCTCGTAGCGACCATTTCAACCCAGGGAAATAGCCTCTGAGAGTCCACCCTATCTATTCCTCTCAACATTTTATAAACTTCTATCAGGTCGCCTCTCAATCTTCGCCTCTCCAGGGAAAAGAGTCCCAGCTCCCTCAACCTATCTTCATAAGGCATGCCTCCCAGTCCAGGTGTATAAAAGGTTCAGGGAACTAGGAGAGGTTAAGGATCTTGAGGAGTATAAGGATTGTAGAAAGGAGGTTAAAAGGGAAATTAGGAGAGCCAGAAGGGGTCATGAGAAGACCTTGGCGGGTAAGATTAAGGAGAATCCCAAGGCCTTTTATAAATATGTGAAAGATAAAAGGATGAGAAGAGAAAGGATAGGACCTATAAAAGGTGAAGGGGGTAAGGTCTGTGTGGAACTAGAAGAAATGGCAGAGGTGCTTAATGAGTACTTTGCCTCAGTATTCACGGTGGAAGCTGATCTGGGAGATTTTGCTACGGATTTGCAGCAGATGGAAAAGATTGAGTTTATGGATATTAAGGTGGAGGATGTGTTAGAACTTTTGAATTCTATCAAGATTGATAAGTCACCAGGACCAGATGGGATATACCCCAGGATACTGTGGGAGGCAAGGGAAGTGATTGCAGAGCCCCTGGCGATGATCTTTGCATCGTCAATGGAGACGGGAGAGGTTCCGGAAGATTGGAGGATTGCGGATGTAGTCCCTATTTTCAAGAAAGGGAACAGAGATAGCCCGGGAAATTACTGACCGGTGAGTCTGACCTCATGGTTGGTAAGCTGATGGAAAGGCTTCTGAAGGACAAGATTTACGACCATTTGGAGAGGTTTGACATGATCAGGAATAGTCAGCATGGATTTGTCAAGGGCAGGTCATGCCTTACGAGCCTAGTTGAGTTCTTCGAAAATGTGACTGAACACATTGACGAAGGAAGTGCCGTGGATGTGGTGTACATGGACTTCAGCAAGGCGTTTGATAAGGTCCCCCATGCAAGACTTCTTGAGAAGGTGAGAGGGCATGGGATCCAAGGGACTTTGGCCTTCTGGATCCAGAACTGGCTTGCCTGCAGAAGGCAGAGAGTGGTTGTGGATGGGTCTTTTTCTGAATGGAGGTCAGTCACCAGTGGAGTGCCCCAGGGATCTGTTCTAGGACCCTTGTTGTTTGTAATTTTCATAAATGACCTGGATGAGGAAGTGGAAGGATGGGTAAGTAAGTTCGCTGATGACACGAAGGTCGGTGGTGTTGTGGATGGTCTGGAAGGATGGCAAAAGTTGCAGCAGGACATAAATAGGATGCAGGACTGGGCGGAGAAGTGGCAGATGGACTTCAACGCGGATAAATGCGTAGTCGTCCATTTTGGCAGAACCAACGGGAGGAACGAGTACACTATCAAGGGCTGGAGTCTTGGTAGTGTTGAGGAGCAGAAGGATCTTGGGGTCCAGGTCCACAGGACTCTTAAATCGGCCTCACAGGTGGAAGAGGTGGTCAAGAAGGCGTATAGTGTACTGGCTTTCATAAATCGAGGGATTGAGTTTAGGAGTCGGGAGGTAATGCTGCAACTTTATAAGACCCTTGTCAGGCCTCATTTGGAGTACTGTGCGCAGTTCTGGTCGCCTCACTATAGGAAAGACGTAGAAGCTATTGAAAGGGTACAGAGGAGATTTACAAGGATGTTGCCTGGACTGGGAGGCATGCCTTATGAAGTTAGGTTGAGGGAACTGGGTCTCATTTCCCTGGAGAGACGAAGGTTGAGAGGCGACCTGATAGAGGTTTATAAGATGTTGAGAGGAATGGATAGGGTGGATTCTCAGAGGCTATTTCCCCGGGTTGAAATGGTCACTATGAGAGGACACAGGTTTAAGGTGCGGGGAGGAAAGTACAGAAGTGATGTTAGGGGTAAGTTTTTCACTCAGAGGGTGGTGAGTGAATGGAATCGGCTGCCGTCAGTGGTGGTGGAGGCGAACTCGCTGGAGTCTTTTAAAAGACTTCTGGATGAGTATATGGGGTTTTATGGGATTGGGGTTATAGATAGGTGTTGATTTGATCGGCGCAACTCGTGGGCCGAAGGGCCTGTTTGTGCTGTAGTGTTCTATGTTCCCTTGTCACCCTGCTTAGGTTTCCAGCCCCCTGCCATTCTAGTTTAAACCCTTCCCAACCACATTGGTACTTCCTCGTCCTCAGACATCAATCCCAGTCCTACCCAGGTCATAGAGTCATAGAGGTTGGAAATAGGCCCTTCGGCCCAACTTGTCAAGGCCGCCTTTATTTTGACCACAAAACTCGTCCCAATTGCCCGCATTTGGCCCAGATCCGTCGATACCCATCTTACCCATGTAACTTTCTAAATGCTTTTTAAAATACAAAATTGCACCTACCTTTATTACAACCTCTACCAGACACTCACCACCCTCAGTGTGAAAAAAATTGCCCCTTTGGACCCTTTTGTATCTCTCCCCTCTCACCTTAAACCTATGTCCTCTAGCTTTAGACTTCCCTACCTTTGAGAAAAGATGTTGACTAGCTAACTGATCTATGCTCTTCATTATTTTATAGACCTCTAGAAGATCACCCCTCAGCCTCTTTCGCGCCAAGGGAAAAAGTCCCAGTCTATCCAGTCTCTACTTATAATTCAAACTATCAAGCCCCAGTAGCATCCTAATAAATCTTTTCTGCACTCTTTCTAATTTAATAATATCTTTTCTATAATAGGATGACCAGAACTGCATACAGTATTCCAAGTGTGGCCTTACCAATGTCTTGTACAACTTCAACAAGATGTCCCAACTCCTGTATTCAATGTTCTGGCAATGAAACCAAGCATGTCGAATGCCTTCTTCATCACCCTGTCCACCTGTGGTTCCACTTTCAAGGAGCTACAAACCTGTACTTCTAGGTCTCTTTGCTGTATAACTCTCCCCACGCTTTACCATTAATTAAGTAGGTCCTACCCCAATTCGATCTAATAAAATGCATCACCTCACATTTATGTAGGTGTAACATGTCCAGTTTGTACTGACCCCACCTTCCCCAGAACCAGTCACAATATCCCAGGGATCTGAAACCATCCCTTTTGTACCATTTTTTCAGCCACGTATTCACCCAATATACTCTCTATTTCTACTCTGACTAGCACGTAGCATTGATAGTAATCCTGAAATCACTACCTTTCAAGTTAGACTTCTCAACTTTCTTCCTAGCTCCCTATATTCTTCTTTTAGGACTGCATCCCTTTTTTTTAATGTATGTCAGTGGTATCAAAGTATGCCACTATCATTGCCTATTCAGCCCCTTTAGAATCTCTTGAAACTGCATTGAGACATTCTTGACCCGTGCACTAGGGAGGCAACATAGTATCCCGGAGTCTTGTTTGCGGCCATACAAACACCTATCTATTTCCCATACAATTGAATCTGCGATAACTATTGCATTCACGACATTCTCCTCTCCCATGTTGTAGAGTCGACCATGTGCAATGAACTGAGCTGTTGCTAATTTTCCCTGAAAGGTTAACAAATATCCAGAGCAGTACATCTATTCTGCAGGGGAATGGCAATTGGGGGTTCCTGCACTGCCTGTCTAGTCCGCTTACTCTGCCTGGTGGTCACCCATTCCCTTTCTGCCTGTGGAGTCTTAGCCTCTGGTGTGACCACATGTCTGTACATGCTGTCCATGAAACTTTCAGTTTCACGGATGCTCTGGTGTTCTCAGCTGTTGCTCCAGCTCCAAAACCTGAGCTTCCAGCAGCTGAAGCTAGAGACACTTCCAGCACACAAATATCTTCATTCACAGTTATGAGTCTCTGGAATTCTCCATCCCAGAGGGCTGTGGATTTCCATTGCTGATTGTACTTCAGTCTATGATAGACAGATTTTTAATCTGTAAGGAAATCGAGGGAACAGGTGGGAAAGTGGAATGAAGCCAAGATGAACCATGATTGTACTGAATGGTGGAGCATCTCAACGGACTGTATGGTCTACTCCTGCTCTTATATTGTGTGTTTACATTTGGAATAAGCCTGGAATATTTTGGTCCATATGGCATTTGCATTTCTACCAGTTGTTACACTAACTGCTTTATAAACTGGTCAGGTCTCAATCACACATTCTCAGTGGTACAAACAGTGCTGGCTTATCTTTTCTGTTCAACAGACTGCTGTTTATCTCGTGATGTCAAGATGGCAAAATCCGAGGCAAATTTCCTGCCTATTGCAACGCCTGACAGCTCTGTTGAGGGGGGTATGGAGGATTTGGCAATGTCTCTGCTTCCAGTAAAGGCTCCCAATGAGAAGTTTGTGGAAAATATGGAATATGAACCTCCACGTCTGATCATCCAATCGCTATCTAATATGCAGCAAAGCATGTCGTTTGCAGGCTTTCAAAGTGAACCATTTGTGATCAGGAGAACCATTTCACTGACAAATGACTTGCTTTATCTACATAGACAATCCTCAGGCATGGGGAGCCCCAGGGCACAGTGGTCAGGAGTCAACAACTTAATTGGACAGCCACCAGAAATATATTCTCAAAATTCACAGACACCAGACATTGACTCCCCACAAATTTTGCCATTAACTGTGGACTCTCCATTTCTCTGGTCATCAAAAAATAACTTTCAGCAAGAACCCATTGACCTTCAGAGTTCAACATCATCAGATACTGACCTTCAGAGTCCGCGACCACTAGATATTGACCATTCAACTTCATCATCATCGGACACTGACTTTCAGAGTTCATGGCCACCAGGCATTGACCTTCAGAGTTCAACATCATCAGACACTGACCTTCAGAGTCCACAACCACCAGATATTGACCATTCGGCCTCACCATCATCGGACACTGACTCTCAAAGTCCATGGCCATCACACTTTGGCTCTCAGAGTTCTGTATCATCTGAAACCGTTTCTCAAAGTCCACAGAAATTAGACACTGTCTCAACTTTTCCCTCTGTATCTCTCTGGGACTCATACAACATCTTGCCGTCAGTCACAGACCTCCCATATTTCTCATCACCAGTCACAGACTGCTCACATCTCTCACGATCAGCCACAGACGCCCCACATCTCTCACTATCAACCACAGACTCCCCACATCTCTCACTATCAACCACAGACTCCCCACATTTCTCACGATCAGGCACAGACGCCCCACATCTCTCACTATCAGCCACAGACTCCTCACATCTTTCACTGTCAGCCACAGACTTCTCACATCTCTCATTATCAGCCACAGACTCCCTACATCTTTCACTATCAGCCACAGACTCCCCACATCTTTCACTATCAGCCACAGACTCCCCACATCTTTCACTATCAGTTACAGAATTCCTAAATCACCCATCATCAGACACAGATTCCACGCAGCTCTTGTCATCTGTTATGAATTCCTCATATCTCCCACCATCAGTCATGGAATCCCCACATCTCCCTCCATCAGCAAAGAAATCCCCACATTTCCCACCATCAGTCATGGAATCCCCACATCTCCCTCCATCAGCTAAGAAATCCCCACATTTCCCACCATCAGTCATGGAATCCCCACATCTCCTGCTATCAGTCACGAACCCCACATCTATCATCACTCAAAGTCCCCACACCTTCTGCCATCAGCCATGAACTTCCCACACCCAGTATAATCAGCCAGGAACACCCAACACCCACCACAATCAGCCATGAACTTTTCATTTCTCCTGCTATCAAATAATGAGTTCTCAAATCTTTTGCTGTCAGATATTGACTTTCTTCTTGCCATCATTCATGCATAGTCATCCCACACCATTAGTTCATAGTGTCATCATTGCCACAAGCACTCAGAGACAACCAATGTTACCTTTGCCATATCTGTGCCAAGATGTATCATGCATTGAACACAAAGGACAAAACAAATGTCTCTTATGCAGGTCTCTTCTGTGATGGAAGGAAAGCAGAGATCAGTCCCTGAATTGCTACCCCAATTACTAATAATTGGTAAGATAGAATGTGAGCAGCTATTGACATCTCCACAATGGAGCTGCAGCTGGATAAAACTTCCTGATGTCAGTCTCAGATACTGAGGACTTCCCCTGATTCAGATAGTGATGAGGCCTCAGCTTTCTAATTAGATATTCAATTTGTCAGTAAAAAGGCATCCATTTTTGATTTGCATTTTGTGTAATTTCAGCTGATTACTACGGTACAGCAAAAACATTTTGGCTTCCAGAAATTTTCCGTATCTAAACAATAAAGTGCAGCACTAAAATAAGGCACAGTCTGACTGAGATAAATGATGGTGTCCATCACCTAATCTCAAATTTACAACATGAAAAATGCTTAAATAATTGGGAATAAGCCAAGATAAATAGTGATATGTGAGCAGAGATAACCAGGGTGAGAACACATAGGGAACATCTATGAATTAGATGCTTTTGAGAGTAACCAGAGTATTTAGAATTCACATTTAAAAAGGCATATGGCAAGTAAACAGGTAGTAGATAATTAAATAATAATCAGGAAATAGGCACATGAAGCCTTGTCAGGTAGGAGGGACCTTGTGAATAACCATGATTTAGTTGCATGGAGAATAATAGTCACAGAGGTTTACAGCATGGAAACAATTTGTCCATGCTGCTCTTTTTTTTAACCTCCTAAGCTAATCCCAATTGCCTGCATTTGGTCCATATCCCTCTATACCCATCTTATCCATGGAACTGTCTAAATGCTTTTAAAAAGACAAAATTGTACCTGCCTCTACTACTACCTCTGGCAGCTTGTTCCAGACACTCACCTCCCTCTGTGTGAAAAAATTGCCCCTCTGGACACTTTTGTATCTCTCCTCTCTCACCTTAAATCTATGCCCTCTAGTTTTAGACTTCCCTACCTTTGGAAAAAAATGGTGACTATCTAGCTGATCTGTGCCCCTCATTATTTTATAGACCTCTAGAAGATCACTCCTCAGCCTTCTATGCTCCAGAGAAAAAAGTCTATCCAGCCTCTCCTTATAACTGAAACCATCAAATAATCGCAAATAAGTGCGGCGTGCAGGAATGGGACGGCCGTAGGTATGGGGGATTTCAATCTACATATAGATTGGTTGACCCATGTTGGACACGGTGGGCTCGAGGAGGAGTTCTTGGAATGCTGCCGGGATAGTTTCCTTGAACAGTGTGTATTGGAGCCAACGAGGGAGTGAGCCATCTTGGATCTGGTACTATGTAATGAGGTGGGTAGAATTAGGGACCTTGCGGTGAAGGAACCTTTTGGGGAGAGTGATCATTGTATGGTGGAGTTTCTGGTGCAGATGGAGGAGGAGAAAGTGGGTTCCTGGACGTGCGTCCTTTGTTTGAACAGAGGGGAGTACGGTAGGATGAGAGAAGAATTGGCAAATGTGGACTGGGGGAGCGCATTGGAAGGTAGGTCTGCTGAGGAGCAGTGGAGGATCTTTAAGGAGATCTTTCTTGGTGCTCAGCAGAAATTTATTCCGATGGTCAAAAAGGACAGTAGGAGGAGAGGTAATAAGCCATGGATAACAAAGGAGGTGAAGGAAAGTGTTAAATTAAAAGCGGAGGCGTTTAGAGTAGCTAAGAGTAGTGGGCGAGAAGAGGATTGGGAGAGGTTTAAATGTCAACAAAGATTGACAAAGAAGATGATAAAGAAGGGTAGGAGAAACTATGAAGCTGGGCTAGCACTTAATATAAAAAAGGACAGCAAGAGTTTTTATAAATATATAAAAAGGAAGAGGCTGGCTAGGGTGAACGTTGGTCCCTTAGAGGATGAGAAGGGGGACTTAGTGGTAGGGGATGGGGTCCTGAATAACTTTTTTGTTTCTGTCTTCACGGAGGAGGACGTGAATAATTTGCCGGGTGTTAGAGATGGAAAGGTGGTAAGACTGGAGGGTCTTAATGACATTACTGTTACTAGAGAGGAGGTGCTCAACAGACTAGAGGGACTGATGGTGGACAAGTCGCCAGGACCGGATGGAATGCATCCGAGGGTTCTGAAAGAAATGGCGGAGGTGATAGTGGATGCCTTTGTGGTTATTTTCCAGATGTCGCTGGATTCTGGGGAAGTGCCGGAAGACTGGAAAGCGGCTAATGTTACGCCGTTGTTTAAGAAGGGTGCCAGGCAAAAGGCAGGGAATTATAGGCCGGTTAGGTTAACGTCTGTTGTAAGTAAAATGTTAGAATCCGTCATAAAGGAGGAAATAGCGAGGCATCTTGAGAGGAATTGCTTGATAGACCAGACGCAGCACGGTTTCGTTAAAGGGAAGTCATGTCTGACAAATTTACTGGAGTTCTATGAGGATGAGTCTAGGGCGGTGGATAGAGGAGAGCCGGTGGATGTGGTCTTTGTGGATTTTCAGAAGGCGTTTGACAAGGTACCTCACAGGAGGTTGTTGCAGAAGGTCAGGGACATGGAGTTGGGGGTAGGGTGTTAGCGTGGATAGAGGATTGGTTGTCAAATAGGAGGCAGAGAGTGGGGGTCAATGGGTGCTTTTCGGATTGGCGGATGGTGACTAGTGGAGTGCCTCAGGGGTCGGTGCTAGGGCCTCAGCTATTTACCATTTATATAGATGATCTGGAGGAGGGAACCGAGTGTAAGATGTCGAAATTTGCTGATGACACCAAGATTGGTGGAAAGGCAAATTCTGCGAAGGGTGTCGAGAGTCTCCAGAAAGATCTAGATAAGCTGGGCGAATGGGCCAGGAAATGGCAAATGGAATTTAATGTTGGCAAGTGCGAGGTGGTCCACTTTGGTAGGAATAATGGTGGGAAGAATTATTACTTATGTGGAGAAAAACTGCAGCAGGCGACGGTGCAGAGGGACCTTGGGATCCTTGTGCATGAGTCGCAAAAACCCAGCTTGCAGGTGCAGTAGGTGGTCAGGAAGGCGAATGGGATGCTGGCCTTCATAGCGAGGGGGATTGAATATAAAAGTAGGGAGGTCTTGCTGCAGCTGTATAAGGCATTGGTGAGGCTGCAGCTGGAGTACTGTGTGCAGTTTTGGGCGCCGTACTTACGCAAGGATATTTTGGCCTTGGAGGGAGTGCAGAGGAGGTTTACTAGGCTGATGCCGGAGTTGAGGGGGTTGGGCTATGAGGAGAGGCTGAATAAACTAGGCTTGTACTTGTTAGAGTTTAGAAGAATGAGGGGAGATCTCATTGAGACGTATAAGATGATGAATGGGATGGATAGGATAGAGGTGGAGAGACTCTTCCCGCTCAGAAAGGATAATAGGACTAGGGGGCACAGCCTCAAGATAAAGGGGGGGCAGTTTAGAACGGAGTTGAGGAGGAACTTCTTCACTCAAAGGGTGGTGAATGTCTGGAATTCTCTGCCCGTTGAAGTGGTGGAGGCTACCTCACTAAATATTTTTAAGACGCGGGTTGATGGGTTTTTGATAAAAGAGGGGATTAAGGGTTATGGGGAGAGGGCGGGAATGTGGAACTGAGCCACGACAGATCAGCCATGGAGAATAACAATACAATAGTTAACATAAATTATAAACAGACAATAGTGGCAAGGAGGGTAACCAGAAAATTAGAAAACAATCAAGGAAAGGTTCTAGAAAGTAAACAACAAAAAGGTACATGGCAAGTAACCAGAGTACGAAGTGCAACCAGAAAGCAACGAGTACACAGTCACAGTGATCAGGAAAAGATCACATAAGGACAATTAGAAAATAGGTAAATGGATTGTAACCAGAAATTATGCCTGGAAATTGACTAAGAAATACACACATGGGTTAGGGACATGGATAATAACCACAGAATTGAAAGCTAGAAATAGTCATATGGAAAAGAATTGAGGAAATATGAACAAGTAGAATAATCAGGAAACAGGAATGTGCACTGCAACAAATAAATACTTTCATGGAAAGTAACCAAGTATTAGACACATAGAGAGTATCCAGGAAATAGTTACAATGGATATAGCTGAAAATCGTGGTTACAGGTAAGAAATTATAGCATTGCAATGCAGCACTGGAAACACAAATTTGTCATTGTGTAATATAGATACAATTCTGGTGTACAGAATTGGCAATAACACTGGGGTACAGCATTAGTGAACATAGGCTGTCATTGCATCAGACCTTTTAGGATATACAGCATAGAAAAAGCCATTCTGTTGAACCAATCATAGGACATAGAAAAACTACAGCACAAACAGGCCCTTTGGCCTACAAGTTGCACTGAAAAAGATGTAAAAGATTGGGCCTAGTGATTGGGGATTCCACAGTTAGGGGGACGGATAGGAGAGTCAGAGGTAATGGTAGGGACTCAGGGCTGGTGTGTTTCCTCCCAGGGGCTGGGATCCGGGATGTTTCAGAGAGGGTGTTCAGGACTCTTAAGGGTGAGGGAGATCAACCCCAAGTCGTAGTTCATGTGGGGTTGCATGACATAGGAAGGTTAAGGGACAGGCGGGGCAGGCTCGAAGGGCTAGATGGCCTACTCCTGCTCCTATTTCTTATGTTCTTATGTTCAAGTCCCAGTAGCATCCTAGTAATTCTCTTCTGCACTCTTTCTAGTTTAATAATATCCTTTCTATAATAGGGTGACCAAAACTGAACACAGTATTCCAAGTGTGGCCTTAGCAATGTCTTGTACAACTTCAACAAGATGTCCTAACTCCTGTATTCAATGTTCTGACCAATGAAACCAAGCATGCCGAATGCCTTCTTCATCACCCTGTCCACCTGTGACTTCACTTTCAAAGGGGTATGAACATGTACCCCTAGATCTATTGCAATGGGTATAGAGGGATATGGGCCAAATGTGGGCAATTGGGATTAGTTTAGGGGTTTTATAAAAAAAGGACAGCATGGACAAGTTGGGCCGATGGGCCTGTTTCCATGCTGTAAACCTCTATGACTCTCTATGACTCTATTACTCTATCTCTTTGTTCTGTAACTCTCCCCAATGCCCTACCATTAACTGAGTAAGTCCTGCCCTGGTTCAATCTACCAAAATGCATCATCTCGCATTTATCTAAATTAAACTCCATCTGCCATTCATCAGCCCACTGGCCCAATTGATCAAGATCGCATTGCAATCCGAGATAACCTTCTTCACTGTCCACTATGCCACCAATCTTGGTGTCATCCACAATCTTACTAATATTGAAATAGAGAGATGGAGAATAACAATACAATAGTTAACATAAATTATAAACAGAAAATAGTGGCAAGGAGGGTAACCAGAAAATTAGAAAACAATCAAGGAAAGGTTCTAGAAAGTAAACAACAAAAAGGTACATGGCAAGTAACCAGAGTACGAAGTGCAACCAGAAAGCAACGAGTACACAGTCACAATGATCAGGAAAAGATCACATAAGGACAATTAGAAAATAGGCAAATGGATTGTAACCAGAAATTATGCCTGGAAATTGACTAAGAAATACACACATGGGTTAGGGACATGGATAATAACCACAGAATTGAAAGCTAGAAATAGTCATATGGAAAAGAATTGAGGAAATATGAACAAGTAGAATAATCAGGAAACAGGAATGTGCACTGCAACCAATAAATACTTTCATGGAAAGTAACCAAGTATTAGACACATAGAGAGTATCCAGGAAATAGTTACAATGGATATAGCTGAAAATCGTGGTTACAGGTAAGAAATTATAGCACTGCAATGCAGCACTGGAAACACAAATTTGTCATTGTGTAATATAGATACAATTCTGGTGTACAGAATTGGCAATAACACTGGGGTACAGCATTAGTGAACATAGGCTGTCATTGCATCAGACCTTTTAGGATATACAGCATAGAAAAAGCCATTCTGTTGAACCAATCATAGGACATAGAAAAACTACAGCACAAACAGGCCCTTCGGCCTACAAGTTGCGCTGAAAAAGATGTAAAAGATTGGGCCTAGTGATTGGGGATTCCACAGTTAGGGGACGGATAGGAGAGTCAGAGGTAATGGTAGGGACTCAGGGCTGGTGTGTTGCCTCCCAGGGGCTGGGATCCGGTATGTTTCAGAGAGGGTGTTCAGGACTCTTAAGGGTGAGGGAGATCAACCCCAAGTCGTAGTTCATGTGGGGATGCATGACATAGGAAGGTTAAGGGAAGGGGATATTAAGCAGAAATTTATGGAGTTGGGGTGGAAACTTAAGGCCAAGTTGGACAGGGTGGTTATCTCGGGACTCTTGCCTGTGCCACGGGATAGTTTAGAGCGGAACAGAAAGAGGGAAAGTTTGAACTCGTGGCTGAGGGGATGGTGCAGGAGGGAGGGGTTCAGGTTCTTGAGCAATTGGGGCTCATTCTGGGGAAGGTGGGACCTCTACAGGAGTGATGGTCTACACCTGAATCAGAGGGGGACCAATATCCTGGGGGGTAAATTTGCAAAGGCTATGCAGGGGGGTTTAAACTGATTCAGAGGGGGGTGGGATCCTGAGTAGTGGGGGTGAAAGTGAGGAGGGCATAGATGGGGACTGCAATGCACGGCATCGTGGGGGTGAAGCGGAGCAGGATTTGAAATGTGTATACTTTAATGCGAGGAGTATTCGCAATAAAGTGGATGAACTTGCAGCATGGATCAGTACCTGGGACTTTGATGTAGTGGCCATTTCAGAGACATGGATAGAGCAGGGTCAGGAATGGTTGTTGCAGGTTCCGGGGTTCAAATGCTTCAGTAGGAGTACAGAAGGAGGTAGAAGGGGGGGAGGGGTAGCATTATTAGTTAAGGATTGCATCACGGTGTCAGAGAGGAACTTTGATGAGGACTTGTCAGTTGAGGTAGTATGGGCTGAGGTTAGAAATAGGAGAGGAGAGGGCACCCTGTTGGGAGTCTTTTATAGACCTCCGAAAAGTTCTAGAGAGGTTGAGGAAAGGATTGCGGAGACAATCCTGGATAGGAGTGAAAGTAATAGGGTAATTGTTATGGGGGACTTTAACTTTACTAATATTGATTGGAATAGCTATAGCTCTAGCTCATTAGAAGGGTCAGTTTTTGTACAAAGCGTGCAGGAAGGTTTTTTGACTCAGTCTGTTGATAGGCCAACTAGAGGTGAGGCTATATTGGATTTGGTGCTGGGAAATGAGCCAGACCAGGTGCTAGACTTGGAAGTTGGTGTGCATTTTGGTGATAGTGACCACAATTCGGTTACGTTCACCTTAGTGATGGAAAGGGATAGGCATGAACCTCAGGTCAGTAGTTTTAGCTGGGGGAAGGGTAATTATGAGGCTATTAGGAGAGAATTAGGAAGCACAGGTTGGACTAGGAGACTACAGGGTCTCGGAACATCCGAAATGTGGAGTTTTTTCAAGGAGCAGCTACTGCGAGTCCTTGATATGTATGTCCCTGTCAGGCAAGGAGGAATTGGTTGAGCTAGGGAACATAAGAACATAAGAAATAGGAGCAGGAGTAGGCCATCTGGCCCCTCGAGCCTGCCCCGCCATTCAATAAGATCATGGCTGATCTGTCGTGACTCAGCTCCACCTTCCCGCCCTCTCCCCATAACCCTTAATCCCTTCTCTTATCAAAAACCCATCAACCCGTTTCTTAAAAATATTTAGCGAGGCAGCCTCCACCACTTCAACGGGCAGAGAATTCCAGAGATTCACCACCCTTTGAGTGAAGAAGTTCCTCCTCAACTCTGTTCTAAACCGCCCCCCCCTTTATCTTGAGGCTGTGCCCCCTAGTCCTACTGTCTTTTTTGAGCGGGAACAGTCTCTCCACCTCTATCCTATCCATCCCATTCATCATCTTATACGTCTCAATGAGATCTCCCCTCATTCTTCTAAACTCTAACGAGTACAAGCCTAGTTTATTCAGCCTCTCCTCATAGCTCAATCCCCTCAACTCCGGTATCAGCCGAGTAAACCTCCTCTGCACTCCCTCCAGGGCCAAAACATCCTTGCGCAGGTGCGGCGCCCAAAACTGCACACAGTACTCCAGCTGCGGCCTCACCAATGCCCTATACAGCTGCAGCAAGACCTCCCTACTTTTATATTCAATCCCCCTCGCTATGAAGGCCAGCATCCCATTCGCCTTCCTGACCACCTGCTGCACCTGCAAGCTGGGTTTTTGCGACTCATGCACAAGGACCCCGAGGTCCCTCTGCACCGTCGCCTGCTGCAGTTTTTCGCCCCGTAAGTAATAGTCCTTCCTACCATTCCTCCTACCAAAGTGGACAACCTCACACTTGCCAACATTAAATTCCATTTGCCATTTCCTGGCCCATTCGCCCAGCCTATCTAGATCCTTCTGCAGACTCTCCACACCCTCCGCACAATTTGCCTTTCCCCCAATCTTGGTGTCATCAGCAAATTTCGACACCCTGCACTCGGTTCCCTCCTCCAGATCATCTATATAAATGGTAAATAGCTGAGGCCCCAGCACCGACCCCTGGGGCACCCCACTAGTCACCAACCGCCAATCCGAATAGCATCCATTGACCCCCACTCTCTGCCTCCTATTTGACAACCAATCCTCTATCCACGCTAACACCCTACCCCCAACTCCATGTCCCCTGACCTTCTGCAATAACCTCTTGTGAGGTACCTTGTCAAACGCCTTCTGAAAATCCAGAAAGACCACATCCACCGGCTCTCCTCCATCCACTGCCCTAGACACATCCTCATAGAACTCCAGTAAATTTGTCAGACACGACTTCCCTTTAATGAAACCGTGTTGCGTCCGCCCTATCAAGCAATTCCCCTCAAGATGCCTCGCTATTTCCTCCTTAATGACGGTTTCTAACATTTTACCTACCACAGACGTTAAACTAACCGGCCTATAATTCCCCGCCTTTTGCCTGCCACCCTTCTTAAACAACGGCGTAACATTAGCCGTTTTCCAATCTTCCGGCACTTCCCCGGAATCCAGCGACGTCTGGAAAATAACCACCAAGGCATCCACTATCACCTCCGCCATTTCTTTCAGAACCCTCGGATGCATTCCATCCGGTCCTGGGGACTTGTCCACAATCAGCCCCTCCAGTCTGTCGAGCACCACCTCTCTAGTAACAGTAATGTCATTAAGACCCTCCATTCCTACCACCTTTCCATCGCTAACACCCGGCAAATTATTCACGTCCTCCTCCGTGAAGACAGAAACAAAGAAGTTATTCAAGACCTTAGCCATATCCCTATCCCCTACCACTAGCTCCCCTTTCTCATCCTCTAAAGGACCAACGTTTACCCTAGCCAGCCTCTTCCTTTTTATATATTTATAAAAACTCTTGCTATCCTTTTTTATATTAAGTGCTAGCCCAGCCTCATAGCTTCTCCTACCCTCCTTTATCAATTTCTTTGTCAATCTTTGTTGACATTTAAACCTTTCCCAATCCTCTTCTCGCCCACTGCTCTTAGCTACTCTAAACTCCTCCGCTTTTAATTTAACACTTGGTACACTAGGAAAGTTGATTCACTGGTTAAAAAGAAAAAGGAGGCTTATGTCCGGATGAGACTTGAGGGCTCAGGTAGTGCACTAGAAAGCTTTAGATTGGCTAGGAGGGAGTTAAAGAGAGAGTTAAGAAGGGCTAAAAGAGGACATGAGAAGACTTTGGCTGACAGGATTAAGGAGAATCCTAAGGCGTTCTATAGATATGTTAAGAACAGAAGGTTGGTTAGGGCAAGATTAGGGCCAGTTAGAGACAGCAGTGGGAATTTGTGTGTGGAACCGGAAGAGATTGGAGAGGCATTGAACCAATATTTCTCTTCGGTGTTCACACAGGGGGACATAAATGTAGCTGTGGAGAACACTGGGTTACAGGGCTGTAAACTGGACAGTATTGCAGTTGATAAGGAGGATGTGCTAGATATTCTTGAGGGTTTGAAAATAGATAAGTCCCCTGGGCCAGACGGGATTTACCCTAGGATTCTCTGGGAGGCAAGAGAGGAGATTGCAGAGCCTCTGGCTCTGATCTTCAGGTCGTCGTTGGTCACTGGTATAGTGCCAGAAGATTGGATGTTAGCGAATGTTGTCCCATTGTTTAAGAAGGGGAACAGAGACTTCCCCAGGAATTATAGACCGGTGAGTCTTACTTCTGTTGTGGGCAAGGTTTTAGAAAAAATTAATAGGGATAGGATTTATAGTTATTTGGAGAGTAATGAATTGATTGGAGATAGTCAGCATGGTTTTGTGGCGGGTAGGTCGTGCCTTACTAACCTTATTGAGTTTTTTGAGAAAGTGACCAAAGAGGTGGATGGGGGTAAGGCAGTTGACGTGGTATATATGGACTTTAGTAAGGCATTTGATAAGGTTCACCATGGAAGGCTTCTGCAGAAAATGCAGATGTATGGGATTGAGGGTGATTTAGGAAATTGGATCAGGAATTGGCTGGCGGATAGGAGACAGAGGGTGGTGGTTGATGGTAAGTATTCGTCATGGAGTTCAGTTACGAGTGGTGTGCCTCAGGGATCTGTTTTGGGGCCACTGCTGTTTGTAATTTTTATAAATGATCTGGATGAGGGTATAGTTGGGTGGATTAGTAAATTTGCTGATGGCACCAAAGTCGGAGGTGTGGTAGATAGTGAGGAAGGGTGTCTTAGTTTACAGGGAGACTTGGACAAGTTGCAGAGCTGGGCCGAGAGGTGGCGGATGGAGTTTAATGTGGAAAAGTGTGAGGTTATTCACTTTGGCAGGAATAATGGATGTGTAGAGTATAGGGCTAACGGTAGGACTCTGAATAGCGTGGATGAACAGAGGGATCTAGGTGTATGTGTACATCGATCCCTGAAAGTTGGGAATCAGGTAGATAGGGTTGTTAGGAAGGCATACGGTGTCTTGGCGTTTATTGGTAGGGGGATTGAATTTAGGAGCCGCAGCGTCATGTTGCAACTGTACAAAACTCTGGTGCGGCCGCACTTGGAGTATTGTGTGCAGTTCTGGTCCCCACATTACAGGAAGGATGTGGAGGCTTTGGAGAGGGTGCAGAGGAGGTTTATCAGGATGTTGCCTGGTATGGAGGGGAGGTCCTATGAGGAGAGACTGAGGGATTTGAGGTTGTTTTCGTTAGAAAGAAGGTGGCTAAGAGGGGACCTTATTGAAACATATAAGATGATTAGAGGTTTAGATAGGGTGGACAGTGATAGCCTTTTTCCTTGGATGGAGAAAGCTAGCACGAGGGGGCATAGCTTTAAATTAAGGGGTGGTAGTTATAGGACGGATGACAGGGGTAGGTTCTTTACCCAGAGGGTGGTGAGGGATTCGAATGTCCTATCTGCTGCAGTTGTAAATGCACCTAGTTTGGGGGCGTTTAAGAGATCCGTGGATAGGTTTATGGATGGAAAGGGTTTGGTTTAGGTTAGAGGGTCATTGCTTTTTAACTGGTCGGCGCAACATCGTGGGCCGAAGGGCCTGTTCTGTGCTGTAATGTTCTATGTTCTATGAACATGTCCCTACCTACTAGGTTCACCTACAACCCTCTGTCTTACTAAGTTCCATCTACTTATCCAAAAGTCTCTTAAAAGACCCTATCAAATCCGCCTCCACCATCATTGCTGGCAGCCGATTCCATGCACCCACCACCTCTGAGTGAAAAACTTACCCCTGATATCTCCTCTGTACCTACTCCCCAGCACCCTAAACCTGTGACCTCTTGTGGCAACCATTTCAGCCCTGGGAAAAAGCCTCTGAGAATCCACTTGATCAATACCTCTCATCATTTTATACACCTTTATCAGATCACCCTTCATCCTTCCTCTCTCCAAGGAGAAAAGACCGACTTCTCTCAACCTATCCTCATAAGGCATGCCACCCAATCCAGGCAACATCCTTGTAAATCTTTTCTGCACCCTTTCTACGGCTTCCACATCCTTCCTGTCATGAGGCGACCAGAACTAAGCACAGTACTCCAAGTGGAGTCTGACCAGGGTCTTATACAGCTGCAGCATTATCTCCCGACTCCTAAGCTCAATTCCTCGATTGATGAATGCCAGTACACCATACACCTTCTTAACCTCTACCTACGCAGCTGCTTTGAACGTCCTATGAATTTGGACCCCAAGATCCTTCTGATCTTCCACACTGCCAAGAGTCTTACCCTTAATATTATATTCTGTCATCCTATCAGACCTGCCAAAATGAATCACCACTCCACTGGTGACTGACCTCCATGCAGAAAAAGACCCATCTACAACCACTCTTTGCCTTCTGTGGGCAAGCCAGTTCTGAATCCACAAAGCAATGTCCCCTTGGATCCCATGCCCCCTCACTTTCTCAATAAGCCTTGCATGGGGCACCTTATTAAACACCTTGATGAAGTCCATATAAACTACATCTACTGCTCTGCCTTCGTCAATGTGTTTCAACACATTCTCAAAAAATTCAATCAGGCTTGTAAGGCATGATCTGCCTTTCACAAAGCCATGCTGACTATTCTTGATCATACTATTCCTCTCCAAATGTTCATAAATCCTGCCTGTCAGGATCCTCTCCATCAACTTATCAACCATTGAGGTTAGACTCACTGGTCTATAATTTCCAGGGCTATCTATTCTCCCTTCCTTGCATAAAGGAACCACATATGCAATCCTCCAGAACCTCTCCTGTCTCCATTGATGAAGCGAAGCTCACCACCAGAGGCTCAGCAATCTCTTCCCTTGCCTCCCACAGTAACCTGGGCTACATCCCATCTGGTCCCGGCAACTTATCTAACTTGACGCTTTTCAAAAGCTCCAACACATCCTCTTTCTTAACGTCTTCATGCTCAAGCTTTTCAGTCTGCCTCAAGCCTGCACTACAACCACGAAGATCCTTTTCCACCGTGAATAATGAAGTAAAGTATTCATTGAGTACCTCTGCTATTTCTACCTTTTCTATATAAACTTTCCCACTGTCACACTTGATAGGTCCTATTCTTTCACGTCTTATCCTCTTGCTCTTCACATACTCGTAGAATGCCTTGGGGTTCTTCCCCAGTTGGGGAACCAATTGGGGTTCTTCCCCAGGACAATCTTATATTGATGACATATAGTTTTCCTTTTCTGTACGAGTGAACATTGTGTACATACTAAATTGATCAAAAGCCTTTACAATTTTAAAGACCTCAATTAGGTATCCCTCAGCCTTCTTCTAAGTTCAAGAGAAGAGAGACCCAGCTCATTTAACCTTCCCTGATATTGTTACCCATTTTTGGTTTCATTTTTGTGAATCTTATCTTCAACTTTTCCAGGCATATTTATGAGATAGTGAGCAGTACAACATGCAGTACTCTAAATGTGACCCACCAATATTTCATACAGGTTCAGCATAACTTCCCCCTTTCAATTCTATCCCTACAGAAGTAAAACCTAGTGTTTTTTTATATGACCTTGCTAACCTGTGGTACAACTTTTAGTGATTTACTTATTAGTCCATTTTGCAAGTTTATTAATGTATTCCTGTAATTTGTTAGTTCCTCCTTGGTATTGACTATCCCCCTAATTTGGTGTCATCAGCAAATTCAGAAATTGTGATTTTGATTCCAAAGTCCAAATTGTTAATGTAAACAGTGATTTCTGCACTTATTTGTGGATTACCACTTCCCACCTTCCGTCACTTTGAAAAAATATTTTTGACTCCACTTTATGCTTTCTGTCTTGAAGGTAGAAACATAGAAACTAGAAGCACGAGGAGGCCATTCAGCTCTTCAAGGCTGTTCCACTATTCATTTTTGATCATGGCTAATCATCAAATTCAATATTCTGATCCCTCGTTGCCCCCATATCCTTTGATACCTTTAGCCCCAAGAGCTACATCTATAGAAACGTAATAAATCTTTGAAGGATCTTTTTCCAAAATCCCGGACTCTCCAGTGGGAAAAGCCACAATTGCTGTTGGTGGCTCCAACAAAAAATCCCTTACCAAAGTCCTTTTATTTATAAACTCTAGTAGTAGTACACAGAGTATTATCAGTTAGCAGTCAACCCTTGGGGGGTGTCAGAGGAACTCAGACTTTTGGTACAGTACAAGGCAAAGACTCCCTGATTGGGCCATCAATTGGATCCTTAATCAGGGAGTTCAAACCCCAATAGGCCAACTTCAATGGCCTGATTGAAGTCATTCCATGAAGCAACTAAAGATAGTTGGAAATCCATTCTGCCACATTCTCTGGCTTTATTCATTACATATTATATGGAGCATCTTATCAAAGGCCTTTAAAGAATCCAGATAAATTACATCTACTGCATAACTTGGTCTACTCTCCCTGTTACCTCCTCCAAAACTTCAAAAAGATTAGTCAAGCCTGAACGTAAAGAGAACAGGACAGGTGAAGTTAGGAAAGAATGAAGAAAAAAATAACATTGATGGCAAGGGAATAGGTAAATGTAGAAAATGGAAGTCCAAAAACTTGCTTAAATTTGAAGTGAGAGAAACTCATATTAAAAAAGTCTGTAAAGCCGTGCAGGCAAGGTCTGCTATGAAACAGGAAGTGGATACAATCATGCATTGGGAATAGTCAAACATAATAGAGATTACTGAGATAGGGCTAAAGAAAAATCAGGACTGCGGACTAAACACTGCAGGTTAAACATACTAAACAGAGAGAAAACAGAGACAAGGTAGCCATACTTATTTGGGATAACACAATGGCAGCAGGATAAAAGAATGCAGCAATCAGCAAGACAAAAATCAAATTTATTGGATAGAAATAAAAGATCAATCACATTGCCTACAAACCACTTAACAGAAAGTTTAAAGTTTATTTATTATAGTCACAAGTAGGCTTATATTCACAGTGCAACAAAGTCACTGAAAATCCGCTGCTCGGGCACATCGAGGGAGAGCCCAATATGGCCAGTGCAAACAGCACGTCCCCTGGACTGGGGAAACTGGGGCACCTGGAGGAAACCCATGCAGGTATGGGGAGAATGTGCATGCTCCACACAGACAGTGACACAAGCCACGAATCAAACCTGGATCTGTGGCACTGTGAGGCTGCAGTGCGAACCACTGTGCCACCATGTTACCTTAATAGTGGAACAGAGATGGAGGAGTAAATCTGCAGACAGGTTAGGAAATTGACTAAAAGACTGAATAATAATCATGGGTTAGTGGGGATTCAACTACCCGATATAAACTAAATAGAAGTGGAAGGTAAAGCGGATAAAATAATGAAACATCTGCAATCTGTACAAGACTTTAAAAAAAGCATCCATTCAAGGGCCAAGGGCCTTGTCGGCTAGGCTAACCAATTTTTAACCCTATTTATAAAACATCCAAAAGAAAAAATTCACTATCGAATTTAGTAATGGGGAATAAACCAGAGTGGATAAAACAAATATACATAGGGGAACAGATAGTCATAAGGCAAAATTTTCCCAAAATCGGCAAAGGTCAATGTGGTGAGTGGGAAAAGCAGTGTTGGAGCCACCAACAGCAATTGTGGCTTTTCCCATTGGAGAGTCCGGGATTTTGGAAAAAGATTCTCTGAGGATCAGGACATACGATGTATCCACAGTCCAAAGATGTGTGGTTTAGGTGGATTGGCCATGCTAAATTGCCCCTTAGTGTCGGGGGGAACTAGCTAGGGTAAATGCATGAGGTTATGGGGATAAGGGCCTGGGTGGCATTGTGGTTGGTGCAGACTCGATGGGCCAAATGACCTCTTTTCTCATTGTAGGGATTCTATGATTGCTAGCCTGTGATTTGTACATTCTGCCAGCAGCTTAGACAGCTGAAAATCAAACTGCCATTTTTAAAGTCATGAAATGTTCTTGGCAGACAGGATTAAGGAGAATCATAGAACCCTACAGTGCAGAAACAGGCCCTTCGGCCCATCGAGTCCGCACCGAACACAATCCCACCCAGATCCTATCCCCATATCCCTACACATTTTACCTGCTAATCCCTCTAACCTACACATCCCAGGACACTAAGGGGCAATTTTAGCATAGCCAATGAACCTAACCTGCACATCTTTGGACTGGATCCTAAGGCATTTTATTCATACGTTAGGAACAAAAGAGTTGTCAGGGAAAAAATCGGACCTCTCAGGGACAAAGGAGGGTAATTATGCTTAGAGCCCAAGGAGGTAGGGGAGATCCTAAACGAATACTTTGCATCAGTATTCACAAAGGAGAGGGACGTGTTGACTGGGAGTGACTCAGAGGGACATGTTGTCCCGTTAGATAAAATCTCCATCACAAGGGAGGAAGTGTTAGGTTTTTTAGGGAACATTAAAACTGACAAATCCCCACAGCCTGATGGCATCTAACCTAGACTGCTCAGGAAGACAAGAGATGAAATTGATGGGCCTCTGACAGAGATCTTTGTCTCTTCATTGGACACAGGTGAGGAGCGAATGTGGGACCGTTATTTAAGAAGGGTAGCAGGGATAACCCGGGTAACTATAGGCTGGTGAGCTTGACGTCCATGGTAGGGAAATTGTTAGAGAGGATTCTTAAAGATAGGATGTGTGCGCATTTAGAACTGAATAATCTCATTAGTGGTAGACAGCATGGTTTTGTACGAGGGAGGTCATGCCTCATAAATTTGGTGGAGTTTTTTGAGGAGATGCATATTGATTGGTCGACCCATGTTGGACGAGGTGGGCTCGAGGAGGAGTTCTTGGAATGCTGCCGGGATAATTTCCTTGAACAGTGTGTGTTGGAGCCGACGAGGGAGCGAGCTATCTTGGATCTGGTGCTATGTAATGAGGCGGGTAGAATTAGGGACCTTGCGGTGAAGGATCCTCTTGGAGAGAGTGATCATTGTATGGTGGAGTTTCTGGTGCAGATGGAGGAGGAGAAAGTGGGTTCCCAGACATGCGTCCTTTGTTTGAATAGAGGGGAGTATGGTAGGATGAGAGAAGAATTGGCGAATGTGGACTGGGGGAACGCGTTGGAAGGTAGGTCTGCTGAGGAGCAGTGGAGGATCTTTAAGGAGATCTTTCTTGGTGCTCAGCAGAAATTTATTCCGATGGTTAAAAAGGACAGTAGGAGGAGAGGTAATAAGCCGTGGATAACGAAGGAGGTGAAGGAAAGTGTTAAATTAAAAGCGGAGGAGTTTAGAGTAGCTAAGAGCAGTGGGCGAGAAGAGGATTGGGAAAGGTTTAAATGTCAACAAAGATTGACAAAGAAATTGATAAAGGAGGGTAGGAGAAGCTATGAGGCTGGGCTAGCACTGAATATAAAAAAGGATAGCAAGAGTTTTTATAAATATATAAAAAGGAAGAGGCTGGCTAGGATAAACGTTGGTCCTTTAGAGGATGAGAAAGGGGAGCTAGTGGTAGGGGATAGGGATATGGCTAAGGTCTTGAATAACTTCTTTGTTTCTGTCTTCACGGAGGAGGACGTGAATAATTTGCCGGGTGTTAGCGATGGAAAGGTGGTAGGAATGGAGGGTCTTAATGACATTACTGTTACTAGAGAGGTGGTGCTCGACAGACTGGAGGGGCTGATTGTGGACAAGTCCCCAGGACCGGATGGAATGCATCCGAGGGTTCTGAAAGAAATGGCAGAGGTGATAGTGGATGCCTTGGTGGTTATTTTCCAGACGTCGCTGGATTCCGGGGAAGTGCCGGAAGATTGGAAAACGGCTAATGTTACGCCGTTGTTTAAGAAGGGTGGCAGGCAAAAGGCGGGGAATTATAGGCCGGTTAGTTTAACGTCTGTGGTAGGTAAAATGTTAGAAACCGTCATTAAGGAGGAAATAGCGAGGCATCTTGAGGGGAATTGCTTGATAGGGCGGACGCAACACGGTTTCATTAAAGGGAAGTCGTGTCTGACAAATTTACTGGAGTTCTATGAGGATGTGTCTAGGGCAGTGGATGGAGGAGAGCCGGTGGATGTGGTCTTTCTGGATTTTCAGAAGGCGTTTGACAAGGTACCTCACAAGAGGTTATTGCAGAAGGTCAGGGGACATGGAGTTGGGGGTAGGGTGTTAGCGTGGATAGAGGATTGGTTGTCAAATAGGAGGCAGAGAGTGGGGGTCAATGGATGCTATTCGGATTGGCGGTTGGTGACTAGTGGGGTGCCCCAGGGGTCGGTGCTGGGGCCTCAGCTATTTACCATTTATATAGATGATCTGGAGGAGGGAACCGAGTGCAGGGTGTCGAAATTTGCTGATGACACCAAGATTGGGGGAAAGGCAAATTGTGCGGAGGGTGTGGAGAGTCTGCAGAAGGATCTAGATAGGCTGGGCGAATGGGCCAGGAAATGGCAAATGGAATTTAATGTTGGCAAGTGTGAGGTTGTCCACTTTGGTAGGAGGAATGGTAGGAAGGACTATTACTTACGGGGCGAAAAACTGCAGCAGGCGACGGTGCAGAGGGACCTCGGGGTCCTTGTGCATGAGTCGCAAAAACCCAGCTTGCAGGTGCAGCAGGTGGTCAGGAAGGCGAATGGGATGCTGGCCTTCATAGCGAAGGGGATTGAATATAAAAGTAGGGAGGTCTTGCTGCAGCTGTATAGGGCATTGGTGAGGCCGCAGCTGGAGTACTGTGTGCAGTTTTGGGCGCCGCACCTGCGCAAGGATGTTTTGGCCCTGGAGGGAGTGCAGAGGAGGTTTACTCGGCTGATACCGGAGTTGAGGGGATTGAGCTATGAGGAGAGGCTGAATAAACTAGGCTTGTACTCGTTAGAGTTTAGAAGAATGAGGGGAGATCTCATTGAGACGTATAAGATGATGAATGGGATGGATAGGATAGAGGTGGAGAGACTGTTCCCGCTCAAAAAAGACAGTAGGACTAGGGGGCACAGCCTCAAGATAAAGGGGGGGCGGTTTAGAACAGAGTTGAGGAGGAACTTCTTCACTCAACGGGTGGTGAATCTCTGGAATTCTCTGCCCGTTGAAGTGGTGGAGGCTGCCTCGCTAAATATTTTTAAGAAACGGGTTGATGGGTTTTTGATAAGAGAAGGGATTAAGGGTTATGGGGAGAGGGCGGGAAGGTGGAGCTGAGTCACGACAGATCAGCCATGATCTTATTGAATGGCGGGGCAGGCTCGAAGGGCCAGATGGCCTACTCCTGCTCCTATTTCTTATGTTCTTATGTTCTTAGATGACAAAAACGGTTGACGAGGGTACAGCCGTGGATGTCATCTATATGGATTTTAGTAAAGTGTTTGACAAAGGCCCTCATGGCAGTTTGGTGCAAAAGGTTAAATCTCATGGGATAAAAGGAGAGGTGGCTAGATGGGTAGAGAACTGGCTTGGCTACAGGAGACAGAGGGTAGTAGTGGAAGGGTCTTTTTCCAGCTGGAGGTCTGTGACCATTGGTGTTCATGATGTGGGTATGCCGGTATTGGATAATATTATCAAATAAATCGGTTGGACTAAAACCTGGTGTTGTCAGACTTTTTACCAGTGGTGTTCCGCAGGGCTCTGTACTGGGACTTTTGCTATTTGTGATATATATAAATGATCTGGAAGAAGGTGTAACTGGAGTGATCAGTAAGTTTGTGGATGACACGAAGATGGCTGGACTTGCGGATAGCTATAAACATTGTCAAGGAATAGAACAGGATATAGATAGGCTGAAAAATTGGGCGAAGAAATGGCAGGTGGAATTTAATCCAGATAAATGCAAAGTGATGCATTTTAGTAGTACTAATGTAGGGGGGAGCTGTACCATAAATGGCAGAACCATCAAAAGTATAGACGCACAGAGGGACCTGGGCGTGCAAGTCCATACATCCTTAAAGGTGGCAGCACAGGTGGAGAAGGTGGTGAAGAAGGCATATAGCATGCTTGCCTTTATAGGATGGGGTATAGAGTATAAAAACTGGAGTCTGATGTTACAGCTGTATAGAACGTTGGTTAGGCCACATTTGGAGTACTGTGTCCATTTCTGGTCGCCGTACTACCAGAAGGACGTGGAGGCTTTGGAGAGAGTACAGAAAAGGTTTACCAGGATGTTGCCTGGTATGGAGGGTCTTAGCTATGAGGAGAGATTGGGTAAACTGGGGTTGTTCTCCCTGGAAAGACAGAGAATGAGGGGAGACCAAATAAAAGTGTATAAAATTATGAGGGCTACAGTTAGGGTGAACAGTGGGAAGCTTTTTCCTAGGTCGGAGGTGACAAACACGAGGGGTCACAGGTTCAAGGTGAGGGGGGTGAGATACCCCATCCTATAAAGGCAAGCATGCTATATGCCTTCTTCACCACCTTCTCCACCTGTGCTGCCACCTTTAAGGATGTATGGACTTGCACGCCCAGGTCCCTCTGTGCGTCTATACTTTTGATGGTTCTGCCATTTATTTAACTCAGATATCAGAGGGACATATTTTACACAGAGGGTGGTGGGGGCCTGAAATGCACTGGGTGGTGGAGGCGGACACGCTGGGATCGGTTAAGATTTATCTGGATAGTCACATGAGCAGACTGGGAATGGGGGGATACAGAAGAATGGTCTAGTTGGACCAATGAGTGGCACAGGCTTGGAGGACCGAAAGACCTGTTTCCTGTGCTGTACTGTTCCTTATTCTTTGTTCTAAAGACTGCCCCAGTACAGAGTGAGGAAAGCAATTCACTCTGAAACCCTCTCCAGTACTGTCTGGCTACTACCAAGGGGCTCTGCCTGGGATAGTGCCTGTGCAGTACTATTGGGCAATGCGGAGGCATCACTCTATTTCCCTTGAGCTCTGCATTTTGTCTGAGTTCCCCGGTAGGTTGCACACCTTCAGAGATTCAGGGCTCTATTTCACCATTTTGATTCTAAGTGCTGGGCGGACTTGAAACTGGAAGTGTTTCAGGTCTGACTTTTAGATCCGTTCAGAGGTTCCTCCATTTGCACTTTACCTGCAAAAATATCAGTGAATCCAAATTGCGCTGTAGAAGCCTGCGGGTGGAGCTGAACGTGCCCGAAACCCTGCAGCTCCAATTGGAGCACATGTGCAAAAATATAGATTGCTGCTCCCCTGCCACATCCCTCAGGCTGGATAATGCCTCCTCCAGCCCCCACAGACATTGCCCCATCCCCACAACATTATTGACACCCTTACCCCCAACACCCTGACCACCCAGACCAATCACAGGCCTCTCCCCTCTTCCCCTCCTCCCCTCAGGCAGAATAGCAGTGGACCCCCCTTCCTTTCCACTGATCTCAGGCAGAGTGGCAGCAGATCCCAGTTCTCTCCTCTGACCACCCCCCCCATCCCACAAATGATCTCAAGCAGAGAGCCATCGGATGCTGAGCATTTACGTCCTCACTAACTGGAACGCCCGAATCGGACTTCTATGGAGCATGTCTGTTTCATGCTAATCCTGAATGGGCGAATGCAGTGGTAAAGGGGAAAGTGCTGGTAACGTTGGGCGTGCAGCTCATTAAGTCAATTGAAATGCAAACAAATGCATTTAAGTGGCTATTGCGCCCATTTCAGGCGCGGGCCCGATTGCAGCCATTCTTGGGCCTTGGTAAAGGGGCAACCGGCACGGATTGCAACAGGACCTTGGTCAATTAGGCAAGTACAAAGAACAAAGAAAATTACAGCACAGGAACAGGCCCTTCGACCCTCCAAGCCTGCACCGGCCATGCTGCCCAACTTAACTAAAACCCACTACACTTCCGGGCACCATATCCATTTATTCCCATCATTTCCATGTATTTGTCAAGATGCCTCTTAAAAGTCAGTACTGTATCGCTTCCACTACCTCCCCCAGCAGCGAGTTCCAGGCACCCACAACCCTCTGTGTAAAAAATCTGCCTTGTACATCTCTTTTAAACCTTACCCCTCGAACCTTAAACCTGTGCCCCCTAGTAATTGACTCTTCCACCCTGGAAAAATGTTTCTGACTATCCACTGTATTCATGCCTCTTATAATCTTGTAGACTTCTATCAGGTCGCCCCTCAATCTTCATCGTTCCAGTGAGAACAAACCAAGTTTCTCCAACCTCTCCTCATAGCTAATGCCCTCCATACCAGGCAACATCCTGGTAAATCTTTTCTGTACCCTCTCCAAAGCCTCCACATCCTTCTGATAATATGTCTACTCGAATTGAACATTATGTTCCAAGTGCGGTCTAAGATTCTGTAGAGCTGCAATATGACTTGCCAATTTTTAAACTCAATGCCCCGGCCGATGAAATCAAAAATGCATGTGTCTTCTTGACCACTTCACGTGCTCACTGTGTAAGTGACCTGTGTACTTGTACGCCCAGATCCCTTTGCCCATCAATACTCTCAAGGGTTTTGCCAATTGTGCTGACAAATGGCAGATGGAGTTTAATTTAGATAAATGTGAGGTGATGCATTTTGGTAGACTAAACCAAGGCAGCATTTACTCAATTAATGATAGGGCATTGGGGAGACTTACAGAATAAAGAGACCTAAGGGTACAGGTTCATAGCTCCTTGAAAGTGGAGTCACAGGTGGACAGAGTGGTGAAGAAGGCATTCAGCATGCTTGGTTTCAATTGGTTAGAACATTGAATACAGGAGTTGGGATGTTTGGTTGAAGTTGTACAAGACTTGGGAAGACCACACTTGGAATTCTGTGTACAGTTCTGGTCACCCTATTATAGAAAGGATATTATTAAACTAGAAAGAGTGTAGAAAAAGTTTTACTAGGATGCTTTCAGGACTTGATGGTTTGATTTATAAGGAGAGGCTGGACAGACTGGGACTTTTTTCCTCCGGACCGTAGGATGCTGAGGGGTGATCTTCTAGAGGTCTATAAAATAATGAGGGGCATAGGTCAGCTAGATAGTCAATATCTTTTCTTAAAGGCCGGGGAGTCTAAAACTAGAAGGCATTTGTTTAAGGTAAGAAGGAAGAGATACAAAAGTGTCCAGAAAGGCAATATTTTCACACAGAGGGTGGTGAGTGTCTAGAACAAGCTGCCAGAGGTAGTAGTAGAGGTGGGTATAATTTTGTCTTTTAAACAGTGTCTTTGGACAGTTACATTGGATAAGGGTGGCTATTGAGGGATATGGGGCAAATGCAGGCAATTGGGACTAGCTTAGTGGTTAAAAAAAAGGGGTGGCATGTACAAGTTAGGCTAAAGGGCCTGTTTTGTGCCTTGGGGATTTTCACAGTAAAATCCCCAAGGCAGTGTGAATATAAGCCTACACACGACTAATAAATAAACTTTTACTTTTTTCCATGCTGTAAACCTCTATGACTCTATGAGGTACAGAACTACCATTTGTTACTAAGGCACTACATAATTCAAAGATTTATAAATGGCATTCGAGAACAAAAAACAGAACGAATAAGAAGGAGGTAGATGCAAATCAAGGAACAACAACAAGCATCGACCTAGAATAACAAGTACCAATCAGGAGAAAATCATTACGAGCCAAAATGAAATAAAAAAAGAGCAAAGCAGTAGGGACTGGATAAGATACCAACAGATGTTTTAAAAGTTTATTTATTAGTGTCACAAGTAGGGCTACAATTAATACTACAATAAAGGTATTGTGAAATACCCCATGTCGCCACATTCTGGCATCTGTTTGGGTCAATGCACCTCACCTAACATACATATGGACTTTCTGGATGAGTTTAGGGTCAAGGCCCTGAACAAGTTACTCAGTTGTACTATTATAAGAAAGAAAACTCCAAGGGCATGGAGGCACAACATTTTGGCACCAATATTCAAGATTATATAAAAAAAAACAAGGAATTAAATTCCTGCCACAAGCTTCAAGATATGGAACAGAGTTATGGATATGAGACTGAAAAAAGTTGGAAATAAAGGAAGGTCAGTTCAAATTCATGCTCAATCAAGGCTGCCATTCTTGTTTGAGGCAAGTGGTGCAGAAATATTTGATGATCAATGTAGCTTGAAGACTTATGATCGATTCCTAGGGAGAAAGTCTGGAGATGGGTTCATGCAGACTTTGAAAAGTATGTAGAACTACTGTATGACATGTACAAGGAGTCCAGGTAAGAGTAAGAAGCAACAGGTTGGATTGGGAGGTGGCGGTGCAAAGGTAGGGAGAAAGGGTGTGTGTGTGGTGAGAATTTTGAAGCTAAACGTTATGTGGCATTGCATCAGGGATCAGCACTGAGCCCTTTGTCTTCTTGATTTTCAGACGTGTTCTAACTCAATAAATGAGACAAGAAATGCCACAATCATTGACGTTTGCAGAAAATAGTGAGCTACATGGTGATAGGAACATAGAAACATAGAAAAACTACAGCACAATACAGGCTGTTTGGCCTACAAAGTTGTGCCGAACATGTCCCCACCTTAGAGATTACTAGGCTTACCTATAACCATCTATTTTACTAAGTTCCACGTACTTATCTAAAAGTCTCTTAAAAGACCATATCGAATCCACCTCCATCAACATTGCCGGCAGCCCATTCCACACACCCACCACTGTCTGAGTGAAAAACTTACCCCTGACATCTCCCCTGTACCTACACCTCAGCACCTTAAACCTGATGAGAAAACCTAACAAAGTATCTGGAGAACTTCAGAAAAGCATTATAAGACAAAGGCAGCATAGTGGCACAGTGGTTAGCACTGCTGCCCCACAGTTCCAGAGACCAGGGTTCAATTCCAACCTTGGGTCACTATCTGTGTGTAGTTTGCACATTCTCCGCATGTCTGCGTGGGTTTTCCTCTGGGTGCTCCGGTTTCCTCCCACAGTCCAAAAGCATGCAGGTTAGGTGCATTGGCCAGGTTAGAGGAATTGGTGGGATAAATATGTAGGGTTAGGGGGATGGGAGTCTAGGTGTCAGTGCAGACTCATTGGCTGAATAGTTCTTCTACACTGTAGAGTTTCTTTGATTCTACAATGGTATGAAGATCAGTAGACCAAAGACCCAATGTTAATTTGAACCTCAGGAAGAGGATCGGAGTGAAGGTATCAAGATTTAAGGTAAAGACTTGGAGAAAGTGAGGAGTTTCAAGAATCTGGGTCAATGGCGAAAGAAGATGGGCATGAGGGAATGGATATTGAGCAATAAATTAGTTCTAGTAGAAATGGTGGCAGTGCAATGGAGGAAAGTGTTGCTGAAACTGAAAGAAAGAATCTACAAGACACTTGTGAGACTGCTTGGTTAACATTAAAAAGAGAGGAACAAGGACTGGATATTGATTAGATGTCATTGCTGAGATGGATGTGTGGAGTAACAAGAAATAATAAAATGAGGAACCAGCACAGCAGAAAGTCAGTGAAGATTGTGGGAACATTGAAGAAAATAACCAGGAAGAGATTGAAATGTTATGGTCATCTGGTACACAGAGAGAGAGAGAGAGAGAGAGAGAGGAAATATGTAAATGATGGGCTTGCCAGGAAGGAGAGGAATGTCTAAGATTAAATGGAAAGACACAGCGGTGACAGACTTAAATGCAGTGGGATTGGAAGAGGAATGATGACTGATAAGAAGGATAGGAACAGAATGATCAACCAGCATAGTGGTGATGTCAAGGAAAATACAAGATAAAGAATAGGGAAAAGTAAAAAATGGCTTGCTACAATTCTGTTTGGGACTGTGAACATATAAAAATAAGTTGGATCACTCCATGATTAATCAACGGAATGCCACACCAAGATTTCTCATTTTTAAACAAAATATATTGTTGATAACAAATTAAAGCAAGCACTATTAACTTAATACTATTGTTTATAATTGTATGAACTGTGAACTCAGTTCTACTTCTTAGGTCTATCTTAAGAATTCTCTTCAACACTCTAACAGCCTCGTAAGTTCATTCACTTCCAAAGGGAACAACCCAAAGATATCCTACAATTCTCTGGAATTCAGCTTAATTCCCTTCAGTGTTCCAGCTATTTTTAAAGATTAGACTTTATTGGGATCATTCCACCAGTTTTCTGGCTAAAAATACCCCTAACTTTTAATACCTCACCTATGTATGAGTCAGTCCTTTGTTCTGTTTGCTGATATATGGGAAACTCCTTTCTCATAACCTTCCAAGCTAACACTGCTACTTTCTGTCACAACACTCTCTGAGGAGCACTGGGGATTTGTCCATCTAGTTTCAAACTAGGCAAGTCTTCCAACTTCATCCCCCTTATGAATTCCAAACTGAGATTGAGCCCCAATCCACCCATTATACCATGAAGGATAAAGTTAATATTTTCTCTGCTTACATGCAGGCCTAACAATAATTTATTCATAGATATTTCCTCTCAATGATATGCAGTTTGCATCAAACCAAAATTGCAATTGCTTTCTGTGAGCAAAACCAAGCTAAGTGCAACTAAAGGGCCTGACAGCCCATCTTCATGACAATGTGGCATGCTTTGGAATGCAAATACATTATTTTATCTTCAATGCAATTTTTTGATTCTGTAACCTATATGAATAATTTAAATTGCTAATAGATGTGATTGCTCTCTCCAGAGACTCCATGGGTCCATGACAAAGCCCTCACATAAACATACATTTCACAGGGTATGAGCATCGCTGGCTGACTAGCATTTATTGCTTGTCCCTAACTGTCCTCCATTTCAGAGGGCATTTGCGAACCAACCAGAGATTTCCTAAGGATGTTAGTGAATGAAAATCGACTCATGGTCATCATCAGACTTTCGATTTCAAATTTTTGTTGCATTCAAATGTCACCATCTGCCATGGTGGGATTTGAACTAGGGTCCCCAGATCTTGTTCTGGGTCTCCAGATTACTGGTCAGGCAACAATACCACTGCCTTCTCTGACTTTATAATAGTTTCAATTCCCACCTACCCACCATGTGTACCACAAATCAAGCCAGCTCCATCTTAAAAATATCCATAGACTCTTGTCCCACCACCTTCTCAGGAAGAGAATTTCTATGATTCATGATGGGTAGCACCATGGCACAGTGGCTAGCACTGCTGCCTCACAGCATCAGAGACCTGGGTACAATTCTGGCCTTGGGTAGCTCTCAGTGTGGAACATAGAATATAGACCAGTACAGCACAGTACAGGCCCTTTGGCCCTCGATGTTGTGCCGGGCTTTGTCTAAACCCAAGATCAAGCTATCCCTCTCCCTTTCATTGTGGTCTGCTCCATGTGCACATTCTCCCTGTGTCAGCATGGGTTTCCTCTGGGTGCTCCGGTTTCCTCCCATAGTCCAAAGATGTGCAGGTTAGGTGGATTGGCCATGCTAAATTGCCCCATAGTGTCCCGAGATGTATAGGTTAGGGAGATTAGTGGGGTAGATGCGTGGGGTTGTGGGGATGCGGCGGAGGTGGGCCTTGGTGTGGCTAGCCTGGAATTCGAATTTGGTCCAGTACTGTCGCTTGACATCTTTGATGGTTCTGCGTAGAGTGTATCTGGATTCTAGTATAGGTCAGGGTCATCTGACTTGAATGCCTCAGACCTGGACTTCAGTAAGCAGTGGATATCCCTGTTCATCCATGGTTTCCAATTGGAAACACAGATTTGCTTCTTTGGCACACAGTCTTCTACACACTTACAGTCTGTTCTGATAATGGCGTACTCATTCAACTTGGTCGTTGAGTTTTTGAATATCGACGAGTCCACTGACTCCAAGCAGTCCCATAGAACATCATCAGATTCCTCGGACCAACACTGCTTTTTCGGATTCACCCGCTTCAGTTTTTGTTCATCAGCCAGGAGCAGGAGCACAACCTTGTGGTCTGATTTGCCCAAGTGTGTATGGGCAATAGAGTGGTAGGCACATGTGATGCTTGTACAACAGTGGTCATCGAAGTTGTTTGGGCTTCTGGTGGGACAGGAGACATGTTGGGAATATCTTGGTAAGACACTCTTGAGCTTCGGGTAACCTCTGATCTTCGGGTAAGCATTCTCCAAGGCGGCCTTCATGACACACGACAGCGTAGAGTCGCTGAACAGAGACTGATAGCCAAGTTCCACACACATGAGGATGGTCTCAACAGGGATCTTGGGTTCATGTCGCACTATCTGTAACCCCCGTGACTTGCCTGGGTTTGCAAAACCTCACTCACTGTACTGTCTGGAGACAATACACATTTCTTTAAACTGTGATCAGTGCTCCTTCCACTCACATTATCAGCCACTTTAAGACTTGAACAGCAGGTTAGGTGTAAGGATTCGCATTCTAATCAGCAATCTCTAAACTGTCTGTGCTTTATATGCTCTGTCTGAGGCCAGAACTCTCCATTCACCTGACGAAGAGGGTAACCTTGAAAGCTTGCTTGCTTGTGAGAATATTATCAAATAAATCGGTTGGACTAAAACCTGGTGTTGTCAGACTTTTTACTGTGTTTACGCCAGTCCAACGCCGGCATACCCACATCATGGTTGAAGTTCCCAGCCACAGTGAACAAAGCCTCAGGATACTTCATCTCAAGGCTATCGTGGTAGTTTCACCCAGTCTTCACGTCTGCCTGCAGTGGAATGCAAACTGCTGTCAGGATAAAGAGGTGAACTCCTGCAGTAGGTAGCAGGGTTAGGGTAAAAAGCCCAAAAAAGGAGCCTGTATCGACATAAACCATGAACCACAGGCTTGTGATTTAACTTTTGTTTTATAAATTAAAATACTGTTCCTTTCCAGTTGGCTTCCTGGGGTTATTATAGAATAGAATCATAGAATTTACAATGCAGAAGAAGGCCATTTGACCCATCGAGTCTGCAGTAAGCACAATCCCACCCAGATTCTATCTTCATAACCCCTAGCTAATCCCCCTGACACTAAGGGGCAATTTAGCATGGTCAATCCACCTAATCCACACATCTTTGGACACTGGGAGGAAATTGGAGCACCCGGAGGAAACCCACGCAGACATGGGCAGAATGTGCAAAGGCCACACAAACAGTGACCCAAGTGGGAATCAAACCCAGATCCCAGGCGCTGTGAGGCAGCAGTGCCAATCACTGTGCCACTGTGCCACAGCACTTTTAGCAAAGTGCCTTGGTTTCGTGGAAGAGGTACTTGTTGCCTTCTCTAAAAACAGCATCATGCCTCTAAACACACCGGACACCCCCCAGTGCCCTTGTTCATGCTATCTATCCAGTCAGACCATATTACATCAGTCCACGTTGAATGCTACTGTCTGCATTAGATGCTGCTCACGGTAAGAACCAGAGTAGACCATATGGCCCCTTGAACGACCCCTTCATTCAGAACAATCAAGGCCGATCTCTGCCTCAAATCCACTTTTGAGCACACTTTCCGTGTTCCCTGATTCCATGAGAGACCAAGGCCCTGATTTTACTGGCACGGTCACGCAAGGCTTGTAAGATCGCGCCTGAGGTCAACAGAGAATGCCGTTCTACTCGCCCCTCCTGATTTCGGGGCAGCAATGCTGGTAAAATCAGTGCCCAAACCTCTGTTTATCTCAGCTTTAAATATATTCAACAATGTGTCCTCCAATGCAGAGTCTGATGAAGAGTCATCTAGGCTCAAAACATCAGCTCTGTTCTTTCTAAACAGATGTCAGACCTGCTGATATTTCAGCATTTTCTGTTTTTGCTTTAGATTCCAATAGCTGCAGTAATTTGCTTTTGTTCTCCTCCAAATACAGTTGTCTTTCACAGCCATATGTATATTCAAGCTGTAGCCACTGGGAAAATGCTTCAAAGGAGCATGATTATTGGACAGACACCAGAGGCATTTAAGTTAGATGAGGCAACAATGTTGGATAAAGACAAGCTTCCAGGAGGGGAATATAGGAATTGTCATGAGGTATAAAGACATTGATGAGGGTTTCAGGAGCAAAGTACCTCAAATGAGGATGTTTGCGACATGGACAATGTTTTGGAGGAAGAAATAGGGCATCAAGATTGCAACTTTGTTTCAGATTCATTGGTCAGGGAGAGAAGTGTAGCTGTTGACTAGAGGACTGGTTAAACTACACCTGGAAATCTGTGAACAGTTTTGGTCCCCTTATCTAAGGAAAGATATAGTGGCATTAGAGGAAATCATTTTTCTAGGTTGATCTTGAGTATGAAGTCTTATGAGAAGTTGAGCCTGTACTCATTGAAATCAAACAAAATGAGAGACAATCTTACTGAGACATGTTGGATTTTCAGGGAACTTGACAGGGTAGATGCTGAAAGATTGAGGGACAGTCCAGGACCAGAGGGCATAATCTCAGAGCAAATGATCACCCATTTAAGACAGAAATGAGGAATAATTACTTCTCTCAGAGGGTTGTGTGTCTGTGTAACTCTTTACCAGAGCACTATAGAGGCTGGGTTATTAAGTATGTTCAAGGCTGAGTTAGATCAGAAAGGGAATTAAGGATAATGGGAATAAGGCGGGAAAGTAGAGTTGAACATAACAGATCAGTCATGATCTCATTGAATGGTAAAGCAGACTTGATGGGCCAAATGGCCTACATTTGCTCCTACATCTTATGGTTTAATATAGTTTGTTGTGGGGACTAAAGACAAGGGCTATTTTTTCTAATATTTAATTGGAGGAAACTTCTGCTTATCTAATGCTGAATGTTAGACAAACAGAGTGACAGAGTGACAGAAGGCATACGGAGTTTTGGCGTTTATTGGTAGGGGGATTGAATTTAGGAGTCGCAGCGTCATGATGCAACTGTACACATCTCTGGTGCGGCCGCACTTGGAGTTTTGTGTGCAGTTCTGGTCCCCACATTACAGGAAGGATGTGGAGGCTTTGGAGAGGGTGCAGAGGAGGTTTACCAGGATGTTGCCTGGTATGGAGGGGAGATCCTATGAGGAGAGATTGAGAGATTTGGGGTTGTTTTCGCTGGAAAGAAGGCGGCTAAGAGGGGATCTCATTGAAACATATAAGATGATTAGAGGTTTAGACAGGGTAGATAGTGATAGCCTTTTTCCTAGGATGGAGAAAGCTAGCACGAGGGAGCACGATTTTAAATTAAGGGGGGGTAGTTATAGGACAGATGTCAGGGGTAGGTTCTTTACCCAGAGGGTGGTGAGGGACTGGAATGCCCTGCCAGCTGCAGTTGTAAATGCACCTAGTTTGGGGGCGTTTAAAAGATCTGTGGATAGGTTTATGGATGAAAAGGGATTGGTTTAGGCTAGTGGGTCATTGTTTTGTAACTGGTCGGCGCAACATCGTGGGCCGAAGGGCCTGTTCTGCGCTGTAATGTTCTATGTTCTATGTTCTATGAGTGTTTTTTGACAATGTGGATAATATTTGACAATATTTATTGATAAATTTGTTTTTTTTCATTCCAAATTTGGTGCTGGTGTTTGTAATGAAGTGACACCAAAATGTATAAACTCAGTGGTTGTAAGGAAAATTGTAATGGATTGTGGAAGTTTTCTGAATCGGACTTGTGGGAGCTTTGATTTGATATTGTCATATATATATTAGTATATCATGAAAAGTATTTTTCTTAGGTACAATAGAGACAAAGCATACTGCACATAGAGAAGGAAACAAGAATGCAGAATGCAGCTATTTACCATTTATATAGATGATCTGGAGGAGGGAACCGAGTGTAGGGTGTCGAAATTTACTGATGACACCAAGATTGGTGGAAAGGCAAATTGTGCGGAGGGTGGGAAGAGTCTACAGAAGGATCTAGATAGGTTGGGCGAATGGGCCAGGAAATGGCAAATGGAATTTAATGTTGGCAAGTGCGAGGTGGTCCACTTTGGTAGGAATAATGGTAGGAAGGATTATTACTTACGTGGAGAAAAACTGCAGCAGGCGACGGTGCAGAGGGACCTTGGGGTCCTTGTGCATGAGTCACAAAAACCCAGCTTGCAGGTGCAGCAGGTGGTCAGGACGGCGAATGGGATGCTGGCCTTCATTGCGAGGGGGATTGAATATAAAAGTAGGGAGGTCTTGCTGTGGCTGTATAGAGCATTGGTGAGGCCGCAGCTGGAGTACTGTGTGCAGTTTTGGGCGCCGTACTTACGCAAGGATATTTTGGCCTTGGAGGGAGTGCAGAGGAGGTTTACTAGGCTGATGCCAGAGTTGAGGGGGTTGAGCTATGAGGAGAGGCTGAATAAATTAGGCTTGTACTCGTTAGAGTTTAGAAGAATGAGGGGAAATCTCATTGAGACGTATAAGATGATGAATGGGATGGATAGGATAGAGGTGGAGAGACTCTTCCCGCTCAGGAAGGATAGCAGGACTAGGAGGCACAGCCTCAAGATAAAGGGGGGGCGGTTTAGAACAGAGTTGAGGAGGAACTTCTTCACTCAAAGGGTGGTGAATCTCTGGAATTCTCTGCCTGTTGAAGTGATGGAGGCTACCTCGCTAAATATTTTTAAGACGCGGGTTGATGGGTTTTTGATAAGAGAGGGGATTAAGGGTTATGGGGAGAGGGCGGGAATGTGGAACTGAGCCACGACAGATCAGCCATGATCTTATTGAATGGCGGGGCAGGCTCGAAGGACTAGTTGGCCTACTCCTGCTCCTATTTCTTATGTTCTTATGTAGTGTTACATTGTAATAGTGCATTGTCAGGGAGTTTGAAAGAGTTAGATTAAGTTTTAGAAGCATAGAAAAGTGTAGAATAAGAGGATATGCTGGGGACAAAACTGAGGATATTAATAGAACATAGAACATTACAGCACAAACAGGCTCTTCGGCCCACAAGTTGCGCCGTCTGCATCCATACCTACCGAGCCATAGAACTATCTGTAACTCCCAATCCCATTAAATTATATATACACATCCAGAGGTCTTTTAAAAGACCCCAGTGAGTTTGCCTCTACCACCACCAATGGCAGCCGATTCCACTCACTCACCACCCTCTGAGTGAAAAACCTTCCCCTAACATCTCCTCTGTACTTGCTTCCCAGCACCTTAAACTGGTGTCCTCTTGTAGTGACCGTTTCAGCTCTGGGAAATAGCCTCCGAGAATCCACCCTATCTATTCCTGTCAACATTTTATAAACCTCTATCAGGTCGCCTCTCAACCTTCGTCTCTCCAGGGAGAAGAGTCCTAGCTCCCTCAACCTATCTTCATAAGGCACACCTCCCAATCCAAGCAACATCCTTGTAAACCTCCTCTGCACCTCTCAATAGCTTCCACACCCTTCCTGTAGTGAGGCGACCAAAATTGCGCACAGTACTCCAAGTGGGGTCTGACAAGGGTCTTATAAAGTTGCAGCATTACCTCCCGATTCAGTCCCTCGATTAATGAAGGCCAGTACACCATATGCCTTCTTGACCACGTCCTCCACCTGCAAGGCCGATTTGAGCGTCCTATGGACCCAGACCCCAAGATCCTTCTGCTCTTCAACACAGCTAAGACTCCTACCCTTGATATTGTACACCTTCACCCCATTGGTCCTGCCAAAATGGACCACTACACATTTATCTGCGTTGAAGTCCATCTGCCACTTCTCTGCCCAGTCTTGCATCCTATCTATGTCACACTGCAACTTCTGACATCCCTCCAGGCTATCCACAACACCACCAACCTTCGCATCGCCAGCGAACTTACTAACCCATCCCTCCACTTCCTCATCCAGGTCATTTATGAAAATGACAAACAGCAAGCATCCTAGAACAGATCCCTGGGGCACTCCACTGGTGACCGACCTCCATGAAGAAAAAGACCCATCCACAACCACTCTCTGCTTTCTGCAGGCAAGCCAGTTCTGGATCCACAAGGCCAAAGCCCCTTGGATCCCATGTCCTCTCACCATCTCAAGAAGTCTTGCATGGGGGATCTTATCAAACGCCTTGCTGAAGTCCATGTAAACCACATCCACCGCTCTTCCTTCGTCAATGTGTTCAGTCACATTTTCAAAGAACTCAAATAGGCTCATAAGGCACGACCTGCCCTTGACAAAGCCGTGCTGACTTTTCTGATCATTCTAAACTTTTCTAAATGCTCATAAGTCTTGTCCCTCAGAATCCTCTCCATCAGCTTTCTAACCACTGAGGTCAGACTCACAGGTTGGTAATTTCCCAGGCTATCCTTGTTCCCTTTCTTGAAAATAGGAACCACGTCCGCAATCCTCCAATCCTCTGGAACCTCTCCCATCTCCATCGGCGATGAAAAGATCATCGCCAGGGGCTCTGCAATCTCTTCCCTCACCTCCCACAGTAACCTGGGGTACATCCCATCCGATCCCGGCGACTTATCTATTTTGATAGAATTTAAAAGTTCCAACATGTCCTCTTTCTTAACATCCACATACTCAATCTTTTCAGTCTGCCGCAAACGTGTAGTACAACCTTCCAGACCACTTTCCACCGTGAATACCGAGGCAAAGTACTCATTAAGCACCTCAGCCATTTAGAACATAGAATAGAACATAGAACATTATAGCGCAGAACTGGTCCTGTGGCCCACGATGTTGCGCCGACCAGTTAAAAAACAATGACCCACTAATCTAGACCAATCCCTTATCATCCATAAACCTATCCACGGATCTCTTAAACGCTCCCAAACTAGGCGCATTTACAACTGCAGCAGGCAGGGCATTCCAATCCCTCACCACCCTCTGAGTAAAGAACCTACCCCTGACATCCGTCCTATAACTACCCCCCCTTAATTTAAAGCCATGCCCCCTCGTGCTAGCTTTCTCCATCCGAGGAAAAAGGCTATCACTATCCACCCTATCTAAACCTCTAATCATCTTATATGTTTCAATAAGGTCCCCTCTTAGCCGCCTTCTTTCTAGCGAAAACAACCCCAAATTCCTCAGTTTCTCCTCATAGGACTTCCCCTCCATACCAGGCAACATCCTGGTAAACCTCCTCTGCACCCTCTCCAATGCAACTGTACACATCTCAGTTGCATCATGAGGGTGTACAACTGTACACCCTCATGATGCAACTGTACACATATCTGGTGCGGCCGCACTTGGAGTTTTGTGTGCAGTTCTGGTCCCCACATTACAAGAAGGATGTAGAGGCTTTGGAGAGGGTGCAGAGGAGGTTTACCAGGATGTTGCCTGGTATGGAGGGGAGATCCTATGAGGAGAGATTGAGAGATTTGGGGTTGTTTTCGCTGGAAAGAAGGCGGCTAAGAGGGGATCTCATTGAAACATATAAGATGATTAGAGGTTTAGACAGGGTAGATAGTGATAGCCTTTTTCCTAGGATGGAGAAAGCTAACACGAGGGGGCACGATTTTAAATTAAGGGGGGGTAGTTATAGGACAGATGTCAGGGGTAGGTTCTTTACCCAGAGGGTGGTGAGGGACTGGAATGCCCTGCCAGCTGCAGTTGTAAATGCACCTAGTTTGGGGGCGTTTAAAAGATCTGTGGATAGGTTTATGGATGAAAAGGGATTGGTTTAGGCTAGTGGGTCATTGTTTTGTAACTGGTCGGCGCAACATCGTGGGCCGAAGGGCCTGTTCTGCGCTGTAATGTTCTATGTTCTATGTTAATGCCTCCACATCCTTCCTGTAATGTGGGGACCAGAACTGCACACAGTACTCCAAGTGCGGCCGCACCAGAGTTGTGACGCTGCGACTCCTAAATTCAATCATAAGAACATAAGAAATAGGAGCAGGAGTAGGCCATCTGGCCCTTCGAGCCTGCCCCGCCATTCAATAAGATCATGGCTGATCCCCCTACCAATAAACGCCAAGACACCGTATGCCTTCTTAACAACCTTATCTACTTGATTCTCAACTTTCAGGGATCTATGTACACATACACCCAGATCCCTCTGTTCATCCACACTATTCAAAGTCCTCCCGTTAGCCCTATACTCGACACATCTGTTATTCCTACCAAAGTGAATTACCTCACACTTCTCCGCATTAAACTCCATCCGCCACCTCTCAGCCCAGCTCTGCAACTTGTCTAAGTCTCTCTGCAAACTATGACACCCTTCCTCACAATCTTCCACACCTCCGACTTTGGTGTCATCAGCAAACTTACTAATCCACCCAACTACACCCTCATCCAGATCATTAATAAAAATTACAAACAGCAGTGGCCCCAAAACAGATCCCTGAGGCACACCACTCGTAACCGAACTTCATGACGAATATTTACCATCAACCACCAGCTCTGTCTCCTACCTGATAGCGAATTCTTGATCCAATTTCCTAGACTACCCTCAATCCCATACATCTGCATTTTCTGCAGAAGCCTACCATGGTGAACCTTATCAAACGCCTTACTAAAATCCATATATACCACGTCAACTGCCTTACCTCCATCCACCTCCTTGGTCACTTTCTCAAAAAACGCAATAAGGTTAGTAAGGCTCGACCTCCCCGCTACAAAACCATGCTGACTACCTCCAATCAATTCATTACTCTCCAAATAACTATAAATCCTATCCCTAATAATTTTTTCTAAAACCTTGCCCACAACAGAAGTAAGACTCACCGGTCTATAATTCCCAGAGAAGTCTCTGTTCCCCTTCTTAAACAATGGGACAACATTCGCTATCCTCCAATCTTCCGGTACTATACCAGAGACCAACGACGACCTGAAGATCAGAGCCAGAGGCTCTGCAATCACCTCTCTTGCCTCCCAGAGAATCCTAGGGTAAATCCCATCCAGACCAGGGGACTTATCTATTTTCAAACCCTCAAGAATATCCAGCACATCCCCCTTATCAACTGCAATACTGTCTATTTTACACCCCTGCAACCCAGTGTCCTCCTCAGCTATATCCATGTCCCCCTGCATGAACACCGAAGAGAAATATTGGTTCAATGCCTCTCCAATCTCTTCCGGTTCCACACATAACTTCCCTCTACTGTCTGTAACTAGCCCTAATCAAACTTCTGTTCTTGACATACCTTTAGAACGCCTTAGGATTCTCCTTAATCCTATCAGCCAAAGTCTTCTCATGTCCTCTTTTAGACCTTCTTAACTCACTCTTCAACTCCCTCCTAGCCAATCTAAAGCTTTCTAATGTACTACCTGAGCCCTCAAGCCTCATCCGAACATAAGCCTCCTTTTTCTTTTTAACCAACGAATCAACTTTTTTAGTGCACCACGGTTCCCTAGCCCTACCAAATCCTCCTTGCCTAACACGGACTCGCAGTAGCTGCTCCTTGAAAAAACTCCACATTTCGGACGTTCCCAGTCCCTGTAATCTCCTAGTCCAACCTATGCTTCCTAATTCTCTCCTAATAGCCTCATAGTTACCCTTCCCCCAGCTAAAACTACTGACCTGAGGTTCATGCCTATCCCTTTCTATCACTAAGGTGAACGCAACCGAATTGTGGTCACTATCACCAAAATGCACACCAACTTCCAAGTCTAGCACCTGGTCTGGCTCATTTTCCAACACCAAGTCCAATATAGCCTCACCTCTAGTTAGTCTATCTACATACTGAGTCAAAAAACCTTCCTGCACGCTTTGTACAAAAACTGACCCCTCTAACGAGCTAGAGCTATAGCAATTCCAATCAATATTAGTAAAGTTGAAGTCCCCCATAACAACTACCCTATTACTTTCACTCTTAACCAGGATCGTCTCCGCAATCCTTTCCTCAACCTCTCTAGAACTTTTAGGAGGTCTATAAAAGACTCCCAACAGGGTGACCTCTCCTCTCCTATTTCTAATCTCTGCCCATACTACCTCAACAGACAAGTCCTCATCAAAAGTCCTCATCAAACTTTCTTCCGGTTCCGCACAGACTTTTGCCCCTCCACCTTTTATAGGTCCTATCCTTTCACTTCTCATCCTTTTACTCTTCACATATTTGTAGAACGCCTTGGGATTCTCCTTAATCTTACCTGCCAAGGCCTTCTCATGACCCCTTCTGGCTCTCCTAATTTCCTTTTTAAGCTCCTTTCTCCAAGCCTTATACTCCTCTAGATCCTTAACATCTCCTAGCTCTCTGAATGTTTTGTACGCCTTCCTTTTCTTCCTGACTAGGTTCATCACAACCTTCGTGCACCACAGTTCCCGCGACCTATAAAAACCTCCTTGTATCATCGGAACGTTGTTGTGCAGAGCTCCAGTCAAACATTCCTTGATATTGGTGCTCTTGATACAGAAGGTGCTGTCAATGTCACAGTTTGAGGCTGGCGTTGTGGCGACATAGCTTGCTGACAACTTTCTTGATGATATGAAAATGTCTCATATCTTGCTCCTTAGTAAAACTGATGTTGATATGGTCACCTGTGCACTGTCCTCTTCTTAATGGCAACAATTCCTGCCACGTGGCGTCAATATAGATACCGAACCCCCCCGTCCTTCAACCCTGAAGACAGTCAATTGTGAGACCACACACATCAGCAACCAAATTGTTTCTGAGACAAGGAAAAACTGTGCAAAACCATAAAAATCTGTGCCAACAAAGCAAACTTTTCAACTGTTGCAATATAGCCAAATAAAGTAATTAACCTGCAAATGCTGCATGTCACCTTTAAATATCTCTCGCAAGGCAGTAGAGAGGCCTTCCTTGCTAGTTGGTGCCACATTGTGGACCTTAATCTCAAAAGATTGTGGATGCTGGGGGTTGGTTGGAACTTTTAGGACTAATTTTGAGAGACACTGGTAGGTAACAATATCAATGATTATGGTGTAAAGGCAAGAAAAAGGTGAAGAATCCCAGGATCTAATAGAATGACAATATAGGCTCAAATGGTTGGATGTGCTTTCAAGATTCAACTCCTGGCAACCAATGCATTGGGGTCATGTAAAATCTAGAAGTACAAGGTTAATTGACAGTAATTATTTTTGCCATTAAATGTCGCCATCATACATTCCTAGTCAGTGAAAACTCTTTCCCAATTTGCAGCCTTATGCACCTCCAGTTGGAAATGTGCACAGACTTCCTATCCATAATATTGAGCAACATGTGCTCAAAACAAATGCTGAGTAATGGAATATTTAGGTTAATAGTAGCTGTTATTATTAGTAGTTGTTGAAATAATGGACAAATGGTTGGCTATGTGCAGTGAGACTATAAATGTTGAAATATACCTCGGAAATGGAACTGCATGGTGGCACAGTGGTTAGCACTGCTGCCTCACAGTGCCAAGGACCTGGGTTTGATTTCAACCTTCACTAACTGTCTGTGTGGAGTTTGCACATTTTCCGTGTCAGCGTGGGTTTCCTCCAGGTGCTCAGGTTTCCCCTCACAGTTCAAACATGTGCAGGTTAGGTTGATTGGCTATGCTAAATTCTCCCTTTAAGTTGAGGAAAATAACAGAATAAATGCGTGGGGTTATGGGAATAGGACCTGGGTGGGATTGTTGTCAGTGCAGGCTCGATGGGGCGAATGGTCTCCTTCTGCACTGTAGGATTCAGTTGGACACTGACACATACACCATTGGTGGTTCATTTGGTTAATGGAATGATGGTATATGTGGAGGTGGGTAGTGGTTCAATAACAACTTGCAACATGTCAAACTGTTCCATAGGAGCATCACTGAGCCACATAAAGAGCGATTAAGGCAAGTGAACAAAAGCTTAGTGAAAACGGTAGGCCTTAAGCAGCATCATAAAGAAGGAGAGAGTTAGAGAGGCAGAGTGGTTTATGGAGGAATTGCAGAAATTTATCATAAGTACATGAGAAATAGGAGCAGCTGTAGGCGATGTGGCTCTTTTGAGCCTGTCCAGCCATTCAATACAATCAATAATCAACTGAAGGCAAGGTCATCAATAGAAGAGCATTTAATATCAGGGATGCAGAAGAGGTCAGAATTATACACGTGTAGTGAGCTGGAAGAATTGTAAGGCGGGGAAGTTTCCAGTTCCATGGATGCTAACATTTGTTGCATTTATTCTGCTAACTGAGCACAGACCTGATATTAAACCTGGGATCTTTCTGATCGATATTTTTGTACATATTTCTATAAGGTTGCCATTTTATAGACTGGTCGGGTCTCAAGTGTTGTTCCTCACTGGTACAAATTGTGCTGGCTTTTCTTTTCTATTCAACAGAATGCTGTTTTCCTGATAAACAGAAAGATACTCTCGATCCTGGCAGGGAGGCACCACCCTCAACCTCTCAGCCTTCATTGTTACACAATGCTTTTGAGGAGAGTCTGGGACAACTGGCAGCATCTTTGGCTCTTCTGCCTCTAGAAAGTTCAAGAAGTTCCAATGTGGGGTCTGAAATGGATGAAAAAGAAGTACATCTGCCGCCAGTAAGGTCAGCAACTTATCCTTCTATAAAGCCACTGACAACAAAGCAACATCCATATAAAATGTCATGGGGCATGTTCACTCCACCTTTAACACAGAAAACCAAAAGACTTTTAACACTAATATCACAAGGTGTCTCCATTGTGCCTTCACCACTGACAGACAAGTATATCTCTGTCCAAGAATCACAGTTAGTCACAGAGAGTCTCCCATTATTATCAGCAATTGAGGACTCTATTTCTGGACAAGCAGTCACAACATCTGCCACTAAGCAGTCTTTCCTCGCAAACTTTCATGAGGAACAACCATCAGTCACTGTCACTCCCCATGAAGGGCAGTCAGTCACTGACTCTTCCCAGGAACAACCATCAGTTGCTTACACTGCCAATGCGTGGCCGTCAGTTGCTAAATCTCCCTATGAACAGCTATTAGTCATTGGGTCTCCCAGAGAACAACCGTTAATTGCAATATCTTCCCAAGAACTGTCAGTCACTCAACCTATCAATTATTCCTCACCAGTTGATAACTTTCGACAGCTTTCAGTCAGCAAATCTGCCCATGCACAAACGTCAGTCAGGGACTTTCACCATGAAGATCTATCAGTTAAACATTCTGACTATGAACAGGTATCAGTTCCTCAACCTCCCAGTGAACAGATCAGGCATCTTGCCCAGAAACAATCATCTGACTTATCCCATGAACAGCTTCTCATCTCTGATGCTTTCCAAGGACTGACATCAGTCTCTGACTTTTCCCAACAAGTGTCATCAGTTTCTGACTCAACCATAGAACAATCATCAATCCCTGACTCTTTCCAAGAGAATTTGATAGTCACTAGCTCCCTCAAAGAACAGCAGTCAGTCAGCCAATCTCCTCTTAGACATTTATCACAGAGGAATTCTTCTTATGAACAGCTATCACTCAAGCAATCTTCCCTTAAACATCTTTTAGATGGCAAGTCTCTCCATGAACACCTACCAGTTAGGCAATCTTCCTTTACACAGCTATCAGACAGTGAGTCCACCCACGAACAGCTGTTAGCCAGGACTTCTTATGCACAGCCATCAGATAGTGAGTGTCCCCATGCACAGCTGCCAGACACAACATTTTCCTGTCAACAGACTGAGGCAATTGCAGATTCTCTTGACTCTTCAGCCTTAATTCCGATAATCAGAGACTTTATCTATTTGCTGAAGATGATTATGAGCTCTCCTTCTCAACTGCGTTCAATCATGCACTCTCCTTGTCCACTGCCATCAGGTCAGGAGTCTCCAACACCAATATCATCGCTCATAAATTCACTGTGTGTGAGGACAGGAGCCACTGAGACAGACCCAAAGGAACCTTTAACAAGTCTACATCAGGCAGTAACATGCTATGCTGAGACAGAACAAAATACATGTTGGTCACGCGAGTCTCCTCACATATCAGCCTCTTCTAAGGAGGAAGCAGCTCATCCTTCAGTTCCTGAATTGCTGCCTTCATTGCCAGCAACCTGTTGTCCTAAAGTGAAGTGGGAGCAACCATCAAGATCATCATCATCAGGTACTAGCGGTTCATCAGACCTGGAGCTGGGTGAAATTCATAAGTCTTTGTCTGAGATGCTGATGACCTCCTCTGATTCGGACAGTGAAGACATCTCAGCCAATAGTTGTCCATCTCAACTGTCATCCTTCATGAATCATCATCTTCCACATCATCTTCCACTGCTGGAAAACAGCAAGAAGAAATCCAAATCTTTGCTGGAGGAGAAAAGCTTGCACTTTTCAACTGTAGCAATAACAGCAAAGGAATCTCCAGGTATACCACGGTCAGTGACATATCGTCTATCTCCACAGTCATCAGCCATGGAAACGCCATGTCATCTGCTATCAGCTGTAGATTCTACATCTCAACTTCACTCAATCATGGATTCTCGGACAACACAGCCAAGAACTACTGAGACAGAACCAAGAAAGATGCCTTCAGGGAAGATCTGCCAAACCATAACATGGTATGATGACAACATATGTCCATTGAGTGAGTCTCTCTGCACGTCACAGTTCTCTGAAGTGAAACTGGAGGGCCCATCAGTTCCTGAACTGCTGCCTCAATTGCCAGCAAGCTGCTATTCTGAAGTGGAATGGGATCAGCAACTGAGATCTTCATCCCCAAACACTACCAACACAAAAGATCTGGCTAAAATTTACAACACCCTGTCTCAAGTGCTGGTAACCTCCTCTGACTCAGAATGTGAAGAAACCAAATTCTCTTCCTAATTATAAACTAGGACTTGTGAGGAACAGTGCCAATTTTTGATTTATTTTTGCAGTTTCAGCTGATCACTGTAGTACAGAAACAATTTTCAATTCAAAAAATAATTTCATATCTAAGTCAGTAAAGCAAAAGTCCACAATAATATGCAGTTTAGCTTAACTAAATGATGGTGCTTCATCACTCAGGTCATAAGAAAATAGAGTAAATAATTCAGAATCAGTTACATGAAAGTAACCAGGATCTTACGTAGTGTGCAAATAGGCAGATGTAGGGTAATAAAATAAATAGTTACTAGAGGAGCAACGTGAATCTACGAAATGGGAAGTAACCAACAAATAGGCACATGGAGACTGAAATTGTGTGGACATGAGTGTACATTTTTAAAGCAAATAGACATAGACAGGATAACCTGGAAATAGTACAAGAATTGCCATGGGGCTGCATGGTGGTACAGTGGTTAGCACTGCTGCCTTACAGTGCCAGAGATCTGGGTTTGATTCCCAGCTCGGGTCACTGTTTGTGCAGAGTCTGCACTTTCTCCCTGTGTTTGTGTGGGTTTCCTCCGGGTGCTCTGGTTTCCTCCTACAGTTTGAAAAACGTGCTGGTTAGGTGCAATGGCCATGCCAAATTCTCCTTCAAGTGAACCCAAACAGGCGCAGAAGTTTGGTGACGAGATTTTTACAGTAACTTCATTGCAGTGTTAATTAAAGCCTACTTGTGACACTAATAAACAAACTTAAACGAATATAGTCATGGAGAAAGTGACCAGTAATGGGCATAAAGGAAGAACCACAGCCAGAGCAGCCTGGAAATAATTTCATGGATTTTAATAATTTTAAATGCACATGAAGGATAACATGGAAATTAACATGTTAATGGATAAATAGGACAAATGTACAAGAATAGCAACCTGATAATAAATTACACAGATGGGAAACAAACACATGGGGGGGCGGGAATCATCCTGAAAAGGGCAAAAATTTATTTCAAAAAATTCTAAGTGTTAAAAAATTTGTGAAAATGAAAGAAAATCAGGATGTTTTTGGGTGAGCTCCCAGTTGCAATTGCATGGCATTTAGCTTAAAAAAATTATAAGGATGTGGGCAGTAGAATGGCGCAGTGATTAGCACTGCCACGTGAACAGTGTAAGAAGTCTCACAACACCAGGCTAAAGTCCAACAGATTTATTTGGTAGCAAAAGCCACTGGCTTTCAGAGAACTGCTCCTTCGTCAGGTAAGTGGGAGTTCGTCCCTAGAAACGCCGGTGGGGCAGTGAACTCCTACTCACTTGATGAAGGAGCAGTGCTCCAAAAGCTAATGGCATTTGCTACCAAATAAACATGGTGGACTTTACCTGGTGTTGAGACATCTTACTGTGTTTACCCCAGTCCAATGAAGCATCTCCACATTATACAGTGCCAGGGACCCAGGTTCAATTCCGGCCTCGGGTGACTGTCTAAATGGAGTCTGCATGTTTGCCCCGTGTCTGCGTGTTTTTCCTCCAGGCGCTCCAGTTTCCTCCCATACTCTGAAGGTGGGTGGGTTAGGTTGATTGGCCATGATAAGTTGAGTGTCAGGGGGATTAGTAGGGTAAATACATGGGGTTAAAGGGATAGGGCCTGGGTGGGATTGATGTCAGTGCAAGTTTGATGGGCTGAATAGCATCCTTCTGGAGGGATTCTATGATTCACACTTAGGCGTTGAACCTAAGATCACTGACTGCTGAGCTCTAGGGGTCCCATTGCACAGGGCACTCTAATCTCTTAGTGAACAAGGAGACCTCTGCTGGCAGCACCACCTCCCCCCCAACCAAATTGCAACAGATATCAGACCCCAGCATACATCATCCGTGGCATGCTATCAACCCCACACCAACATAGGCTGTTGGCATTTGGGCATCAGGCACCCCCTCTGCCATGAGTCCCCTGGCAAACCCCAGCCACGCACTCTAGTGCTGATCAACCCCCTACCAATCACCCCCTGCACATGCAACCCCTTCTTGCATAGCTCTGCCAGCTTAAACCACACCCCCTACCCTGCTGCACATCCCTATAGGCCCACCCCTACTCAGGTCTCACTCCTACACATTAAAGAAGAAATAGCAGGACACCTAGAAAAGAACAGTTCGATCAAACAGATGCAGCATGGATTCGTGTAGGGGAAGTCGTGATTGACGAATTTACTGGATTTTTATGAAGATGTGACTAGTAAGGTAGACAGAGGAAAACCGGTGGATGTGATGTTTTTAGATTTCCAGAAGACGTTCGATAAGGTATCTCACAAAATGTTACTGCAGAAGATTAGGGTACACGGAGTTGGGGGTAAAGTATTAGCATGGATTGAGGATTGGCTATCTAACAAATGTTATGAATGATCTAGATGAGGGTGTAGAAGGATGGGTTAGTAAATTTGCAGACGACACTAAAGTCAGAGGAGTTGTAGACAGTGAGGATGAATGTTACAGTTTGCAGAGGGGCACAGATAAACTGCAGAGCTGGGCTGTGAGGTGGCAAATGGAATTTAATGCGGAAAAGTGTGAGGTGATTCACTGTTGAAAGAGTAACAGGATTACAGAATATAGGGCTAATGGAAGGACTCTTGGTAGTGTCGACGAGCAGAGAGATCTCGGGGTGCATGTGCATAGCTCCCTGAAAGTTGGCACCCAGGTTGTTAAGATGGCATATGGTGTGTTAGCTTTTATTGGTAGAGGGATTGAATTTTGGAGCTGTGAGATCATGCTGCAACTGTACAAAACTCTGATGCGGCAGCACTTGGAGTATTGCATATAGTTCTGGTCATTGCATGATAAGAAAGACGTGGAAGCATTGGAAAGGGTGCAGAGGAGGTTTACCAAGATGTTGCCTGGTATGGTGGGAAGGTCTTATGAGGAAAGGCTGAGGGACTTGAGGTTATTTTCATTAGAGAGAAGAAGGTTAAGAGGTAACCTAATTGAGGCATACAAGATGATCAGAGGATTAGATAGGGTGGACAGTGAGAGCCTTTTTCCTCAGATGGGGATGGCTAACACAAGGGTTCATAGCTTTAAACTGAGAGGTGATAATTATGGGACGGATGTCAGAGGTAGGTTCTTTACTCAGAGGGAAATAAAGGCGTGGAATGCCCTGCCTGCAGCAGTTGTGGACTTGCCAATTTTAAGGGCGTTCAAATGGTCAGTGGATAGGCATATGGATAACATTGGAATAGTTTAGCTTAGAGGGTCATTAGATTGGTTCCACTGGTCGGCGCGACATCGAGGGCCGAAGGGCCTGGACTGCATTGTAATGTTCTATGTTCTATAACAGGAAGCAGATAGTTGGAATCAATGGGTGCTTTTCTGGTTGGCAGTTGGTGACTAGTGGCGTGCTGCAGGGATCAGTACTGGGGCCTCAACTGTTTGCCATATACATAGATGATCTGGAGGAGGGGGCTGAGTGTAGGGTAATAAAATTTGCTGATGACACAAAGATGAGTGGAAAAGCAAGTTGCGTGGAGGACGCGGAAATTCTGCAGAGAGATCTGGATAGGCCGAGTGAGTGGGCAAGGACCTGGTGATAGAGTATAACATTAGCAAATGTGAGGTTATCCACTTTGATACAAATAATAGTAGGATGGAATATTATTTAAATGGTGAAAAGTTGCAGCATGCTACTGTGCAGAGGGACCTGGGGGTCCTTGTGCACGAGTCGCAAAAACTCAGTCTGCAGGTGCAGCAGGTGATCAAGAAGGAAAATGGAATGTTGGCCTTTATAGCGAGGGGGATAGAATATAAAAGCAGGGAGGTCTTGCTGCAACTAGGCACTGGTGAGGCCGCAGCTGGAGTACTGTGTGCAGTTTTGGTCCCCTTATTTGCGAAAGGCTATACTGGCCTTGGAGGGAGTACAGAGAAGGTTCACAAGGCAGATACTGGAGATAAGGGGGTTAGCTTATTAAATAGATTGGGCCTGCACTTGTTGGAGTTTAGAAGGCTGAGGGGGAATCTTATAGAGACTTACAAGATAATGAAGGGGTAGAGATAGAGAGATTCTTTCCGCTTAGAAAGGAAAACAGAACTAGAAGGCACAACCTCAAAATAAGGGGAGGCACAGTTTAGAACAGAGTTCAGGAGGAACTTCTTCACTCAAAGGGTGGTAAATCTCTGGAATTCTCTACCCATTGAAGTGGTGGAGGCTACCTCGTTGAATATATTTAAGTCACGGGTAGATAGGTTTCTGATCGATAAGGGAATTAAGGTTTATGGGGAGAAGGTGGGAAAGTGGAACTGATCCACTTCAGACCAGCCATGATCTTATTGAATGGCGGGGCAGGCTCGAAGGGCTAGATGGCCTACTCCTGCTCCTATTTCTTATGTTCTTATGTTCATACTCAGGTCCCATCCCCAGGCACTGCCTTGTCAGGGTGCCAGTTCAGCACTGCCAGGGTACCATTGCCCAAGGCCCCAACCTCTCCGGAGCTTCAATGGGCTCCAGCCCCGTGCCGTAGGCATGGCATTGGTCTCCACTAGTGGAGACAAGGGGAATTTCCAGAAAGGGCACAAAGCCGACTCCAACATTCAATACTTAATTTAAACATCATTAGTGAATCCTGGATGATATCAAAGAATAAAGCAAATTACAGCACAGAAATAGGCCCTGTGGCCCTCCAAACCTGCACTGACCATGCTGCCCAACTGAACTAAAACCTCCTACCCTTCCAGGGATCATATCCCTCTATTGAGAGGCGACCTGATAGAAGTTTATAAAATGTTGAGAGGAATAGATAGGGTGGACTCTCAGAGGCTATTTCCCCGGGTTGAAATGGTCGCTACGAGAGGACACAGATTTAAGGTGCGGGGAGGGAAGTACAGAGGTGATGTTAGGGGTAAGTTTTTCACTCAGAGGGTGGTGAGTGAATGGAATCGGATGCCGTCGTCGGTGGTGGAGGCGAACTCGCTGGGGTCTTTTAAAAGACTTCTGGATGAGTATATGGGGTTTAATGGGATTGGGGGTTATAGATAGGTCTATAGATTGGTGGGGTTGATGTGATCGGCGCAACTCGAGGGCCGAAGGGCCTGTTTGTGCTGTAATGTTCTATGTTCTATGTTCCCATCCTATTCAAATATTTGTCAAGATGTCCCTTAAAATTCACTATCATATCCACTTCCACTACCTCCCCCGGCAACGAGTTCCAGGCATCCACCACCCTCTGTGTAAAAAACTTGCCTTGTACGTTTCCTTTAAACCTTGCCTCTTGCATCTTAAACCTGTGCCCCCTAGTAATTGACTCTTCCACCCTGGGAAAAAGCTTCTGAGTATCCAATCTGTCCTTGCTCCTCGTAATTTTACAGACTTCTTTCAGGTCGCCCCTCAACCTCCATTGTTCCAGTGAGAACAAATCAAGTTTCATCAACCTTTCCTGATAGCTAATGCCCTCCATATCAGGCAACATCCTGGTAAATCTTTTCTGCACCCTGTCCAAAGCTTCCACATCATTCTGGTAGTGTGGGTGACCAAAATTGAACACTATATTGCATGTGTGGCCAAAGTAAGGCTCTCTAAAGCTGCAACATACCTTGCCAATTTTTAAATTCAATGATGACAATTTTTAAACTCAATAAACTCATGAATGCCGTATGCCTTCTTGATAACCTTCTCCACCTGCGTTACCACTTTGTGACCTCTGTGCCTGTATATCCAGATCCCTCCGCCTCTGCGACTTATTACAATGAGCCACAGCAATTTAACTGACTCTTAAATGGCTGAGCAAGCCACTCAGTTCAAGGGCAATCAGGGAAGAGCAACAAATGCAGGGCTTGCCAGTCTCACCTACATCCAATGAAAGAATTTTTTGAAGAAGTACATCAAATATAACCAGGAAAAAGTCAGATGAAAAGGCCTATGAAATAAGCACAGGATGGGTGACCTGGACGTAATCATCTGGAGAGTAGTCAGAAAATAATTGCATTGGGAGCAACAACAAGCTGGTCATTTGGAAAGTAACCAGGAGATGAGGACGAGGATATCACTAGAAAACAGGCACAAAGCAGAATCCAAAAGTTAGCAAATGGAGAGCAAAATGAAACTTGGAACCATTAAATCTCATGGGATCCAGGGTGAGGTATCTAAATGGATATCAAATTGGCTTTTTAACAGAGCGTGGTTGTAGAGGGTCGTTTTTCAAACTGGAGGCCTGTGACCTGCGGTGTGCCTCAGGGATCAGTGCTGGGTCCACTGTGATTTGTCATTTATATTAATGATTTCGGTGAGAACATATGAGGCAAGTTTGCAGATGACACTAAGATTGGTGGTATAGTGAACAGTGAAGAAAGTTATCTCCAATTGCAATGGGATCTTGATCAATTGGGCCAGTGGGCTGACAATTGACAGATGGAGTTTAATTTAGACAAATGCGAGGTGATGCATTTTGGTAGATTGAACCAGGACAGGACTAACTCAGTTAAAGATAGGGCGTTTAGAAGAGTTAGATAACAAAGAGATCTAGGGGTACATGTTCATAGCTCCTTGAAAGAGGAGTCACAGGTGGACAAAGTGGTGAAGAAGGCATTCAGCATGCTTGGATTCATTGGTCAGAACACTGAATACAGGAATTGGAATGTCATGTTGAAGTTGTACAAGACATTAGAACATAGAACATTACAGCATAGAACAGGCCCTTCGGCCCACGATGTTGCACCGATCAGTTACAAAAACAATGACCCACTAACCTAAACCAATCCCTTTTTGTCCATAAACCTATCCACGGATCTCTTAAATGCCCCCAAACTAGGCGCATTTACAACTGCAGCAGGCAGGGCATTCCAATCCCTCACCACCCTCTGGGTAAAGAACCTACCCCTGACATCCGTCCTATAACTACCACCCCTTAATTTAAAGCCATGCCCCCTCGTGCTAGATTTCTCCATCCGAGGAAAAAGGCTATTACTATCCACCCTATCTAAACCTCTAATCATCTTATATGTTTCAATAAGATCCCCTCTTAGCCTCCTTCTTTCCAGCGAAAACAATCCCAAATCCCTCAGCCTCTCCTCATAGGACCTCCCCTCCATACCAGGCAACATCCTGGTAAACCTCCTCTGCACCTTCTCCAAAGCCTCCACATCCTTCCTGTAATGTGGGGACCAGAACTGCACACAGTACTCCAAGTGCGGCCGCACCAGAGTTGTGTACAGTTGCAACATGACGCTGCAACTCCTAAATTCAATCCCCCTACCAATAAACGCCAAGACACCGTATGCCTTCTTAACAACCTTATCTACTTGACTCCCAACTTTCAGGGATCTATGTACACATACACCTAGATCCCTCTGCTCATCCACACTATTCAAAGTCCTCCCGTTAGCCCTGTACTCGACACATCTGTTATTCCTACCAAAGTGAATTACCTCACACTTCTCCGCATTAAACTCCATCCACCACCTCTCGGCCCAGCTCTGCAACCTGTCTAAGTCTTCCTGCAAACTATGACACCTTTCATCACTATCTACCACACCTCCGACTTTGGTGTCATCAGCAAATTTACTAATCCACCCAACTATACCCTCATCCAGATTATTAATAAAAATTACAAATAGCAGTGGCCCCAAAACAGATCCATGAGGCACATCACTCGTAACCGAACTCCATGATGAATATTTACCATCAACCACCACCCTCTGCCTCCTATCCGCTAGCCAATTCCTGATCCAATTCCCTAGATCACCCCCAATCCCATACATCTGCATTTTCTGCAAAAGCCTACCATGGTGAACCTTATCAAACACCTTACTAAAATCCATATACACCACGCCTTACCCTCATCCACTTCTTTGGTCACTTTCTCAAAAAACTCAATAAGGTTAGTAAGGCACGACCTACCCGCCACAAAACCATGCTGACTATCTCCAATCAATTCATTACTCTCCAAATAACTATAAATCCTATCCCGAATAATTTTTTCTAAAACCTTGCCCACAACAGAAGTGAGACTCACCGGTCTATAATTCCCGGGGAAGTCTCTGTTCCCCTTCTTAAACAATGGGACAACATTCGCTAACCTCCAATCTTCCGGTACTATACCAGAGGCCAACGACGACCTGAAGATCAGAGCCAGAGGCTCTGCAATCACTTCTCTTGCCTCCCAGAGAATCCTGGGGTAAATCCCATCCGGACCAGGGGACTTATCAATTTTCAGACCCTCCAGAATATCTAGCACATCCTCCTTATCAACTGCAACACTGTCAATTCTACTCCCCTGCAATCTAGTGTCCTCATCAGCTATATCCATGTCCCCCTGCATGAACACCGAAGAGAAATATTGGTTCAATGCCTCTCCAATCTCCTCCGGTTCCACACATAACTTCCCTCTGCTGTCTATAACTGGCCTTAATCTTGCCCTAACCAACCTTCTGTTCTTGACATACCTATAGAACGCCTTAGGATTCTCCTTAACCCTATCAGCCAAAGTCTTCTCATGTCCTCTTTTAGCCCTTCTTAACTCACTCTTCAACTCCCTCCTAGCCAATCTAAAGTTTTCTAGTGCACTACCCGAGCCCTCATGTCTCATCCGAACATAAGCCTCCTTTTTCCTCTTAACCAACGAGAAAACTTTTTTGGTGCACCACGGTTCCCTAGCCCTACCAATTCCTCCTTGCCTGACAGGGACATACCTATCACGGACTCGCAGTAGCTGCTCCTTGAAAAAACTCCACATTTCAGACGTTCCCAGTCCCTGTAATCTCCTAGTCCAACCTATGCTTCCTAATTCTCTCCTAATAGCCTCATAATTACCCTTGCCCCAGCTAAAACTACTGACCTGAGGTTCATGCCTATCCCTTTCCATCACTAAGGTGAACGAAACCGAATTGTGATCACTATCACCAAAATGCACACCAACCTCCAAGTCTAGCACCTGGTCTGGCTCATTTCCCAGCACCAAATCCAATATAGCCTCACCTCTAGTTCGCCTCTAGTTGGTAAGGCCACGTTTGGAATACTGTGTGCAATTCTGGTCACCCTATTATAGAAAGGATATTATTAAACCAAAAGGAGTGTGGAAAAGATTTACTTGGGTGCTACCAGGACTTGATGGATTGAGTTGTAAGGAGATGCTGGATAGACTGGGACTTTTTCTCTGGAACATAGAAGCTGAGGGGTGATCTTAAAGAGGTCTATAAAATGATGAGGGCCACAGATCAGCTAGATAGTCAATATTTTTTCCAAAGGTACGGGTGTCTAAAACTAGAGGGCATAGGTTTAAGGTGAGAGGGGAGAGATACAAAAGTGTCCAGAGGGGTAATTTTTTCACACAGATGGTAGTGAGTGTCTGGAATAAGCTGCCAGAGGTAGTAGTAGAGAAGGTACAATTTTGTCTTTTAAAAAGCATTTAAATAGTTACATGGGTACAATGGGTATATAATGATATGGGCCAAATGCGAGCAATTAAGATTAGCTTAGAGGTTTTGAAAAAAAAGGGTGGCATGGACAAGTTGGGCTGAAGGGTCTGTTTCCATGCTGTAAGTCTCTATGACCTGGTTAACAACCAGGGAAGAGGTTTATCAAAACAGAAAATGGGTATCTGCTGTATAAGCAGGAAATAGTCATATGAAAAGAAACCAGAAAATAGGTGAATAGAAAATGCAGTAATTAGGAATTAGAAAGTTACAGCACAGGAGGCCATCTTGTCCATGTGAGCCCAAGGATATCCACCTTCCTACAGCCGGCCCATTGCCCTGCAGCTTACTGTACTTAAGTGCAGATTCAGGTATTTTTTAAAAGTGTTTAAGGTCTCTGCCTCCACCACCAATCTGTTTAGTGAGTTGCAGACATCCACCACCATTTGCAAAAAAAAGTTATTTCTCCTATCCCTCTACACCTACTGCCACTTAACTTGAACTTACATCTGTGAACAAAGCCCAGTCCATAATGCAAACCAGCCACCCATCCATTGACACTGTCTACACTTCCCACAGCCTCTGAAAAGCAGCCAGGATAATCAAGGACCCCACACACTCCAGACATTCTTCTGTCAGGAAAAAGATACAAGAGTCTGAGGTCATGTAACAACCAACTCAAGAACAGCTTCTTCTCTGCTGCCAGACATTTGAAGGGACCTACTTCGCACTAAGTTGATCTTTCTCTACACCCTAGCTATGACTATAATACTACATTCTGTGGTCTCTCCTTTCCTTAGCTATGAATGGTATGTCTTGTCTGGAAAACGCACAAGAAACAATACTTTTCACTGTATACTAACACATGTGACAATAATAAATCAAATCAAATGTTCTATGGTTCTAAAATTCTCCACCAAGGGAAACAATTTTACACACATCTTCCCCTCGTAATTTTGTACACCTCTATCAAGTCACCTCTCAGCCCTCTTTGTTCCAAGGAAAATAATCCAAACCTATCCAATTTCTCCTCATTGTTACACTTTTCAGCCCTGACAAAGGGAGCAGTGTTGAATTTAAGTGAAAACTGGAATAAATGACACTGTTTTTTTCAGTAGGAGTTCAGAGAAGAATCTCCCACACTCTGTGCACTGCTGAGTGCACCAGCATAAATCACATAAAAAACTGGGTGGCCTTGATTCCCACTGCAGAGACCGGCAGCATAACGTTGAGTGGGCCACACTCATGCACTGACCTGGGGTCTAACAGGCCTGGAGATTTCCGATGTGGAGCTAACTGCGCCCAAAATCGGGTGCTGGGAGACATGGTCGGGGCCAGGCACCCAGCATGGATGATGCTAATCCTGCTCCGCTTAAATTTCCTGGTGCACTGTGCTAGAAAGTCAGTGCAATGAACAAAGAACAAAGTACAGTACAGCACAGGAAACAGGCCCTTTGGTCCTCCAAGCCTGTGCTGCTCATTGGTCCAACTAGACCATTCATTTGTATCCATCCATTCCCAGGCTGCTCATGTGTCTATCCAGGTAATTCTTAAATGATGCCAGCGTGTCTGCCTCCACCACCCTACTTGGCAGTGCATTCCAGGCCCCCACCACCTTCTGTTTAAAAAACGTCCTCTAATATCGGAGTGATACCTTGCCCCTCTCACCTTGAGCCTGTGACCCCTCGTGATCGTCACCTCCAACCTGGAAAAAAGCTTCCCACTATTCACCCTATAATACTCTTCATAATTTTATACACCCCTATTAGGTCTCCCCTCATTCTCCATCTTTCCAGGGAGAACAACCCCAGTGTACCCAATCTCTCCTCATAGCTAAGACCCTCCATACCAGGCAACAACCTGGTAAACCTTCTCTGCACTCTCTCTAAAGCCTCCACGTGCTTCTGGTAGTGCGGCGACCAGAATTGGACGCAGTACTCCAAATGTGGCCTAACCAGCGTTCCACAGAGCTTCAACATCAGACTCCAGCTTTTATACTCAATACCCGTCCTATAAAGGCAAGCATACCATATGCCTTCTTCACCACATGAGACAGGAGAATCGCCCCCAACATTCTTGTAAACCTCCTCCACACTTTAGAGCAATTATATCCTTCCTGTAAGATGGTGACCAGAACGTGTACACAATACTCGTGGCCTCACCAGCGTTTTATACAATTCCAACATTACATCCTTACTTTTATATTCTATACCTCTGTCAATGAAGGAGAGCATTGCACCTGCCTTCCTTACAATCTTGTCTACTTGAACTGCTGCCTTTAGGGACCTGTGAAGTACGCCAAGATCTCTCACTTAAGACATAGACATAGGAGCAGAATTAGGCCACTCGGCCCATCGAGTCTGCTCCACCATTCAATCATGGCTGATATTTTTCTCATTCCCATTCTCCTGCCTTTTCCCCATAACCCCTGGTCCCCTTATCAATCAAGAACCTACCTATCTCTGTCTTAAAGACACTCAATGACCTGACCTCCACAGCCTTATGCGGCAAGAAGTTCCACAGATTGTCCAGCTGAAGAAATTCCTCTCATCTGTTTTAAAGGATTATGCCTTTAGCCTGAGGTTGTGCCCTCTGGTTCTAGTTTTTCCAACTAATGGAAACATCCTCTCCACATCCACTCTATCTAGGCCTCGCTGTATCCTGTAAGTTTCAATAAGATTCCCCTCATCCTTTTAAGCTCCAACGAGTACAGACCCAGAGTCCTCAATCATTCCTCATATGACAAGCTCTTCATTGATCAAATGATCCTTAACACTACTGAGGATTGTCTCAATGCTCTCATTTTTCGAATAATAATTTCAGCCTGTGTTCTTGTGCTTAACCTAAGAACTTCATCTATACTGAGTACATTCCCATATATTGTGTATTCCCTGTGACTAACTGACTTCCCTAAATGCATTGCCTCACATTTCTGTGTTAAAGTCCATCTGCCACTTTACCACCCATTCCACCAACCCATCAATATCGTTTTGTAGATTGTAGCTATCATCTACACAATCCTGTCCTCAGCCCACCTTTGTGCTGTTTGCAAATTTTCCAATCATGTCCCCCATGTTTATGTCCAAATCGTTAATATATAATACAAGCAGCAAAGGTCCCAACACCAAACTTTTGAAACATTACTTGAAACAACTTTCCATTCATAAAGGTATCCATCCACCATTACTTTTTGTTTTCTGTTATACTTTGCTAAATCCACCGCACCACCTTCATCAACCCTTCTTGTCACTTAGAAACCTTACAGTACAGAAGGAGGCCATTTGGCCCAGCATGTCTGCACCAACAACAATCCCACTCATGCCCTATCCCCATGATCTCACATATTCATCCCATTAATCCCTGTAACCTACGCATCCTGGGACACTAAGCACTTAACCGGGACATCTTTGGACTGTGGGAGGAAACCAGAGCATCTGGAGGAAACCCGCACGGACACAGGGAGAACGTGCAGACTCCTTGCATGCAGTAGCCCAAGCCAGAAATCGAACCCAGGTCCCTGGAGCTGTGAGGCAGCAATGCTAACCACTGTGCCACTGTGCTGCCCACTTCCTTAAAGAACTCAATCAGGTTTGTGAGGAAAGACCTTTCTTTAAAAGATCCATGCTGACCATCCCTGACAAGTCAATGTCTTTCTATGGGACAGTTAATCCTATCTCTCAGGATTCATTCTATAATTTGCCCAGCACCAATGTCAAACTAACTGGCCTATCTATAATTGTTTGACATTTCCTTTGATCCTTAGATATCCTTGAATCTAGTGAGAACTGGAAAATCATCTTCAGAGCATCTGTTATTTCTTCTCTGACCTTCTTCAGCAGTCTTGGAAATAATCCATCTAGCCCTGGCGACTTGTCACCCTTCAAGTACTTCCAAGACTCCAATCCTTCAAGTACTTCCTCTCTCTTTCTGATTATCCCATCCAATATCTCTCAGTATTGTCTCATCTCACACAGCATAGATCAGCTAGATAGTCAATATCTTTTCCCAAAGGTAGGGGAGTCTAAAATTAGGGGGCATAGGTTTGAGATGAGAGGGAAGAGATATAAAAGGGTCCAGAGGGGAATTTTTTTCACATGGAGGGTGGTGAGTGTCTGGAACAAGTTGCCAGAGGTAATAGAAGAGGCGGGTACAATTTTGTCTTTTAAAAAGCAGTTAGATAGTTACTTGGTACGATGGGTATAGAGGGATATGGGCCAAATGCCGATAATTGGTACTAGCTTAGTCGTTTAAAAAAAGGGCAGCATGGACAAGTTGGGCCAAAGTGCCTGTTTCCATACTGTAAACCTCTATGACTACTCCTCCTGGACTACTAAATCTGTGTCATCCCTTTCCACTGCAACCATGGAGACAAAATATTCATTTAAAACCCTCATCACAGCCACAGCACCCACATACAAGCTCCCTTTTTCATTTCTGAATGGTGCTACTTTTTCCTTAAGTAACCTTTTATCATTTATATGTTGGTAAAACATCCTTGGGTTTTCTTTAACTTTATTTGCTAATATATTTTCTTGTCCTTAGTTCTCTTAATTTTCTTAGTTCCTTCATTTACTTTGTCCCTGCACTTCCTGTATTTATCTAGGTTATTTGCAGTGCTCAGTTCTTAGTGCCTATCGTACACACTTTTTGTTTGATCTTCCTCTGTATTCTTCTATACAACTAGCGGGGGGGGGGGTCCAGATTTGGCAGTACCACTCATTTTTGGAAGGGTCATGTCTACTTTGTGCATTTAGGATCTCACTTTTCAGTGCTTCCCATTGATTTATCCCCAAGCTCTCCAGTCTGCCTCAGCTAAGTCCCCTCTCATTTCTGCAAAATTAGCCTTCCCCAAGTTCAAAACTTTTTTCCACTTCAATTCTGTTATTTTCTATGTTAAATCTAACAGAATTGTGATCACTATCCCCGACAGGATTGCCAATTATCACTTCACCTTCCTATCCTTCCTTAAATCCATTGTGATTGAATAAGAAAGTAAAATGGAGAACAAACAGAAAATAATGCCTTGGGAAGAAGCCAGGAAATAAGCACATGTACAGAAACTAAGAAATATATAAAATGAGGGCATCTGTAAATAGGAACATGGAGGATAACTGGGAGGTAAGATGTTGAAATACTAAGAAATATGTGCATGGACATAAGAAAACAGAAAAACTAACTTTGAAATAGTCATCTAGAAAGTAAACATGAATCAGTCACATTGAGAATAACCAAAAATGAGAAGGCAGACAAGATGGGTCAATTGGCTTCCTTCTATGCTATAATAATTTGATGTGCAGAATTTTACAGGTGGGTTTGCAGGTGGGGTGACTGTTGAAATGCCATGGGTGTCTTTCCTGGCCACCCCTGTCCCACCTCAATTTTACCTGCCGATTGAGGCCTTTAAATGGGCAATTAATGACTGAGGCGTGCAACAGGTCAGATGCCGAGTAAGTAACACTGCTCAGGCCTAGGAAAAGGTCTCTTTTACGGGCCCCTGTTTTAATTGAAGATTGCCCAAGCTCAAGGCTACCCGTATTTCCCCTCTTCCCCTGCCTTATCCACTCTTGCCCCAATCCCCACCTGGGGCCTTGCCGCCTTGCCCGGTAATACCACTCACCACTGACAAATGTTTCTGGAAACTACATGCATTCCAGCAGTGGACACCATACACAGTAGCGCTGCTAGTCTAGAGCGCTGTTGGCCATCCAATTAGTCAGCAGCTCTTTGACGCAAGATTTCCTCCCCAAATGGAAGGGTGCAGAAGTTTTGTCTCAAGATAACAACATCTCAACATACATTAGTTTGCACCAGGGACACAGACTGGCTGAGTGGAGAAGATTTGCACGTGGCGCCTGCTCCCTGGATGACTCACTTCTATAAATCTGATAATGCAGGGTTAATCCTGAGTACAGATCTCAAGATTTAATCACCGTTAATTACAAGGTGATCAAGATTGAAAAATAAATATTACAGGGTACACAATTTCAAAAGACTGCCAGTTCAGTGCATGGAACCTCATTAATTATGTACACCTGAGCTCCCCACCAACTCTCCTAGTGGCTGGCAACTGATTCATCCACCTGCCCTTGGCTGATGTGCTCAAAGAACCTGTTGCCATATTTAAATGCCATCCAGCATGTTCCTATCACTCTCCTCAGCTCACCTGTCTTCACCAGACTGTAAGAAGTCTCACATCACCAGGTTAAAGCCCAACAGGTTTATTTGGTAGCAAATGCCACTAGGACTTTAACCTGGTGTTGTGTGATTTCTTCCTGTGTTTACCCCAGTCCAACGCCGTCATCTCCACATCATGTTCACTCGACTGTGCAGGATGTCAGCAGCCCGGAGGAAAGAGGATAACAGATTCAATAAGACATTTGTTCCTCCATTCAACCACTCATCCCCTGAGTCCATCAACTGTGGAGTGCCCATGTCCCATTTGAACTTCTACCCGCTGCTTCTAGAGTCTCCCACATCCTCTTCCAGTAAATGATGTGGTATGCCTTTGAATCTCTTGATGTGGAGATGTTGGCATTGGACTGGGGTGGGCACAGTAAAAAGTCTCACAACACCAGGTTAAAGTCCAACAGTTAATTTGGAATCACAAGCTTTTGGAGCGCTGCACCTTCCTCAGGAGACTAATCGGGGGGTCCAGGATCAGGGGGTGGAGTGGGGTGGGGGGGATGCATCTTGAGGCTGGTCTGGGAATGGTTGGGTGGGGGGGAGAAGTGCCGCAATTGGGCCGCGGGGACAGCACTTTGATGGTCCCAGGCTGGCCAGCAATCAAGCTGGCCATTAAATGATAAGGAGAAAAAGTCACTGATAGGCATAGTCTATAGGCCACAGATATCACAGTGAGACAAGCAATAAACAAAGAAATAATTGATGCATGTAAAAATGATACAACAATTATTATGGGGATTTTAATCTACATCTCGATTGGTCGAACCATGCCGGTCAAGCAGCCTTATGGAGCAGCTCATAGAATGTATCTGCGATAGTTTCCTTGAACAGTATGTAATGGAACCTACGAGGAAGCAAACTATTCTAGGTCTGGTCCTGTGTAATGAGACAGGAATAAATTAATGATCTCACAGCTTGGAAGAAGCGATCACAGTTTGGTTGAATTTAAAATACAGATAAAGCTTGAGAAAATAAAATCCATTACAGGTGTCTTGTGCTTAAACAAAGGAGACTACAATGGAATGAGGGAATATAGAACATTACAGCGCAGTACAGGCCCTTCGGTCCTTGATTTTGCGCCGACCTGTGAATCCAATCTAAAGCCATCTAATCTATACTATTCCAATATCATCCATATGTTTATCCAATGACCATTTAAATGCCCTTAATGTTGGCAGGTACACTACTGATGCAGGCAGGACATCCCACACTCTTACTACTCTGAGTAAAGAACTTAGCTCTGACATCTGTCCTATATCTATCATCCTTCAATTTAAAGCTATGTTCCCTCGTGCTAGCCATCTCCATCCAAGGAAAAAGGCTCTCATTGTCCACCCTATCTAATTCTCTGATCATCTTATATGCCTTATTAAGTCACCTCTTAACCTTCTCTCTAATGAAAACAGCCTCAAATCCCTCTCTGCGGAAGGATGTTGCAGGTTACAGAGGGACAATTTTGATGAGAATATGGGAGGCATGGTTAGTAAGTTTGCGGATGACACCAAGATTGGTGGTGTTGTGGACAGTGAAAAAAGTTATCTCGGATTGTAAAGGGATCTTGATCAATTGGGCCACTGGGTTGACCAATGGCAGATGGAGTTTAATTTAGACAAATGCGAGATGATGCATTTTTGATAGATTGAACCAGGGCAGGACTTACTCAGTTAATGGTAGGGCGTTGGGGAGAGTTACAGAACAAAGAGATCTAGGAGTACTTGTTCATAGCTCCTTGAAAGTGGAGTCACAAGAGGACAGAGTGGTGAAGAAGGCATTTAGCATGCTTGGTTTCTTTGTCAGAACATTGAATACAGGAGTTGGGACATCTTTTTGAAGTTATACAACATTGGTAAGGTCACACTCGGAATATTGTGTACAGTTCAGGTCACCCTATTATAGAAAGGTTATTATTAAACTAGAAAGAATGCAGAAAAGATTTACTAGGATGCTACCGGGACTTGATGGTTTGAGTTATAAGGAGAGGCTGCATAGAATGAGACTTTTTTCTCCGGACCATAGGAGGCTGAGGGGTGATCTTACAGAGATCTATAAAATAACGTGGAGCACAGATCAGCTAGATAGTCAATACCTTTGGCCAAAGGTAGGGGAGTCTAAAAGTAGAGGATATAGGTTTAAGGTGAGAGAGGAGAGATACAAAAGTGTCCAGAGGGACAATTTTTTCGCACAGACGGTGATGTGTTTGGAATGAGCTGCTAGAGGTAGTAGTAGAGGCGGGTACAATTTTGTCTTTTAAAAAGCATTTAGACAGCTGAATGGGTAAGATGGGTATAGCGGGATATGGGCCAAATGCAGGCAACTGTGACTTGCTTTATGGTTTTAAAAAAAGGGTGGACAAGTTGGACTGAAGGGCCTGTTTCCATGCTGTAAACCTCTATGATTCTATGGAAGTCACAAATAACATGCCAAAAATTGATGACAAGAAGGCTATGGCAGCTAAGGAGCTGGAAACGATTATTATCACTAAAATAGTGTTAGGCAAGCAAATGGGGCTAAAGGTAGACCAGTCTCCCGGTCCTGATGGAATGCATCCCAGGGTATTAAAAGAGATGGTGGGGAAAATAGCAAATGCACTAGTGATAATTCACTGGAATCTGGGGTAGTTCCCACAGATTGGAAAAACAGCAAATATAATGCCACTGTTTAAAAAAGGAGATAGTCAAAAGTCGGATACCTATAGGCTGATTAGCTTAACTTCTGTAGTAAGGAAAATGTTTGAATCTATTATCAAGGAAGAAATAGCGAGACATCTGGATATAAATTGTCCCATTGAGAAGGTGCAGCATGGGTTCATGTAGGTCAGGTCATGTTTAATTTATTGGAATTCTTTGAGGACATTACGAGCATGGTGGACAATGGGGAACTGGTGCCACACCAAAGACTGCTGCATAAGATAAAGGTGCACAATGTTACGGGTAATGAAATAGTAGCATGGATAGAGGATTGGTTAAATAACAGAAAGCAAAGAGTGGGGGTAAATGAGTGTTTTTGTGGTTGGCGATCAGTGACTAATGGTGTTGGGACCACAATTGTTTACAATTTACGTAGATGATTTGGAGTTGGGGACTAAGTGTAGTGTGTCCAAGTTCACAGATGACACGAAGGTGTTTGGCAGAGCAAAGTGTGCAGAGAATGCTGAAAGTCTGCAAAGGGATATAGATCATCTTAAGTGAGTGGGCAAGGGTCTGGCAGATGGAGCACAATGTTGGTAAATGTGATGTCAGCCATTCTGAAAGGAATAACAGTAATAATGACTATTATTTAAATGGTAACAAAATTGCACTATGCTGTTCTGCAGAGGGATCTGCGTGTCATAAGAACATAAGAAATAGGAGCAGGAGTAGGCCATCTAGCCCTTTGAGCCTGCCCCGCCATTCAGTAAGATCATGGCTGATCTGAAGTGGATCAGTTCCACTTTCCCGCTTTCTCCCCAAAACCCTTAATTCCCTTGTCTATCAAAAACCTATCTACCCGTGACTTAAATTTGTCCTTGTGACATGATTAACAAAAAGTTGGTTTGTAGGTGCAGTATGTAATTAAGAAGGCAAATGGAAATTGGTCCTTCATTGCTGAAAACAGGGAGATTATTTTATAGTCATAAAGTTTACAGCATGAAAACAGGCCCTTCAGCTCAACTTGTTCATGCCACCTAGGTTTTAGCAATAAGCTGGTCCCAATTGCTCGCATTTGGCCATATCCCTCTATACCTATCTTATTCTTACATAGAACATAGAACACTACAGCACAAACAGGCCCTTCAGCCCACAAGTTGTGCTGATCACATCTGTACCTACCAAGCCATAGAACTATCTGTAACTCCCAATCCCATTGAATCCCATGTACTCATCCAGAAGTCTTTTAAAAGACCCCAGCGAGTTCGCCTCTACCACTACCAACGGCAGCCGATTCCAGTCACTCACCACCCTCTGAGTGAAAAACTTTCCCCTGATATCTCCTCTGTACTTGCTTCCCAGCACCTTAAACCAGTGTCCTCCTGTAGCGACCATTTCAGCCCGAGGAAATAGCCACTGAGGATCCACCTATCTATTCCTCTCAGCATTTTATGAGCCTCTATCAGGTCGCCTCTCAACCTTCGTCTCTCCAGGGAGAAGAGACCTAGATCCCTCAACCTATCTTCATAAGGCATGCCTCCCAATCCAGGCAATGTCCTTGTAAATCTCCTCTGCACCCTCTCAATAGCTTCCACATCCTTCCTGTAGTGAGGTGACCAGAACTGCTCACAGTTCTCTAAGTGGGGTCTGATAAAGGGTCTTATAAAGTTGCTGCATTACCTCCCGACTCCTAAACTCAATCCCTCGATTAATGAAGGCCAGTACATCATACGCCTTCTTGACCACATCCTCCATCTGCGAGGCTGATTTAAGCGTCCTAAGGACCTGGACCCCAAGATCCTTCTGCTCTTCAACACAGCGATGACTCCTACCCTTGATATTGTAATCCTGCATCCCGTTGGTCCTGCCAGAATGGACCACTACTCATTTATCCGCGTTGAAGTCTATCTGCCACTTCTCTGCCCAGTCTTGCATCCTATCTATGTCACGCTGCAACTTCTGACATCCCTCCAGATTATCCACAACACCACCAACCTTCGTATCATCGGTGAGCTTACTAACCCATCCCTCCATTTCTTCATCCAGGTCATTTATGAAAATGACAAACAGCCAGGGTCCTAGAACAGATCCCAGGGGTACTCTACTGGTGACCGACCTCCATGCAGAAAAAGACCCATCCACAACCACTCTCTGCTTTCTGCAGGCAAGCCAGTTCTGGATCCACAAGGCCAAAGTCCCTTGGATACCATGCCCTCTCACCTTCTCAAGAAGTCTTACGTAGGGCACCTTATCAAACGCCTTGCTGAAGTCCATGTAAACCACATCCACTGCTCTTCCTTCGTGAACGCGTTCAGTCACATTTTCAAAGAACTCAACTAGGCTTGTAAGGCATGACCTGCCCTTGACAAAGCCGTACTAAGTATTCCTGATCATTCTAAACTTCTCTAAATGCTTATAAATCTTGTCCCTCAGAATCCTCTCCATCAACTTACCAACCACTGAAGTCAGACTCACCGGTCAGTAATTTCCTGGGCTATCCCTGTTCCCTTTCTTGAAAATAGAACATAGAACATTACAGCACCAACAGGCCCTTCGGCCTTCGAGTTGCGCCGATCACACCAACCCCACCAATCTATAGACCTATCTATAACCCCCAATCCCATTAAACCCCATATACTCATCCAGAAGTCTTTTAAAAGACCCTAGCGAGTTCGCCTCCACCACCGATGACGGCAGCCGATTCCATTCACTCACCACCCTCTGAGTGAAAAACTTACCCCTAACATCACCTCTGTACTTCCCTCCCCGCACCTTAAATCTGTGTCCTCTTGTAGCGACCATTTCAACCCGGGGAAATAGCCTCTGAGAGTTCACCCTATCTATTCCTCTCAATATTTTATAAACTTCTATCAGGTCGCCTCTCAACCTTCGCCTCTCTAGGGAAAAGAGTCCCAGCTCCCTCAACCTATCTTCATAAGGCATGCCTCCCAGTCCAGGCAACATCCTTGTAAATCTCCTCTGCACCCTTTCAATAGCTTCTACGTCTTTCCTATAGTGAGGCGACCAGAACTGCGCACAGTACTCCAAATGAGGCCTGACAAGGGTCCTGTAAAATTGCAGCATTACCTCCCGACTCCTAAACTCAATCCCTCGATTAATGAAGGCCAATACACCATACGCCTTCTTGACCACCTCCTCCACCTACGAGGCCGATTTAAGAGTCCTGTGGACCCGGACCCCGAGATCCTTCTGCTCTTCAACGCTACTAAGACTCCTGCCCTTGATAGTGTACTCGTTCATCCCGTTGGTTCTGCTGAAATGGACGACTACACATTTATCCGCGTTGAAGTCCATCTGCCACTTCTCCGCCCATTCCTGCATCCTATCTATGTCCTGCTGCAACTTTTGACATTCTTCCAGACCATCCACAACACCACCGACCTTCGTGTCATCAGCGAACTTGCTAACCCATCCCTCCACTTCCTCATCCAGGTCAGACAAACAGGAACCACATCCGCAATCCTCCAATCCTCCAGAACCTCTCCTGTCTCCATCGACAATGCAAAGATCATCGCCAGGGGTTCTGCAATCACTTCCCTCACTTCCCACAGTAACCTAGGGTACATCCCATCCGGTCCCGGTGACTTATCTACCTTGACAGAATTTAAAAGTTCCAACTTTTAAATTCTTTCTTAACATCCACATACTCAATCTTTTCAGTCTGCCGCAAACCTGTAGTACAACCTCCTAGATCATTTTCCACCGTAAATACCGAGGCAAAGTATTCATTAAGCACCTCAGCCATTTCTTCCGGTTCCACACAGACTTTTCCCCCTTCGCCTTTTATAGGTCCTATCCCTTCACTTCTCATCCTTTTACTCTTCACATATTTGTAGAACGCCTTGGGATTCTCCTTAATTTTACCCGCCAAGGCCTTCTCATGACCCCATCTGGCTCTCCTAATTTCCTTTTTAAGCTCCTTTCTACAAGCCTTATACTCCAAATCCTTAACATCTCCTAGCTCTCTGAACTTTTTGTACACCTTTCTTTTCTTCCTGACCAGGTTCACCACAACCTTCGTGCACCACAGCTCCCGTGACCTACCAAAACCTCCTTGTCTCATTGGAACATTGTCGTGCAGAGCTCCAGTCAAACATTCCTTGAAAATCCACCACCATCCTTCAGTACTTTTCCCCAAGAACACCTCCTTCCAGTTTACTTGTCCAATTGTCTGCCTGATGTCATCATATTTCCCCTTACTCCAGACAAACACCTTCCTAGCCTGCCTGATCCTATCTCTTTCCAATGCTATCGTGAAGGAGATAGAATTATGATCTCCATCCCCGAGATTCTCTCCCACCGAGAGATCCGTCACCTGTCCTAGTTCATTAGCCAGCACCAGGTCAAGTACAGCCTCTCCTCTCATAGGCTTATCCACGTGCTGTGTCAGGAAACCCTCCTAAGTACACCTAACTAACTCCTCCCCATCCAAACCCCTTACCCTAGGGATATTCCAGTTGATGTTTGGGAAATTAAAGTCTCCCATCACAACAACTCTGTTATTATTACATCTCTCTAGGATCTGTTTCCCTATCTGCACCTCAACTTCCCTGTCACTATTGGGCGGCCTACAGAAAACACCCAGCAAAGTTATCGATCCTTTGCTGTTCCTAACTTCCACCCACTGAGACTCCGTAGACAGTCCCTCCACAGCATCCACCTTCTCTGCAATGACTCTGTCCCTGATCAACAGTGCCACTCCGCCACCTCTTTTGCCTCCCTCCCCGTCCATCCTGAAGCATCTGAATCCCGATTGTAATTGGGATTATTGTAATTGGGAATCTTGTAATTGTCTAAATGCCTTTTAAAAGACAAAACTGTACCTGCCTCTACTACTGTCTTTGGTAGCTCGTTCCAAAATTATAGAATCTTTCAGTGCAGAAAGAGGCTATTTGGCCCATTGAGCCTTCACCAACAACAATCCCACTCAGTAACCCCACATGCATTATTATTGATTTGTGAGACATAGTCATTGCTGGCTGGGCCAGCATTTATTGCTCATCTCTAGTTGCCCTTGTTCAGAGGGCAATTGAGAGTCAACTACATAGCTGTAGATCTGGAGTCACATGATGGCCCAACCAGGTAAAGTCATGAGTGAACCACATTAGATTTTCCAACACTCGAAAATGGGTTCATAGAACATAGAACATAGAACATAGAACATTACAGCGCAGAACAGGCCCTTCGGCCCACGATGTTGCGCCGACCAGTTACAAAACAATGACCCACTAGCCTAAACCAATCCCTTTTCATCCATAAACCTATCCACAGATCTTTTAAACGCCCCCAAACTAGGTGCATTTACAACTGCAGCTGGCAGGGCATTCCAGTCCCTCACCATCCTCTGGGTAAAGAACCTACCCCTGACATCTGTCCTATAACTACCCCCCCTTAATTTAAAATCGTGCCCCCTCGTGTTAGCTTTCTCCATCCTAGGAAAAAGGCTATCACTATCTACCCTGTCTAAACCTCTAATCATCTTATATGTTTCAATAAGATCCCCTCTTAGCCGCCTTCTTTCCAGCGAAAACAACCCCAAATCTCTCAATCTCTCCTCATAGGATCTCCCCTCTATACCAGGCAACATCCTGGTAAACCTCCTCTGCACCCTCTCCAAAGCCTCTACATCCTTCCTGTAATGTGGGGACCAGAACTGCACACAAAACTCCAAGTGCGGCCGCACCAGAGATGTGTACAGTTGCATCATGACGTTGCGACTCCTAAATTCAATCCCCCTACCAATAAACGCCAAAACTCCGTATGCCTTCTTAACAACCTTATCTACTTGATTCCCAACTTTCAGGGATCTATGTACACATACACCTAGATCCCTCTGCTCCTCCACACTATTCAAAGTCCTCCCGTTAGCCCTATACTCAACACATCTGTTATTCCTACCGAAATGAATTACCTCACACTTCTCCACATTAAACTCCATTCGCCACCTCTCAGCCCAGCTCTGCAACCTTTCTAAGTCATCCTGCAAACTATGACACCCTTCCTCACAATCTACCACACCTCCGACTTTGGTGTCATCAGCAAACTTACTAATCCACCCAACTATACCCTCATCCAGATCATTAATAAAAATTACAAACAGCAGTGGCCCCAAAACAGATCCCTGAGGCACACCACTTGTAACCGAACTCCATGACGAATATTTCCCATCAACCACCACTCTCTGTCTCCTATCTGCTAGCCAATTCCTGATCCAATTACCTAGATCACCCCCAATCCCATACATCTGCATTTTCTGCAGAAGCCTACCATGGTGAACCTTATCAAACGCCTTGCTAAAATCCATATACACCACATCAACTGCCTTACCCCTATCCACCTCTTTGGTCACTTTCTCAAAGAACTCGATAAGGTTAGTAAGGTTCATGGTCATCTGTAAATTCATAATTCCAAATTTTTTATTTTTAGTGAATTCAATTTCCATCAACCATTGTGCAGGATTCAAACCCACAACCCCAGAACATTAGCTGAGTTTCTGGATTAATATTCCAGCAATAATATCACTAGCCATCACCTCCCCAGCAGCTGTATTAGTTGCTGGTGAGACCACACCTGAAGTACTGTGTACAGTTTTAGTCTCTTTACTACAGAAACAATATATTGGCACAGGAGGGGGAGCACAGGAGATTCACTAGGTTGATTCTGGAGTTGAGAGGGTTGGCTTATGAGGAGACACTGAGTAGACTGGAGCTATACTCATTGGAATTTAGAAGAATGAGGAGGAATCTTACAGAAACATATGCAATTATGAGGGGAATAGATACGATAGAAGCATGGAAGCTGTTTTCACTGGATAATGAAACTAAAACTAGGGGGCATTGCCTCAAAATAATGTTTGATTTGAATTGATTTATTATTGTCACATTTGTTTACATACAGTGAAAAGTATTATTTCAAAAACAAAGAACAAAGAAAAGTACAGCACAGGAACAGGCCCTTTGGCCTGCCAAGCCAGCACCTACCATGTTGCCTGACTTAACTAAAACTCCCTACACTTCTGGGGACCATATCCATCGATTCCCTCTCATTCACTTACTTCATGTACACCCCTTAAAAGTCACTAATGTATCCGCTTCCACTATCTCCCCCAGCAACGAGTTCCAGGCACCTACCACTCTCCGTAAAAAATCTTCCCGTGGGTTGACCTTCAAGAAAGCTGCTCTGACATCTGCAATGATAACCCCACATACAGATTCATCCAGGACTTCCAGGGTGGAGGGCATTCTCTTGCTGCTGTCTTGCTCTAAACATAGAACATAGAACATAGAACATTACAGCGCAGAACAGGCCCTTCGGCCCACGATGTTGCGCCGACCAGTTACAAAACAATGACCCACTAGCCTAAACCAATCCCTTTTCATCCATAAACCTATCCACAGATCTTTTAAACGCCCCCAAACTAGGTGCATTTACAACTGCAGCTGGCAGGGCATTCCAGAATGCCCTGGGCATTCTGGAGTGCGGGCATAGAATGCATTGAATGCATTCTAGAATACGGGCATAGAATGCATTGAGCTCATCAGAGAGGGATGCGGTGCAGCCGGCAATTTTACATGCCTTCATCTTGTAGCCTGTTATGTCTTGCAGACATTGCCATTGTTGGCGGGGGTTGGTGTGGCTAGCCTGGGACTCTAGCTCAGTCCTATATTGTCTTTTGGCATCTTTGATGGATCTCCTAGATCCTCCTTTTTTGTATAGGTCAGTGCCGCCTGACTTGAAAGCCTCAGGCCTGGACTTCAGCAAGCAATGGATATCCCTGTTCATCCATGGCTTCTAGTTGGGAAACACAGGTTTGCTTCTTACACCGACCAGTCCCTGACTCTAAGCAGCCCCATAGGAGATCATCCGATTCCTCAGATCAACACTGCACAATGAGGGAACAAATTTAGGACTGAGTTGAGTCAATCCCAAAGAGTTGCAAATCTGTGGAATTCCTTGCCCAGTGAAACGACTGAGGCTACCTCATTGAATGCTTTTAAGGCAAAGATAGATTTTTGAAAGTAAAGGAATTGAAGGTTATGGTGAGTGGGTGGGTAAGGGGAACTGAGTCCATGAAAAGCTCAGCCATGATACTATTGAATAGTGGGGCAGGTTTGAGAGGCCAGAAGGCCTACTCCTGCTCCTTGTTCTTATGTAGGCTTACATTAAATTAAAAGTTTATTTATTAGTCACAAATAAGGGTTACATTAACACAATGAAGTTACTATGAAAATCCCCTAGTCGCCACACTTTGGTGCCTGTACGAGTACACTGAGGGAGAATTTAGCATGGCTAATGCACCTAACTTGCACATCCATGGGAGGAAACCAGAGCACTCGGAGGAAACCTACGCAAACATGGGGAAAACGTGCAAACTCCACACAGACAGGGACCCACACGGAGATTCGAAACCAGTTCCGTGGCACTGTGAGGCAACAGTCCTGACCACTGTGCTGCCCCTAGACTCCAACAATTTTTATATCTTGGCATAAATGTCAGGAAAGAATTTTTGCTTCAGGTGTAATTTTGCTGAAAAATTAGGGATCTTTTACCAAAACAAGCTTAAGAACATAAGAACATAAGAAATAGGAGCAGGAGTAGGCCATCTGGCCCTTCGAGCCTGCCCCGCCATTCAATAAGATCATGGCTGATCTGTCGTGGCTCAGTTCCACTTTCCGGCCCTCTCCCCATAACCCTTAATCCCCTCCCTTATCAAAAACCCATCAACCCGCTTCTTGAAAATATTTAGCGAGGCAGCCTCCACCACTTCAACGGGTAGAGAATTCCAGAGATTCACCACCCTTTGAGTGAAGAAGTTCTTTAGCATAGAACCAGCATAGAACCAGCATAGAACCAGCATAGAACCCTACAGTGCAGAAACAGGCCCTTCGGCCCATCGAGTCTGCACCGAACACAATCCCACCCAGACCCTATCCCCATATCCCTACACATTTACCTGCTAATCCCTCTAACCTACACATCCCAGGACACTAAGGGGCAATTTAGCATAGCCAATGAACCTAACCCGCACATCTTTAGGGGCAGGTGTGACCTGTACAAAAAAGACGGGCTGTATTTGAATCCCAGGGGGACCAGTATCATGGTGGGGAAGTTTGCTAAGGCTACTGGGGAGAGTTTAAACTAGAATGGTTGGGGGGTGGGAATCAAATTGAAATGACTGGGAGAGAGGAGGTTGGCTCACAAAAAGAGAAAGCTTGTCGACAGTGTGAGAGGGAGGATGGACAGGTGATGGAGAAGGGGAACGCTCAGACTGAAGGTTTGAGATGTGTCTAACGCAAGGAGTGTTGTGAACAAAGTGGATGAGCTTAGAGTGTGGATCACTACTTGGAAATATGATGTGGCCATTACAGAGACTTGGATGTCTCAGGGACAGGACTGGATACTTCAAGTACCGGGTTTCAGATGTTTCAGGAGGGACAGGGAGGGAGGTTAAAGAGGTGGGGGAGTGGCAGTGTTGATCAGAGATAGTGTCACAGCTGCTAAAAAGATGGACGCCATGGAGGGATTATCTACGGAGTCTCTGTGAGTGGAGGTTAGGAACAGGAGGGGGTCAATAACTTTACTGGGTGTTTTCTAAAGGCTGCTCAATAGGAACAGGGATGTTGAGGAGCAGATAGGGAAACAGATCCTGGAAAGGTGTAATAATAACAGAGTTGCTGTGGTGGGAGATTTTAATTTCTGAAATATTGATTGAAATCGCCCTAGAGTAAGGGATTTAGATTGAGGGGTGGGGGGTGGGGGGAGGAGTTTGTTAGATGTGTTCAGGAGGGTTTCCTGACACTGTCCGTGGATAAGCCTCCAAGAGACTGTACTCGATTTGGTGTTGGGAAATGAACCTGGACAGGTGTCGGATCTCTCAGTGGGAGAGCATTTTGGGGATAGTGATCATAATTCTATCTCCTTTACATTAGCATTGGTGAGAGATAGGATCAGACAAGCTAGAAAAGTGTTTAACTGGAGTAAGGGGAATTATGAGGCAGGAAATTAGAGGCTTAAATTGGAAAGAGGTTTTCTCAGGGAAATGTACAGAAGAAATGTGGCACATTTTCAAGGAATATTTGTCTGGAGTTCTATACAGCAATATCTCAAAGAGACAGGGAAGTTATGGTAGGTTACAGGAAGCATGGTGCATGAAAGCTGTAACAAATTTAGTCAAGAAGAAAAGAAAAGCTCACAAAGCTTGAAAACAAAACCGTAGCTTACAAAATGTAGCTCAGATTCTAATTCTGTGAGCTGGAAATGAACAGGTTGCGGACAATGGTCACCTGATTTATGAAGAACCAATCAGGAGCCTCTGTTTTGAAAGACTAATATCAGCAGGATGTGATCCTGAAGGTGTTGCTGAAAATGGGGTACTGATGGCAGGATAAAATGGGGTACTGATGGCAGGATAAAATGGGGTACTGATGTTCCTCCTCAACTCCATTCTAAAACGCCCCCCCTTTATCTTGAGGCTGTGCCCCCTAGTCCTACTGTCTTTTTTGAGCGGGAAGAGTCTCTCACCTCTATCCTATCCATCCCATTCATCATCTTATACGTCTCAATGAGATCTCCCCTCATTCTTCTAAACTCCAACGAGTACAAGCCTAATTCATTCAGCCTCTCCTCATAGCTCAACCCCCTCAACTCCGGTATCAGCCTAGTAAACCTCCTCTGCACTCCCTCCAAGGCCAAAATATCTTTGCGCAGGTGCGGCACCCAAAACTGCACACGGTACTCCAGCTGCGGCCTCACCAATGCCCTATACAACTGCAGCAAGTCCTCCCTACTTTTATATTCAATCCCCTTCGCTATGAAGGCCAGCATCCCATTCGCCTTCCTAACCACCTGCTGCACCTGCAAGCTGGGTTTTTGCGACTCATGCACAAGGACCCCGAGGTCCCTCTGCACCGTCGCCTGCTGCAGTTTTTCGCCCCGTAAGTAATAGTCCTTCCTACCATTCTTCCTTCCAAAGTGGACCACCTCACACTTGCCAACATTAAATTCCATTTGCCATTTCCTGGCCCATTCGCACAGCCTATCTAGATCCTTCTGTAGACTCTCCACACCCTCCGCACAATTTGCCGTTCCCCCAATCTTGGTGTCATCCGCAAATTTCGACACCCTACACTCGGTTCCCTCCTCCAGATCATCTATATAAATGGTAAAAAGCTGAGGCCCCAGCACCGACTCCTGGGGCACTCCGCACTCCACTAGTCACCATCCGCCAATCCGAATAGCACCCGTTGACCTCCACTCTCTGCCTCCTATTTGACAACCAATCCTCTATCCACACTAACACCCTACCCCCAACTCCAAGTCCCCTGACCTTCTGCAATAACCTCTTATGAGGTACTTTGTCAAACGCCTTCTGAAAATCCAGAAAGACCACATCCACCGGCTCTCCTCTATCCACCACCCTAGACACATCCTCATAGAACGCCAGTAAATTTGTCAGACACGACTTCCCTTTAATGAAACCGTGCTGCGTCTGCTCTATCAAGCAATTCCCTTCAAGATGCCTCGCAATTTCCTCTTTAACGACGGATTCTAACATTTTACCTACCACAGATGTTAAACTAACCGGCCTATAATTCCCTGCCTTTTGCCTGGCACCCTTCTTAAACAACGGCGTAACATTAGCCGTTTTCCAATCTTCTGGCACTTCCCCGGAATCCAGCGACGTCTGGAAAATAATCACCAATGCATCCACTATAACCTCCACCATTTCTTTCAGAACCCTCGGATGCATTCCATCCGGTCCTGGGGACTTGTCCACAATCAGCCCCTCCAGTCTGTCGAGCACCGCCTCTCTAGTAACAGTAATGTCATTAAGACCCTCCAGTCCTACCACCTTTCCATCGCTAACACCCGGCAAATTATTCACGTCCTCCTCCGTGAAGACAGAAACAAAAAAGTTATTCAATACCTTAGCCATATCCCCATCCCCTACCACTAGGTCACCTTTCTCATCCTCTAAAGGACCAACGTTCACCCTAGCCAGCTTCTTCCTTTTTATATATTTATAAAAACTCTTGCTATCCTTTTTTATATTAAGCGCTAGCCCAGCTTCATAGTTTCTCCTACCCTCCTTTATCAACTTCTTTGTCAATCTTTGTTGACATTTAAACTTCTCCCAATCCTCTTCTCGCCCACTACTCTTCGCTACTCTAAATTCCTCCGCTTTTAATTTAACACTTTCCTTCACCTCCTTTGTTATCCACGGCTTATTACCTCTCCTCCTACAGTCCTTTTTGACCATCGGAATAAATTTCTGCTTTATTTATAACATAATTTAAGCACAACTCTTAAAACGAAGCAGTTAATTCTTCACCATTGAACAATCTTTAAACATGAAATGCAACAACTCTAAGTTCTAACTCATCACTATTTCATCACTATGGGAAGAATGTGCAACATTCTTCCCATAGACTTAAACCTTAATTTAGTTATAGTTAGCAATCACAGGTATACTTGCTCTGACTTGGGTTAACAATCTTGTAGCTTTCAGAAAGGTTTTGATTTTCAGAGCAGTCTCCAGACTTGCCTATTTAAACGACTGCAGTCAACAACTGAACTCTAAACTGAAACCAGCATAAACCCTTGCTACAGAGTTAATTCCACCCATTTAATTAATTTTTAAAAAAGTTACCATTTCCTTAATTTAAAAAACAGGGGAAATCTTAATTTATGCACAACAGTCCATTAGCCTGAAGCTAAATAAACACTACATGGCTAAAATGAGTAATTATCCTGTTTTCCAGCATCTCAGCTGCATTTTTTCCCAGACACACCGACTGCCTGTTTTTAAAAAAATACAATCTTAAAACAGTTCCACTTAAACATAAAACGTATCATTTAGCAAGTATCATCACATACGCAATATATGAGCAGGGACGTTATGCAGGAGCTATATGAATCACTGGTAGAGCCACAACTCCAGTGCTGTTTGCAATTCTGGCCACTTCATTACAGAAAGGTTGTAATTCAAGAGATTTATGAGGATCTTACTAAGATTCAAAAATTACAGTTTGATATAGACTAGTGTTGTTTTCCTTGAATAGAGGAGGCTGAGGGGAGATTTGATTGAAGTGTACAAGGCTTGGAAAGGCAAGATGAGATGGACACAATTCCCTTAGTAGAGAGGTTAGTGATTAGGTAATACATAAATGAAGTGATTGGTAAAAGGATTAGGGAGATGAGAAAATGTTTATTTTAACCCAGAGGTGGCAGGGATCCAGAACTTACTGTCCAAAAGTTGGCAGAGGTATAAACTCTCAACTCATGTAAAAGGTATCTGGTTGTGTAACTGAAGCCCTGTAACCCTTAGGGCTGCCAAGTGCTGGTAAATACCATTAGACTGGGTGGCCTGTTTTTCAGCCAGAGCAGACATAATGGACAGAGTGGTATCTGTCAATGTTATACACTTTTGTATATTTTCTAAATTTTCTGAACATTTGAAAAGGAAGAATCTGCAGCAATTTGGAGAGAAGACGAGGAAGTGCTTGTACAGGAATTGCTCCTTAGGAAAGCTGGCATAGAGACAATAGACTGAATGGCCTTGTTCTTTGATGTAGTGACCCTATCATGCTCAGCTCTTTCTTGAATGAATTTCCCTGCAGCGTAAGGTCAGAAGTGGGGATATTTGCTGATGGTTGCAAAATTTTAACTAGAGCGGCGAAGGTGATTGGTGGTTGCAGGTTCATTTGCATAAGTGCAATCACTGTGACCAGAAGTTGGATTTCTGGGAGACACCTTCCTACTTCAAGTGAAAGGAAGTGTCCAGATGAGGACATCAGAGTGGTGATTGCAGGTGTAGCTCCTCCTCCAGGGCTTGATCTAATTTGCATCTTAGCCAAATGGCCGAGATGCCACTTTAAAAAATTGCTTCAAATGAAGCTGAAATGTAACCTAATGACTTCAACCAAGTGCAGCATGTCAATACTACACTTGATCTTAGCCAATAAAGTTTTTTAAAAAATTTGCATAAGTACAGTCAACTGCAGTGGGTCTCTGGGAGACACCTTCCTACTTCAAGTGAAGTGTCCAGGCGACGGCAGCAGAGTGGTGAAGATGATTGGCAGTTGCAAGTTACGTTTGCATAAGTGTAGTCACTGCAATCAGAAGGTGGTTTGTGGAGGAGTTGCTGTGAAGGAACAGTTACCACAGATACCACAGCAATGTTTAAATGGCATCTCAGCATCTACCCTGTCAAGCCTCCCAAGAATCCAATATGTTTCAATTAGGTTCATGGAGTTGGGGTGGAAGCTAAAGGCCAAGACAGACAGAGTGGTTATCTCTGGACTCTTGCCTGTGCCACGGGATAGTTTAGAGAGGAATAGAGGGAGGGAAAGCTTGAACTCGTGGCTGAGGGGATGGTGCAGGAGGGAGGGGTTTAAATACTTGAACAATTGGGGCTCGTTCTGGGGAAGGTGGGACCTTTATCAGAGGGATGGGATTCACCTGAACCAAAGGGGAACAAATATCCTGGGAGGTAAATTTGTTAAGGTTATGCGGAGTGGTTTAAACTGATTCAGAGGGGGGGTGGGATCCTGAGTAGAGGGGGTGAAAGTGAGGGGGGCGTAGATGGGGACTGCAATGCCCGGCATTGCGGGGGAGGGGCGGAACAGGGTTTGGAATGTGGTTTGAAATGTGTATACTTTAATGCGAGGAGTATTCGCAATAAGGTGGATGAACTTGCAGCGTGGACCAGTACCTGGGACTTCGATGTTGTGGCCATTTCAGAGACTTGGATAGAGCCGGGTCAGGAATGGATGTTGCAGGTCCCGGGGTACAAATGCTTTAATCGGAGTAGACAAGGAGGTAGAAGGGGGGGTGGGGTAGCATTATTGGTCAAGGACTGTATCTCAGTGTCAGAGAGGAACTTTGATGAGGACTTGTCTGTTGAGGTAATATGGGCGGAGATTAGAAATAGGAGAGGAGAGGTCACCCTGTTGGGAGTCTTTTATAGACCTCCAAAAAGTTCTAGAGAGGTTGAGGAAAGGATTGCGGAGACGATCCTTGTTAGGAGTGAAAGTAATAGGGTAATTGTTATGGGGGACTTCAACTTTACTCATGTAGATTGGAATTGCTACAGCTCTGGCTCGTTAGAGGGGTCAGTTTTTGTTCAAAGTGTGCAAGAAGGTTTTTTGACTCAGTATGTAGATAGGCCGACGAGAGGTGAGGCTATATTGGATTTGGTGCTCGGTAATGAGCCAGACCAGGTGCTAGACTTGGAAGTTGGTGTACAGTTTGGGGATAGTGATCACAATTCGATTACGTTCACCTTAGTGATGGAAAGGGATAGGCATGAACCTCGGGTCAGTAGTTTCAGCTGGGGGAAGGGTAATTATGAGGCTATTAGGAGAGAATTAGGAAGCATTGGTTGGAATGGGAGATTACAGGGACTGGGAACATCTGAGATGTGGAGATTTTTCAAGGAGCAGCTATTGCGGGTCTGTGATAAGTATATCCCTGTCAGGCAAGGAGGATTTGGTAGGCCCAGGGAACCGTGGTGCACCAAAAAAGTTGATTCGTTGGTTAGGAAGAAAAAGGAGGCTTATGTTCGGATGAGGCTTGAGGGCTCAGGTAGTGCATTAGAAAGTTTTAGATTGGCTAGGAGGGAGTTGAAGAGGGAGTTAAGAAGGGCCAAAAGAGGGCATGAGATGATTTTGGCTGATAGGATTAAGGAGAACCCTAAGGCGTTTTACAGGTATGTCAAGAACAGAAGGTTGGTTAGGACAAGATTAGGGCCAGTTACAGACAGTAGAGGGAAGTTGTGTGTGGAACCGGAGGAGATTGGAGAGGCGTTGAACCAATATTTCTCTTCGGTGTTCACGCAAGGGGACAGGAATGTAGCTGAGGAGGACACTGGGGTGCAGGGGTGTGAAATAGATAGTATTGCAGTTGATACGGGGGATGTGCTGGATATTTTAGAGGGTTTGAAAATAGATAAGTCCCCTGGTCCAGATGGGATTTACCCTAGGATTCTTTGGGAGGCAAGAGGGGTGATTGCGGAGCCTCTGGCTCTGATCTTCAGGTCGTCGTTAGTCTCTGGTATAGTACCAGAAGATTGGAGGACAGCAAATGTTGTCCCATTGTTTAAGAAGGGGAGAAGGGACTTCCCTGGGAATTATAGACCGGTGAGTCTTACTTCTGTGGTGGGTAAGGTTTTGGAAAGGATTATTAGAGACAGGATTTATAGTTATTTGGAAAGTAATGAGTTGATTAGAGATAGTCAGCATGGTTTTGTAGCGGGTAGGTCATGCCTTACTAACCTTATCGAGTTCTTTGAGAAAGTGACCAAAGAGGTGGATAGGGGTAAGGCAGTTGATGTGGTGTATATGGATTTTAGCAAGGCGTTTGATAAGGTTCACCATGGTAGGCTTCTGCAGAAAATGCAGATGTATGGGATTGGGGGTGATCTAGGTAATTGGATCAAGAATTGGCTAGCAGATAGGAGACAGAGAGTGGTGGTTGATGGGAAATATTCGTCATGGAGTTCGGTTACAAGTGGTGTGCCTCAGGGATCTGTTTTGGGGCCACTGCTGTTTGTAATTTTTATTAATGATCTGGATGAGGGTATAGTTGGGTGGATTAGTAAGTTTGCTGATGACACCAAAGTCGGAGGTGTGGTAGATTGTGAGGAAGGGTGTCATAGTTTGCAGGATGACTTAGAAAGGTTGCAGAGCTGGGCTGAGAGGTGGCGAATGGAGTTTAATGTGGAGAAGTGTGAGGTAATTCATTTCGGTAGGAATAACAGATGTGTTGAGTACAGGGCTAACGGGAGGACTTTGAATAGTGTGGAGGAGCAGAGGGATCTAGGTGTATGTGTACATAGATCCCTGAAAGTTGGGAATCAAGTAGATAAAGTTGTTAAGAAGGCATACGGAGTTTTGGCGTTTATTGGTAGGGGGATTGAATTTAGGAGTCGCAGCGTCATGATGCAACTGTACACATCTCTGGTGCGGCCGCACTTGGAGTTTTGTGTGCAGTTCTGGTCCCCACATTACAAGAAGGATGTAGAGGCTTTGGAGAGGGTGCAGAGGAGGTTTACCAGGATGTTGCCTGGTATGGAGGGGAGATCCTATGAGGAGAGATTGAGAGATTTGGGGTTGTTTTCGCTGGAAAGAAGGCGGCTAAGAGGGGATCTCATTGAAACATATAAGATGATTAGAGGTTTAGACAGGGTAGATAGTGATAGCCTTTTTCCTAGGATGGAGAAAGCTAACACGAGGGGGCACGATTTTAAATTAAGGGGGGGTAGTTATAGGATAGATGTCAGGGGTAGGTTCTTTACCCAGAGGGTGGTGAGGGACTGGAATGCCCTGCCAGCTGCAGTTGTAAATGCACCTAGTTTGGGGGCGTTTAAAAGATCTGTGGATAGGTTTATGGATGAAAAGGGATTGGTTTAGGCTAGTGGGTCATTGTTTTGTAACTGGTCGGCGCAACATCGTGGGCCGAAGGGCCTGTTCTGCGCTGTAATGTTCTATGTTCTAGGTCTCCTCTCATTCTTCTAAATCGAGTGAGTACAGGTGCAACTTACTCAACCTCTCCTCATAAGAAAATCCCTCCTAGTGAACTTTCTCTGGACTGCCTCAAACACCAGGATATCTTTCCTTAGAAGCAGATACTACAGTAAAGTTTGAAAGGCATCTTGACAGATAAATGAATTGGCAGAGAATATAGGGATATGTACTGTGTAGAGGTGGTATGTGTTATAAAATTGGATTTCCAAAAAGCATTCAATATTGCACTGCACATTTAAGACAGGGATGAGGAGGAAATTCTTTTGTCAGTGGGCTGTAGAGGCTGGGTGGTTAAGTATGTTCAAGGCTGAGATACACAGACTTTTGACCCGTAAAAAAAAAATCAAGAATTATGTCGATAAGGCAAGCAAGTAGATTTGAGAATTATCATATCAAACCAGTCATAATCTTACAGAACGGCAGAGCAGATAAAACGGGCCAAATGGCCTACTTTTGCTTCTGCATCTCTTGGTCTTCATAGCCCAGTTCCTACAGATTCTGTGAAATGCTCTTTGATTCTAGGTTCCATTCTTTCAGCTGAACTCAAACTGCTTTTTGCAAGGCAAGAATCCAGTCTTTTATAGCCTGATCAGGATTTTCAGCTTCTGCTCTTCTCAAATAAGCATGGTGGTTGGAGTGAAAAATCTCATGAGAGGACCAAATCATGTTTTACATCGACAGGCTGTCCCACCACAGTCATCTGTCTACTCGCTCGTGAAGGCCAAAACATTGTGTGGTTTCAAGAAGAAATTAGATATAGCTCTTGGGGCTTAAGGGATGGAGGGAACGGCGGGAAAGGGGGATGGATCAGGATATTGAATTTGATCAGCCATGATGAAAATGAGTGGTGGAGTAGGCTCGAAGGGCCAAATGGCCTGTGTCTGCTTCTATCTTCATTGTTTGTATGTAACAGGAATTCCCCCATGCAATGTCGGGAACCTCATTTCCATTCATTTGCATCTTGTTATTGGAATCCTGGAATCTTCGCCCTGTGTTCAAATGCCCGCCCATGACAATGTGACACCACATTGGTGTGAATCATAAATACTGTCAAAAGACGGGAATCTGGTAAGCTCATCCCTGAGGGGAGTTCAGAGAACATAAGAAATAGGAGCAGGAGTAGGCCATCTAGCCCCTCAAGCCTGCCCTGCCATTCAATAAGATCATGGCTGATCTGAAGTGGCTCAGTTCCACTTTCCCACTTTCTCCCCATAACCCTTAATCCCCTTGCCTACCAAAAACCTATCTACCCGTGTCTTAAATATATTTAGCGAGGTAGTCTCCACCACTTCAACGGGCAGAGAATTCCAGAGATTCACCACCCTTTGAGTGAAGAAGTTCCTCCTCAACTCCGTTCTAAACTACCCCCCCCCCCTTAGCTTGAGGCTGTGCCCTCTAGTCCTGCTGTCCTTCCTGAGCAGGAAGAATCTCTCTACCTCTACCCTATCCATCCCCTTCATCATCTTATACATCTCTACAAGATCCCCCCCTCATCCTTCTAAACTCCAACGAGTACAAGCCCAGTCTATTCAGCCTCTCTTCATAGTTCAACCCCCTCAACTCTGGAATCAGCCTAATGAACCTCCTCTGCACAGCGCATGGCTCACCATGCAGCAATGCTGATTCAGAGTTGAGGAAGGACACCAACGAGGGTGAGGGGAAAGCAGCAAAAGACTTGGAGGGTACCAACAGCACTTCAGGAAATACCGACAAAAGATTTAGAGGGTACCAGCAAAAATTTGGAGGGTATTGGCAAGGCCTCGGGGGATATTGGCAAGGAATTTGATGGATACTGGACAGGCCTCAGAGGGTACCAGCAAGGGTAGTAGCCAGGGATCGCAGATGCCGACAAACGTGATGGTGGTAACAGCAAGGTCCTGGGAGCTGCCAGCAAAGGCGAAGGGGGTAACAGTTGAGGCACTGGTGCCAGAATGGGCCATGCACCTGGTCTTAATGCTGAAAGCACAGAGGCTAGAGGGGCCAGGGGCTGAAGGCAATATGGAGTAGGGTCTTGTCCACCCTCGGAGCTGATTTGATTTATTGTCACATGAATACAGTGAAAAGTATTGCACACTATACATATCATTCACAGGGAAGGAAACGAGAGTGCAGAATGTAGTGTTACAGTCATAGCTAGGATGCAGAGAAAGATCGACTTAATGCAAGTTAAGACCATTCAAAAGTCTGACGGCAGCAGGGAAGAAGCTGTTCTTGAATCAGTTGGTATGTGACTTCAGACTTTTGTACCTGGTGGAAAAGAGAATGTCCAGGATATGCGGGGTCCTTAATTACGCTGGCTGCTTTTCCGAGGCAGAGGGATGTGTAGACAATATCAATGGATGGGCAGCTGGTTTGCGTAATGGACTGGGCTTCATTCACGACCCTTTGTAGTTCCCTAAAGTCTTCAGCAGAGCAGGAGCCATACTGAGTTGTGATACAAGCAGAAAGAATGCTTTCTATGGTGCATCTGTTAAAGTTGGCGAGAACAGTAGCTGACCTGCCAAATTTCCTTAGCCTTCTGAGAATGTAAAAGTATGGTGGGCTTTCTTAACTATAGGGTTGGCATGAGCGGGTGGGGGGAGGACTAGGACAGGTTGTTGGTGATCTGAGTACCTAAAAATTTGAAGCTCCTGACCATTTCACTTGTTCCTCAGTGATGCAGACCGGGCATGTCCTTCACTATGCTTCCTAAAGTCGATGACTATCTCCTTCATTTTGTTGACATTGAAGGAGAGATTCTCATTGCATCAGTTCACCAGATTCTCTATCTCATTCCTTTACTCTGTCTCGTCATTGTTTGAGATCTGACCCACTACAGTGGTGTCATCAGCAAACTTGAAAATCGAGCTGGAGGGGAATTTGGCCACACGGTCATAGATGTGTAAGGAGAATTGTAAGGGGCTGAGGACACAGCTTTGTGGAGCACCAATGTTGAAGATAATCATGGAGAAGGTGTTGGCTATCCTTGCTGACTGTCTGTGGGTAAGGAAGTTCAGTGAAGGACAATGTCCTTGTTATTTTGGCCAGCACGAGTCACTGGTCATCAAGACACAGTTATTGAATGTGAAAGGGCAAAGTCTTAATTCTTGGGGGCCAAATTTAACCATTAACTCCCTAGGTTCCCAGGGAGTGAACATGACTGCTGCATCCTGTGCCACTCTCACATCCCCGCCATTTTTGAGGGCCCACAATAGTTACAGAGGGATACTGGGGACAGGGAATACTGACCAAGGACGTGCTGAAGATGTCAATGGGGAGGCCACAGAATGCAGCTGAGACCAGATACAATGAGGCTCATGTGGCTACTTGTACTTTGTTGGAGCACATCATAGGGATGCTGAAAATGATGTTCCAGTACCTGTACTGCTCTGGTTGAGCCATACAATACAGTCCACAGAGGGTGTCACACATAATGGTCATCTGTTTCACTCTTCGCAAACGGGTGTATCAATGGGAATGAGAGCTATTCAAGGAGAAGATGGAGGAATGGCACACTTCTTTGGATGAAGACATCCTCCAGGTGGAGAAACCATGAGGCATTAGCCATGGCCAAACATTTTGGGACATGTTCTTAGTTGTGCAATTCATGGATTCTGATTATGTGGAGCACTAAGCACATTTCATCATCCTCATGTCCCATCTATGATGGCTTTTCCATCTGACTGCTAGCAGCTTATATCCCATAGATCCTCAAAGAACTACTTTGAATGTGTATTCCAGTCTGCCTGATGACATCTCACTCTCAATAGCCAGGGTCATACAATGGTGCAGAGAGCTTTACCTCTCCTGATCTAGGGTCCTCATGAGTGATCTGTGCCCTGAGGTTCAGCATCAGTGGAGGATGAGGCTAACATTTATTGGGTCAAGCAGAAGGGAATCCAACAGAGGCGGCAGAGGAGCATTCTTTGGAGGGAGTGCAAAGAAGGTTCACCAGAATGTTGCCTAGTCTCAAAGGCATCGACTGTGAGCAGAGCATAAATAAACTAAGATTGTTTTCTTTGGAAAGACGGAAGCTGAGGGGAGACTTGATAGAGGTCGACAAAATTATGAGAGATGTTTACAGGGCGGACAGTCAGAGGCCTTTTCTCGGGTGGAAGTATCAATTACAAGGGAACATAAGTTCAAGGTGAGGGGGGGAAAATTTAAGGGAGAAGTTTTTCCATGCACAGAGTGGTGAATGCCTGGAATGTGTAGCCAGAGGACGTAGTGGATTCAGGCACATTAACAACATTTAAAAAGCATCTGGATGTGTACATGAATGGGGAGAGAATGGAGAAATACAGACCCAGTTAAGGGCACAAGGTTTGTTTTTAGTTAGGGCATCATGATCGGCACAGGCTTGGAGGGCTGAAATGCCTGTTTCTGAGCTGTACTGAAGTTCTTTGTAAACATGTGCAGAGAATACATATTAACAATGACTGGGATGAATGACGCTAGCTGTGTACATTGTGGGAGATGCCCTCATTCCCTAAGTGAAACAGACATGTTTGATATATCCAGTCAACATGAAGGAATGCCACCAATGTGCTGACAACTCTGCAGAAAGCACATGGAGAGAGCTCTGGACTAAGCACCCACCCTTCCTGTGGAAAAGGAATCTGTTGTCTAGTCGGCACTACTGGAAGACAAATCAACAAACAAAGGAGCCAGAGGGAGGGTGCAATAAGTGACAGTTTACTTACAGAGAATTAAGTGCACAATCATGTCCATGCATTTCAACTTCTTAACCTTTTGTTATGATGGGCATAGGGAATCATCAATAGATCATTGACTATGGGCCTCCTTAATAGAGAGTGGACACTCACCAACAGGGAAAGAGCAGGAGGAATTTAAAACCAGCTGGCTCCACTCAAGCCAGCAGCTGAAAAGACTCAGGACTGATCTGCACCCTGTAGCTGCTGAACAGTGCTCAGATATCACTATAAATAAAAGGGTTACTGGTGATGGAAGGCTGGCCTCAGTAAGATTATTACACCTTTCTACTTTTGCCACTATGGCACAGAATTTTCCAATCCCACCCACTGTGGGAATCATAGCAGGTGGGGCACAGAGCATGCAAAGATCAGTTGACCGTGGGTGGGATTTTCCATCTTGGAGTGCAGCAGGAAAATTCCGCTCTGTCTTGGTGTATTCCCAGCATCCACAATGCAGGTGGAGGCAGCCTGATGACTGCCATGCCCTGGTGTCTATGATGACTTTAGCTGGCATCCTCTGGTGGGCCGAGACCTGAAAGTCTGCTTTCGGGGTCCTGATGCGTGGCAGTGTCAGCCTGTGGAGCTGGAGCTGAGGTAGTCACAGGAAGATGAGATTTGGCTGGGTTGGACGTGCCCCAGAATCACAGGGTGGATCGTCCCGGGCTGTTCTCCTCCTCTCAATGGGTGCCCAAGTGCTGTGGCTTCCTCCCTGGGATAAAGAGGCATCTGGAGTGAGTTTTAGAAGCCTTTCCATACTCTGGGATTTTCACTTGTGCATGCCCACAAGATGTCTGCACCATGGAATGCATGTCTGTTGCAGTCAGGGTAGAAGTCGGCACGGCAGCACAGTGGTTAGCACTGCTGCCTCACAGCACCAGGAACCTGGGTTCGAGTCTTGGCTCGGGTCACTATCTGTGTGGAGTTTGCAAGTTCTCCCTGTGTCTGCGTGTGTTTCCTCCAGGTGCTCCGGTTTCCTCCCACAGTCCAAAGATGTGTGGGTTAGGTGGATTGGCCATGCTAAATTGACCCTTAGTGTCAGGGGGACTAGCTAAAGTAAATGCATTGGGGTTACAGGGATAGTGCCTGGGTGGGACTGTGGTCGGTACAGACTCAATAGGCCAAATGGCCTCTTTCTGCACTGTAGGGTCCTATGATTCCTGGCCAATGACAATCATCCAAGTGCCAGCACCCTGGGATGTCCCTCCCTCCACCTGCTGGCACTGAATGACTGTCCTCCTCTGCAGGGAGTTGGTTCTGAGCAGCACTGACACCACCTCCCATGTTGGGTGTCCTGCTAGCTGGTCTCCTCCCTGTACATGGTTCTTTAAAAGTTGAGAGTTTTTTTTTAAAGTTTAGGTAGAGGAACTTACAACATGCCTCCAATGCACCCATTGGAGTCTGGTGAGAGAGGCTTCTGAGAATCTGGGCACATGCTTCCTTACAGCCATCTTCTGACTTGGACCTAGATGTGGCTCAGGACTGCTGCAGGCGCCATTAAATGGAGCGCCCTGCTGATTAAAGCCCTCAACTGACAGTGGGTTGGTTCAGTGCATTACAATGCTAAATTCTCCCTTCGTGTACCTGAACAGGCGCCGGAGTGTGATGCCGAAGGGACTTTTACAGTAACTTCATTGCAGTGTTACAGTAATCCTACTTGTGACTAATAAATAAATAAACTTTGGGTGGTATACACTGCTGCCACTCTGCGTCAGTGGTTATGGGAATGAATGTTTGTGGATGGTGTGCCAATGAAGTGAACTGATTTGTCTTGGATGATATCAAGCTTCTTGAAAGTTGCTGGAGTAAAATTCATCCAAGCGAATGGAGAGCGTTACATCAACAGTCCTTGTCGATGATGGACTGGCTTTGGGAAGCCAGGAGGTGAATTATTCACCAAAAAAATTCCCAGCTTTGGTCCGCTCTTGTAGCCACAGTATTTATATAGCCGTCATGATATAGTTTCTGGTCAATGATAATCTGCAAAGATCCTGATTGTGAGGGATTTGGATGTGGTAAAGCCACTGATTATCAAGAGATGGTTAGATTTTCTTTTGTTGGAGATAGTCATTGCCTGGCGCAAATATTAGTTGAAATTTGTCAGACAAGCCTGAAGGTTGCCCAGGTCTTGCTACCTTGAGGCACCTATTGCTTCAGTATCTGACTAGAGAGTCAAAGAGGATTACAGCTTGAAAACAGGCCCTTTGGCCCAACTTTTCCATGCCATCCCATTTTTTAAAACTACAAAGCAAGTCCCATTTGCCTGCAATTGGCCCATATCCCTCTATACCCATTTTATCCATGTAACGACCTAAATGCTTTTTAAAAGACAAAATTGTACCCGCCTCTACTACTTCTTCTAGCAGCTCGTTCCAGACACTCCCAATCCACTGTGTGAAAAAATTGTCCCTCTGGATGTTTTGTATCTCTCCCCTCTCGCCTTAAACCTATGCCCTCTAGTTTTAGACTCATTAGAACATAAGAACGTAAGAAATAGGAGCAGGACTAGGCCATCTAGCCCTTCGAGCCTGCCCAGCCATTAAATAAAATCATGGCTGATCTGAAGTGGATTAGTTCCACCTTCCCGCTTTCTCCCCATAACCCTTAATTCCCTTGTCAAAAACCTATCTACCCGTGACTTAAATATACGAGGTAGCCTCCATCTCTTCAACAGGCAGAGAATTCCAGAGATTCACCACCCTTTGAGTGAAGAAGTTCCTCCTCAACTCCGATCTAAACTGCGCCCCCCGTATCTTGAGGCTGTGCCCTGCTATCATAGAACATAGAACATTACAGCGCAGAACAGGCCCTTCGGCCCACGATGTTGCGCCGACCAGTTACAAAACAATGACCCACTAACCTAAACCAATCCCTTTTCGTCCATAAACCTATCCACGGATCTCTTAAACGCCCCCAAACTAGGCGCATTTACAACTGCAGCAAGCGGGGCATTCCAATCCCTCACCACCCGCTGGGTAAAGAACCTACCCCTGACATCCGTCCTATAACTACCCCCCCTTAATTTAAAGCTATGCCCCCTCGTGCTAGATTTCTCCATCAGAGGAAAAAGGCTATTACTATCCACCCTATCTAAACCTCTAATCATCTTATATGTTTCAATAAGATCCCCTCTTAGCCGCCTTCTTTCCAGTGAAAACAACCCCAAATCCCTCAGCCTCTCTTCATAGGACCTCCCCTCCATACCAGGCAACATCCTGCTATCCTTTCGAAGTGGGAAGAATCTCTCTACCTCTACCTTATCCGTCCCTTTCATTATCTTATATGTCTCTATAAGATCCCCCCTCATCCTTCTAAACTCCAGCGAGTACAGACTCAGTCTATTTAGTCTCTCTTCATGGTCCAACCCCCTCATCTCGACAGACTGGAGGGGCTGATTGTGGACAAGTCCCCAGGACCGGATGGAATGCATCTGAGGGTTCTGAAAGAAATGGCGGAGGTTATAGTGGATGCCTTGGTGGTTATTTTCCAGACGTCGCTGGATTCCGGGGAAGTGCCGGAAGATTGGAAAACGTCTAATGTTACGCCGTTGTTTAAGAAGGGTGGCAGGCAAAAGGTGGGGAATTATAGGCCGATTAGTTTAACATCTATTGTCGGTAAAATGTTAGAATTCGTCATCAAGGAGGAAATAGCGAGGCATCTTGAGGGGAATTGCTTGATAGAGCAGACGCAGCACGGTTTCGTTAAGGGGAAGTCGGGTCTGACAAATTTATTGGAGTTCTATGAGGATGTGTCTAGGGTGGTGAATAGAGGAGAGCCGGTGGATGTGGTCTTTCTGGATTTTCAGAAGGCGTTTGACAACGTACCTCACAAGAGTTTATTGCAGAAGGTAAGGGGGCATGGAGTTGGGGGTAGGGTGTTAGCGTGGATAGAGGATTGGTTGTCAAATAGAAGGCAGAGAGTGGGGGGTTAATGGGTGCTATTCAGATTGGCGGTTGGTGACTAGTGGAGTGCCCCAGGGGTTTGTGCTGGGGTCTTAGCTATTTACCATTTATATAGATGATCTGGAGGAGGGAACCGAGTGTATGGTGTCGAAATTTGCTGATGACACCAAGATTGGTGGAACAGCAAATTGTGCGGAGGATGTGGAGACTCTGCAGAAGGATCTAGATAGGCTGGGCAAATGGGCCACAAACTGGCAAATGGAATTCAATGTTGGCATGTGCGAGGTGGTCCACTTTGGTAGGAACAATGGTAGGAAGGACTATTACTTATGTGGCGAAAAACTGCAGCAGGCGACGGTGTAGAGGGACCTCGGGGTCCTTGTGCATGAGTCACAAAAACCCAGCCTGCAGGTGCAGCAGGTGGTCAGGAAGGCGAATGGGATGCTGGCCTTCATCGTGAGAGGGATTGAACGTAAAGTAGGGAGGCCTTGCTGCAGCTGTATAGGGCATTGGTGAGGCCGCAGCTGGAGTACGGTGTACAGTTTTGGTCACCGCACTTACGCAAGGATATTTTGGCCTTGGAGGGTGTGCAGAGGAGGTTTACTAGGCTGATGTCAGAGTTGAGGGGGTTGAGCTATGAGGAGAGGCTGAATAAACTAGGCTTGTAAGAATGAGGGGAGATCTCATTGAGACGTATAAGATGATGAATGGGATGGATAGGATAGAGGTGGAGAGACTCTTCCCGCTCAGAAAGGACAGTAGGACTAGAGGGCACAGCCTCAAGATAAAGAGGGGGCGGTTTAGAACGGAGTTGAGGAGGAACTTCCTCACTCAAAGGGTGGTGAATCTCTGGAATTCTCTGCCCGTTGAAGTGGTGGAGGCTGCCTCGCTAAATACTTTTAAGACGCAGGTTGATGGGTTTTTGATAAGCAAGGGGATTAAGGGTTATGGGGAGAGGGCGGGAATGTGGAACTGAGCCACGACAGATCAGCCATGATCTTATTGAATGGCGGGGCAGGCTCGAAGGGCTAGATGGCCTACTCCTGCTCCTATTTCTTATGTTCTTATGTTATCTCTGGTATCAGCCTAGTGAACCTCTTCTGCACTCCCTCCAAGGCCAAAATATCCTTGTGCAAGTGCGGCGCCCAAAACTGCACACAGTACTCCAGCTGCGGCCTCACCAGTACCCTGTACAGTTGCAGCAAGACCTCTCTGCTTTAATGTTCTATCCCCCTCGCTATAAAGGCCAGCATACCATTCGCCTTCTTGATCACCTGCTGCACCTGCAGACTGGGTTTTTGCAACTCATGCACATGGACCCCCAGGTCCTTCTGCACCGTAGCATGCTGCAGCTTTTCGCCCTTTAAATAGTAATCCCCCCTACTATTATTTCTGCCAAAGTGGATAACCTCATACTTGCTAACATTATACTCCATCTGCCAGATCCTCGCCCACTCGCTCAGCCTATTCAGATCCCTCTGCAGACTTTCCACACCTTCCACGCAATTTGCTTTTCCACTCATCTTCGTGTCATCAGCAAATTTCATCACCCTACATGCAGCCCCCTCCTCCAGATCATCTATATAAATGGTAAATAACTGAGGCCCCAGCACCGATCCCTGTGGCACTCCACTAGTCACCAACCGCCAATCAGAATAGCACCCATTGATACCAACTCTCTGCCTCCTATTAGACAACCAATCCTCTATCCACACTAACACTTTATCCCCAACTCCGTGCACCCTCACCTTCTGTAGCAACCTTTTGTGAAGTACCTCATCAAAAGCCTTTTGAAAATCTAGAAACACCACATCCACTGATTCCCCTCTGTCTACCGCACTAGTCACATCTTCATAGAAATCCAATAAATTTGTCAAACATGACTTCCCCTTGACAAATCCATGCTGCGTCTGCTCCATCAAACCATTCCTTTCTAGCTGCCTCGTTATTTCTTCTTTGATGATGGATTCAAGCATTCTTCCAACTACAGACGTTAAACTAACCGGCCTATAATTCCCTGCCTTTTGTCTGCTACCTTTTTTAAACAGTGGCGTAACATTAGCCGTTTTCCAATCTTCCGGCACTTCCCCAGGATCCAGTGAATTTTGGCACAAAATCACTAAGGCATCCACTATCACCTCTGCCATTTCCTTCAGAAGCCAGGGATGCATTCCATCTGGTCCTGAGGACTTGTCCACCATTAATCCCATTAGTCTATCAAGCACTACCTCTCTCGTGACAGTAATTGCATTCAGGCCCTCAACTCCTACCATCCTTCTATCTTTAATATCCGGCAAACTATTTGCTTCCTCTTCCGTGAAGTCCGAGGCAAAAAACTTATTTAAGGCCTCAGCCATTTCCTCGTCTCCTACCACTAAATCCCCCTTTTTATCCTCTAAGGGTCCAACATTCACTCTAGCCAGCCTCCTCTTCTTTATATATTTGTAAAAACTCTTACTGTCCTTTTTTATATTTAGTGCTAGTTTAGCTTCATAGTCTATCCTTCCTTTATCATTTTTAAACCTTTCCCAAACTTCTAATCGCCCTCTACTTTTAACCACTCTGAACGCATCAGCTTTTAATTTAATAGTCTCCTTTATTTCCTTCGATAACCACAGCTGGTTATCCCTTCTCCTACATTCCTTCTTTACCGTCGGAATATATTTCTGCTGAGCACCAAGAAAGATCTCCTTAAAGATCCTCCACTGTTCCTCAGCCGTCCTACCAACAAATCTGCGTCCCCAATCTACATTTGCCAATTCCTCTCTCATCCTATCATACTCCCCTCTGTTCAAACAGAGGATACAGGTTCTCATCCTCCATCTGCATCAAAAACTCAACAATACTATGATCGCTCATCCCAAGAGGATCCCTCACAATAAAATCCCTAATTCTTCCTGCCTCGTTCCACAACATCTGATCTAAGATAGCTCGCTCCCTCGTAGGTTCCGACACACACTGTTCAAGGAAACTATCCCGACAGCATTCCAAGAACTCTTCCTCAAGCCCACCAAGTCCGACTTGGGTCAACCAATCAATATGCAGATTAAAATCCCCCATAATTATCGCCGTTCCATTTCTGCATGCATTATTTATTTGCTTGTTTATAGCCCGCCCCACCTCTACGTTATTATTTGGGGGCCTATAGACCACACCCACCAGCATCTTCCTCCGCTTACTGTTCCTTATCGCCACCCAAACGATTCCACGTTTTGCTCTTTGGAGCCTACATCTTCCCTTACTACAGCCCTGATATTATCCTTAATTAACAGAGCCTCACCCCCTTTTCTCTCCCATCTATCCTTCCTAAACACTTGATATCCCTGGACATTCAGCTCCCATTCCCTGTCACCCAGTCGCAAAAACCCAGCTTGCAGGCGCAGCAGGTGGTCAGGAAAGCGAATGGGATGCTGGCCTTCATAGCGAGGGGGATTGAATATAAAAGTAGGGAGGCCTTGCTGCGGCTGTATAGGGCATTGGTGAGGCCGCAGCTGGAGTACTGTGTGCAGTTTTGGGCGCCGTACTTACGTAAGGATATTTTGGCCTTGGAGGGAGTGCAGAGGAGGTTTACTAGGCTGATGCCGGAGTTGAGGGGGTTGAGCTATGAGGAGAGGCTGAATAAACTAGGCTTGTACTCGTTAGAATTTAGAAGAATGAGGGGAGATCTCATTGAGATGTATAAGATGATGAATGGGATGGATAGGATAGAGGTGGAGAGACTCTTCCCGCTCAGAAAGGACAGTAGGACGAGGGGGAACAGCCTCAAGATAAAGGGGGGGCGGTTTAGAACGGAGTTGAGGAAGAACTTCTTCACTCAAAGGGTGGTGAATCTGTGGAATTCTCTGCCCGTTGAAGTGGTGGAGGCTACCTCGCTAAATATTTTTAAGACACGGGTTGATGGGTTTTTGATAAGAGAGGGGATTAAGGGTTATGGGGAGAGGGCGGGAATGTGGAACTGAGCCACGACAGATCAGCCATGATCTTATTGAATGGCGGGGCAGGCTCGAAGGGCTAGATGGCCTACTCCTGCTCCTATTTCTTATGTTCTTATTTGTGCTGATCTGCACCACCATCTCATTCACTTTATTCCGAATGTGTCTTTATACCAGGCTTTATCTGGACCTTATTTAAAGGAACACTACTAACCTTTCTCATGCCCCCTACTCCCTTTATTATTGAGACATCCTCAACATTTTCCCGTGCCCTTACCCTCTCTTTTACTTTAGATATTGTAATTTCTCCCACCCCTGCACCCTCCCCCAACTAATTAGTTTAAAGCCCTATGTATGGTCCCAGTTACACGATTCGCCAGGACTCTGGTCCCAGTACGGTTCAGACGAAGACCATCCCATCATTCCTCTTTACTTCTTCCTCTTTGTCCTGTGTCTGCACCACTGTACCATGGGCAGTTTGCTCGTCAACCTTACAGCCCTCATTCTTGTCCACACTGGGAGCAAGAACCTCAAACCTGTTGTGCAGATTGTGAGGCTGAGGCCTTTGGGTCCCCCCCTCCTTCCTCCCCACTCCCTAGTCCTTCCTCCCCACTTCACCCTCCTTCCTCTCACCATTCCTATGGTGCAGAAGGAGGCCATTTGGCCCATCAAGTTGGCACAAACCACAATCCCACCCAGGTCCTATCCCCCTAAACCCATGCATTTACCCTAGCTAGTCCACCTGACACTAAGGAGCAATTGAGCATGGTCAATCACCTAACCCACACATCCATGGACTATGGGCAGCCTAGTTGCAACTCACTGTTAGAGGATAAGTAACAGGGAGAGACATTTTTCAGGCTGTTGCAGGTGGAAACATGCTATTGGACTCTGATTCACTCCTTTTAAGTCTGAAGAAACACTCGTGCTACTTCTGGCCTCACAAGGAAAGTTTAACACTTACCTTTCAAGGTTCCTTCAATCCTCAAGGCAACTTTCAGTAAGCAAGGTGGTCCTCCTGCTCAGATTACAATTAAAAGGCCCGATTTACATACATGTAAGAGACCAATTATCCATCATTATAAATAGTGGTGTTAAAATTCCCATGGGATAAGAATAGAGGGATGACTGACTGACCTGCTCAATTTTATCAACACCATCTAACACAAGGAGTGTTAAAAATTCTCCCTTTTTTCCCCAATATACTTTAACTGTACTTATCTCATTGTCATTTTTCCTACAAATCGCTGATTAATTTTATAGACTGACTTAATATCGTTAGTTTTGTGTTTGATATAAACACAAATATGGGTTAACATTGTTTGAGGTGTAATTAATTCAAAACAGATAAAATGGTTTGCACCAGTGAAAGAGTTGACTAACTCTACTGAGTGAATTTTAAGAACATAACATAAGAAATAGGAGCAGGAGTAGGCCATCCAGCCCTTTGAACCTGCCCCGCTATTCAATAAGATTATGGCTGATCTGTCGTGCACAGTTCCACATTCCCGCCCTCTCCCCATAACCCTTAATCCTCTCGCTTATCAAAAACCCATCAACCCGCTTCTTAAAAATATTTAGCGAGGCAGCCTCCACCACTTCAACGGGCAGAGAATTCCAGAGATTCACCACCCTTTGAGTGAAGTAGTTCCTCCTCAACTCCGTTCTAAACCGCCCCCCCCTTTATCTTGAGGCTGTGCCCCCTAGTCCTACTGTCCTGAGCGGGAAGAGCCTCTCCATCTCTATCCTATCCATCCCATTCATCATCTTAAGTAAGCATTCTTTAGCGGCTGGGCTGTTAAAAATATCCACAGCAGGACCCGGAAAGTGAAAACTCAGCTCTATTTCCCCTTCTTGATTATCAATGACTTTTGATGGAAAGTCCACATGTGTTGGTGTCTGGTGAGTTCAGCTGTGATGTCCTCTGGAAATGACTGATGGACAATCATTGCCTTTGTTCACACTTGGATAAACACATGCGTGAAATACTGGAAATGTGAGCACGTACACAACCTTCACAAGCAGTAGTCAGCACCTTAAACAGATAAATGAAGAAAGTTTGAGGGAGGAGAGTGAGTAAAGTAGCAACCCCGGCAGTACAGTAGACTTCCCTTTGCTGTAGCATTGATTCTTGGCCATGTTGTTAACATTCTTCAGCAGAATGATGACAAACATCTGATTGATGACTGCAAAGGTTTGGATGCAGGCTACGCTTGAGGCTCCCCGCTCCCCGCTCCTTCCTCTCACCCTTCCTCCCCACTCCCCCCTCCTTCCTCCCCACTCCCCCCTCCTTCCTCTCACCATTACTCCCTCAGCAGCACCATCTTGTTCCTGACCATCAGAGTTAGCCAGTCTAAGGGGTGTGAATCTCTCTTGCACCCCATTATCCAGGTTACAGTCCCTCTCCCTGATGAGCCTCAGTGTCTAAAGCTCAGAGTTCAGTTCTTCTACTTTGAGCTGGTGCTCTTCAAGCATGATGTGGATGTGCCGGCGTTGGACTGGGGTAAACACAGTAAAAAGTCTGACAACACCAGGTTTAAGTCCAACCAATTTATTTGATAGTACACTCACTAGCTTTCGGGGTTAGCCCCTTCGTCAGGTGAATGGAGAGTTCTGGCCTCAGACAGAGAATATAAAGCACAGACAATTTACAGATTACTGATTAGAATGTGAATCTTTACACCTAACCTGCTGTTCAAGTCTTAAAGTGGCTGACCTGACAAAGGGGCTAACCCCGAAAGCTAGTGAGTGTACTATCAAATAAATTGGTTGGACTTAAACCTGGTGTTGTCAGACTTTTTACTGCTCTTCAAGCAACCAGCACTTACTGCAGACATGGTCATTGGGAAAGACCTTGAGGTCCACCAGCTCCCACATCATACAGAAACAGCACATCACATGTCCCTCCATCGCAGTCTCCTAGTGATTTCTAAACACAGTTAAGAATTTAAACTTACCTGGCCCTTTTCTCCCAAGCCCTGTGATCCAAAGCCCTTACAGCTCACTCTGCTTCCCTCTCACTCTGCTTCCCGCTCCCGACGCTGCCCGCTGACTACAGCAATCCTCCTTTTAAACTTTGCGCGGTAAAAAAAATCCCTTCCCACAAAGCCCCACGGCCCACTTCCTGTATAACTTTTAAAGCAGAAACACCGTTAAAAAGCCCGCGAAAATCTTTACAAAGGTAATCGCTCACCTTTACTCTGTGCAACCTTCACCCTGCTCGCTCCAACGAACAATGAGAGGGTTTACCTGGTGAGTACTTTTTATGTAAAAAAATCCCTCCCCACAAAGCCCCTATCTTTGCAAAAGATATTGACTATACAGCTGATCTATGCCCCTCTTTATTTTATAGACCTCTTTAAAATCACCCCTTAGCCTTCTACACTCCAAAGAAATAAGTTTATTCAGCTTCTCCTTGTAACACAAATCATCAAGTCCCAATAACATCCTAATAAATCTTTTCTGCACTCTTTCTCATTTAATAATATCCTTTCTATAATAGGGTAACCAGAACTGTACACAATATTCCAAGTGTGGCCTTACCAATGTCTTGTACAACTTCAGCAAGACATTCCAACTCCTGTATTCAACGTTCTGACAATGAAACCAAGCAAACTGAATGCCTTCTTCACCACTTTATCCACCTGTGACTCAACCTTCAAGGAGCTATGAACATGTACCCCGAGATTTCTTTGTTCTGTAACTTACCCCAGCGCCCTACCATTAATTGAGTAAGTCCTGCCCTGGTTCAATCTACCAAAATGTATCACCTTGGATTTATCTAAATTAAATTTTATGGGCCATTTGTCAGCCCAGCAGCCCAATTGATCAAGATCCTGTTGCAATCCGAGATAACTTTCTTCACTGTCCACCATGCCACCAATCTTGGTGTCATCAGCAAACATACTAACCATACCTCCTATATTATTATCATAATTGTTAATATAAGTGACAAATAACAGGGGACCCAGCACGGATCCCTGAGGCACACCGCTGGTCACAGGCCTTGATTTGAAAAACAATCCTCTACAACCAGCCTCTGTCTTCTGTCATCAACACAGTAAAAAGTCTGACAACACCAGGTTTTAGTCCAACCTATTTATTTGATAGTACACTCACTAGCTTTCGGGGTTAGCCCCTTTGTCAGGTCAGCCACTTTAAGACTTGAACAGCAGGTTAGGTGTAAAGATTCACATTCTAATCAGTAATCTGTAAACTGTCTATACTTTATATGCTCTGTCTGAGGCCAGAACGCTCCATTCACCTGACGAAGAGGCAGTCCCCTCGAAAGCTTGTGAGTATATTATCAAATAAATAGGTTGGACTGATACCTGGTGTTGTCAGACTTTTTACTGTGTTTATGCCAGTCCAACGCCGGCATACCCACATTCTGTCATCAAGCCAATTTTGTGTCCTTTTATACAAAATTATCCTCACCCTGGATCCTGTGAGATTTAATCTTATGCAACAACCTACCATGCGGTACCTTGTCAAAGGCCTTGCTAAAACCACATAAACAACATCATATTCCACTGTGAAGACAGACACAAAATATCTGTTCAATGCCTCAGCCATTTCCCATTATTACATTCCTTCTCATCCTCTAAAGGATCAATGTTTATTTTAGCCACTCTTTTTCATTTCATATATTTTAGAAACTTTTGCTATGTTTTTATATTCTGAGCTAGTTTACTCCCATAATCTTGCTTTTCTTTGCAGCTTTTTTCATGGCTTTCAGCTGACCTTTAAAGATTTCCCAATCCACTAGTTTCCCATTAATCTTTGCCACTTTGTATCTCTTTTCTTTCAATTTGACATCCTCCTTTATTTCCTTTGATATCCATGGCTGATTATCTCTTTTCCTACGGTCCTTCCTTATCACTGGTATATGCTTTTGCTGATCGCTATGAAGAATCGTTTTGAAAGTCCTCCTCTGTTCCTCAGTTATCCCATCATAAAGTTTTTGCTCCCAGTCTACCTTAGCCAACTCTTCCCTCATCCCTTTGGAGACTCCTTTGTTCAAGCACAAAACAACTGTAATGGATTTTATCTTCTCAGCTTTATCTGTATTTTAAATTCAACCAAACTGTGATCGCTTCTTCTGAGAGCATCCTGAGCTGTGAGATTATTAATTTATTCCTGTCTCACTACACAGGACCAGATCGAGGATAGTTGCTTCCTCGTAGTTTCCATTACATACTGTTCAAGGAAACTATCGCAGATACATTTTAATGAACTGCTCCTCAAGGCTGCATTGACCGACCTGGTTTGACCATAAGAACATAAGAAATAGACTTGAGGCTGTGCCCCCTAGTCCTACTGTCTTTTTTGAGCGGGAAGAGTCTCTCCACCTCTATCCTATCCATCCCATTCATCATCTTAAACGTCTCAATGAGATCTCCCCTCATTCTTCTAAACTCCAACGAGTACAAGCCTAGTTCATTCAGCCTCTCCTCATAGCTCAACCCCCTCAACTCCGGTATCAGCCTAGTAAACCTCCTCTGCACTTCCTCCAAGGCCAAAATATCTTTGCGCAGGTGCGGCGCCCAAAACTGCACACAGTACTCCAGCTGCGGCCTCACCAATGCCCTATACAGCTGCAGCAAGACCTCCCTACTTTTATATTCAATCCCCTTCGCTATGAAGTCCAGCATCCCATTCGCCTTCCTGACCACCTGCTGCACCTGCAAGCTGAATTTTTGCGACTCATGCACAAGGACCCCGAGGTCCCTCTGCACCGTCGCTTGCTGCAGTTTTTCGCCACATAAGTAATAGTCCTTCCTACCATTCTTCCTTCCAAAGTGGACCACCTCACACTTGCCAACATTAAATTTCATTTGCCATTTCCTGGCCCATTCGCCCAGCCTATCTAGATCCTTCTGCAGACTCTCCACACCCTCCGCACAATTTGCTGTTCCCCCAATCTTGGTGTCAAGCGCAAATTTCGACACCCTACACTCGGTTCTCTCCTCCAGATCATCTATATAAATGGTAAAAAGCTGAGGCCCCAGCACCGAGCCCTGGGGCACTCCACTAGTCACCATCCGCCAATCCGAATAGCACCCGTTGACCCCCACTCTCCGCCTCCTATTTGACAACCAATCCTCTATCCACGCTAACATCCTACCCCCAACTCCAAGTCCCCTGACCTTCTGCAATAACCTCTTATGAGGTACTTTGTCAAACGCCTTCTGAAAATCCAGAAAGACCACATCCACCGGCTCTCCTCTATCCACCGCCCTAGACACATCCTCATAGAACTCCAGTAAATTTGTCAGACCCGACTTCCCTTTAATGAAACCGTGCTGCGTCTGCTCTATCAAGCAATTCCCTTCAAGATGCCTCGCAATTTCCTCTTTAATGATGGATTCTAACATTTTACCTACCACAGACGTTAAACTAACCGGCCTATAATTCCCTGCCTTTTGCCTGGCACCCTTCTTAAACAACAGCGTAAACATTAGCCGTTTTCCAGTCTTCCGGCACTTCCCCGGAATCCAGCGATGTCTGGAAAATAACCACCAATGTATCCACTATAACCTCCGCCATTTCTTTCAGAACCCTCGGATGCATTCCATCCGGTCCTGGGGACTTGTCCACAATCAGCCCCTCCAGTCTGTCGAGCACCGCCTCTCTAGTAACAGTAATGTCATTAAGACCCTCCAGTCCTACCACCTTTCCATCGCTAACACCCGGCAAATTATTCAGGTCCTCCTCCGTGAAGACGGAAACAAAAAAGTTATTCAATACCTGAGCCATATCCCCATCCCCTACCACTAGGTCCCCTTCCTCATCCTCTAAAGGACCAACGTTCACCCTAGCCAGCCTCTTCCTTTTTATATATTTATAAAATCTCTTGCTATCCTTGATGAAAATCCCCCATGATAATTGCTATATTAGTTTTACATGCAACAATTATTTCTTCGTTTATTGCTTGTCTCACTGTGATGTTATCCGTGGCCTACAGATGACTTTTTATCAGTGACTTTTTCTCATTATTTCTAATTTTCACCCAAATGGATTCAACCTTTTTCTCCATAGAACGTATATCTCTCACTACTGCCCTGATACATTTAAATACAGTAAGAAGTCTGACAACACCAGGTTTAAGTCCAACCGATTTATTTGATAGTAAACTCGCAAGCTTTCGGGGTTTGCCCCTTCGTCAGACGAATGGAGAGTTCCGGCCTCAGACACAGCATATAACGGGACAAACAGCTTACAGATTACTGAATAGAATGCGAGTCTTTACACCTGACCTGCTTTTCAAGTCTTAAAGTGGCCAACAATGTGAATGGAAGGAACATTAAGACCAGGTTAAAGAGATAGACAGAGGGGAACCGGTGGATGTGGTGTTTTTATATTTCCAAAAGGCGTTTGATAAGGTGCCTCACAAAAGGTTGCTACAGAAGGTTAGGGTGCACGGAGTTGGGGGTAAGGTGTTAGCGTGGATAGAGGATTGGCTGTCAAATAGGAAAGAGAGAGTTGGTATCAATGGGTGCTATTCTAGTTGGCAGTTGGTGACTAGTGGAGTGCCACAGGGATCGGTGCTGGGGCCTCAACTGTTTACCATTTATATAGATGATCTGGAGGAGGGGGCTGCATGTAGGGTGACGAAATTTGCTGATGACACGAAGATGAGTGGAAAATTGCGTGAAGGGTGTGGAAAGTCTGCAGAGAGATCTGGATAGGCTGAGCGAGTGGGCGAGGACCTGGCAGATGGAGTATAATGTTAGCAAGTGTGAGGTTATCCACTTTGGCAGGAACAATAGCAGGAGGGATTATTTAAAAGGCGAAAAGCTGCAGCATGCGACGGTGCAGAGGGACCTGGGGGTCCTTGAGCATGAGTCGCAAAAACCCATCTGTAGGTGCAGCAGGTGATCAAAAAGGCAAATGGAATGTTGGCCTTTATAGCGAGGGGGATAGAATATAAAAGTAGGGAGGTCTTGCTGTACAGCTGGTGTACAGCACACCAACTGTACTGGTGAGGCCGCAGCTAGAGTACTAGAACATAGAACATTACAGCACAAACAGGCCCTTCGGCCCTCGAGTTGCGCCGATCACATCAACCCCACCAATCTATAGACCTATCTATAACCCCCAATCCCATTAAACCCCATATACTCATCCAGAAGTCTTTTAAAAGACCCCAGCGAGTTCGCCTCCACCACCGATGATGGCAGCCGATTCCATTCACTCACCACCCTCTGAGTGAAAAAATTACCCCTAACATCACCTCTGTACTTCCCTCCCCGCACCTTAAATCTGTGTCCTCTCGTAGCGACCATTTCAACCCGGGGAAATAGCCTCTGAGAGTCCACCCTATCTATTCCTCTCAACATTTTACTGTGTGCAGTTTTGGTCGCCGCACTTGCGCAAGGATATTTTGGCCTTGGAGGGAGTGCAGAGGAGGTTCACTAGGCTGATACCAGAGATAAGTGGGTTGGACTATGAAGAGAGATTAAATAGACTGGTTCTGTACTCGTTGGAGTTTAGAAGGATGAGGGGGGATCTTATAGAGACGTATAAGATAATGAAGGGGATGAATAGGATAGAGGTAGAGAGATTCTTCCCGCTTAGAAAGGATAGCAGGACTAGAGGATACAGCCTCAAGATAAGGGGGAGTGCAGTTTAGATCGGAGTTGAGGACGAACTTCTTCACTCAAAGGGAGGTGAATCTCTGGAATTCTCTGCCCGTTGAAGACGCTACGACAACAGATGAATAAACATTGCTCGACAATCACCAGGCAAGACTGTTCCCTTCCTGTTGGCAAACACTTCAGTGGTCACGGGCATTTGGCCTCTGACCTTCAGGTAAGCATTCTCCAAGGCAGCCTTCACGACACACGACAGCGCAGAGTCGCTGAGCAGAGACTGATAGCCAAGTTCAGCACACGTGAAGACAGTCTCAACAGGGATCTTGGTTTCATGTCGCACTATCTGTAACCCCCATGACTTGCCTGGGTTTGCTAAACCTCACTTACTGTACTGTCTGGAGACAATACACATCTCTTTAACCTGGGCTTCATGCTCCTTCCACTCATAGTGTTGGCCACTTTAAGACTTGAATAGCAGATCAGATGTAAAGACTCGCATTCTATTCAGTAATCTGTAAACGGTCTGTGCTGTTATATGCTCTGTCTAAGGCCAGAACTCTCCATTCACCTGATGAAGGGACAAACCTGAAAGCTTGTGAGTTTACTATCAAATAAATCGGTTGGACTTAGAACATAAGAACATAAGAAATAGGAGCAGGAGTAGGCCATCTAGCCCTTCGAGCCTGCCCCGCCATTTAATAAGATCATGGCTGATCTGTCGTGGCTCAGTTTCACTTTCCCGCCCTCTCCCCATAACCCTTAATCCCTTCTCTTATCAAAAGCCCATCAACCCGTGTCTTAAAAATATTTAACGAGGCAGCCTCCACCACTTCAACGGGCAGAGAATTCCAGAGATTCACCACCCTTTGAGTGAGGAAGTTCCTCCTCAACTCCGTTCTAAACTGCCCCCCCCTTTATCTTGAGGCTGTGCCCCCTAGTCCTACTGTCCTTTCTGAGCGGGCAGAGTCTCTCCACCTCTATCTTATCCATCCCATCCATCATCTTATATGTCTCAATGAGATCTCTCCTCATTCTTCTAAACTCTAACGAGTACAAGCCTAGGATGTGGAATGCACTGCCGAGTGAGGTGGTGGAAGCAGGCACGCTAGGGTTGTTCAAGAGTCACTTGGACAGCCACATGAGCAGTTTACATATAGGGGGATATAGCAGGCCTTATTAAGCATTGTAGGCTTGGGGTCAGTTTAGTCTCAGGGGTATAGAGTCTTTAATAATGAAATTTTTATCCACAGGCACAGACCATCTCGAGGGCATCATGGCAGCACAGAGGTTATCTCTGTTACTGTGCGGACACATGGAGTTGGGCCTGTGTCCGTGGGAGTTTGTGCGTTCTCCCCGTGGTTGCGTGGGTTTCCTCCGGGTGCTCCGGTTTCCTCCCACATCCCAAAAATGTGCTTTTAGGCTGATTGATTGGGTAACAAATTGTCCCTATATTGGACCTCCCTGATCCTCACACATTAGGCATAGACTAGAGTCATGAATAGGTCACTGACCATGGGAGTCAGTGGGCCGAAGGGCCTGTTTCCCGTGCTGTTTTGTTCTTTGTTCTTATCCAGCCTCTCCTCATAGCTCAACCCCCTCAACTCCGGCATCAGCCGAGTAAACCTCCTCTGCACTCCCTCCAAGGCCAAAATATCTTTGCATAAGTGCGGCGACCAAAACTGCACACAGTAATCCAGCTGCGGCCTCACCAGTGCCCTATACAGCTGCAGCAAGACCTCCCTACTTTTATATTCAATCCCCCTCGCTATGAAGGCCAGCATCCCATTCGCCTTCCTGACCACCTGTTGCACCTGCAGGCTGGGTTTTTGCGACTCATGCACAAGGACTCCAAAGTCCCTCTGCACCGTCGCCTGCTGCAGTTTTTCGCCACGTAAGTAATAGTCCTTCCTACCATTATTCCTACCAAAGTGGACCACCTTGCACTTGCCAACATTAAATTCCATTTGCCAGTTCCTGGCCCATTCTCCCAGCCTATCTAGATCCTTCTGTAGACTCTCCACACCCTCCGCGCAATTTGCCGTTCCACCAATCTTGGTGTCATCAGCAAATTTCTACACCATACACTCGGTTCCCTCCTCCAGATCATCTATATAAATGGTAAATAGCTGAGGCCCCAGCATCGACCCCTGGGGCACTCCACTAGTCACCAACCGCCAATCTGAATAGCACCCATTGACCCCCACTCTCTGCCTCCTATTTGACAGCCAATCCTCTATCCACGCTAACACCCTACCCCCAACTCCATGCCCCCTTACCTTCTGCAATAACCTCTTGTGAGGTACGTTGTCAAACGCCTTCTGAAAATCAAGAAAGACCACATCCACCGGCTCTCCTCTATCCACTGCCCTAGACACATCCTCATAGAACTCCAATAAATTTGTCAGACACGACTTCCCCTTAACGAAACCGTGCTGCGTCTGCTCTATCAAGCAATTCCCCTCAAGATGCCTCGCTATTTCCTCCTTGATGACGGATTCTAACATTTTACCTACAACAGACGTTAAACTAACCGGCCTATAATTCCTTTAAACAATTCCCCTCAAGATGCCTCACTATTTCCTCCTTGATGACGGATTCTAACATTTTACCTACAACAGACGTTAAACTAACCGGCCTATAATTCCTTTAAACCTGGTGTTGTCAGACTTCTTACTCTGTTTACCCCAGTCCAACGCTGGCATCTCCACAACATCATATTTAAATATCAGAGCTACACCAACTCCCTTACCTTCCTGTCAGTCCCTCTGAACAGTCTGATACCCTTGGATATGTAACTCCCAGCCGTGACCACACTGCAACCATGTCTCTGTAACGGCCATTAAATCATACTAATTCGCAATGATTTGTGCGGTCAATTAATTTACCTTGTTCTGAATGCTACGAGCATTTAGATAAAGTGCCCTTCTGCTAGTTTTTGTACCTTTTTACATCTTAACACCTCCATTAACAACATCTTCTGAGTTCTCCTTTTAACTTCTTTCCTGATTTTCAATGTAATTGGAACCTCCTCCCCACATGACATCCTGCTGCTTTGCTTCCCAATAACCATTACACTTCCCGTAGTTTCACTCTTCCCTTCGCCCCTCCAACTTGCTAACCACTCTATTTATCCTTTTCGCTCGAACACTGGTCCCAAATCGGTTCAGGTGAAGACTGTTCCAACAATACAGATCTCTCTTGTTCCAATACTGATGCCAATGCCCCAAGAAATGGAAAACCTCTTTCCTGCACCATTCCTTTAACCACTTGTTTACTTCCCCAATTTTCTCATCTCTATGCCAATTTGCATGTGGCTTGAGTAGTAATCCCGAGATTATTACCCTTGAGGATCTTGTGGCGCTAATAAATAAAAAACTTTATACCTTAGGGTTCTGGACTGGGATCCTAAGACATGCTTCAGATAATAAAGGAATGGATTCTTTGGGAGGCAAGAGAGGTGATTGCGAAGCCTCTGGCTCTGATCTTCAGGTCGTCGTTGGTCTCTGGTATAGTACCGGAAGATTGGAGGACAGCAAATGTTGTCCCATTGTTTAAGAACATAAGAACATAAGAACATAAGAAATAGGAGCAGGAGTAGGCCATCTGGCCCTTCGAGCCTGCCCCGCCATTCAATAAGATCATGGCTGATCTGTCGTGACTCAGCTCCACCTTCCCGCCCTCTCCCCATAACCCTTAATCCCTTCTCTTATCAAAAACCCATCAACCCGTTTCTTAAAAATATTTAGCGAGGCAGCCTCCACCACTTCAACGGGCAGAGAATTCCAGAGATTCACCACCCTTTGAGTGAAGAAGTTCCTCCTCAACTCTGTTCTAAACCGCCCCCCCTTTATCTTGAGGCTGTGCCCCCTAGTCCTACTGTCTTTTTTGAGCGGGAACAGTCTCTCCACCTCTATCCTATCCATCCCATTCATCATCTTATACGTCTCAATGAGATCTCCCCTCTTTCTTCTAAACTCTAACGAGTACAAGCCTAGTTTATTCAGCCTCTCCTCATAGCTCAATCCCCTCAACTCCGGTATCAGCCGAGTAAACCTCCTCTGCACTCCCTCCAGGGCCAAAACATCCTTGCGCAGGTGCGGCGCCCAAAACTGCACACAGTACTCCAGCTGCGGCCTCACCAATGCCCTATACAGCTGCAGCAAGACCTCCCTACTTTTATATTCAATCCCCTTCGCTATGAAGGCCAGCATCCCATTCGCCTTCCTGACCACCTGCTGCACCTGCAAGCTGGGTTTTCGCGACTCATGCACAAGGACCCCGAGGTCCCTCTGCACCGTCGCCTGCTGCAGTTTTTCGCCCCGTAAGTAATAGTCCTTCCTACCATTCCTCCTACCAAAGTGGACCACCTCACACTTGCCAACATTAAATTCCATTTGCCATTTCCTGGCCCATTCGCCCAGCCTATCTAGATCCTTCTGCAGACTCTCCACACCCTCCGCACAATTTGCCTTTCCCCCAATCTTGGTGTCATCAGCAAATTTCGACACCCTGCACTCGGTTCCCTCCTCCAGATCATCTATATAAATGGTAAATAGCTGAGGCCCCAGCACCGACCCCTGGGGCACCCCACTAGTCACCAACCGCCAATCCGAATAGCATCCATTGACCCCCACTCTCTGCCTCCTATTTGACAACCAATCCTCTATCCACGCTAACACCCTACCCCCAACTCCATGTCCCCTGACCTTCTGCAATAACCTCTTGTGAGGTACGTTGTCAAACGCCTTCTGAAAATCCAGAAAGACCACATCCACCGGCTCTCCTCCATCCACTGCCCTAGACACATACTCATAGAACTCCAGTAAATTTGTCAGACACGACTTCCCTTTAATGAAACCGTGTTGCATCCGCCCTATCAAGCAATTCCCCTCAAGATGCCTCGCTATTTCCTCCTTAATGACGGTTTCTAACATTTTACCTACCACAGACGTTAAACTAACCGGCCTATAATTCCCCGCCTTTTGCCTGGCACCCTTCTTAAACAACGGCGTAACATTAGCCGTTTTCCAATCTTCCGGCACTTCCCCGGAATCCAGCGACGTCTGGAAAATAACCACCAAGGCCTCCACTATCACCTCCGCCATTTCTTTCAGAACCCTCGGATGCATTCCATCCGGTCCTGGGGACTTGTCCACAATCAGCCCCTCCAGTCTGTCGAGCACCGCCTCTCTAGTAACAGTAATGTCATTAAGACCCTCCATTCCTACCACCTTTCCATCGCTAACACCCGGCAAATTATTCACGTCCTCCTCCGTGAAGACAGAAACAAAGAAGTTATTCAAGACCTTAGCCATATCCCTATCCCCTACCACTAGCTCCCCTTTCTCATCCTCTAAAGGACCAACGTTTACCCTAGCCAGCCTCTTCCTTTTTATATATTTATAAAAACTCTTGCTATCCTTTTTTATATTAAGTGCTAGCCCAGCCTCATAGCTTCTCCTACCCTCCTTTATCAATTTCTTTGTCAATCTTTGTTGACATTTAAACCTTTCCCAATCCTCTTCTCGCCCACTGCTCTTAGCTACTCTAAACTCCTCCGCTTTTAATTTAACACTTTCCTTCACCTCCTTCGTTATCCACGGCTTAGACTTCCCTGGGAATTATAGACCGGTGAATCTTACTTCTGTGGTGGGTAAGGTTTTGGAAAGGATTATTAGAGACAGGATTTATAGTTATTTGGAGAGTAATGAGTTGATTAGTGACAGTCAGCATGGTTTTGTAGCGGGTAGGTCGTGCCTTACTAACCTTATCGAGTTCTTTGAGAAAGTGACCAAAGAGGTGGATAGGGGTAAGGCAGTTGATGTGTATATGGATTTTAGCAAGGCGTTTGACAAGGTTCACCATGGTAGGCTTCTGCAGAAAATGCAGATGTATGGGATTGGGGGTGATCTAGGTAATTGGATCAGGAATTGGCTAGCAGATAGGAGACAGAGGGTGATGGTTGATGGTAAATATTCGTCATGGAGTTCGGTTACGAGTGGTGTGCCTCAGGGATCTGTTTTGGGGCCACTGCTGTTTGTAATTTTTATTACTGATCTGGATGAGGGTATAGTTGGGTGGATTAGTAAGTTTGCTGATGACACCAAAGTCGGAGGTGTGGTAGATTGTGAGGAAGGGTGTCATAGTTTGCAGGGTGACTTAGAAAGGTTGCAGAGCTGGGCTGCGAGGTGGCGGATGGAGTTTAATGTGGAGAAGTGTGAGGTAATTCATTTCGGTAGGAATAACAGATGTGTTGAGTATAGGGCTAACGGGAGGACTTTGAATAGTGTGGAGGAGCAGAGGGATCTAAGTGTATGTGTACATAGATCCCTGAAAGTTGGGAATCAAGTAGATAAGGTTGTTAAGAAGGCATACGGTGTCTTGGCGTTTATTGGTAGGGGGATTGAATTTAGGAGTCGCAGCGTCATGATGCAACTGTACACAACTCTGGTGCGGCCGCACTTGGAGTTTTGTGTGCAGTTCTGGTCCCCACATTACAGGAAGGATGTGGAGGCTTTGGAGAGGGTGCAGAGGAGGTTTACCAGGATGTTGCCTGGGATGGAGGGGAGATCCTATGAGGAGAGACTGAGAGATTTGGGGTTGTTTTCGCTGGAAAGAAGGCGGCTAAGAGGGGACCTTATTGAAACATATAAGATGATTAGAGGTTTAGACAGGGTAGAAAATGATAGCCTTTTTCCTAGGATGGAGAAAGCTAGCATGAGGGGGCACGACTTTAAATTAAGGGGGGGTAGTTATAGGACTGATGTCAGGGGTAGGTTCTTTACCCAGAGGGTGGTGAGGGACTGGAATGCCCTGCCAGCTGCAGTTGTAAATGCGCCTAGTTTGGGGGCGTTTAAGAGATCTGTGGATAGGTTTATGGACGAAAAGGGATTGGTTTAGGCTAGTGGGTCATTGTTTTGTAACTGGTCGGTGCAACATCGTGGGCCGAAGGGCCTGTTCTGCGCTGTAATGTTCTATGTTCTATGATACCATATGCCTTCTTAACTACCTTACCAAGACAAGGGCATAACCATATTGTCACTGGACTAGTAATCCAGACCAGGGTTTCAATTCCACCATAGCAAGTGTTGACATTTGAATCCAATAAAATCTTGAATTAAAATGCTAATGATAACCATGAAATCATTGTCAATTATTGTAAAAACCCTTCTGGTTTACTAACTTTAGGGAAAGAAAATCTGCTTACATGTCTGGCCTACATGTGACTGTAGATCCACAGCAATGTTGCTGACTCTTAAATGCCCTCAGTTCGAGGCCATTAGGGATTGGCAATAAATGATGTATCAGCCAGGAACATCCACATATCATAAATGAATTTTTAAGAACTGTCCTACCTTCAAAGATCTGTGGAAATGCAGCCCAAGATCCCTTGCTTTCTTTATAACTTTTAGTTTCTCCGACTTATTCTGTTATGCTTTAACTTGTTTGATCTCACACTTCCCTGGGTTGAATTCTATTTGCCACTTTTCTTCCCGCCTGATCCAGTCTACACTTGTTAGGCTTCTCACCACGCTGCTGTAACTATACTGCGCTTTTAAAATATGGATTTGTGTCATGTTCCTTGTGAAGGGGATGTTAAGATTCAATTCTGTTTAGTCAGCCCTCAGAGAGGAACTGGGCCAAATAGGGTATGTGGACAAGCACTCAGATCCTGTGTGGGCCAGCTGGCGGGGGTTTTCACAGACATCTTTAATCTCTCTTTACAACAATCCGAGGTCCCTATCTGAGGACATCATCCCTGTATGAAAGAAAAGCCAGGCAGCATGCCTTATTGACTATCATCTGGTAGCTCTGACATCCATCATTACAAAGTGCTTCAAAAGGCTAGTGTTGGCACAAATAAATTCCGATCTCCCAGACTGCTTAGGTCATTTGCCTATTGCCGCAATACACTCAACCCTGGAACACCTGGATAACAAAGACAGTAATGTCAGACTCTTATTTATGACTACAGCTCAGCCTTCAACACAATTATCCCAAGTCATCTCCAAACTCTGTGACCTGGGCCTCCGCTCCTCCCTCTATGACTGGATCCTGAACTTTCTAACCAACAGACCAAAATCAGTAAGGATAGGCAACAACACCTCCTCCACGATTATACTCAACACCGATGATCCATAAAGCTGTGTTCTCAGCCCCCTACTATATTCCTTATACACCTATGGCCAAATTCCTCTCTAACTCGATTTTCAAGTTTGCTGATGACACCATTGTAGTGGGTCAGATCTCAACAGGAATGAGATAGAGAATCTGGTGAACTGGTGTGACAACAATAATCTCTCTGTGTCAACAAAACGAAAGAGACAGTCATTGACTTCAGAAAGCGTAATGGAGAACATGCCCGTCTACATCAGTGGGGACGAAGTAGAAAGAGTCGACAGCTTCAAGTTTTTAGTTGTCCAGGTCACCAACAACCTGTCCCGATCCCCCCATGCTGACACTAAAGCCCACTAACGCCTCTACTTTCTCAGAGGGCTAAGAAATTTGGCATGTCACCTACGACTCTCACCAACTTCTACAGATGCACCACAGAAAACGTTCTTTCTGGTTGTATCAAAGCTTGGCATGGCTCCTGCTCTGTCCAAGACCACAAGAAACTACAAAGAGTTGTGAACAAAGCCCTGTCCATCACGTAAACCAGCCTCCCATCTGTTAACTCTGTCTATACTTCCCACTGCTTTGGAAAAGCAGCCAGCATAACTAAGTATGCCAAGCACTCCGGACACTCTTTGTTCCACCTTCTTCCTTCAAGAAAAAGAAACAAAAGTCTTAGGTCATGTACCAACTGACTCAACAACAAATTCTTCCCTGCTACCAGGCCTTTGAATGGACCTATCTTGCACTAAGGTGATCTTCCTCTGCACCCTAGCTACAACTGTAACACTACATTCTGCACTCTCCCCTTTCCTTCTCTATGAACACTATGTTTTGTCCTATAGCGCACAAGAAACAATACTTTTCACTGTATGTTAATACATGTGACAATAATAAATCAAATCAAATCTTAGGTGGAACCCGTCACTAAAACAGTCAGGTAACACTGGACCTCTGGTAAATCACTTAGTATTTGATTAATTGCGCACTGGTGCTGACATGATGCCGAAAGGAAGATGCCTGTAGCAGATGCCACTTGAACACGTCCTTATATTTCTCCAGGACATTCTGCAAATCTGCTCCCCTATTTATGACATCCAGTTTAATTTAATTTCTGCAACGAGGAGCATCCAAATGGATAGTCATCCTTGACCATGTACAATGATAGCTCTGCACATTGGTCCCTTACTTATATCTTCGCCAGCAGCAGGAGTCTGAAGGCAGGTCCGGTTCCATATGCCATTCAGCCAAAGGTGGAGGCTGAATTAGAATGATAGTTGAGCATGGGGCGCAGGAACGTGCAAACTAGCAAATGTAAATGTGCCAATTTTAAAGACAGATATCCACCACTTGCTCCGTGTAAGTACATAAGGTGATTTTGGAAGCTTCAATGATAGTGTTTTCAATTTGCCTCTGTACACTGAGTCAGGATGGTACCATTGCCCCTATATCCACTTCCATTTTAATTATCTTTCCTTCTGCATCAGGAAGGACCCAGGACTGATCAGCTTCTCCTCAAGACGATAATCCGAAATTCTGTAGATTTAGGTTCTCCTGCTTCCTCCATAGGTTTGGCTGATTCCCTGTCCCATTCCTGGCTGGTGGCATGTACCTTGTGCCGAGTCCTCAGGTTCGTCTCTTTCCAACTCTCTTTTTCATCTTTAGATTGTGTCCGACAATTCCAGACAATATGCCTCACCTGTTTTCATCTGCAGCATTAGGCTTCACAAGCTCAGCATGTTGAGTCCTTGTGGCCAGACTTGCTGCAACAGTTGCATTCTGCAGTTGACACCACGTTCTGCTGCATTTTGGCTACTTTGTTACCTGGGCACTGACACGCAATGGTGTGGCTTCATTTGCAGCTAACTCCATAGCAGTGGCTATTTCAAAGGCCATTTAAAATCTAAGACGTTCTTGTCAGAAGTTTTCGTTGGATCGCTTTGTCAGGGAGACCACAAATCAAATGGTTCCTTAAAGCACCTTGGAAGGACCCACCTAATTCTCAGTGCTCTCCTGTTTTTTCAAACAGGGCTACAAATTGTGTGATGGATTCTCCTTCCAACTGTATTGCTTCTAAAATCAAAAAGGATCCACAATCATGAGTGGCTTTGAGGTAGAATGGTTCCCTAGTATCTCACATAACTCCATTAGGGCTTTCTCTGCGGGCTTTTCAGGTTATACTTCTTACCATAGCAAACCTCTTACTCCCTATGATGCTTAGGAACAGTGCTATCACAAGTTCTTCATCTATCGAGTTCAAGTGAAAATGCTCTGTAAATAATATCCAGCTCTCCATATCGTCACTGAACAGTCCCCAAACTGGCCTGCCATTTTCTGTTCCCACTGGCAGGAATTTTTTCCGACATTCGTGTTTATCCAGTCCATCTCTAACAATGTTGTCTTCATACTCTTGTAATTGTCCTTAAAATGAAGACAACTTGTGACGGATCCATATTTTTCATTCTCAAAGCGAATGTGAAAACTGTTATTATGATCACCTTGCCTACAAGCGTCCTCTACTGTGAGGTTTTTAATTAATCTGTTTTAATTAATTACTAATTAATTATTAACAGTGCCAGGGATCCAGATTGACTCCAGCCTTGGGTGACTGTGTTGTCACATTCTCTCTGTGTCTGCTGGGCTTCCTCTGAGTGCTGGGTTTACCCTCCACACTCCAAAGATGTGCAGGTTAAGTGGATTGGCCCCGTAAATTGCCCTTTGGTATCGCAAGATTTGTAGGTTTGGAGCAAGTGGGGTAAATGCTGGGGGTGGACCTGAATAAGATACTTTGTCGGACAGTCGGTGCAGGCTTAAAGACCAAATGGCCTCTTTCTGCACTGTCAATATTCTGAGATTGCACGTTACAAATAGCCTGTTCCCTAAATGAATCTAATAGTTGATAGTGGGTGAGTATCTATAGAAAGCATTCTTTCTGGTTATATCACAAATTGGTATGGCTACTGCTCTACCCAATTCCACAAGAAACTACAAAAGGTTGTGAACAAAGCCCAGTCCATCAGTCAAACCAGTCTCTCACCCATTGACACTGCTACACTTCCCACTGCCTCGGAAAGGAACAGCCAGCATAAGTAAGGACCCCAGGCACCCCAGACATTAAACATAAGAACGTAACATAAGAACATAAGAAGTAGGAGCAGGGGTAGGCCATCTAGCCCTTCGAGCCTGCCCCGCCATTCAATAAGATCATGGTTGATCTGAAGTGGCTCAGTTCCACTTTCCCGCTTTCTCCCCATAACCCTTAATTCCCTTGCCTACCAAAAACCTATCTACCCGTGACTTAAATATATTTAGCGAGGCAGCCTCCACCACTTTAACGGGCAGAAAATTCCAGAGATTCACCACCCTTTGAGTGAAGAAGTTCCTCCTCAACTCCATTCTAAACTGCCCCCCCCTCCTTATCTTGAGGCTGTGCCTTCTAGTCCTGCTGTCCTTTCTGAGCAGGAAGAATCTCTCTACCTCTACCCTATCCATCCCTTTCATTATCTTTTACGTCTCTATAAGAGCCCCCTCATCCTTCTAAACTCCAGCGAGTACAGACCCAGTCTATTTAGTCTCTCTTCATAGTCCAACCCCCTCATCCCCGGTATCAGCCTAGTGAACCTCCTCTGCGCTCCCTCCAAGGCCAAAATATCCTTGCGCAAGTGTGGCAACCAAAACTGCACACAGTACTCCAGCTGTGGCCTCACCAGTGCCCTGCACAGTTGCAGCAAGACCTCCTTGCTTTTATATTCAATCCCCCTCGCTATAAAGGCCAGCATCCCATTCGCCTTCTTGATCACATTCTCTCTTGGCAAGGCCAATTTTGATGGTATCAGACAGGAACTTTCAAGAGTTAACTGGGGGAGGAAAAGGGACATCTGGTAAGTGGCAGGCTTTCAAAAGCGTGATAACCAGGGTTCAGGATAAACACATTCCTTTTAGAGTGAAGGCCAAAGTTGGCAGAAGTAGGGAGTCCTAGATGACTCGGGATATTGAGGTCAAGAAGAAGAAAGAGGCACATGACATGTTTAAGCAGTTGGGATCAAGCGAATCCCTTGAAGAGTGTAAGGGGTGTAAGAGTAGAGTTAAGAGAGAAATTAGGAGGGCAAAAAGGGGATATGAGATTGTTTTGGCAAATGAGAATACAAAGACTTCTACAAATACATAAAGGGCAAAAGAATAACAAGGGAGAGAGTAGGACCTCTTAAGGATCAAAAAGGTCATCTGTGTGCGGATCCACAAGAGATGGATGAGATCCTAAATGAATACTTCTCATCAGTATTTACTATTGAGAAAAGCATGGATGATAGGGAACTCAAGGAAATAAATAGTGATGTCTTGAGGATTGTCCACATAACAGAGAAGGAGATGCTGGAAGTCGGAAAGCGCATCAAGGTAGATAAATCTCCGGGACCTGATGCAGCGTATCCAAGGACATTGTGGGAGACTTGGGAGAAATTGCAGTTCTCTAGCCAAGATATTTGAATCATCGATAGTCATGGATAAGGTGTCTGAAGCTTGGAGAGTGGCACATGTTGTGCCTTTGTTTAAAAAGGGCTGCAGAGAAAACCCTGAGAACTACAGGCTAGTGAGTCTCACATCTGTGTGGGTAAGTTGTTGGAAGGTATTTTGACAGACAGGATCTACAGGCATTTAGAGATGCAAGGACTGATTAGGGACTGATCAGCATGGCTTTGTCAGTGGAAAATCATGTCTCATAAATTTGACTGAGTTTTTTGAAGGGGTAACCAAGAAGGTAGATGAGGGTAGTGCAGTTGATGTTGTCTACATGGATTTTAGCAAGGCCTTTGACAAGGTACCGCATGGTAGGTTGTTGCACAAAATTAAATCTCACAGGATCCAGGATGAGGTATCTAAATGGATATAAAATTGGTTCTTGACAGAAGCTAGAAAGAGGGTGGTTGTAGAGTTGTTTTTCAAACTGGAGGCCTGTGACCAGCGGTGTGCCTCAGGGATCAGTACTGGGTCCAGTTATTTATCATTTATATTAATGATTTGAATGAGAATATAGGAGGCGTGGTTAGTAAGTTTGCAAATGACACCAAAATTCGTGGCATAATGGACAGTGAAGAAAGTTATGAAGATTGCAACAGGATCTTGCTCAATTGGACTAGTGGACTGACTAATGGCAGATGGAGTTTAATTTAGACAAATGCGAGGTGATGCATTTTGGTAGACTGAACCAGGGCAGGACTTACTTAGTTAATGATACGGCGTTGGGAAGAGTTACTGAACAAAGGGATCTAGGGGTACATGTACTTAACTCCTTGAAAGTGGAGTCACAGGTGGACAGAGTGGTGAAGAAGACATTCGGCATGCTTGGTTTCATTGGTCAAACATTGAACACAGGAGTAGGGATATCTTGTTGAAGACATTGGTAAAGCCGCACTTGAAATACTGTGTGCAGTTCTGGTCACCCTATAATACAAAGGATATTATTAACTAGAAAGAATGCAGAAAAGATTTACTAGGATGCTACTGGGGCTTGATGATTTGAATTATAAGGAGAGGCTGCATAGACTAGGAATTTTTTCTCTGGAGCACAGGAGGATGAGGGGTGATCTTATAGAGATCTATAAAATAATGAGATACATAGATAAGGTAGATAGTCAATATCTTTTCCCAAAGGTAGGGAAGTTCTAAAACTAGAGGGCATGGGTTTAAGGTGACAGGGGAGAGATACAAAAGTGTCCAGGGGGGCAATTTTTTCAAAGATGACGGTGAGTGTGCCACTAGCTGTCAGAGGAGGTAGTAGAGGTGGGTACAATTTTGTCTTTTAAAAAGCATTTAGATAGTTCCATGGATAAGATGGTTATAGAGGGATATGGGCAATTGGGATTAGTTTAGGGGTTTAAAAAAAGGGCAGCATGGACAAGTTGGACCGAACGGCCTGCTTCCATGCTGTAAACGTCTATGCTCTATGACTATGACTCTTCCACCTTCTTCCGCTGGGAAAAATACACAATGGTCTGAGGTCATGTACCAACCAACACAAGAACAGCTTCTTCTCTACAGCTGATGGATTTTTGAAGGGACTTATCTTACATTAAGTTGATGTTTCTTTACACCCTAGCTATAGCTGTAACACTACGTTCTACATTCTCTCCTTTCCTTTATGAACATAAGAACATAAGAAACAGGAGCAGGAGTAGGCCATCTAGCCCCTCAAGCCTTCCCCCCCATTCAATAAGATCATGGCTGATCTGAAGTGGCTCAGTTCCACTTTCCTGCTTTCTCCTCACAACCCTTAATCCCCTTGCCTACCAAAAACCTATCTAACCGTGTCTTAAATATATTTAGCGAGGTAGCCTCCACCACTTCAACGGGCAGAGAATTCCAGAGATTCACCACCCTTTGAGTGAAGAAGTTCCTCCTCAACTCCATTCTAAACTGCTCCCCTCTTATCTTGAGGCTGTGCCCTCTAGTCCTACTGTCCTTTCTGAGCGGGAAGAGTCTCTCTACCTCTACCCTATCCATCCCCTTCATCATCTTATACGTCTCTATAATATCCCTCATCCTTCTAAACTCCAAAGAGTATAAGCCCAGTCTATTCAGCCTCTCTTCATAGTTCAACCCCTCAACAAGAAGGAGGCTAAGAGGGGATCTTATTGAAACATATAAGATGATTAGAGGTTTAGATAGGGTGGATAGTAATAGCCTTTTTCCTCGGATGGAGAAATCTAACATGAGGAGGCCTGGCTTTAAATTAAGGGGTGGTAGTTATAGGACGGATGTCAGGGGTAGGTTCTTTACCCAGAGGGTGGTGAGGGATTGGAATGCCCTGCCTGCTGCAGTTGTAAATGCGCCTAGTTTGGGGGCATTTAAGAGATCCGTGGATAGGTTTATAGAACATAGAACGTAGAACATTACAGCGCAGAACAGGCCCTTCGGCCCACGATGTTGCGCCGACCAGTTACAAAAACAATGACCCACTAGCCTATACCAATCCCTTTTCGTTTAGAACGGAGTTGAGGAGGAACTTCTTCACTCAAAGGGTGGTGAATCTCTGGAATTCTCTACCTGTTGAGGTGGTGGAGGCTGCCTCGCTAAATATTTTCAAGAAGCGGGTTGATGGGTTTTTGATAAGAGAGGGGATTAAGGGTTATGAGGAGAGGGCCGGAATGTGGAACTGAGCCACGACAGATCAGCCATGATCTTATTGAATGGCGGAGCAGGCTCGAAGGGCCAGATGGCCTACTCCTGCTCCTATTTCTTATGTTCTTATGTTCTAACCTATCTACAGATCTCTTAAACGCCCCCAAACTAGGCGCATTTACAACTGCAGCAGGCAGGGCATTCCAATCCCTCACCACCCGCTGGGTAAAGTACCTACCCCTGACATCCGTCCTGAAGCTACCCCCCCCTTAATTTAAAGCCATGCCCCCTCGTGCTAGCTTTCTCCATCCGAGGAAAAAAAGCTATCACTGTCCACCCTATCTAAACCTCTAATCATCTTATATGTTTCAATAAGGTCCCCTCTTAGCCGCCTTCTTTCCAACGAAAAACAACCCCAAATCCCTCAGTCTCTCCTCATAGGAGCTCCCCACCATACCAGGCAACATCCTAGTCAACCTCCTCTGCACCCTCTCCAAAGCCTCCATATCCTTCCTGTAATGTGGGGACCAGAACTGCACACAGTATTCCAAGTGCGGCCTTACCAGAGTAGTGTACATAGACAAAACGGGATTGGTTTAGGTTAGTGGGTCATTGTTTTTGTAACTGGTCGGCGCAACATCGTGGGCCGAAGGGCCTGTTCTGCGCTGTAATGTTCTATGTTCTACTCCGGTATCAGCCTAGTGAACCTCCTCTGCACTCCCTCCAAGGCCCAAAGTACCTTGCGCAAGTACGGCGACCAAAACTGCACACAGTACTCCAGCTGCAACCTCACCAGTGCCCTGTACTGGTGAGACCACAGCTGGACCTCCCTACTTTTATATTCAATCCTCATCGCTATGAAGGCCAGCATCCCATTTGCCTTCCTGATCACCTGCTGCACCTGTAGGCTGGGTTTTTACAACTCATGCACAAGGACCCCCAGGTCCCTCTGCACTGTAGCATGCTGCAGCTTTTCGCCCTTTAAATAGTAATCCCTCCTGCTATTATTCCTGCCAAAGTGGATAACCTCACACTTGCTAACATTGTACTCCATCTGCCAGGTCCTCGCCCATTTGTTTAGCCTATCTAGATCCCTCTGCAGACTTTCCACACTCTCCGCACAATTTGCTTTTCCACTTAAATATGCCTTTCTGTATAGCATACAAGTAACAACAGTTCTCACTGTATGTTAATACATTGACAATAATAAATCAAATCAAAGATTAAAGAAGTAGTTTTGAAGTAAACTACCTGAGTCAAAAACAATGTTAGTCATGAGTAGAAGAAAATCTTCCCAATGTAGATTAAGCCACAAGATAATCCAGCTCACCGGGCAACAATTTTTTGTCCTGTTCGATCTGCTCTGAATCCATCTCATTGTTCCCTTCATTTCACTCGGCACCCCTTCCCGTCCTTGGCTACCAGACCCTCAATCCCTCGGCACCCTAAGTCCCTTGGCACCCGTGCCCATCCTCCCTCAGCACCCCCCGGGCTCCCTCCCTCGGTGGCCCCCCGCCTTTCCTCCCTCAGTGCCCCCGCCCATCCTTCCTCGGTGCCCCCTCCCCTGATGCCCCTTCTCTCCATCAGCACCCCCCTCCTCCCCTAAGTGCCCCCCTCCCTCCTTCGGTTACCCTTCCCTCTGCGACCGCCCTAATTGGCAACCCCCCCCCCCCCTCCCGTGACCTCCCTCCTTCCATCAGTGCACCCCCTGCCCTCTCCTTAGTGCTCACCCAACCCACCTCTGGCGACCCATCTTGCCTTCCTTCCCTCAGCATAATCCCCACCCTCCCTCTCTCAGCGTCCACCCCCCACGGCCCTCCCTGCCTCCCTCCTTCAGTGCCACCCTGCCCTACCTCAGCACCTCCCTCCACATTCGGCACCCCACCCCCTGCCCTCACTCCCTTATTGCCCCCACCCTTGGTGCAACCACCACCCCCCACCCACCCTCCCTCGGTGCACTCCCCCCTCAGCCCTCCGTTGGTGTGTCCCCCCCCCGCCCTCCCTCCCCTCGTCATGCAACCCCACTCTCCCTCCCTTGGCGTGCCTCTCTGCCCTCTCTCTGTCAGCGTGCCCCCCTGCCCTCCCTCCCTTGGTGTGCCAGCCCCTCTCTCCCTCCCTTGGCGTGTCCCCCGCCCTCTCTCTCTTGGCACGCCCCCCACACCCTCTCTCCCCTCGGCGTGCTCCCGTCCTTCCTCCCTCCCTCGGCACCGCCTCCACCCTCCGCCCTCAGCGCCCCCCCCCCCAACCCTCAGCGCCACCCCCACCCTTGGTGGCCCACCACCCTCCCTCCCGTGGCATCCCCACACACCTTCCCTCAGCCTCCCCATCTCCCCCCTCGACCATCCCTCAGCACCCTCCCCATTCTTTCTCAGTGCCCCCTACCCTTCCTCTGTGCCCCCACCTTCTCTCCCTCAGTGCCACCTCCGCCCTCCTCAGTGTCCCCACACCCTCCCTCCCTCCGTGCCCTCCCACCCTCCGTGCCCTTTCCACCCTCCATGCCCCTCCGTCCTACCTCCCTCCGTGCTCCTTCCGTCCTCCCTCCGCAACCCTGCCTCCCTCCCTCAGCACACCCTCCCTCCCCTTTACTCAGCACCACCTCCCTCCCCTTTCCTCAGCACCACCTCCCTCCCTCCGCCTCCCTCAGCACCCTCTCCCCTTCCTCAGCATCCTCCCCCTCCCCCCGCTCTGAGCACGCGCCGCTCTCGCGAGCACCTTCCAGAACTTTCCCAGTCCCTTCGTCCGCTCCTCCAATCAGAGCTCCGCTTTCTTCCCGCGCTCTCCGACGGTTGGTGCGCTTTGAACTCTGCGCACTCGCGCGCGGCCGCCCTCCAATCAGGCGCCTTCCCCCGCTCAGCGCATGCTCCAATCAACGTTCGAGGATGAAACGGAGAAAGAAAATGCTGGAAAGTCCCAGAGGCGGCGAGGGAGAAGGAGCTGCCATTCCTAACCTGGATCACCCAGTGAGGGAGAAGGAGCTGCCATTCCCAATCCGGATCACCAGTGAGGGAGAAGGAGCTGCCATTCCAATCCGGATCACCCAGTGAGGGAGAAGGAGCTGCCATTCCCAATCCGGATCACCCAGTGAGAGAGAAGGAGCTGCCATTCCCAACCTGGATCACCCAGTGAGAGAGAAGGAGCTGCCATTCCAATCCGGATCACCCAGTGAGAGAGAAGGAGCTGCCATTCCCAATCCGGATCACCCAGTGAGAGAGAAGGAGCTGCCATTCCCAATCCGGATCACCCAGTGAGAGAGATCACGTGCTCACTGTGTACCTGGATCACCCAGTGAGAGAGAAGGAGCTGCCATTCCTAACCTGGATCACCCAGTGAGGGAGAAGGAGCTGCCATTCCCAATCCGGATCACCCAGTGAGAGAGAAGGAGCTGCCATTCCCAATCCGGATCACCCAGTGAGAGAGAAGGAGCTGCCATTCCCAATCCGGATCACCCAGTGAGAGAGAAGGAGCTGCCATTCCCAACCTGGATCACCCAGTGAGAGAGAAGGAGCTGCCATTCCCAATCCGGATCAGCCAGTGAGGGAGAAGGAGCTGCCATTCCCAATCCGGATCACCCAGTGAGAGAGAAGGAGCTGCCATTCCTAACCCTATTCCTGTGAGGGAGAAGGAGCTGCCATTCCTAACCCTATCCCTGTGAGGGAGAAGGAGCTGCCATTCCCAACCTGGATCACCCAGTGAGAGAGAAGGAGCTGCCATTCCCAACCTGGATCACCCAGTGAGAGAGAAGGAGCTGCCATTCCCAACCTGGATCACCCAGTGAGAGAGAAGCAGCTGCCATTCCCAATCCGGATCACCCAGTGAGGGAGAAGGAGCTGCCATTCCCAATCCGGATCACCCAGTGAGAGAGAAGGAGCTGCCATTCCCAACCTGGATCACCCAGTGAGAGAGAAGGAGCTGCCATTCCCAACCTGGATCACCCAGTGAGAGAGAAGGAGCTGCCATTCCCAACCTGGATCACCCAGTGAGAGAGAAGGAGCTGCCATTCCCAATCCGGATCACCCAGTGAGAGAGAAGGAGCTGCCATTCCCAATCCGGATCACCCAGTGAGAGAGAAGGAGCTGCCATTCCCAATCCGGATCACCCAGTGAGAGAGAAGGAGCTGCCATTCCCAACCTGGATCACCCAGTGAGAGAGAAGGAGCTGCCATTCCCAACCTGGATCACCCAGTGAGGGAGAAGGAGCTGCCATTCCCAACCTGGATCACCCAGTGAGGGAGAAGGAGCTGCCATTCCCAACCTGGATCACCCAGTGAGAGAGAAGGAGCTGCCATTCCCAACCTGGATCACCCAGTGAGAGAGAAGGAGCTGCCATTCCCAACCTGGATCACCCAGTGAGAGAGAAGGAGCTGCCATTCCCAATCCGGATCACCCAGTGAGAGAGAAGGAGCTGCCATTCCCAACCTGGATCACCCAGTGAGAGAGAAGGAGCTGCCATTCCCAATCCGGATCACCCAGTGAGAGAGAAGGAGCTGCCATTCCCAATCCGGATCACCCAGTGAGAGAGAAGGAGCTGCCATTCCCAACCTGGATCACCCAGTGAGAGAGAAGGAGCTGCCATTCCCAACCTGGATCACCCAGTGAGAGAGAAGGAGCTGCCATTCCCAATCCGGATCACCCAGTGAGAGAGAAGGAGCTGCCATTCCCAATCCGGATCACCCAGTGAGAGAGAAGGAGCTGCCATTCCCAATCCGGATCACCCAGTGAGAGAGAAGGAGCTGCCATTCCCAATCCGGATCACCCAGTAAGAGAGAAGGAGCTGTCATTCCCAACCTGGATCACCCAGTGAGAGAGAAGGAGCTGCCATTCCCAATCCGGATCACCCAGTGAGAGAGAAGGAGCTGCCATTCCCAACCTGGATCACCCAGTGAGGGAGAAGGAGCTGCCATTCCCAACCTGGATCACCCAGTGAGAGAGAAGGAGCTGCCATTCCCAATCCGGATCACCCAGTGAGGGAGAAGGAGCTGCCATTCCCAATCCGGATCACCCAGTGAGGGAGAAGGAGCTGCCATTCCCAATCCGGATCACCCAGTGAGGGAGAAGGAGCTGCCATTCCCAACCTGGATCACCCAGTGAGAGAGAAGGAGCTGCCATTCCCAACCTGGATCACCCAGTGAGAGAGAAGGAGCTGCCATTCCCAATCCGGATCACCCAGTGAGGGAGAAGGAGCGGCCATTCCCAACCTGGATCACCCAGTGAGAGAGAAGGAGCTGCCATTCCCAATCCGGATCACCCAGTGAGGGAGAAGGAGCTGCCATTCCCAACCTGGATCACCCAGTGAGAGAGAAAGAGCTGCCATTCCCAACCTGGATCACCCAGTGAGAGAGAAGGAGCTGCCATTCCCGACCTGGATCACCCAGTGAGAGAGAAGGAGCTGCCATTCCCAACCTGGATCACCCAGTGAGAGAGAAGGAGCTGCCATTCCCAACCTGGATCACCCAGTGAGAGAGAAGGAGCTGCCATTCCCAACCTGGATCACCCAGTGAGAGAGAAGGAGATGCCATTCCCAACCTGGATCCGTCTGAGAGAGAAGTAGCTGCCATTCCCAATCCGGATCACCCAGTGAGAGAGAAGGAGCTGCCATTCCCAACCTGGATCACCCAGTGAGAGAGAAGGAGCTGCCATTCCCAACCTGGATTACCCAGTGAGAGAGAAGGAGCTGCCATTCCCAACCTGGATCACCCAGTGAGAGAGAAGTAGCTGCCATTCCCAATCCGGATCACCCAGTGAGAGAGAAGGAGCTGCCATTCCCAACCTGGATCACCCAGTGAGAGAGAAGTAGCTGCCATTCCCAAACCTGGATCACCCAGTGAGAGAGAAGGAGCTGCCATTCCCAACCTGGATCACCCAGTGAGAGAGAAGGAGCTGCCATTCCCAATCCGGATCACCCAGTGAGAGAGAAAGAGCTGCCATTCCCAATCCGGATCACCCAGTGAGAGAGAAGGAGCTGCCATTCCCAACCTGGATCACCCAGTGAGAGAGAAGGAGCTGCCATTCCCAACCTGGATCACCCAGTGAGAGAGAAAGAGCTGCCATTCCCAACCTGGATCACCCAGTGAGAGAGAAGGAGGTGCCATTCCCAACCTGGATCACCCAGTGAGAGAGAAGGAGCTGCCATTCCCAACCTGGATCACCCAGTGAGAGAGAAGGAGCTGCCATTCCCAACCTGGATCACCCAGTGAGAGAGAAGGAGCTGCCATTCCCAACCTGGATCACCCAGTGAGAGAGAAGGAGCTGCCATTCCCAACCTGGATCACCCAATGAGAGAGAAGGAGCTGCCATTCCCAACCTGGATCACCCAGTGAGAGAGAAGGAGATGCCATTCCCAACCTGGATCCGTCTGAGAGAGAAGTAGCTGCCATTCCCAATCCGGATCACCCAGTGAGAGAGAAGGAGCTGCCATTCCCAACCTGGATCACCCAGTGAGAGAGAAGGAGCTGCCATTCCCAACCTGGATCACCCAGTGAGAGAGAAGGAGCTGCCATTCCCAACCTGGATCACCCAGTGAGAGAGAAGTAGCTGCCATTCCCAATCCGGATCACCCAGTGAGAGAGAAGGAGCTGCCATTCCCAACCTGGATCACCCAGTGAGAGAGAAGTAGCTGCCATTCCCAACCTGGATCACCCAGTGAGAGAGAAGGAGCTGCCATTCCCAACCTGGATCACCCAGTGAGAGAGAAGGAGCTGCCATTCCCAATCCGGATCACCCAGTGAGCGAGAAGGAGCTGCCATTCCCAATCCGGATCACCCAGTGAGAGAGAAGGAGCTGCCATTCCCAACCTGGATCACCCAGTGAGAGAGAAGGAGCTGCCATTCCCAATCCAGATCACCCAGTGAGAGAGAAGGAGCTGCCATTCCCAATCCGGATCACCCAGTGAGAGAGAAGGAGCTGCCATTCCCAACCTGGATCACCCAGTGAGAGAGAAGGAGCTGCCATTCCCAATCCGGATCACCCAGTGAGAGAGAAGGAGCTGCCATTCCCAATCCGGATCACCCAGTGAGAGAGAAGGAGCTGCCATTCCCAATCCGGATCACCCAGTGAGACAGAAGGAGCTGCCTTTCCTAACCCTATTCCTGTGAGAGAGAAGGAGCTGCCATTCCCAATCCGGATCACTCAGTGAGAGAGGAGGAGCTGCCATTCCCAATCCGGATCACCCAGTGAGAGAGAAGAAGCTGCCATTCCTAACCCTATCCCTGTGAGAGAGAAGGAGCTGCCATTCCCAATCCGGATGACCCAGTGAGAGAGAAGGAGCTGCCATTCCTAACCCTATCCCTGTGAGGGAGAAGGAGCTGCCATTCCCAATCCAGATCACCCAGTGAGAGAGAAGAAGCTGCTATTCCTAACCCTATCCCTGTGAGAGAGAAGGAGCTGCCATTTCCATCCCAGATCATCCTCTGAGAGAGAAGGAACTGCCATTCCTGGCCCGGATCATTCTGAGAGAGAAGTTGCCATTCCCAGCCTGGATCATCCTGAGAGAGGAGGAGCTGCCATTCCCAACCTGGATCCATCTGAGAGAGAAGGAGCTGCCATTCCCAACCTGGATCACCCAGTGAGAGAGAAGGAGCTGCCATTCCCAACCTGGATCACCCAGTGAGAGAGAAGGAGCTGCCATTCCCAACCTGGATCACCAAGTGAGAGAGTAGGAGGTGCCATTCCCAACCTGGATCACACTCTGAATGAGAAGGAACATAGAACATTACAGCGCAGAACAGGCCCTTCGGCCCACGATGTTGCGCTGACCAATTAGAAAGCAATGACCCTCTAACCTAAACCAATCCCTTTCCATCCATAAACCTATCCACGGATCTCTTAAACGCCCCCAAACTAAGCGCATTTACAACCGCAGCAGGCAGGGCATTCCAATGCCTCACCACCCTCTGGGTAAAGAACCTACCTCTGACATCCGTCCTATAACTACCCCCCCCTTAATTTAAAGCTATGCCCCCTCGTGCTAGCTTTCTCCATCCGAGGAAAAAGGCTATCACTGTCCACCCTATCTAAACCTCTAATCATCTTATATGTTTCAATAAAGTCCCCTTTTAGCTGCCTTCTTTCTAACGAAAACAACCTCAAATCCCTCAGTCTCTCCTCATAGGACCTCCCCTCCATACCAGGCAACATCCTGGTAAACCTCCTCTGCACCCTCTCCAAAGCCTCCACATCCTTCCTATAATGTGGGGACCAGAACTGCACACAATACTCCAAGTGCAGCCGCACCAGAGTTTGCAACATGACGCTGCGGCTCCTAAATTCAATCCCCCCTACCAATAAATGCCAAGACACCGTATGCCTTCCTAACAACCTTATCTACTTGATTCCCAACTTTCAGGGATCTATGTACACATACACCTAGATCCCTCTGTTCATCCATACTATTCAGAGTCCTACCGTTAGCCCTATACTCTACACATCCATTATTCCTACCAAAGTGAATTACCTCACACTTTTCCGCATGAAACTCCATCCGCCACCTCTCGGCCCAGCTCTGCAACTTGTCCAAGTCTCTCTGTAAACTATGACACCCTTCCTCACTATCTACCACACCTCCGACTTTGGTGTTATCAGCAAATTTACTCATCCACCCAACTATACCCTCATCCAGATCATTTATAAAAATTACAAACATCAGTGGCCCCAAAACAGATCCCTGAGGCACAATACTTGTAACTGAACTCCATCAACCACCACCCTCTGTCTCTTATCTGCTAGCCAATTCCTGATCCAATTACCTAAATCACCCTCAATCCCATACATCTGCATTTTCTGCAGAAGCCTTCCATGGTGAACCTTATCAAATGCCTTACTAAAGTCCATATATACCATGTCAACTGCCTTACCCCCATCCACCTCCTTGGTCACTTTCTCAAAACACTCAATAAGGTTAGTAAGGCACGACCTACCCGCCACAAAACCATGCTATCTCCAATCAATTCATTACTCTCCAAATAACTATAAATCCTATCCCTAATAATTTTTTTCTAAAACCTTGCCCACAACAGAAGTAAGCTCACTGGTCTATAATTCCTGGGGAAGTCTCTGTTCCCCTTCTTCAACAATGGGACAACATTCGCTATCCTCCAATCTTCTGGCACTATACCTGTGACCAACGATGACCTGAAGATCAGAGCCAGAGGCTCTGCAATCGCCTCCCTTGCCTCCCAGAGAATCCTAGGGTAAATCCTGTCTGGCCCAGGGGACTTATCTATTTTCAAACCCTCAAGAATATCTAGCACATCCACCTTATCAACTGCAATACTGTCAAGTTTATGACCCTGTAACCCAGTGTTCTCCACAGCTACATTTATGTCCCCCTGCGTGAATACCGAAGAGAAATACTGGTTCAGAGCCTCTCCAATCTCTTCCGGTTTCACACATAAATTCCCACTGCTGTCTCTAACTGGCCCTAATCTTGCCCTAACCAATCTTCTGTTCTTAACATATCTATAGAACGCCTTAGGATTCTCCTTAATCCTATCAGCCAAAGTCTTCTCATGTCTTCTTTTAGCCCTCCTGAACTCACTCTTTAACTCCCTCCTAGCCAATCTAAAGCTTTCTAGTGCACTACCTGAGCCCTCAAGTCTCATCCTGACATAAGCCTCCTTTTTTCTTTTAACCAGCGAATCAACTTTTTTAGTGCACCACGGTTCCCGAGCTCGACCATTTCCTCCTTGCCTGACAGGGACATCCATATCAAGGACTCGCAGTAGCTGCTCCTTGAAAAAACTCCACATTTCGGACGTTCCCAGACCCTGTAGTCTCCTAGTCCAACCTATGCTTCCTAATTCTCTCCTAATTGCCTCATAATTACCCTTCCCCCAGCTAAAACTACTGACCTGAGGTTCATGCCTATCCCTTTCCATCACTAAGGTGAACGTAACCGAATTGTGGTCACTATCACCAATATGCACCCCAACTTCCAAGTCCAACACCTGGTCTGGCTCATTTAAGAACATAAGAAATAGGAGCAGGAGTAGGCCATCTGGCCCTTCGAGCCTGCCCCGCCATTCAATAAGATCATGGCTGATCTGTCGTGGCTCAGTTCCACTTTCCGGCCCTTTCCCCATAACCCTTAATCCCCTCTCTTATCAAAAACCCATCAACCCGCTTCTTGAAAATATTTAGCGAGGCAGCCTCCGCCACTTCAACGGGTAGAGAATTCCAGAGATTCACCACCCTTTGAGTGAAGAAGTTCCTCCTCAACTCCGTTCTAAAACGCCCCCCCCTTTATCTTGAGGCTGTGCCCCCTAGTCCTACTGTCTTTTTTGAGCAGGAAGAGTCTCTCCACCTCTATCCTATCCGTCCCATTCATCATCTTATACGTCTCAATGAGATCTCCCCTCATTCTTCTAAACTCCAACGAGTACAAGCCTAGTTCATTCAGCCTCTCCTCATAGCTCAACCCCCTCAACTCCGGTATCAGCCTAGTAAACCTCCTCTGCACTCCCTCCAAGGCCAAAATATCTTTGCGCAGGTGCGGCGCCAAAAACTGCACACAGTACTCCAGCTGCGGCCTCACCAATGCCCTATACAGCTGCAGCAAGACCTCCCTACTTTTACAGAACATTACAGCACAAACAGGCCCTTCGGCCCTCGAGTTGCGCCGATCACATCAATCCCACCAATCTATAGACCTATCTATAACCCCCAATCCCATTAAACCCCATATACTCATCCAGAAGTCTTTTAAAAGACCCCAGCGAGTTCGCCTCCACCACCGATGACGGCAGCCGATTCCATTCACTCACCACCCTCTGAGTGAAAAACTTACCCCTAACATCACCTCTGTACTTCCCTCCCCGCACCTTAAATCTGTGTCCTCTCGTAGCGACCATTTCAACCCGGGGAAATAGCCTCTGAGAGTCCACCCTATCTATTCCTCTCAACATTTTATAAACCTCTATCAGGTTGCCTCTCAACCTTCGCCTCTCTAGGGAAAAGAGTCCCAGCTCCCTCAACCTATCTTCATAAGGCATGCCTCCCAGTCCAGGCAACATCCTTGTAAATCTCCTCTGCACCCTTTCAATAGCTTCTACGTCTTTCCTATAGTGAGGCGACCAGAACTGCGCACAGTACTCCAAATGAGGCCTGACAAGGGTCCTGTAAAGTTGCAGCATTACCTCCCGACTCCTAAACTCAATCCCTCGATTAATGAAGGCCAGTACACCATACGCCTTCTTGACCACCTCCTCCACCTGCGAGGCCGATTTAAGAGTCCTGTGGACCCGGACCCCGAGATCCTTCTGCTCTTCAACGCTACTAAGACTCCTGCCCTTGATAGTGTACTCGTTCATCCCGTTGGTTCTGCCGAAATGGACGACTACACATTTATCTGCGTTGAAGTCCATCTGCCACTTCTCCGCCCATTCCTGCATCCTATCTATGTCCTGCTGCAACTTTTGACATCCTTCCAGACCATCCACAACACCACCGACCTTCGTGTCATCAGCGAACTTGCTAACCCATCCCTCCACTTCCTCATCCAGGTCATTTATGAAAATGACAAACAGCAAGGGTCCCAGAACAGATCCCTGGGGCACCCCACTGGTGACTGACCTCCATTCCGAAAAAGACCCATCCACAACCACTCTCTGCCTTCTGCAGGCAAGCCAGTTCTGGATCCACAAGGCCAAAGGCTCTTGGATCCCATGCCCTCTCACCTTCTCAAGAAGTCTTGCATGGGGGACCTTATCAAACGCCTTGCTGAAGTCCATGTACACTACGTCCACGGCACTTCCTTCGTCAATGTGTTCAGTCACATTATCGAAGAACTCAACTAGGCTCGTAAGGCACGACCTGCCCTTGACAAATCCATGCTGACTATTCCTGATCATGTCAAACCTCTCCAAATGCTCGTAAATCTTGTCCCTCAGAAGCCTCTCCATCAGCTTACCAACCACTGAGGTCAGACTCACCGGGCGGTAATTTCCCGGGCTATCTCTGTTCCCTTTCTTGAAAATAGGGACTACATCCGCAATCCTCCAATCTTCCGGAACCTCTCCCGTCTCCATTGACGACGCAAAGATCATCGCCAGGGGCTCTGCAATCACTTCCCTCGCCTCCCACAGTATCCTGGGGTACATCCCATCTGGTCCCGGCGACTTATCTATTTTGATAGAATTCAAAAGTTCTAACACATCTTCCTCCTTAATGTCCACGTACTCAATCTTTTCCATCTGCTGCAAGTCCATAGCAAGATCTCCCAGATCTTGGGAGATCTTGCTATATTCAATCCCCTTCGCTATGAAGGCCAGCATCCCATTCGCCTTCCTGACCACCTGCTGCACCTGCAAGCTGGGTTTTTGCGACTTATGCACAAGGACCCCGAGGTCCCTCCGCACCGTCGCCTGCTGCAGTTTTTCGCCCTGTAAGTAATAGTTCCTACCATTCTTCCTTCCAAAGTGGACCACCTCACACTTGCCAACATTAAATTCCATTTGCCATTTCCTGGCCCATTCGCACAGCCTATCTAGATCCTTCTGCAGACTCTCCACACCCTCCGCACAATTTGCCGTTCCCCCAATCTTGGTGTCATCAGCAAATTTCGACACCCTACACTCGGTTCCCTCCTCCAGATCATCTATATAAATGCTAAAAAGCTGGTAAAAAAATGGTAAAAATTTCCCAGCACCAAATCCAATATAGCCTCACCTCTAGTTGGCCTATCTACATACTGAGTCAAAAAACCTTCCTGCACGCTTTGTGCAAAAACTGACCCCTCTAATGAGCTAGAGCTATAGCTATTCCAATCAATATTCGTAAAGTTAAAGTCCCCCATAACAATTACCCTATTACTTTCACTCCTATCCAGGATCATCTCCGCAATCCTTTCCTCAACCTCTCTAGAACTTTTCGGAGGTCTATAAAACACTCCCAACAGGGTGACCTCCTCTCCTATTTCTAATCTCAGCCCATACTACCTCAACAGACAAGTCCTCATCAAACTTCCTCTCTGACACTGTGATACAATCCTTGACTAATAATGCTACCCCTCCCCCCCTTCTACCTCCTTCTCTACTCCGACTGAAGCATTTGAACCCCGGAACCTGCAACAACCATTCCTGTCTCTGCTCTATCCATGTTTCTGAAATGGCCACAACATCAAAGTTCCAGGTACTGATCCACGCTACAAGTTCATCCACTTTATTGTGAATACTCCTTGCATTAAAGTATACGCATTTCAAACGCTGCTCTGATCCACCCCCACGATGCCGTGCATTGCAGTCCCCATCTATGCCCCCCTCACTTTCATCCCTGCTACTCAGGCTCCCACCCCCCCTCTGAATCAGTTTAAAATCCCCTGCATAGCCTTTGCAAATTTCCCCCCCAAGATATTGGTTCCCCTCTGATTCAGGTGTAGACCATCACTCTTGTAGAGGTCCCACCTTCCCCAGAATGAGCCCCAATTGCTCAAGAACCTGAACCCCTCCTTCCTGCACCATCCCCTCAGCCACGAGTTCAAACTTTCCCTCTCTCTGTTCCGCTCTAAACTATCCCGTGGCACAGGCAAGAGTCCGAGATAACCAGTCTGTCTGACTTGGCCTTAAGTTTCCACCTCAACTCCATAAATTTCTGCTTAATATCCCCTTCCCTTAACCTCCCTATGTCCAAGATTGGGGGAAAGGCAAATTGTGAGGAGGGTGTGGAGAGTCTGCAGAAGGATCTAGATAGGCTGGGCGAATGGGCCAGGAAATGGCAAATGGAATTTAATGTTGGCAAGTGTGAGGTGGTCCACTTTGGTAGGAGGAATGGTAGGAAGGACTATTACTTACGTGGCGAAAAACTGCAGCAGGCGACGGTGCAGAGGGACCTCGGGGTCCTTGTGCACGAGTCGCAAAAACCCAGCTTGCAGGTGCAGCAGGTGGTCAGGAAGGTGAATGGGATGCTGGCCTTCATAGCGAGGGGGATTGAATATAAAAGTAGGGAGGTCTTGCTGCAGCTGTATAGGGCATTGGTGAGGCCGCAGCTGGAGTACTGTGTGCAGTTTTGGGCGCCGCACCTGCGCAAGGATATTTTGGCCCTGGAGGGAGTGCAGAGGAGGTTTACTAGGCTGATACCGGAGTTGAGGGGATTGAGCTATGAGGAGAGGCTGAATGAACTAGGCTTGTACTCGTTGGAGTTTAGAAGAATGAGGGGAGATCTCATTGAGACGTATAAGATGATGAATGGGATGGATAGGATAGAGGTGGAGAGACTCTTCCCGCTCAAAAAAGACAGTAGGACTAGGGGGCACAGCCTCAAGGTAAAGGGGAGGTGGTTTAGAACAGAGTTGAGGAGGAACTTCTTCACTCAAAGGGTGGTGAATCTCTGGAATTCTCTGCCCGTTGAAGTGGTGGAGGCTGCCTCGCTAAATATTTTTAAGAAACGGGTTGATGGGTTTTTGATAAGAGAAGGGATTAAGGGTTATGGGGAGAGGGCGGGAAGGTGGAGCTGAGCCACGACAGATCAGCCATGATCTTATTGAATGGCGGGGCAGGCTCGAAGGGCCAGATGGCCTACTCCTGCTCCTATTTCTTATGTTCTTATGTTCATGCGTCCCCACATGAACTATGACTTGGGGCTGATCTCCCTCTCCCTTAAGAGTCCTGAACACCCTCTCTGAAACATACCGGATGGTGAATCTCTGGAATTCTCTACCCGTTGAAGTGGTGGAGGCTGCCTCGCTAAATATTTTCAAGAAACGGGTTGATGGGTTTTTGATAAGAGAGGGGATTAAGAGTTATGGGGAGAGGGCCGGAATGTGGAACTGAGCCACGACAGATCAGCCATGATCTTGTTGAATGGTGGGGCAGGCTCGAAGGGCCAGATGGCCTACTCCTGCTCCTATTTCTTATGTTCTTATGTTCATGCGTCCCCACATGAACTATGACTTGGGGCTGATCTCCCTCTCCCTTAAGAGTCCTGAACACCCTCTCTGAAACATACCGGATGGTGAATCTCTGGAATTCTCTACCCGTTGAAGTGGTGGAGGCTGCCTCGCTAAATATTTTCAAGAAACGGGTTGATGGGTTTTTGATAAGAGAGGGGATTAAGAGTTATGGGGAGAGGGCCGGAATGTGGAACTGAGCCACGACAGATCAGCCATGATCTTGTTGAATGGTGGGGCAGGCTCGAAGGGCCAGGTGGCCTACTCCTGCTCCTATTTCTTATGTTCTTATGTTCTAGCCCCTGGGAGGCAACACACCAGCCCTGAGTCCCTACCATTACTTCTGACTCTCCTATCTGTCCCCCTAACTGTGGAGTCACCAATCACCAGGCCCAATCTTTTACATCCCCTTACCACTTGAGCCTTCATAACAGGCTCACCTCCAGAGACCTGCTCCCTTTGGCTATCTCCAGTTGATTCCCACTCAACTAGCCTCCAGGACAGAAAACCTATTTTGGAGGGGAACAGCCCTAGGGGATTGTCCCCCCAATTGCTTCTTTCCCCTCTTCCTAGCAGTTACCCAAGACCCATTTTTAGGAGTGACTATCTCCTTCTAACTCCTATCGATGTCCGCCTCAACCTCCCGAATTATCTGGAGTTCCTCCAATTCCAACTCCAGCTGCTTAACACGCTCCTCCAGAAGCTGCAATCGTACACACTTCCTGCAGGTAAAATCAGCAGAAACACTACTGGTGTCCCTCACCACATACATACCGCAGGAGGTGCAGCTTACTGCCAGAACTGCCATCCCTGAAACAATTTCCAGCAGAAAACAAAACTTCCCACACACTTATAATTAGGTTAGAGGAGGGGGGAGGATGGGATTCTATACCAGTGTAGAGGATCGGGTATCCTCTCTGTATCAATTTATAGGTAATATTCTCACAAGCTTTCGAGGTTACCCTCTTCGTCAGGTGAATGGAGAGTTCTCTAGTCCAACGCCGGCATACCCACATCATGTCCAATTTATAGGGTCAGAGATCCGAAAAAAAAACTACAAATACTGGTAAGTGTCCTAGTGACGACTTCCGGTTTCTAACGAGTTTAAAAAAAAGAAAAAAAAAACACCGCTACTCGCAACTTTAACTGGAAATAAAAAGTTGAAAATTTAAGCAAGAAAATTTACCTCACTCGCGACCTCCACACACATCCAAAAATCACTGCCTCTTGGTGCTGCTCCACAGGAACAATGAGGAGCTGCCATTTCCGTCCCAGATCAGCCTGTGGGCGAGGTGGAGCTGCCATTTCCATCCCAGATCAGCCTGTGGGCGAGAAGGAGCTGCCATTCCCAGCCCGGATCATCCTGAGAGAGAAGGAGCTGCCGTTCCCAGCCCAGCTCACCCTCTGAGAGAGAAGGAGCTGTCATTCCCAGCCCGGATCATCCTGAGAGAGAAGGAGCTGCTATTCCCAGCCCGAATCAACCTCTGAGAGAGAAGGAGCTGCCATTTCCAGCCTGGATCACCCTCAGAGAGCAGGAGCTTCCATTCCCAGCCCGGATCACTTTCTGAGAGAGACGGAGCTGCCATTCCCAGCCTGGATCCGTCTGAGAGAGCAAGAGCTGCCATTCCTAGCCCGGATCATCCTCTGACAGAGAAGGAGCTGCCATTCCCAGCCCGGATCGCCCTCTGAGAGAGAAGGAGCTGCCATTCCCAGCCTGGATCCGTCTGAGAGAGTAGGAGCTGCCATTCCCAGCCCGGATCACCCTCTGACAGAGAAGGAGCTGCCATTCCCAGCCTGGATCCGTCTGAGAGAGAAGGAGCTGCCATTCCCAACCCAATCACCCTCTGAGAGAGAAGGAGCTGCAATTCCCTGTCCGGATCACCCTCTGAGAGAGAAGGAGCTGCCATTCCCAGCCTGGATCACCCTCTGAGAGAGAAGGAGTTGCCATTCCCAGCCCTGATCACCCTCTGAGAAAGAAGGAGCTGCCATTCGCATCCTGGTTCATCCATTGTGAAGGCTGATATGTTGGGGGCTGGGGGGTGGGCAGGAATATCTGGATTCTCATGGTTCCCAATGTTACTGATGCTCTACCAACTGAACTCATCAGGCAATGACATGTGACACTCCTGGGACATCTGCACAAACTTCCCTGTCTCTCAGAGGGAAGGGGCAGTACCCTAGGATGGCAAGGTTGTGACCCTGAATATGGAGGATCGTACTGATTGCAAAGTTTTGAGGCATTTCCCTGCTGAACGTTATGGAGAAACTATTTGCTTGTGCCACCTTTGTCAGAATAGCTGAATGCATCTACCCCAAAGAATAGTGAGGTTTCAGAACTGGAGCGTCTACTATTGACATTATATTCTCAGTCCAACAACTGCAAAAAAATTGCTGTAAGCAAAGGCGATCACTATAAACTGCCTTCAATCTCGGCAAAGTATTTGATTGTGAGAGCAGAGCTGGACTACATAAAGTCCCAGAGGAAATAGACTACCATGCTAAAGCTGCTCAATGCAATCTCCTCTTACCATTACAACTTGATGGTCAAGATCAGCTAAGATTGAACAACATCAAAACTCTTAGAGATGGGGTCACAACAGGTTTGTGTTCTGCAGCTGACTCTGGCACTTTCTGTTTGCTACTGTCATCTACCTTCAGATCATCTACAGAAGTTCATTTTTTATTCAGTCATGGATGTGTGTGTTACTGACTAGACCAGCATTTATTGCCCATCCCTAATTATCCCTGGAGAAGATAAGAACATAAGAACATAAGAAATAGGAGCAGGAGTAGGCCATCTGGCCCTTCGAGCCTGCCCCGCCATTCAATAAGATCATGGCTGATCTGTCGTGACTCAGCTCCACCTTCCCGCCCTCTCCCCATAACCCTTAATCCCCTCTCTTATCAAAAACCCATGAGCTGCCTTTTTAAAGTGCTGCCGTTCCTGAGGTGTAGGTACACCCACATTGTTGTTAGAATGGGAATTCCAGGATCTTGATCCAGTGACAGTGAAGGAACAATTATATATTACCAAGTCAGGATGGTGAATGACTTGGATGGGAACTTCCAGGTGGTGGTATCCCCAGATATCTGCTGTTCTTGTCTTTCAAGATGGCAATGGTCATGGATTTGTACGGTGCTATCTAAGGAGCCTTGGTGCGTTCCTGCAGGGCAGCTTGTCGATGGTGGTGGAGTTACTTATGGATGGGTGGTGTTGAGCTTCTTTGGTGATGTTGGATCGGCAATCATCCGGGCAAATTGGGAGTATTCCATCACACTGTTTCTTGTGTCTTGTCAACGGTAGACAGATGGAGTTAGGAGCTGAGTTACAGCAGGATTCTTTGTCTCAGACCTAATCTTGTAGCCCTAATGTTATGCCTTAGGATGTTGGAATGGGAGGATTTAGTAATGGTAATGCCATTGAACGTCAAGGGGCAATGGTTGGATGTTGTTGTTGGAGATGGACATTGCCTGGCTTTTGTGTGGTGCAAATGTCAGCTCACGCCTGGATATGGTCCAGGTCATGCTGCATTTGGATATGAACTGCTTCAGTATCTGAAGAGTCACATAAAGTACTGAACATTGTGGAATCATTAGAAAACATACCCACTGTGACGTTATGATGGAGGTATCTACTGAAATACTTCCTTGGTTGGGCAGCACGGTGGCACAGTGGTTAGCACTGATGCCACACAGTGCCAGGAATGTAGGTTTGATTCCCAGCTTGGGTCACGGTCTGTGCGGAGTCTGCACGTTCTCCCCGTGTCTGCGTTTCCTCTGGGTGCTTCAGTTTCCTCCCATCATCCAAAAATGTGTAAGTTCGGTTGATTGGCTGTGCTAAATTGCTCCTTAGTGTCAGGGGGATCAGCAGAGTAAATATGTGGGGTTACAGAATAGGGCCTGGGTGGAATTGTGGTCAGTTTAGACTCAATGGGCTAAATGGCCTCCTGCACTGTAGTGATTCAATGAAATCCTGCTTCACATTGCTCCCAATCTGCTTCAGTGATCCTGACCTGCTGCACACTCCTTCCAGTTTATTTTACAGGGATCCTGAACTGCTTCCCTCCTCCTGCTTCAGATATTTCTTTCTCCCCTTTCTTTCTGGGCCACACGGTGGCACGGTGGTTTCTGAACATAAGAAATAGGAGCAGGACTAGGCCATCTAGTCCTTCGAGCCTGCCCCGCAATTCAATAATCTGAAGTGGATCAGTTCCACTTTCCCGCTTTCCCCCCATAACCCTTAATTCCCTTGTCTGTCAAAAATCTATCTACCCGTGACTTAAATATATTTAGCAAGGTAGCCTCCACCACTTCAACGGGCAGAGAATTCCAGAGATTCATCTCCCTTTGAGTGAAGAAGTTCCTCCTCAGCTCCGATCTAAACTGCCTCCCCCTTATCTTGAGGCTGTGCTCTCTAGTCCTGCTATCCTTTCTAAGCGGGAAAAATCTACCTCTACCCTATCCATCCCTTTCATTATCTTATACGTCTGTATAAGATCCCCCCTCATCCTTCTAAACTCCAACGAGTACAGACCCAGTCTATTTAGTCTCTCTTCATAGTCCAATCCCCTCATCTCTGGTATCAGCCTAGTGAACCTCCTCTGCACTCCCTCCAACGCCAAAATATCCTTGCACAAGTGCGGCAACCAAAACTGCACACAGTACTCCAGCTGCGGCCTCACTAGTACCCTGTACAGTTGCATCAAGACTTCCCTGCTTTGATATTCTATCCCCCTCGCTATAAAGGCCAGCATCCCATTCGCCTTCCTGACCACCTGCTGCACCTGCAGACTGGGTTATTGCGACTCATGCACAAGGACCCCCAGGTCCCTCTGCACCGTAGCATGCTGCAGCTTTTTGCCCTTTAAATAGTAATATCTCCTATTATTTCTGCCAAAGTGGATAACCTCACACTTGCTAACATTATACTCCATCTGCCATGTCGTCGCCCACTCGCTCAGCCTATCCAGATCCCTCTGCAGACTTTCCACACCCTCCATGCAATTTGCTTTACCACTCATCTTCGTGTCATCAGCAAATTTCATCACCCTACACTCAGCCCCCTCTTCCAGATCATCTGTATAAATGGTAAATAGCTGAGGCCCCAGCACCGATCCCTGTGGCACTCCACTAGTCACCAACCGCCAATCAGAATAGCACCCATTGATACCAACTCTCTACTACCTATTAGACAATCAATCCTTTATCCACGCTAACACCTTATCCCCAACTCCGTGCACCCTAATCTTCTGTAGCAACTTTTTATGAGGCACCTTATCAAATGCCTTTTGAAAATCTAAAAACATCACATCCACCGGTTCCCCTCTGTCTACCGCACTAGTCACATCCTCATAGAAATCCAATAAATTTGTCAAACACGACTTCCCCTTAATGAATCTGTGCTGCATCTGCTCTATCAAACCATTCCTTTCCAGGTGCCTCGCTATTTCTTCTTTGGTGACAGATTTTAGCATTTTTCCAACTACAGACGTTAAACTAACCGGCCTATAATTCCCTGCCTTTTGACTGCTACCCTTTTTTAAACAGCGGCGTAACATTAGTCGTTTTCCAATCTTCCCCGGAATCCAGCGAATTTTGGTAGATAATTACTAAGGCATCCACTATCACCTCTGCCATTTCCTTCAGAACTCTGGGATGCATTCCATCTGGTCCTGGGGACTTGTCCACCTTCAGTCCCATTAGTCTATCAAGCACTACCTCTCTAGTGACAGTAATTGCATTCAGGTCCTCAACTCCTACCATCCTTCTATCTTTAATATCTGGCAAACTATTCGTGTTGTCATCCATGAAGACCAAGGCAAAAAACTTATTTAAGGCCTCAGTCATTTCCTCATCTCCCACCACTAAATCCCCCCTCTCATCCTCTAAGGGTCCAACATTCACTGTAGCCAGCCTCCTCCTCTTTATATATTTGTAGAAACTCTTACTGTCTTTTTTTATATTTAGTGCTAGTTTAGCTTTTTAGTTTATCCTTCCTTTATCAACTTCTTAGTTACTGTTGCTGCTTCATAACATCAAGTAACTTATGTTGCTGCTTCACAGCACCAAGAACCAGGGTTTAATTCTGGCCTCGGATCACTGTCTGTGTGGAATTTTCACATTCACCTCGTCTACTTGGGTTTCGTCCCACAGCCCAAAGATGTGCAGGTTATGTTGATTGGCTATGCTAAATTCTCTCCACTGTCAGGGGGATTAGCAGCGTAAATATGTAGGGTTCCAGGAATAGGGCCTTCATGGGATTGTGATTGGTGCAGACTCGATGGGCCGAATGGCTACCTTCTGCTCTATAGGGATTCTATGATTAATCATAATGTGTTTGTTCTTTTTTTTTATCCATGTGGGTTTTATTTTTGATTTTTTTCCCATTTTTAATACTAATTTACAACAATGCTGGGCTTGATTGTGAGATTTTTCCCATCTGTATTCCTGTATGTATTTCTATGGGTTTGAAATTTTACAGATTGCTCAGGTCTCAAGAAGGATTTCTGACTGGTACAAACTGCTGCCTTTTCTGTTCAACAGATTGCTGTTTCCCCAGGAGTCAGAATGCTGCTTTTCAGCCTGCAACATTCAAGCTGCATATCGTGCCTGTAATCAAGGCACAAATCTTTGAGGATGGTGTTTGGAAACCAGTGGTTGAGCATTCAGACGTACCACAGTTGGAATTGTCTGAATAAGAATCTGAGTCTTCGTTGGAGGAATTCAATGCTTCAGGTGTACCACTTCATGCAAAAAGATCGATGTTTATATTGCCAACATCTACACTCCCTATACATTTCTAACAATTAGCAAAAGCTTCTTCCATTCTAATCCGGACGTGCAAAGATGCTGGAAAAGAAAGAATAGTAGCTAAGGCCATCTCCGAATCACCAGCTTCTCACCAGATGTGATAATCAGTCACAAACTCTGTCTCTACAAAGTCCCTATCTCCCACATCTCATCCATCAGGTCACTTTCACTGCAGTCAACCACAGACTCTGCCAGAATTTTACTGCTGGGGCGGGTGAGGGTCACAATAGCATTCTCCATTGGCCTCGGGCAGGATCTTACAAGCCTCAGGCGGGTAACATGGTAAAATTCCAGAAATCAAGCATGAACCTTTCCCCTCCGGTAAACAACGATCAGATTATTAATCTCTACATCATCATCTTTGGATTCTCCATCTATAATATCACTGTTTGTGGATTCTATGCCTGCACAAGCTGGAAGCATTGAGACAGAAGCAACGCTGAACCAAGAAATAAGCACACCCAGAGATGAGAGTAACCAGCAAATAGGCAGAAGGGAAGTAAACAGAGAATACATGCAGAGCAATTGAGAAAACAGTCACGTGGAGGGAGACTGGGATATAGGCACACAGAGAGTAACCAAGATATTGCGACACAAAGTAACCAGGATATTGGGACACAGAGTAACTGGACTATGGGGACACAGAGTAACCAGATGTAGGTATCTGGATAATAACTGGGATGGTGACATGTGGATGTTAATCATAAAACATGTACTTGAGGGTAACCAGGCAATAAAGTCACCAGCTATAACACCTGATGAGGACAGCCAAAAGAAAAATCAGTGAAAGGATTTTCAGGACTCTTAAGGGAGAGGGAGATCAACCCCAAGTTATAGTTCATGTGGGGAGGTTAAGGGAAGGGAATATTAAGCAGAGATTTATGGAGTTGGGGTGGAAGCTAAAGGCCAAGTCTGATAGAGTGGTTATCTCCGGACTCTTGCCTGTGCCACGGGATAGTTTAGAGAGGAATAGAGAGAGGGAAAGTTTGAACTCGTGGCTAAGGGTTGGTGCAGGAGGGAGGGGTTCAGGTACTTGAGCAATTGGGGCTCATTCTGGGGAAGGTGGGACCTCTATAAGAGGGATGGTCTACACCTGAATCAGAGGGGGACCAATATCCTGGGGGGTAAATTTGCTAAGGCTATGCAGGGAGGTTTAATCTGATTCGGAGGGGGGGTGGGATCCTGAGTAGAGGGGTTGAAAGTGAGGGGGGCATAGATGGGGACTGCAATGCACAGCATCGCAGGGGTGGGGTGGAGCAGGGTTTGAAATGCGTATACTTTAATGCAAGGAGTATTCGCAATAAAGTGGATGAACTTGCAGCGTGGATCAGTACCTGGGACTTCGATGTTGTGGCCATTTCAGAGACATGGATAGAGCAGAGGCAGGAATGGTTGCTGCAGGTCCTGGGGTTCAAATGTTTTAGTCGGAGTAGAGAAGGAGGTAGGAGGGGGGGAGGGGTAGCATTATTAGTCAGGGATTGTATCACAGTGTCAGAGAGGAAGTTTGATGAGGACTTGTCTGTTGAGGTAGTATGGGCGGAGATTAGAAATAGGAGAGGAGAGGTCACCCTGTTGGGAGTCTTTTATAGACCTAAAAGTTCTAGAGAGGTTGAGGAAAGGATTGCGGAGACGATCCTGGTTAGGAGTGATAGTAATAGGGTAATTGTTATGGGGGATTTTAACTTTACTAATATTGATTGGAATTGTTATAGCTCCAGCTCGTTAGAGGGGTCAGTTTTTGTACAAAGCGTGCAGGAAGGTTTTTTGACTCAGTATGTAGATAGGCCAACTAGAGGTGAGGCTATATTGGATTTGGTGCTGGGAAATGAGCCAGACCAGGTGCTAGACTTGGAAATTGGTGTGCATTTTGGTGATAGTGACCACAATTCGGTTACGTTCACCTTAGTGATGGAAAGGGATAGGCTTGAACCTCGGGCTAGTGGTTTTAGCTGGGGGAAGGGTAATTATGAGGCTATTAGGAGAGAATTAGGAAGCATAGGTTGGACTAGGAGATTACAGGGACTGGGAACGTCTGAAATGTGGAGTTTTTTCAAGGAGCAGCTACTGCGAGTCCGTGATAGGTATGTCCCTGTCAGGCAAGGAGGAATTGGTAGGGCTAAGGAACCGTGGTGCACCAAAAAAGTTTTTTCGTTGGTTAAGAGGAAAAAGGAGGCTTATGTTCGGATGAGACGTGAGGGCTCGGGTAGTGCACTAGAAAACTTTAGATTGGCTAGGAGGGAGTTGAAGAGTGAGCTAAGAAGGGCTAAAAGAGGACATGAGAAGACTTTGGCTGATAGGGTTAAGGAGAATCCTAAGGCGTTCTATAGGTATGTCAAGAACAGAAGGTTGGTTAGGGCAAGATTAGGGCCAGTTATAGACAACAGAGGGAAGTTATGTGTGGAACCGGAGGAGATTGGAGAGGCATTGAACCAATATTTCTCTTCAGTGTTCACACAGGGGGATATGGATATAGCTGAGGAGGACACTGGGTTGCAGGGGAGTAGAATTGACAGTGTTGCAGTTGATAAGGAGGATGTGCTAGATATTCTGGAGGGTCTGAAAATAGATAAGTCCTCTGGTCTGGATGGGATTTACCCCAGGATTCTCTGGGAGGCAAGAGAAGTGATTGCTGAGCCTCTGGCTCTGATCTTCAGGTCGTCGTTGGCCTCTGGTATAGTACCGGAAGATTGAAAGTTAGCGAATGTTGTCCCATTGTTTAAGAAGGGGAACAGAGACTTCCCCGGGAATTATAGACCGGTGAGTCTCACTTCTGTTGTAGGCAAGGTTTTAGAAAAATTTATTCGGGATAGGATTTATAGTTATTTGGAGAGTAATGAATTGATTGGAGACAGTCAGCATGGTTTTGTGGCGGGTAGGTCGTGCCTTACTAACCTTATTGAGTTTTTTGAGAAAGTGACCAAAGAGGTGGATGGGGGTAAGGCAGTGGACGTGGTGTATATGGATTTTAGTAAGGTGTTTGATAAGATTCACCATGGTAGGCTTCTGCAGAAAATGCAGATGTATGGGATTGGGGGTGATCTAGGGAATTGGATCAGGAATTGGCTAGCGGATAGGAGACAGAGGGTGGTGGTTGATGGTAAATATTCATCATGGAGTTCAGTTACGAGTGGTGTGCCTCAGGGATCTGTTTTGGGGCCACTGCTGTTTGTAATTTTTATTAATGATCTGGATGAGGGTATAGTTGGGTGGATTAGTAAATTTGCTGATGACACCAAAGTCAGAGGTGTGGTAGATAGTGATGAAGGGTGTCATAGTTTGCAGGAAGACTTAGACAGGTTGCAGAGCTGGGCCGAGAGGTGGCGGATGGAGTTTAATGCGGAAAAGTGTGAGGTAATTCACTTTGGTAGGAATAACAGATATGTCGAGTATAGGGCTAACGGGAGGACTTTGAATAGTGTGGATGAGCAGAGGGATCTAGGTGTATGTGTACATAGATCCCTGAAAGTTGGGAGTCAAGTCGATAAGGTTGTTCAGAAGGCATACGGTGTCTTGGCGTTTATTGGTAGGGGGATTGAATTTAGGAGTCGCAGCGTCATGTTGCAACTGTACACAACACTGGTGCGACCGCACTTGGAGTACTGTGTGCAGTTCTGGTCCCCACATTACAGGAAGGATGTGGAGGCTTTGGAGAGGGTGCAGAGGAGGTTTACCAGGATGTTGCCTGGTATGGAGGGGAGGTCCTATGAGGAGAGGCTGAGGAATTTGGGGTTGTTTTCGCTGGAAAGAAGGCAGCTAAGAGGGGATCTTATTGAAACATATAAGATGATTAGAGGTTTAGATAGGGTGCATAGTAATAGCCTTTTTCCTCTGATGGAGAAATCTAGCACGAGGGGGCATGGCTTTAAATTAAGGGGTGGTAGTTATAGGACTGATGTCAGGGGTAGGTTCTTTACCCAGAGAGTGGTGAGGGATTGGAATGCCCTACCTGCTGCAGTTGTAAATGCGCCTAGTTTGGGGGCGTTTAAGAGATCCGTGGATAGGTTTATGGACGAAAAGGGATTGGTTTAGGTTAGTGGGTCATTGTTTTGTAACTGGTCGGCGCAACATCGTGGGCCGAAGGGCCTGTTCTGCGCTGTAATGTTCTATGTTCTATGTTCTTGTGAACGGAACAAGAGTAATGTATAGTTCAATCACCTTGCTTCCAGTCAGGGTAAATTGCTGAGGTGGAGTGGAAGCAACAACTGAGACTTCAGTTCCCAAACACCACTAGCTCACTGGAGCTGGATAACAGTAGCAATTCTCTTTCTTAGATGCTGATGACCTCCTCTAACTCAGGCTGTCAAAATACCTTGACCAATTTCTCCCCCAGTTTGCTACTGGGACTTGTTAAAACTGTTTGATTGGTGTTTTATGTAGTTTTAGATTGCTGCAGTGTACTGGGATGGGATTTTCTGCTTTTATGTAGTTTGCATTTATGACAATAAAGGGAAATTTGCAATAAGGCATAGTTTGATTTAGATAAACAAAGATATGCTCTTCTGCTGAATGCTTTCCTACAAATTCTCCCTCAGTGTACCTGAACAGACAACTAGGAGATTTTCTCAGTAACTTCATTGCAATGTTAATGTAAGCCTACTTGTGACACTAATAAATAAGAACATAAGAAATAGAAGCAGGAGTAGGCCATCTAGCCCCTCGAGCCTGCCCCGCCATTCAATAAGATCATGGCTGATCTGTTGTGGCTCAGTTCTACATTCCCGCCCTCTCCCCATAACCCTTAATCCCCTTGCCTATCAAAAACCTATCAATCCACGTCTTAAAAATATTTAGCGAGGCAGCCTCCACCACTTCAATGGGCAGAGAATTCCAGAGATTCATCACCCTTTGAGTGAAGAAGTTCTTCCTCAACTCCGTTCCAAACCGCCCCCCCTTTATCTTGAGGCTGTGCTCTCTAGTCCTACTGTCCTTTCTGAGCGGGAAGAGCCTCTCCACCTCTATCCTATCCATCCCATTCATCATCTTATACGTCTCAGTGAGATCTCCCCTCATTCTTCTAAACTCTAACGAGTACAAGCCTAGTTTATTCAGCCTCTCCTCATAGTTCAACCCCCTCAACTCCGGAATCAGCCTAGTAAACCTCCTCTGCACTCCCTCCAAAGCCAAAATATCCTTGCGTAAGTGCGGCGACCAAAACTGCACACAGTACTCCAGCTACGGCCTCACCAGTGCCCTTTACAGCTGCAGCAAGACCTCCCTACTTTTATATTCAAAAAATAAACTTTACCTGCCATCATCACTCACCTCTGATTGACTAGTAGATCTCAGGGTGGGGGTTTGAGTTCTACACACAGGGTCCTTGTCCCCTGATGGCGTACGCGGGGGCAATGAGGTTCAAAGCCTTGCAACAGTAGTACTCAGTTTGGTAGGCCTTCCCAAAATAGGAGACTCAACAAGGCCCATGAAAAAAATTACACATGGCCTTTTAAATCAGGTACTTCACACTTACTGGTTGAAATTACCATCACCTCCATTAAATACTGCCTTCAGCATCCACTTCCTCTTTATTATTACAATGATCTGTATGCCTCATTCCAAACAAGGGGAGAGGGGGTCAGCAGAAAGAGGTTGGCAGACCTGACAACATGCAGTACTCCAAGTGCGGTCGTGCTATGTTCAAATCCGTTTGTAACAAAAGCTAACATACCATGATCCTTCCTAATAACTTGCATGTAAACTTTATGATTCATGTACAACTAGTTCTACGTCCCTCCGAATTCAAACATTTCCCTGTCTCTCACCATTCAAAATATCAAAATGAGTAATTTCACACTTTGCTACAGTGTACTGTCCATCTGCCATATTCCTGCCCACTCACTTAACTGTCGATATCCCTCTGCAGACTCTTTGTGTCCTCCTCACAGCTTACTTCCCACCTCTTCAAATTTAGAACATCAGCAAATGAGGATATGTTAGCTCAATCTCCTCAACTAAGTCATTAACGTGAATTGTAACTAACTGAGGCCTAAGTACTGATCCTTGCAATGCCCCTATAGTTAGAACCTGATAGCCTGAAAATGTCCTATTTATTCCCACTCTTGTTTTCTGTCGATGAACCAAGTCTGTGTTAATATACCACCACAATTTCATCAGTTCTAATTTGGTGAGATAAACTCTTGTGAGGTACGTTTTGAAAATCTAAATTCACTGGCTGGGATTTTATGCTTTTACAGTTTACATCCTAAGAAAACTGAAGCAGGTCTGTTAAACACAATTTCTAGTCCACATCCTCTGTGCAGTCAGCTTGATCTTTGCATTTTCAAAGTGGCCAGCTACCAGCTCCCTTATGATGGATTTGCACATTATGTCTACTCCCAATGCTAGACTCACATTTTCTCTTTCTCTCCATCCAGGATTATGTTTCCTTCTTTCCAGTCCTTGTGAACTGTTCTACAATCTAAAAGATTCTGGAAGATCAAAAACAATGCATCTACTACCTCTGCAGCTGCCTCTTTCCAAACCACAGGATCCAAGGGGAATGTATCATTCCTTAGACCCATTAATTTCTCCAGTACTAATATATATACTGTTTCTTTCAGGATCCTTATTCAGGTTAGATCCTTAGTTGCCCGTCATCAACCAGGGGTCACTCAGTGATCAAGGAACAAAACGAATGAATCTTGCCAGTTTGGAAACTCTCTGCTTCCTGATTATTCTCGACTTGACCAAATCCTGGGGTCAGGCTAAAGACTTCATCATGGAATGGGAGCAGATTATTTTGAGGTGGGAGTAGTATATCGTGAAATCACTGATACCAAAATAAAAATTGAAGCTGTGTAGACAGAGTGTCAGGAGCTGGGGAAGAGGTTAAAGAACACAGCCTCACAATTGGTAACTTTGGATTACCTCCTATGCAATGTGCAAGTGAGTTATATAAGCAGCAATACAAAGAAATTGAAGAGAGGACTTTTTATTTGTGGGGCATTTGGATCAGTCCTGGAGCAGGTTGAACCTATGAGACAGATCAGAAGAGACCAGTGAACCTGCGCACACCAGTGGAAGAGATTGCAACCGGAGTGAGATTTCAACCAGAGTGAAAGTATCAGGAATTTGGAGCTGAGTGAGAATGCAGTGCTGAGGGGAAAGAGATGTTCATCTTCAAGAGGAGTGGAGAGGTGGACCTGCGAGGGAGACTCGAGGGCAAGTGAGAGGTAGAAAGAAACCGTAACGTCACAGCCAGCAGGTTAAGGATTGGCTGGTGACTAACTTCAGAAGCGGAGCTGAGCGGGGGCAAATCAGAGAACAACCTGAGAAGGTAAGGGATTCTGATTCTGAGTGTTTTGACTGGGGTTGGCGGGTGGGGGGGCACTGAAAAGTGACATCACGGCAAGGCTGTAATTTGATTGGTTAATAGGGGATCTGCTAAATTTGAATCTGTTAAATTACTGATTATAAGTTGCATTCAGGTTGAGATAATAAGCAGAGGTGTAAAAAGGTTTAAAAATTGAAAACAAATTCAAAACTAATAAAAAGGATAGACGGTCAGATGATGTGTTGTTCCTGCATGATGTGGGAGTTGATGAACCCATTGTGGTTCCCAGTGACCACATCCGTAGAAAATGATGGTCGCTCGAACTGGGGCTCAGAGTTGAGGGGTTAGATTTTGAGCTTCGGATGCTGTGACGCATCGGGAAGGGGGAGAGCTTTCTGGACACTATGTTTCAGGGAGCAGTCACACCCCTTAGACTAACTAACTTGAATTGGGCCAATGGACAGGAGAGTGTGGCTGCGAGTGAGACAAGTAGAGGGATCCAGGTGGTGGGGTTGCAGGAGCCTCAGCCCTTGTCCAACAGGTTCTAGATTCTTGCTCCTTGTATGAACGGGAACAGGGACTGCAGGAAGGATGAGCCAACTGACCACAGCACAATGATGCAGGGAGCCATTCAAGTTGGGGGAGAGAAAAGAAATGTAGTTGTAATTAGGGATAGTATAGTTAGGGACATTGACACTGTCCTCTGTGACCAGGATCAAGATATCCAAAAGTCATATTGCCTGCCTGGTGTTCGGGATATTTTTTTCTGGGCTGCAGAGGAACTTGGAGTGGGAGGGTAAAGATCCAGTTGTCGTGGTCCACATAGGTACCAACGACATAGATAAAACAAAAACAGTGGTTCTGCTAAGGGAGTATGAACAACTAGGCGCTAAATTGAAAAGCAGAACCAAAAAGATAATAATTTCAGGATTACTGCCTGAGCCACCAGCTAATTGGCACAGGGTTATTCAGATTAAGCAGGTAAATGTGTGGCTTAAAGATTGTTGTGAGAGGAATAAGTTTAAATTCGTGGGATATTGGTACCCGTACTCAGGAAGGGGGGACCTGTTCCAGTGGGATGGCCTTTATCTGAATCATGTTAGAACCAGAGTCTTAGCGAATTGCCTTGCTAGGGCTGTAGATAGGGTTTAAACTAAATGGAGGGGGAGGGAAGGTTCAGTTGTAGCAAAAATTAGAAAACCCAAATTAAAGGAGGACGTAAGACTGCAGGTTAGCAATGTGGCGGATGATTACCAAACAATGTAGGTGAGGGACAGAACAGGTGAATATCATAGAACATAGAACATTACAGCGCAGAACAGGCCCTTCGGCCCACGATGTTGCGCTGACCAATTATGTACCATTAACTTTATGTACCAAGGAATTATATAAAAAAGTCAGGAAATCTACCAGTAGAATTTTGTATCTAAATGCACAAAGCGTTCAGAACAAAATCAATGAAAAAAGGTGCAAATAGAAACAGAAAGGTATGATTTGGTGGCAATTACTGAGACATGGTTACAAGGAAACCAGGTCTGGGAATTGAATATCCAAGGGTAATCAGCATTTTGGAAAGATAGACAGAAAGGAAAAGGAGGTGGTGTGGTGTAGCTTTGCTGGTGAAGAAAGGTATCATTGCTGTAATGAGAAATGACGTAAGCATGGGGGGTCAAGATGTGGAATCAGTCTGGGTAGGAATAAGAAATAGCAAAGAGAAAAAGTACTTGGTCAGAGTAATCTATAGGTCCCCAAGCAGTAGTTCCACAGTGGGGCACAATATAAACCAGGAAATACTGGGGGCTCGCAAGAAAGGTACGACAAGGTTTCTCACTTTTTGAGAAAGTGACCAAAGAGGTGGATGGGGGTAAGGCAGTTGACGTGGTATATATGGATTTTAGTAAGGCGTTTGATAAGGTTCACCATGGTAGGCTTCTGCAGAAAATGCAGATGTATGGGATTGAAAGTAGTCTAGGAAATTGGATCAGGAATTGGCTAGCAGATAGGAGACAGAGGGTGGTGGTTGATGGTAAATATTCGTCATGGAGTTCGGTTACGAGTGGTGTGCCTCAGGGATCTGTTTTGGGGCCACTGCTGTTTGTAATTTTTATTAATGATCTGGATGAGGGTATAGTTGGGTGGATTAGTAAATTTGCTGATGACACCAAAGTCGGAGGTGTGGTAGATTGTGAGGAAGGGTGTCATAGTTTGCAGAGAGACTTAGACAGGTTGCAGAGCTGGGCCGAGAGGTGGCAGATGGAGTTTAATGTGGAGAAGTGTGAGGTAATTCACTTTGGTAGGAATAACAGATGTGTTGAGTATAAGGCTAACGGGAGGACTTTGAATAGTGTGGATGAACAGAGGGATCTAGGTGTATGTGTACATAGATCCCTGAAAGTTGGGAATCAAGTAGATAAGGTTGTTAAGAAGGCATACGGTGTCTTGGTGTTTATTGGTAGGGGGATTGAATTTAGGAGTCGCAGCATCATGTTGCAACTGTACACAACTCTGGTGCGGCAGCACTTGGAGTACTGTGTGCAGTTCTGGTCCCCACATTACTGACATAGAACCCTACAGTGCAGAAACAGGCCCTTCGGCCCATCGAGTCTGCACCGAACACAATCCCACCCAGACCCTATCCCCATATCCCTCCACATTTTACCTGCTAATCCCTCTAACCTACACATCCCAGGACACTAAGGGGCAATTTTAGCATAGCCAATGAACCTAACCCGCACATCTTTGGACTGTAGGAGGAAACCGGAGCACCCGGAGAAAACCCACGCAGACACGAGGAGAATGTGCAAACTCCACACAGGCAGTGACCCGAGCCGGGAATCGAACCCAGGTCCCTGGAGCTGTGAAGCAGCAGTGCTAACCACTGTGCTACCGTGCCGCCCAATTACATTACAGGAAGGATGTGGAGGCTTTGGAGAGGGTGCAGAGGAGGTTTACCAGGATGTTGCCTGGTATGGAGGGGAAGTCCTATGAGGAGAGACTGAGGGATTTGGGGTTGTTTTAGCTAGAAAGAAGGCGGCTAAGAGGGGATCTTATTGAAACATATAGATGATTAAAGGTTTAGATAGGGTAGATAGTGATAGCCTTTTTCCTCGGATGGAGAAAGCTAGCACGAGGGAGCATAGCTTTAAATTAAGGGGGGGTAGTTATAGGACGGATGTCAGGGGTAGGTTCTTTACCCAGAGGGTGGTGAGGGATTGGAATGCCCTGCCTGCTGCAGTTGTAAATGTGCCTTGTTTGGGGGCGTTTAAGAGATCCGTGTATAGGTTTATGGACGATAAGGGATTGGTCTAGATTAGTGGGTCATTGTTTTTTAACTGGTCGGCGCAACGTCGTGGGCCGAAGGGCCTGTTCTGCGCTGTAATGTTCTATGTTCTAATAATAATAGATTTTAATATGCACATAGATTGTAAGAATCAAATTGGCAAGAGTCGCCTGGAGACGGAGTACATTGAATGTATTAGTGATTGTTTCTTGGAACAGTATGTTGTGGAACCAACCAGGGAGCAGGCTACTCTGGATTTGTATTGTGAAATGAGATGGGATTAATTAATAACCCCATAGTTAAGGATCCTCTAGGCAGTAGTGATCATAGTATGATACAATTCAAAATTCAGCTTGAGGGTGAGAAAGTGGAGTCCCACACGAGAGTTCTGGAATTAAAGAAAATCACAGTGGCATGAGGACAGATTTGGCCCAAGTACAGTGGGCAGGTAGGCTAAAAGTTTGGACAGTGGATAAGCAGTGACAGTTGTTTAAGGAGATATTCAAGTCCTCACAATTAAAATATATTCCAGTAAGGAAGAAAGATTTTAAGGGGGTAAAACATCATCCATGGAGAAACAAGGAGATCAAAGACAATATGAAGACAAAAACTAAAGTACATCATATTGCAAAGGTCAGCGATATGTTGGAAGATTGGGAAACTTTCAAACAAAGGGATACTAAAAATATAATAAAAAGAGCTCAGGTAGATTACAAAAGAAAACAAGTGCAAAATATCAAGGATGGCAAAAGTTTCTATGGGTGTATAAAAGGGAAGAGAGTTGCTAAAGTGAATGTTGGTCCCTTGGAAGATAAAACTGGAGAGTTAATGGTGGGGAACACTGAAACGGCAGAGATGCTAAATCAGTTTGCCTCAGTTTTCACAGTGGAGGACACTAGTACCATTCCTACAGGAACAGGCAAATCAGAGGTAATAGAAAGGGCAGCACTCTGAAAGCTCGTCCTACCAAATAACTTTAATCTAGTGTTGTGAGACTTCTTACTGTGCCAACATCAATAGGGAAAAGATATTTAAAAGACTGTTGGGATTGAGGGCAGATAAGTCCCCTGGGCCTGATCATCTAGAGCATCCATTGGTTATAATATTCCAAAATTCCCTAGACACGGGAAACGTTCCAGTGGATTAGAAAAATGCGAATGTAATGCCCTTATTCAAAAAGGGAGGGAGGAAAAATATGGGAAATTACAGACCAGTTAGTTGAACATCTGTTGGGAAACTGTTAGTATCAATTATCGAGGAAGCCATATCTGGACACTTGGCAAGTCAAAACGCTATCCATCAGAGTCAGCATGGTTTTATGAAAGGCAAATTGTGTTTGACTAATTTACTAGAGTTCTTTGAGGATGCAACAAACAAAGTGGATAATGGGAATTCTGTAGATGTCATATATCTGGACTTCGGGAAGCTGTTTGATAAGGTGCTGCACAAAAGGTTAATTCACAAGGTTAGATTGCACTGGATTAGGGGTAATTTATTAGTTTATATAGTGACTGGCTGATGGACAGAAGACAGAGAGTTGGGATAAATAGTTTTTTTCTGGATGGCAAGAAGTAACTAGCGGGGTGCCACAGGGTTCAGTCCTTGGGCCCCAACTATTTACAATCTATATTAATGTCTTGGATACAGGGTTAGAAAGCTCTATAGCAAAGTTTGCAGATGACACAGAAATAGGCAGGACAATAAGTTACAATGAGGAAATAAGAACTTTACGAATGGGAATAGATAAGTTAGGAGAGTGGGCCAAAATATAGCAGATGGAGTTTAACGTGGATAAGTATGAATTCATGCATTTTGGTCACAAAAAAATGGAAAGGCAACTTATCTCAATGGGGAGAGACTTAGGGGTGCTTAGGGGTGTCTTTGTTCACCAGTCACAGAAAACTAGCATGCAGGTACAGCAAATAATAAAGAAAGCAAACGGAATGTTGGCATTTATAGCAAAGGAATAGAATATAAAGATAAGGAAGTATTATTGCAACTGTACAAAGTAATGGTGAGGCTGCACCTGGAGTATTGTGCACAGTTTTGGTCCCGTATTTGAGGAAATACGTGGCATTGGAGGCAGTTCAGAAGTTCACTAGATTGATTCCAGAGATGAGGGGTTTGTCGTATGAAGAGGGATTGAATAGTTTAGGCCGACACTCTCTGGAATTTAGAAGAATGAGGGAGATCAAATTGTGGTATTCAAGATGATAAAAGGTATGGATAAAGACTTGGAGGAAATGCTTCCTCTTATGGGGCATTCTAGGAAGAAAGGCCATAGTCTTAGGATAAAGAACAAAGAACAGTACAGCACAGGAAACAGGCCCTTCGGCCCTCTAAGCCTGTGCCGCACATTGGTCCAACTAGACTATTGGTTTGTATCCCTCCATTCCCAGGCTGCTCATGTGTCTATCCAGGTAATTCTTAAACGATGCCAGTGTGTCTGCCTCCACAACCCTACTTGGCAGCATATTCCAGGCCCCTGCCACCCTCTGCATAAAAAACATCCCTCTGATATTGGAAAGGATAAGGGGTAGCAAATTTAAAATAGTTAAGTAGAAACTACTTCTGCCAAAGGGTGGTGAATCTGTGGAATGCACTATCCCAAGTGTTGGGACTGAGTAAATTTAGAACATAAGACATAGGAGCAAAATTAGGCCACTCGACCCATCAAGTCTACTGTGCCATTCAATCATGGCTAACATTTTTCTCATCCCCATTTTCCTGCCTTTTCCTTATAACTCCTGATCCCCTTACTAATCAAGAACCTATGTATCTCTGTCTTAAAAACACTCAATGACCTGGCCTCCACAGCTTTTTGCGGCAAACAGTTCCGTAGATTCACCACTCTCTGGCTGAAGAAATTCCTCCTCATCTGTTTTAAAGGATTGTCCCTTTAGCCTGAGGTTGTGCCCTCTGGTTCTAGTGTTTCCTACTAGTGGAAACATCCTCTCCAAGTCCACTCTATCCAAGCATCACAGTATCCTATAAGTTTCAATAAGATCCCTCCCCTCATCCTTCTAAACTCTAACGAGTACAGACCCAGAATCCTCAACCGTTCCTCATACAACAAGTCTTCATTCCAGGGATCATTCTTGTGAACCTTTTATGGACCCTTTCCAAAGCCAGCACATCCTTCCTTAGATATGGGGCCCAAAACTGCTCACAGTACTCCAAATGGGATCTGACCAGTTGCTTATACAGCCTTAGAATTACATTCTGCTCTTTGTCAAGAGGGCCAGAATACACGAATGCCAACATTGCACTTGCATTCCTAGCTGCCAACTGAACCTGCACATTAACCTGAAGAGAATTTTGAAAATGACTCCCAAGTCCTTTGTGTTTCTCATTTCCTAATCATTTTCCCGTTTAGTAAATAGTCTCTGCCTTCATTCCTCTTTCCAAGTGCATAACCTCAGACTTTCCACATTGTACTCCATCTGCCACTTCTTTGTCCATTCTCCTAACCTGTCCAAGTCCTCTGCAGTCCCCCTGCTTCCTCAATACTACTTGTCCCTCTATATGTCTTTGTATCATCCACAAACCTAGCAACAGTGCCTTCATTTCCTTCTTCCAAATCATTAATGTATATTGTAAAAAGTTGTGGTCCCAGCACTGACCCCTGAGGCACACTATTTGTCACCGGCTGCCATCTGAGAAAGACCCCTTTATCCCCATTCTCTGCCTTCTGCCAGTCAGCCACTCCTCTATCCATGCCTGGATCTTACCCTTAACACCATGGGCTTGTAACTTATTTAACAGTCTCCTGTGCGGTGTCTTGTCAAAGGCCTTCTGGAAATCTAAATAAATCACATCCACTGGTTCTCCTTTATCTAACTTCCTTGTTACCTCTTTAAAGAACTTTAATAGATTTGTCAGACATGACATCCCTTTGACAAAGCTGTGGTAACTCAGTCCTACTTTATAATTCACTTCCAAGTACTGTGTGATCTCATCTTTAATAATGGACTCTAAAATCTTGCCAATGATCCAAGTTAGGCTAAGCGGCTGATAATTTCCCATCTGCTACCTCCCTCCCTTCTTAAAAAGCAGTGTTACATTAGCTACTTTCCAGTCCTCTGCTACCCTCCCTGCCTCCAGTGAATCCTGAAAGATCATCATCAATGCATCCACAATGTCCTCAGCTATCTCTTTTATCCATCCGGTCCAGGTGATTTATCCACCTTCAGACTTTTCAGTTTCCCCAGAACCTTCTCCTTAGTGATGGCCACTACACTCATCTGTGCCCCTTGATTCTCATAGAATCCTAGAGTGCAGAAAGAGGCCATTCGGCACATCGAGTCTGCTCCAACCACAATCCCACGCAGGCCCTCTCCCCATATCCCTACATATTTACCCATTAATCCCATGGGATATACTAAGGGGAAGTTTAGAATGGCCAATCAACCTAGCCACACATCTTTGGACTGTGGGAAGAAACCAGAGCATGCGGAGGAAACCACACAGACACAGGGAGAATGTGCAAACTCCACACAGACAGTCACCCAAGCAGGGATTCGAATCCAGGTCCCTGGAGCTGTGAAGCAACAGTGCTAACCACCATGCTACTGTGCTGCCCATTGCTGGAACTCTGCCATCCCACTGCTGTCTTCCACTATGAAGACTGATGCGAAGTAATCTACCATTGCTTTGTTTCCTATTATTACTTCTCCAACCTCATTTTCCAGTGCTGCAATAGCTATTTTTAGCTCTCTCTCACCTGTAATGTAATGAAAAATACTCTTCCTATCTTCTTTTATATTACTAGATAGCTTACACTCATATTTCATCTTCTCCCACTTATTGCTTTTTTAGTCGTCCTCTGCTCGCTTTTAAGGCTTCCCACTAATCCTTGTCACTTTGTATGCTTTTTCTTTTGCTTTTATGCTGTCCTTGAATTCCTTCATCAGCCATAGATGCCTCATCCTGTCCTTAGCATATTTCCTCCTCCTTGGAATGAATTTAAGAACATAAGAACCAGGAGTAGGCCATCTGGCCCCTCGAGTCTGCTCCGCCTTTCAATAAAATCATGGCTGATCTTTTTGTGGACTCAGCTCTGCTTACCCACCTGCTCACCATAACCCTCAATTCCTTTACTGTTCAAAAATCTATCTATCCTTGCCTTAAAAACATTCAATGAGGGAGCCTCACCTGCTTCACTGGGCAGGGAATTCCACAGATTCACAACCCTTTGTGTGAAGAAGTTCCTCCTCAACTCAGTTCTAAATCTGTTTCCCATTATTTTGAGGCTATGCCCCCTAGTTCTAGTTTCATCTGCCGTGGGAATAACTTCCCTGCTTCTATCTTATCTATTTCCTTCATAATCTTGTATGTTTCTATAAGATCTCCCCTCATTCTTCTGAATCCCAATGTTGTGTCTCCTGAATAAATCTCAAAAACTCCTGCCGTTGCTGTTCCACCGTCTTTCCTGCCAACCCCCTTTCCAATCAACTCTGACCAGCTCCTTCCCCATGTCTTTGTAGTTATCTTTATTTAGTTGTAATACCTTTACATCTGATTTCAGCTTCTTTCTCTGGAGAAGGATAAATTTGATTATACTGTGGTCATTACTCGCTAAGGGTTCCTTCACCTTAAGTTCCCTAATCAAGTCTGCCTCATTACACATTGTACACTTTTTACTGTGTTTACCCCAGTCCAACGCCGGCATATCCACATCATCATTACACATCACCCAAATCCAGAATAGCCTGTTCCCTAGTAGGCTCTATCACAAGCTTTTTCCAGAAAACTATCTTTTAGATATTCCACTAATTCCTTTTCTTAGGATCCACTACCTACCTGATTTTCCTAGTCCACCTGCATATTGAAGTCCCCCATGATTATTGTAATATTGCCTTTTTTATATGCCTTTTCTATCTCCTGATTTACTTTCTGCCTCACATCCTGATTTCTGCTGGGGGACCTGTACATAACTCCCATCAGGGTCTTTTTACCTTTGCGATTCCTCAACTCTATCCATAGAGATTTCATGTCTTCTGATCCTATATCACTTATTGTTATCTATTTAACTTCATTTATTACTAATACAATCCCACCCCCCCTTTGCCCAAATATCCTTGGATATTTAGATCCCAGCCCTGATCCCCTTAAGGAGGAGTTAAATTTTTAATTGGTAAAGGGTTGAAGGGTTATGGAGGAAAATGGGGGTGAGAAGCATGTCAGCCATGATCAAATGGCGAAGCAGACTTGATGGGCCAAATGGCCTGATTCTGCTCCTATATCTTATGAAAATATCAAATATCAATATCCATGAATTACTTAACATTTATGACCAAGTAGAAAGGCATTAAATACTTCTGCCAAACTGATGGATCCACCCTCCACAACCTAGAGTGTTACTGATCATGCTGGGTAGGAGAAGGCCAGTTAAAAATCCATTTTTTAAAAATTCATTTATGGGACATGGACTTCGCTGGCTGGCCAATGTTTATTGCCCATCCCTAGTTGCCCTTGAGAACATAAGAACATAAGAAATAGGAGCAGGAGTAGGCCATCTAGCCCTTTGAGCCTGCCCCGCCATTCAGTAAGATCATGGCTGAACTGTCGTGACTCAGTTCCACTTTCCTGCCCTCTCCCCATAACCCTTAATCCCCTCGCTCATCAAAAACCCATCAACCCGCGTCTTAAAAATATTTAGCGAGGCAGCCTCCACCACTTCAACGGGCAGAGAATTCCAGAGATTCACCACCCTTTGAGTGAAGAAGTTCCTCCTCAACTCCGTTCTAAACCGCCCCCTCTTTATCTTGAGGCTGTGCCCCCTAGTCCTACTGTCCTTTCTGAGCGGGAAGAGTCTCTCCACCTCTATCCTATCCATCCCATTCATCATCTTATATGTCTCAATGAGATCTCCCCTCATTCTTCTAAACTCTAATGAGTACAAGCCTAGTTTATTCAGCCTCTCCTCGTAGCTCAACCCCCTCAACTCCGGTATCAGCCTAGTAAACCTCCTCTGCACTCCCTCCAAGGCCAAAATATCCTTGCGAAGATGGTGGCGAGCTACCTTCTTGAGTTGCTGTGGTTGACCACAATGCCATTAGGGAAGGAATTCCAGATTTTGACTGCAAAGGACACGATGTATTTCCAAGTCAGGATGGTGAGTGGCTTGGGAGAGGAACTTGTGGCTGTTCGTGTTCCCATATATTTGCTGCCCTTGTCCTTCTAGGTGGAAGCGGTTGTGGGTGTAGAAGGTGCTTTAGAATGATAAATAGGAAGAATTATACTCCCATCAAACTGACATACACTGGTGTTAAACAGAGAAACTAAATGAACTTTGAGAAACTTTTTTAAAAAAATATTGCAACGTTTACACAGCAGAAACCTCTGCACTACATCTTCCATAAAATGGGTGTGTGAATTTGTATCAGTGTCTTTGGATCTGCAGCCGGATCCAATATTCCCGAGAATTTATCTCTCTCCCTCCTTTCTACCGACATGCAGCTCAGTTCAGAGAGAGGTTGTTTCTAGGTTTTTTTTGCACAATGCCCAGTATGAGACGCATCTCAGCAATTAGTCAGAAAGCACTGGAGTGACCCACAATCAGCAGCACGCTTTGGAGACCTGATGAGAATATCAAGAAATACATTCTGCTTCCAAATATCAACAAAGAACTCTTTGGAATGATGTTCGGAAATTCTGCAACACCATGTGTCGGAGTGTCGGATACATTATTTACAGATTCCAGAATGCGCGGTGAGCATTGAAGGAAGCCCATGTCACACTCCAGAGAGTGCAATGTGCTGGCTCTTGCTTTCCACGTTCTCCATTGTCACTCTTCCTTGTCATCAAATAAAAAGGGAGATGTGACCGTGTGTTCCTGAGCGATAGCTGCCAGCTCTTTCAGGAACTCCGAGAAGATAAGTGAGCAGTAAACAGCGTTCTTCACACGAAGGGCCTCATTCTGCTTCTCCGCAGAACTCTTGAAGATGGAGCTCCCAGTCAGTGCATGCAGGACCTGACCCTCTCGGACATGCTGCAGAGCTAACTGTGCAGCCTGGCGTGCCCTGGTGGGACTGTTGGTGTGACGGAGAATTAGCTCACCAAGCGATGGTTTCCGACTCTTCACTGAAAATTCAACAAAATGACCCAATTACAGGCTTGATCTTCAGAACAGAGTTCTTCAATTTAGCAGTAGCCAGCTATTCACTTGCATAATCACGAGATACACCTCACACGCCCTGGCTAAATGCGGCCCCCCACCCACCAACTAAACGCGGCCCCGCACCCACTGACTAAACTGGATTGGGATTTGCTGATCAGGATGATCCTGGATTGGGATTTATTGATTGGGATGATGCTGGATTGGGATTTACTGATCGGAATTATCCTGAATTGGGGTATACTGAGGAACAGTTCCGACAGTGTGAATGGGAGGTTATGATGGAAAATGTTGAAGGATGGTAACCAATGGTGTAGGTTCTTACTTCACTAAATCGGGCCTTCTCAGAGCAGAGACAAGTGGGATTATGGTGTTCAGAACAGAAGTAGAAGCAAATTGAAGAGCAAGGTTTACCGAGATTCTCAGAGCGCCGCAGAGGAGGAACAGAGTTGGGGGATTCCGACCAATCAAGTTTCCCTCTCGCGATGAGATATTTTCTGGCCTTATACAGCATCATGGGAAAGTCTTCCTGAGTGGCTGCAAACATTTCAATCTTGCTCTTCACTGACCCAAGTACCTAAGGGGTGAGAAGTCAAAGGTTATGTCATGAAAAAAGGCTACAAAAATTGGAAAATCAGTTTGTGGGTACACCAACTGAAGAAATACCTGTTTAGCATCGTCAACTGCTGGAATCATCTGAGCACTGATACCCCGTACTGACCCTCCGAGGGTCAGTGCTGAGGGAGTGCCGCACTGTCAGAGGGTCAAAGGATAAAGAAAATTACAGCACAGGAACAGGCCCTTTGGCGCTCCAAGCCTGCATCAACCATGCTGCCCCACCTTAACTAAAACCTCCTACCCTTGCAGGGACCATATCCCTCTATTCCCATTCTATTCATGTATTTGTCAAGAAGCCCCCTTAAAAGTCACTACCGTATCCACTTCCACTACCTCCCCCGGCAACAAGTTCCAGGCACCCATTACCCTCTGTATAAAAAATCTGCCTCGTACATCTCCTTTAAACCTTGCCCCTCGTACCTTAAACTTGTGTCCCCTAGTAATTGACTCTGCCACTCTGGGAAAAAGCTTCTGACTATCCACTCTGTCCATGCCTCTCATAATCTTGTAGACTTCTGTCAGGTCACCCCTCAACCTCTGTTGCTCTAATGAAAACAAACCAAGTTTCTCCAACCTCTCCTCATAGCTAATGCCCTCCATACCAACCAACATCCTGGTAAATCTTTTCTGTATTCTTTCCAAAGCTTCCACATCCTCCAGTTCTGAGGGAGTGCCGTAGTGTCAGGGGATCAGTACTGAAGTAGTGCTGCACTGTCAGAGAGTCAGTACTGAGGGATTACTGCATTGTCAGAAGGTCAGTGCCGAGGGAGTGCTACACTGTCACAGGGTCAGTACTGAGGGAGTGCTGCACCGTCAGAGCATCAGTACTGAAGGAGTGCCGCATTGTCAGAAAGTCAATGCTGAGGGAGTGCCGCACTACATTTGGAGAGTGTGCCATCAGCCTTGCTGTTTTTTGGTGGGATGTTTAACTGAGGGACTAAATCTGTAAGGAAACCCATGTCAGCACTCAACACCTGGTGGAGTGAGTTGTAGTTCGCGTGAGTGTAATTCTTTGGTTGCGAATGTTTTGGATGCGCAGATGTTGTGAAAATGTTAAACCAATGGAAGTCAACCCATTAACTCTTTATGCCAACTTTGCAAAAAATTGCTTATGAAATGTGTTACTATTGGTTAGATAGTGCTGGGAGCTGATTGCTTTTCAGAGTAAGAATTAGATACTGAGTGAGGGCTTGTGTAAATATGTTTCCGCTCATCCCACCCCAACTTGTTCTCTCCATCACAGTGACACTAGGTACTTTTTGTAATTTTGGAAACTTCGAATCATTGAACCCCAACAGTGCAGAAAGAGGCCATTCGGCCCATCATGCCTGCACCGACCGCAATTCACCCAGGCCCTATCTGCGTTACCTCACGCATTTCTACTGCTAGACCCCCTGGTACTAAGGGGCAATTTTGCATGGTCAATTTACCTAACCCGTACATCTTTGGAGTGTGGGTGAAAACTGGAGCGTCTGGAGGAAATCCACACAGACACATGGAGAACGTGCAAACTCCACACAGTCATCTGAGGCCGAAATTGAACCCAGGTCCCTGGCGCTGTGAGGCAGGCAGGGACTTATCTAGGGAAACTATGTGGGTTGTACTCTGACCTTTCACCCTATGGGCCCTGGAATCAAAACCAAAGTGGCTCATGAGCTCAATTTGCTTAATTTGGTTTAACAAAGGATTCAGTCTCTTCTGAAAACTTTGCATGAGAAATCTCCAACTCAACATTAAACTGAAGCTTTGACAACTTCCCCAGTTCACTCCCTTATATCAAATCCAATGTTTGACTGTTAGGAGGTGGGACTCAGTCCAGTGCACAGCCCAAGAGTAGACTCTCTCCCGGCCTAATAAGAACATAAGAAAGAGGAGCAGGAGTAGGCCATCTAGCCCTTCCAGCCTGCCCCGCCATTCAATAAGATCATGGCTGATCTGAAGTGGACCAGTTCCACTTTCCCGCTCTCTCCCCATAACCCTTAATTCCCTTGTTTATCGAAAACCTATCTACCTGTGACTTAAATATATTTAAGTCTCCACCACTTAAATATATTTAAGCCTCCACCACTTCAACGGGCAGAGAATTCCAGAGATTCACCACCCTTTGAGTGAAGAAGTTCCTCCTCAACTCCGATCTAAACTGCGCCCCCCTTATCTTGAGGCTGTGCCCTCGAGTCCTGCTATCCTTTTGAAGCAGGAAGAATCTCTCTGCTTCTACCCTATCTAGCCCCTTCATTATCTTATACGTCTCTATAAGATCCCCCCTCATCCTTCTAAACTCCAAGTACAGACCCAGTCTATTTAGTTTCTCTTCATAGTCCAACCCCCTCATCTCCGTTATCAGCCTAGTGAACCTCCTCTGCACTCCCTCCAAGGCCAATATATCCTTCCACAAGTGCAGCGACCAAAACTGCACACAGTACTCCAGCTGCGGCCTCACCAGCACAGTTGCAGCAAAACTTCCCTACTTTTATATTCTATCCCCCTCGCTATAAAAGTCAACATTCCATTCGCCTTCTTGATCACCTGCTGCACCTGCAGACTGGGTTATTGCGACCCATGCACGAGGACCCCCAGGTCCTTCTGCACCGTAGCATGCTGCAGCTTTTCGCCTTTTAAATAATAATCCCTCCTACTATTATTTCTGCCAAAGTGGATAACCTCACACTTGCTAACATTATACTCCATCTGCCAGGTCCTCGCCCACTCGCTTAGCCTATCCAGATCCCTCTGCAGACTTTCCACACCTTCTACACAATTTGCTTTTCCACTCATCTTCGTGTCATCAGCAAATTTTGTTAACTTACACTTAGCCCCCTCCTCCAGATCATTTATATAAATGGTAAAAACTGAGGCCCCAGCACCGATCCCTGCGGCACTCCTCTAGTCACCAACCGCCAATCAGAATAGCACCCATTGATACCAACTCTCTACTTCCTATTTGACAGCCAATCCTCTATCCACGCTAACATCTTACCCCCAACTCTGTGCACCCGAACCTTCTGTAACCTTTTATGAGGCACCTTATCAAATACCTTCTGGAAATCTAAAAACACCACATCCACCGGTTCCCCTCTGTCTACTGCACTAGTCACATCCTCATAGAAATCCAATAAATTCGTCAAACACAACTTCCCCTCAACGAATCCATGCTGCGTCTGCTCGATCAAACCATTCTTTTCTAGGTGCCTCGCTATTTCTTCTTTGATGATGGATTCTAGCATTCTTCCAACTACATACGTTAAACTAACCAGCCTACAATTCCCTGCCTTTTGTTTGCTACCTTTTTTTAAACAGTGGCATAACATTAGCCGTTTTCCAATCTTCCGGCACTTCCCTGGAATCCAACGCATTTTGGTAAATAATTACGAAGGCATCCACCATCACCTCTGCCATTTCTTTCAGAGCCCTGGGATGCATTCCTTCTGCTCCTGGGGACTCGTCCACCTTCAGTCCCATTAGTCTATCAAGCACTACCTCTCTAGTGACAGTAGTTGCATTCAGGCCCTCAACTCCTACCATCCTTCTATCTTTAATATCCAGCAAACTATTTGTGTTCTCCTCCGTGAAGACCGAGGCAAAAAACTTATTTAAAGCCTCAGCCATTTCCTCAGCTCCCACCGCTAAGTCCCCCTTCTCATCCTCTAAGGGTCCAACATTCACTCTAGCCAGCCTCCTCTTCTTTACATATTTGTGAAAGCTTTTACTGTCTTTTTTTATACTTAGTGCTAGTTTAGCTTCATAGTCTATCTTTCCTTTCTTTATCACCTTCTTAGTCATTCTTTGTTGATTTTTAAATCTTTCCCAATCTTCTAATCACCCACTACTTTTAGCCACTCTGAACGCATCAGCTTTTAATTTAATACTCTCCTTTATTTCCATAGATAACCATGGCTGGTTATCCCTTCTCCTACATTCCTTCTTTACCATCGGAATATATTTCTGCTGAGTACCAAAAAAGACCTCCTTAAAAATCCTCCACTGTTCCTCAGCCGTCCTATCAACCAATCTGCGCCCCCAATCTACATTCGCAAATTCCGCTCTCATCCTATCGTACTCCCCTCTGTTCAAACAGAGGACACAGGTTCGGGACCCCACTTTCTCATCCTCCATCTGCATTAAAAATTCAACCATACTATGATCACTCGTCCCAAGAGGATCCCTCACAAGAGGATCCCTAATTCTACCTGCCTTGTTACACAACACCAGATATAAGATAGCTCGCTCCCTTGTAGGTTCCGTCACACACTGTTCAAGGAAACTATCCCGACAGCATTCCAAGAACTCTTCCTCAAGCCCACTGTGTCCGACTTGGATCATCCAATCAACATGCAGATTAAAATCCCCCATAATTATCGCCGTTCCGTTTTTGCATGCATTATTTATTTGCTTGTTTATAGCCCGCCCCACCTCTATGTTATTATTTGGGGGCCTATAGACCACACCCACCAGCGTCTTCCTCCCCTTACTATTCCTTATCTCCACCCACAATGATTCCACGTTTTGCTCTTTGGAGCCTATATCTTCCCTTACTACCGCCCTGATATTATCCTTAATTAACAGAGCTACCACACCCCCTTTTTCCTCCCGTCTATCCTTCCTAAACACTTGATACCCCTGGACATTCAGCTCCCAGTCCCTGTTACCTTGCAACCACGTTTCTGTAATGGCCACTAGATCATATCCATTTGTGCTGATCTGCGCCATCAGCTTTGTTCCGAATGCTTCCTGCATTCAGGTAAAGTGTCTTTATACCAGCCTTTATCTGGACCTTATTTGAAGGAACGCTACTAACCTCTCTCATGCCCCCTACTACTTTTATTATTGGGACATCCTCAACATTTTCCCGAAACCCATACCCTCTCCTTTACTTTAGATTTTGTAATTTCTCCCACCCCTGCACCCCTCCCCCCCCCCCCCCCCCCGCCCAATTAGTTTAAAGCCCTATCTACAGTTCTAGTTATATGATTCGCCAGGGCTCTGGTCCTGGCACGGTTCAGACTAAGACCATCCCATCTGAACAGGTCCCATCTGCCTCAATACTGGTGCCAATGCCCCATAAATTCAAACCCATTCCTCCCACACCAAACCTCTCGCTAACGCTGCCTGGTTTCATTGATCTGGTTTCAGAGCCAGTTTTCAGAGGAGTGGCTGGGATGAGCCATCATATTGTTCCATTTCTCTCCATTTATGAATGAGATTTGATTGATGATGCTTAATAACATGGCATCAGAATCAGTGGGCATCCCAAAACCGTAAAATCCTGCCTGAGGCCAGTGGACTTTTCCATGATCCACCCCAGGAATTGGAGCGGGCAAGACGGCAAAATTCTGGCCAACAGCTGTACCATATTCACAATGATCACAACACACACCCAGCATAAGAGCAAGGCAAGAGGGCACGGCCTGTTGGCTGGAACCAATGCTGACATTCGGTGAATCACAATGTGGGTATTTCTGAGCATTGGTTCATCAGCTATGGGTATGTGCCCACTACTGAGACAGATAAACTCATTTCACATCAGCCGAGACAGCCAGCAGGCAGAGAGAATGCTCAAATCACCAGGCTCATGTCCTGAAGTGAAACAACATGGAACATAAAGCAAAGCAACAGACCATTCAGCCCAGCTTCTACATACTAGCTTCAACGTTCCACAGCAGCTTCTACCAGCACCTTTTCACCTTCTCCTATCAGTACTCCTTTGTGTGTTTATCCAGCTCCCCCCTTAAATAGATCAAAAATATTCACTTCAAACTCCATGTTGAAGCAAGTTCCACATTCTCACCACTCTCTGAATTACTGATTGTGTGTCACATGTAAATGGTCCCTGACAACTGGAAACATCTTTTCTTCATCAACATCATCAACATTTAAATTACATCTCAAACAACTCCTTGGAGGAAACTGCTCACCTGGCAGGCATGCTAACTAGCAGCTTTGTGGTCATTCTATAAATCAGTGCTGAGTGTAGTGGGGTCGTACCTGGATGAGAGACTTGACACTGGGTTGGAATACCATGTTGGTGTTGAGCAGAAAGGAGCGGAGGAGGGGTTGGGGGTAACAAGCTAGCTGTGCAATAATTCCAGTTAGTAGGAAATTGACGTAGAGCGAATTCTGCAACATATTTTCCAGCTTGGCAAACAGAACAGCGATAAACGAACCTGGAGAGAGAGACACACACAGAGGGTGGTCAACATTGGAGAGAGCACAGACTCATTCAAAGAAACTGGCAGTGACAGAGGATCTTCATCCGACAGAAAGCACACTGTCTAACTCACTACAGAGACAGACTGAATCAGGAAGAGTGTCTGAGGAAGTCAGGAAGAGAGAGGTAGACAAAGAGAGAGGGAGAGAAGTTGGGCCAGAGGGAGAGGTTAGGGCAGAGGGAGAGAGGGCAGAGGGAGAGAGGGCAGAGGGGAAGAAGGAGAGTTACTGAGGGAAAGGTAATGTGATAGAGAGCACAGACTAACACTGTACAGAAATGATGTGGAGATGCCAGCGTTGGACTGGGGTAAACACAGTAAGAAATCTCACAACACCAGGTTAAAGTCCAACAGGTTTATCTGTAGCAAACGCTACTAGCTTTCGGAACTGGCTGTTCCTTCATCAGATTGGTGGGAGATTTGATCACAAACAGGACACAAAGACACAAACTCAATTTACGTGAATAATGATTGGAATGTGAGTCTTTACAGCTAATCAAGTCTTAAAGGTACAGACAATGTGAGTGGAGAGAGCATTAAGCACAGGTTAAAAAGATGTGCATTTTTTCCAAATAGGAAAGTTAGTGAAATTTTCCAAGTCCAGACAAGTTGTGAGGGGTTACAGATAGTGTGACATGAACTCAAGATCCTGGTTGAGGCCGTCCTCATGTGTGCGGAACTTGGCTATCAGTTTCTGCTCAATGAATCTACACTGTCATGTGTCATGAAAGCCGCCTTGGAGAACGCTTACCCGAAGATCAGAGGCCAAAGTACATCTTCTCCAGAGCCTTCAACATGTCATTGACGAAGATGAACATCTCGCCAAGGCCATCCTCACACCCCCACTTCTTGCCTTCAAACAACCGCATAACCTCAAATGGACCATTGTCCGAGCAAATTACCCAGCCTCAGGAAAACAGTGACCATGGCACCACACAACCCTGCCACAGCAACCTCTGCAAGACATGCTGGATCATTGACACAGATGCCATCATCTCATGTGAGAACACCATCCACCAGGTACACGATACATACTCTTACAACTCGGCCAACGTTGTCTACCTGATACACTGCTGGAAAGGATGTCCTGAGGCATGGTACATTGGGGAGGCCGTGCAGATGCTACAACAACTGATGAATGAACACTGCTCGACAATCACTAGTAGTTCTCTTCCTATTGGGGAATACATCAGCTTTCATAGGTATTCGGCCTCTGATCTTCGGGTAAGCGTTCTCCAAAGCGGCCTTCATGACACACGACAGTGCAGAGTCGCTGAGCAGAGACTGATCGCCAAGTTCAGCACACGTGAGGACAGTCTCAACCGGGATCTGGGGTTCATGTCACACTATCTGTAACCCCCACAACTTGCCTGGACTTGCAAAACGTCACTAGCTTTCCTGAATGGAAATACACATCTTTTTAACCTGTGCTTAATGCTCTCTCCACCCACATTGTCTGCACCTTTAAAAGTTGATTAGCTGTAAAGACTCACATTTCAATCATTATTCATGTAAATTGAATTTGTGTCTTTATATGTCCTGTTTGTGATCAGAACTCCCACCCACCTGACGAAGGAACAGCCAGTTCCGAAAGCTAGTAGCGTTTGCTACAAATAAACCTGTTGGACTTTAACCTGGTGTTTGAGTCCTCTTACTGTACAGAAATGCATGGAGTGGACAGAAAGCAGGAGCGTGCAACATGGGGAGAAAGCCAGAGAAATACAGCCAGAGAGAGACCATGAACATGTAAGACAGGGTACAAAACAGAGAGTATCAGTGAGAGGAAATTGGAGAAAGAAGCAGACAGCAAGAGAAATGGAATCAGTTTGAGAGACAGAAATCATCAATATCTGATAGGGCACAGACTCGGTCAATACCCCAGAGAGAGAGATGGATAAAATATACAAACAGATAGAAAGACAATGCAGTCAATACCTCAAATCTAACTCCTCAAAAATCACAGCTTGCACTCAGGAATTCTCAAAGAGATGTTAACTGGGAGGGCCAGGTTGGGGGGCGGGGAGGGGGGAGGTTTGTAGAGATCCATGTAAGAATACAGGAAAGGTGGAACGAAGTTTAAGGGAGTGTGAAATAAGTGACCTTAACTAACCAACTCTCACAAGATCAGGACTGAGAGAGATGGGGAGAGACAGGATGGATGATAGAAAGGGTGAAAGAAAGTGAGAGAGAGTGTGAAAGAGCCAGAGTTAAATTTGAGAGGAGTATATAGACTGGAATAAGTAACCAATTCTGTGTTTTTATTTGATTGGGTTACGTAGCTGAATCATTCACATAAAAGGGTGCTCAGACTCACCAGTCACAAGGGCCTGGGATGACAGTGCAATAATACCATCATCAGGATCTGATTGGTATTGCTCTGTGATGAGATAAGAACATAAGAAATAGGAGCAGGAGTAGGCCATCCAGCCCTTCAAATCTGGCCCGCCATTCAGTAAGATCATGGCTGATCTGAAGTGGGTCAGTTCCACTTTCCTGCCTGCTCGCCATAACCCTTAATACCTGTGACCTAAATATATTCAACAAGGTAGCCTCCACCACTTCAATGGGCAGAGAATTCCAGAGATTCACCATCCTTTGAGTGAAGAAGTTCCTCTTCAATTCTGTTCTAAACTGTCCCCGCCCTTATTTTGAGGCTGTGCTCTCTAGTTCTGGTTTCCTTTCTAAGTGGAAAGAATCTCTCTATCTCTACCCTGTCTAGCCCCTTCATTATCTTGTAAGTCTCTATAAGATCCCCCCTCAGTCTCCTAAACTCCAATGAGTACAGGCCCAGTCTATTTAATATCTCCTCATAAACTAATCCCCTCATTTTATTTATATAGAACCCTACAGTGCAGAAATAGGCCCTTCGGCCCATCGAGTCTGCACCTAACACAATCCCACCCAGACCCTATCCCCATATCCCTACACATTTTACCTGCTAATCCCTCTAACCTACACATCCCAGGATACTAAGGGGCAATTTTAGCATAGCCAATGAACCTAACCCGCACATCTTTGGACTGTGGGAGGAAACCGGAGCACCCGGAGAAAACCCACGCAGACATGAGGAGAATGTGCAAACTCCACACAGGCAGTGACCCGAGCCGGGAATCGAACCCAGGACCCTGGAGCTGTGAAGCAGCAATGCTAACCACTGTGCTACCGTGCCGCCCTAGTATCATCTCCAGTATCTGCCTGGGGAACCTTCTCTGTACTCCCTCCAAGGCCAATATATCCTTTGGCAAATACGGGGTCCAAAACTGCACACAATATTCTAGTTACGGCCTCACCAGTGCCTAGTACAGTTGCAGCAAAAACTCCCTGCTTTTATATTCTATCCCCCTCGCTATAAAGGCCAACATTCCATTTTCCTTCTTGATCACCTGCTGCACCTGTAGACTGAGTTTTTGCAATTCGTGCACAAGAACCCCCAGGTCCCTCTGCACAGTAGCATGTTGCAACTTTTCACCATTTAAATAATATTCCATCCTATTATTTGTACCAAAGTGGATAACCTCACATTTGCTAACGTTATACTCCATCTGCCAGGTCCTCGCCCACTCACTCAGCCTTTCCAGATCTCTGCAGACTTTCCACACCCTCCACACAATTCGCTTTTCCGCTCATCTTCGTGTCATCAGCAAGTTTTGTCACCCTACACATGTGGCTGCAGGGATGGTGTAGGAGAGAGGGTTTCATTTACATGGATAACGAGCACATTCTGGTTGGACCTGTACAAACAGAACGGTTTGCACTTGAACCAGAGAGGCACCAATATCCTGGGAGGGAAATTTGCTACGGCTCTTCAGCTGGGGGGGATTTAAACTAATTTGTCAGGGGGAATGGGAAAACGAACTATACTCCAGAAGCCAGTGTTGGGCCAGATGGGATACATCCTAGGATAGTTTGGGAGGCAAGGAATGAGATCGCGGAGCCTTTAGCTTTGATCTTTGGGTCCCCGTTGTCCACAGGAATTGTGCCAGAGGACTGGAGAGTGGTGAATGTTGTTCCTCTCCAAGAACAGAAATAGAAATGATTCTGGTAATTATAGGCCAGTTAGTCTTACTTCAGTGGTCAGTATGTTAATGGAAAACGTCTTGATGGATAGGATTTATGACTATTTGAAAAGAAGCAGCTTAATCCAGGATAGTCAGCATGAATTCATGAGGGGTAAGTCTTGCTTCACAAATTTGATTGTATTCTTTGAGGTAACTAAGTGTGTAGACGAAGGTAGACCAGTTGATGTCATATACATGGATTTTAGTAAGGCATTTGATAAGGCTCATGAAGAAAGTAAGGAGGTGTGGGATAGAGGGAAATTTGGCTGATTGGATAAGTAGCTGGCTGTTTCATAGAAGACGTATGGTGGTGGTGGAGGGAAAATTTTCAGACTGGAGGCCAGTTACCAGCGGTGTACCACAGGGATCAGTGCTGGATCCTCTGCTATTAGTGATTTTTATCAATGACTTGAAAGAAGGGGCTGAAGGGTGGGTTAATAAATTTGCTGATGATACCAAGATTGGTGGAGTAGTGGATGAAGTGGAGGACCCTTGTAGGCTGCAAAGAGACATTGATAGGATGCAGAGCTGGGCCGAAAAGTGGCAGATGGAGTTTAACCCTGATAAGTGCGAGGTGATTCATTTTGGTAGGACAAACTTGAATGTGGATTACAGGGTCAACGGTAGGGTTCTGAGGAATGTGGAGGAACAGAGAGATCTTGGGGTTCATATCCACAGATCTCTGAAAGTTGCCATTCAAGTGGATAGAGCCATGAAGAAGGGTTATAGTATGTTAGTGTTTATTAACAGGGGGTTTGAGTTTAAGAGCCATGAGGTTATGCTGCAACTATACCAGACCTTTGTGAGACCACATTTGGAATATTGTGTGCAGTTCTGGTCACCTCACTATAAGAAGAATGTAGAAGCACTGGAGAGAGTGCAGAGGAGATTTACCAAGTGCTGCCTGATTAGGAGGGTAGGTCATATGAGGAAAGGTTGAAGGAGCTGGGGCTTTTCTCTTTACAGCAGAGGAGGAAGAGAGGCAACTTAATCAAAGTTTATAAGATGATAAGGGGGATAGATAGAGTGGACGTGTAGAGACTATTTTCTCGGGTGGATGTGGCTGTCACTAGGGGGCATAACTATAAGGTTCATGGTGGGAGATATAGGAGGGATGTCCGAGGTAGATTCTTTACTCAGAGAGTGGTTGGGGTGTGGAATGCACTGACTGCTGTGATAGTGGAGTCGGACACTTTAGAAACTTTCAAGTGGTTATTGGATAGGCACATGGAGCACTCCAGAATGATAGGGAGTGGGATAGCTTGATCTTGGGTTCAGACATAGTTCAGCACAACATCAAGGGCTGAAGGCCCCGTACTGTGCTGTACTGTTCTATGGTTAAAGGTCAGGCAGCCTTTCCTCTGACCCACTGCATCAAAGACTGGACAGTCCCCAGAATCTTACAACTCAGGAGGCCATCCTACCCATCAAATCAGTGCTGGTTCTTTGAAAGAGCTATAAGTGTAGCACCACTTTCCCTCAAATTCTTTTCCCAGAGCCCTGAAAATTTGCCCTTTGAACTACTTATGGTGGCACAGTGGTTAGCACTGCTGCCTCAGGGATCCGGGATCCATTCCCGGCTCAGGTCACTGTCTGCACGGAGTCTGCACATTATCCCTGTGTCTGTGTGGGTTTCCTCCGGGTGTTCCGGTTCCCACCCCCCCCCCCCCCCCCCCACCCCCCGCCGCAGTCCAAAGATGTGCTGGTTAGGTGAATTGGTCATGATAAATTCTCTCTCAGTGTATGACAGACTGTGGTGACAAGGGGATTTTCTCAGTAACATCATTGCATTGAATTAAGCCTACTCGTGATTAATAAGCAAACTGAATCTGTTTCTGACAGCATAGAAAATAGAGCAGGGAAGTTGTTTGCACTAGCAGGTGAAACTAGAACTAGGGGGCATAGCCTCAAAATAAGGGGAAGCAAATTTAGGACTGAGTCAAGGATGAACTTCTTCACACAAAGGGTTGTGAATCTGTGGAATTCCCTGCCCACTTAAGCAGTTGAGGTAACCTCACTGAATATTTTTAAGGCAAAGATAGATTATTGAACAGTAAAGGAATTAAAGGTTATGATGAGTTGGCGGGTAAGCGGAGCTGAGTCCATGAAAAGATCAGCCATGATCTTATTGAATGATGGAGCAGGCTCGAGGGGCCAGATGGTCTACTTCTGCTCCTAGTTCTTAAGTAGCATGTTCCAGATCACAACAACTCACCGAGTAAAAGAAATTCTCTTCATCTCCCCCTCAGCTTTCCAACCCTCCAGCCACTGAAAATTTCTTCTCCCCACCTGCTGTATCAGAACATCTCGATTCAATTTTCTCTTAACCGTCACTGCTCTCAGAACAACCCCAATCTCTCCAGTCTTTCCGCATTAACAATTGTACTGTTCAAAAAAAAAACTCCTCTGCATGCTCCCTAAGGCCTCGTAGACCAGAAGAAACAGTGAGGAGGCCATTCAGCCTTTCTAGCCTCCTTCTCCATTGAATGATCCATGGCTGATCTAACATTCACTAAGTCCACTTTCCTGCCTTATCTCCATAACTCCTGATTCCCCGACTGATTAAACCCTGATTTCAGCATTGGAAATGTTCCCGGACTCGGCCTCCACAGCTTCCTGGGAAAAGAATTCCAAAGATTCACCACTCCCTGAAAGAAATTCTTCTTCAAATCCATCCCTGGCATTCTGCGACTCTGCCCTCTGCTCCCGCACTTTCCCAGGATTGGAAACATCCTCTCAATGTTTGCCCTGTCTAACCCCCTAAGAATCTGATATGTTCCAATCAGATCACCTCTCACTTTACTGAACTCCAATGGTCACAGATTAACCTGTTTAATCTTTCCTTGTCCCTCCATACCTGGGGTCATCCTGGTAAACTTCCTTTGTACTGTTGCCTATGAAAATATATCTTTCTTTAAATATGTGGACAAAACTGTACACAGTATTCTAAAGGTGGCCTCACTCGTACTTTGCAGCAAAATCTTACTTTAATACTCCAACTTTCCCTATTACCTCCTGTCCCCGTGTGCTCACTTTCTGGCTTTCATGAACAACATCCCTCAAGTCCCTTTGTGCTCCAGCTTTCTGCAGCTTCTGTCCATTTAAATAATAACCTGCGTTTTCATTCTTGCTTCCAAAATGAATACTTCCCCTCATTCAATTCTATTTGCCAGTTTTTTGCCCACTCGCTTACCCTGTCAAAATTTCTCCGTAAACTATTTCTATCCTTTTTATAACCTGCCTTCCCTCCTACAGTGAATCATCCGTGAATTTGGCCACAGTATGCTCTGTTCCTTCCATTAATTTATATTGTGAAGAGCTGTGGTCCCAGCACCCCACTGGTTATTGCCTTCAGCCTGAGAAAGATCCTGTTATAACTACTCGCTGCCTCCTGTTGTTTGTCCATTCATCCTTCCTGCAGTTTGGTTCCCAGGTTTCAACACAACTCTGCAGATGGCGCTGAGCAACGGGAGCCAGTAGTTTATTAAGCTTCAACAATAACCCTGGTTTGGGGTCCTGGCTGTCACTCTCCTACCTGTGAAAGGCTGGCTCTGTGCTTGTCCACCTCGATCAGGACTGGCCATTATCCCGGGCTCTGATCTCACCAAAGGCAGATTCTCGCAGCCTGCTGGCCAGTTGTTACTGTGATGCAGGGAGGAGCTCTCATTCTCCTCATCATCCTGCTCTTCCTCCTCAGACTGCACATCCCCTCTGTCTTTCGTCCTTTCCTCTGTGTGACACCTGCCTCTCATCCGAGCCTCCATTTCCTGCAGCTCCTCGGTGAACTTTTCCACATTCAGTCCCTTCCCGTTTGCCTCTGCTGGTGCTTGGTCTAGCAGTTCATCTATCAGATGGTCAATGGACTCAGAGCGTGCGGGGCGTTGATGGCTGATGGATGCTCCCTCAGGATTACTGTCAGGGACTGCTCCGTGTTCTTGTGTCACTCCCACTGTAGCTGATTCCTGGAGGCAGCAAGCTTCATTTCCCAAAACCTGCTGAGCCTCTCCTGCTCTCGGCATTCCTTTCCAGTCCTCTGTCACTTGCTCCTCCAGCCCGAGCCGCTTTCTTTCGGGCACGTTCCATCGAACTTTCTTGACCATCAGGCAGTTCTCATTGCGCTCCAAGGCTCCGGGCAGTTGGCCAGTTGAGTTCCTGTCTTGCGAGCCATTCAGCAAAGAGATGCCACTGTCTGGCCAGTCGTCTGCTGCCCACAGCTCACTGTCCTCTCGCTCACTGTGCTTCATGTTGGAGGTGGGCAGTTGGAACTGTGGCTTTGTTGGCCCTGCTTCTGTCTGAAGGCTGCGTTTCTTACTCTGGGGAGTGATGATAATGTTACGTTTGTTGTATTTTACATCCCAGTCACCGTTCTCCAGCCCCTCGTTCTTGACAGCGGTGTCTGGTTTGATCCGACTTTGATTTTGAATGTGGAAGCTATCCCGACCAAAGTGATCCATGTGTGGATTGATGGCATTGGCATCAAATGGAACAGGTGGGACATTGCAAGGATCAGGCCGCTGCCCATCGTAAGGCGCTGACCACTTTCTGCAGGCCCTGGCGCAGTGGTCGATGTGGTGACGAGCATCTCGGAGGTACTCCAGGTAGTTCGAGTCCAGCTCGGACACGTCCTCCCACCTGCTGTGGGCTGGGCTGCAGGTGGGTGAATCTGTTCCCACCCCTCCTGGCGACCGGGGTGGGTTGACTGTGTCAGAGCCCGTGCTTTGCTGCCTCACAAATAGTGCAATGCGGGCTGGGGTGGAGGGCTTGGGCAGCGCAGCAGTCACTGAAGAGGTGTCGACACTCGGACTCCCATGAGCTGCAGACACACGAGAAGACAATGAGCATAAAAATGTCAATGAAGCCACAACACCCACTAGTGTCTGCCACAACTGGCAATAACAGTGTAACAATACAATCAGTACAGTACTCTGTACAACCCACAGATTTACAGAAAAACCTCACTGACATGTTTGTCTTGGTGATCTGGGTGTCACACAGAAGGTGAACCCCAATTGCAGATCTCATCCTCCTGTGGATAGGTTAGTCCCTATTGCCAACATCCTGAGGGTTACTTAACTGGGACTAGCCATGTAAATACCGTTGCTAGATCAGGTCAGAGGTTGGGAATCCTGCAGCAAGTAACTCATCTCCTGACTCTCCAAAGCTTGTGCACCATCTACATAACATAAATCAGGAGTGTGATGGAACACTCTCCACTTGCCTGGATGGGTGCGGCTCCAACAACACTCAAGAAGCTCAACAGCATCCAGGACAAAGCAGCCTGCACTAGATTGGCACCACATCTACAAACACTCCCTCTACCACCAACACTCAGTAGCAGCAGTGTGTTCTGTAAACTAAACAGGGCCTAGTTTTAAGGCTGATAAAATTGGATATTCTAAATTAAAGAATTGGGCGTATTAAAATCAAACACAGTCAAACCTCGGCAGGCCAATTGTACAGTACACAAACATGTCTGGGCCTGCTTCATCAGTCACCCATCAAAGGTTGCTGCACCCTACTGATACTTAGCAGGAGATCATTGTACCCCATTGAAATGCACCGGTTTACTGTTAGAAGCCCAGATCGGGCCAGACATTCTGTCACTGAGCGTTCCTGCAAGTTGGCTTATCTGATAACAGGTTACATGAAAGCAACATCATGGAGATGGACACCTAGGGGCAGACCCTGATGTCCTGTCAGGAAGATATCAAGAAACCCATTGGGTATTGGGACCCTGCCTGCCCGCTGTCCACCCCCCGCCCCCCCCCCCCCCCGCCAACTTTCCTGGGGGCTCATTGGCCAGAAACCAGAGAAGTTTCTGGAGTGGCAAGCAGACAGGGGATAAAGAGACACATTTTCAGATACCAGCAGTGAAGACTCAATGAGGGAGAAGGAACGAAGAAGCTGCTGTCGAGACTCACCTTCGTGATGACAGACCAGAAGGACTCAGAGAATCGAGCCGACAGTTTAACCAAACCATCTTTGTGGGTAGTATACTTGAATCTCGGGTACTCTCTTGTTTTATGTGGGTAATTTAAGGGTTAATGGTGTTATTATTAATGAACTTGTTGAACATTTGCTTGTATTTGTCCTTTGTCTATTTTGCAAATAAGGGTACCGGGGTAAAACCTTGCAGCACACAAACTGGTTGGAAGTAACTGAGAATTAACAGGTGCAGCAGTACTATTTACAAGATGCTCTGCAGGAACTCACCACGGCTTCTTAGATGGCACCTTCCAAACCCACAACCACTACCATCTAGAAGGACAGGGACAGCAGATACCTGGGAACACCACCACCCGGAGGTTCTCATCCAAGCCACTCACCATCCTGACTTGGAAACAGATCACCGTTCATTCACCATCGCTGGGTTAAGAGCCTGGATTTCCCTCCCTAACAGCACTATGGGTGTACCTACACCTCAGGGACTGCAGTAGTTCAAGAAGACAGCTCACCACCATCTTCTCAAGGGCAATTAGGGATGGACAACAAATGATAACCAACCAGTGATGCCTGTCCTGATATCAAATATAACAAAAGGTGTCCGTTTTCATCTACTGACAATAGAAATGCAACTCCGATCAACACAAACACTCTTTTTAGTACCAGCTGAACAAAGAGCAGAGTCACCAAAAAGTGACACAGGCCTGAGACTGACCATTGCACCAACATGAGTCAGGATGTGAGGAGCTAACTCAGCATCAGCTGAAATCCCTGTAATAGCTGGTGTCAAATCCGCTCTGGGGTCAGTGATCCGTCCTGATCAAACCTGTGCTGTACCCGGCAGGAAGATCTCTGATAGCCTCGCACCACTCAGGGATACGATTGCCTACGTGCAGGACAGACAGGTGGATCCGTGCCTTATCAGCCTAGACCAGGAGAAGGTGTTTGACCAAATATCGCACTGATACATGATGGATGTGCTCTTCAAAATGGGCTTTGAGGAGAGAATCCGCAATTGGATCCGACCGCTCTACACAGACATCAGTAGCGCAGTTTCAATCAACAGGTGGGAATCATAGGTTTCAGGTCAGGTCTGCCCTCTCTCCTCTGTCTTTTTTGTGCGTTGCATTGAACCCTTTGCCGAGGCCCTCAGAAGTGACCCAGGCATCAAAGGGGTGACAATCCCAGGTAGTGGAGGCAAGCAGGTCAAAGCCTCCCTGTACATGGATGATGTGGCTGTCTTCTGCTCGGACCCCTCGTCTGTTCGCAGGCTCCTCCAGGTCTGCGAGCAGTTTGAGCTGGCCTCGGGAGCCAAAGTCAACCAGGGCAAGAGCAAGGCCATGTTCTTTGGGAACTGCTGACAAATCCTTTATCCCCTTCACCGTAAGGGCAGATTACCTGAAGGTGCTCGGGATATGGTTTGGAGTGGCAGGGCCATGTGCCAAAATGTGGGATGAGCCAGAGACAGGCTAAAACTGGGCTTGTGGGAGCAACACTCCCTCTCCATCACTGGAAAAAAACCTGATGATCCGATGCGAGGTGCTGTCCATGGCGCAGGTGTGGCCTATCCCCAAATCCTGCACAGCAGCAGTGACCCAGGCCATCTTCAGATTTATCTGGAGATCAATGATGGATCATGTCCTGAGGGAGTCAATGCACAAATCTCCAGAGAATGGAGGGAAAAACTTTCCCAACGCCATCCTCATCCTGATGGCCACCTTTGTGTGCGGCTGCATCAAGCTGTGTGTAGATCCTCAGTACACTAACAGCAAGTGCCACTACTTTCTGAGGTTCTACCTGTCCCAAGTGTTGTGGAGGCTGGCATTGGCCACACTGCCGCAGAACGCTCCAAGTCGTGGAGGAATTTTTCCACAAACAGACCTTTGACCACATGGCGATCAAGTAGTCGTCAGTGCGTAATGTCCTGGAGGCCCCGAGAGAAAAGGAGATGGCGGATCCTGTCGGATGCTTCCCTGAGCAGACTATCAGTGTCATCTGGCAGAATGCCTCATCATCAGAACTCACAAACAAGCACCGAGATCTGGCTTGGCTGGTGGTGAGAAGGGCACTCCCTGTCAGATCTTTTATGCGTGCTTGAGGTCTCAACATCACTGTGCGCTGCCCTCGAAGCGGCTGCGAGGCTGATGAGACAGTCGCACACCTCCTTGTGAAATGTGCCTTTGCAAAGAAGGTCTGGGGTGAAATGCAGTGGTATTTGTCGAGGTTCGTCCCGAGCAGCTCAGTGACGCAGAACTCTATGCTCTATGGGCTGTTTCCAGGGACGCAGACCGAGACAAATATCAACTGCTGCTGGAGAATCATCAACTCGGTGAAGGACGCACTTTGGTCCGCCCGAAACTTGCAGATCTTCCAGTTGAAAGAACTGTCTTCGACTGGGTGTTGCAGACTGGCACATTCCAAGGTCCAGGACTACGTGTTGAGAGACGCGCTGAAGCCTGGGGCAGCGGCTGCAAAGGCACAGTGGGGAAAGGCCACACTGTAAAGCCTTTCAACGGAGGCAGACCGAGGGCCCGTTAACTGCAGAATACCCTCAGCCTGCATAACTGTGTGCCAAACTGAAAAATAACATCACACAGTAAAATCTGAGGCACGTATATAGTTTTAAGTTTTGAAATGTAATGACTGTAATTTTGAATAGGACTGTAAAAATGACTTTTTCTGCACTGTTTCCAGTTTTTAGATATGTAGGTTTGCAGTGGTTTAATTGAGATTTTTTTATGAATATAGTATATTTTTGAAATAAAAAAATAGCTGGTGTCAGCCACAAGATGGGACATGGACACCAGCTCTCAGACACTAGGTGGCTCTGACTCGGTGAATGGCTGTAGAAGCTAACATCTCTGTACCCCAGGGGATGCCCTCATCCATCTGCCCAGTGCCAGGATGAGAAGGAAGAGTCATTTCCCCAGTGAGTAGGGCTAATTTTATCCCATAATAAACATTAATGAAATAGCTGTCTGGTTCTTCGCACAATAATGTTTAGGGGACCTTTTAACATCTGAGTTGGGAAAGGTGCTATCGAAATGCAAGTCCTTGTTCCTTCCTTTAATAATCAAACATTGAGATGGATATCAGAGATCCATCCTCCACACCTCTTAGAAACTCTGCTGGAATCCATTATGTGGGTAGGGAAGCAGAATGCACCATCAGGACAACTGTACAGGAATCACAACATAGGCCAAAATCATGAGAATGAAGGAATGTTGGGTATTCTGCTTGGACAACTGGGATCAACTAAACCTGTCCTAGGTAATAAAAACATAAATTTCCAGATAAACTCAGCAGCTCTGGCAGCATCTGTGGAGAGAGAAACAGAGTTATTTAGAGTGGCTTCAAACCAGTTTCAAACAGTTACCTAGACTCCAAATATTAACTGTTTCTCTCTCCATAGATGCTGCTATTCACAATATATATCAACAATTTGGATGAGGGAACCAAGTTGAGTGGGTGGCAAATACATGGCAGTTGCAATATAACGTGGAGTTATTCACTTCAGACAGTGAAACAGAATGGCAGAGTATTATTTAAATGGTGAGAGATTGGGATCTGGGTGTCCTAGTGCCCCAGTCACCGAAAGCAAACATACAAATACAGCAAGGGTGAGGAGGAAAGTGGTACATTGGTCTTCATTGCAAAAGGACTTGAGTACAGGAGCAAGAATGTCTTACTGTAGCTGCACAGCACCTTGGTGAGATCACAGCTGGAGTATTGGGCATAAGAAAAAGATATTCTTGTTGTAGTGGGAGTGTAGTGAAGGTTCACCAAACCTGGTGAAGGACTGGATTTCTTACTGCTGCTTCTTGTACCTATGTCCCTATACAGCATTGTTGGGAGTATTTTCTGAATTTGGAAGGGCATTATTTGGTCTTTGGGCACTATTCTCCCATCCCACAGCACTAATTTTTTAATACAGCAGGCTGGGAGATTCTCGTGTCAGCCGATTCACGGGGTTCGCATGAGTGTTTCTACCGCAATGGCATCTCCCAACTCCGGATTTCTGGCGGCATCCACTCTGCTCCGGAAATCAGCAGGGAGGCACGGAAATCATTTAAATTGTTATTTGTATCTCATTTAAATGAGATTAACAGCTCCAGGACGGAAGCCTCAGAGCCCACTAGTCTCTCCCCCCACCCGAGGTAACAGTTGGGGGTGCGGGGGAGGTGCGGGTGTCAGTGCTGGGTCTGAAATGGTCAGGGGGTCCAACGCTCGGGCTGTGTGGGGCCTCATAGAGCCGGTGATGCAGGGGCCATGGGGCTAGCCAGCCATTGGTAGGCTGGCAGTGTGGGGCTACTGCGCATGTGTGCCCACAGATCAGCACTGGTTTCAGCCTCCAGGGTGGGAATAAGCCGTCTGAAATCGAATAATATTCACACTGGTGGCCTCTGCAGTGCACAGAGTGTGGGAGATTCATGTCTAAACTCCCACTGAAAAAATGGCATGAATTACTCCAATTTTCACCCGAATTTGACAATTAGAACTTTTTTTGGGAGAATTCCAGCCTTGGCTTTTTTTACATAAAGGTCATAAGTTCATCTTTGGAGTGGGAGCAATAGTGCATTCTCCAAGAAACAACCTGAGCAGCATGGTAGCCATGGAGGAAGAGCTGTGTTTGTTTGTAGTACAATTATTGTCGGGGGAGTAAAAACTGGTTTAAAAGGCAAAGGCTAGTGATTTACTAGAAATGACATGACAGAGGGAGGGGAGATTTGGGTTTTGGACTTTTTTTTAGAATTCAGTTGGGAATAAGCTGAGAAAATAGAACACAGCCCAGCTCTTCCCTGTAAAAAACAGAAATGCAGGAAACATTTACAAAAGTGCAAAGGAATGTACAGCACAGGAACAAGCCCTTTGGCCCTCCAAGCCTGTGCCCATCATGATGCCCTAACTAAACTAAAAGAAACCTTCTGCCCTTACTCATAGAATATTACAGCACAAACAGGCCCTTCGGCCCTCGAGTTGCGCCGATCGCATCAACCCCACCAATCTATAGACCTATCTATAACCCCCAATCCCATTAAACCCCATATACTCATCCAGGAGTCTTTTAAAAGACCCCAGCGAGTTCGCCTCCACCACCGACGACGGCAGCCGATTCCAATCACTCACTACCCTCTGAGTGAAAAACTTACCCCTAACATCACCTCTGTACTTCCCTCCCCGCACCTTAAATCTGTGTCCTCTCGTAGCGACCATTTCAACCCGGGGAAATAGCCTCTGAGAGTCCACCCTATCTATTCCTCTCAACATTTTATAAACTTCTATCAGGTCGCCTCTCAACCTTCGCCTCTCCAGGGAAAAGAGTCCCAGCTCCCTCAACCTATCTTCATAAGGCATGCCTCCCAGTCCAGGCAACATCCTTGTAAATCTCCTCTGCACCCTTTCAATAGCTTCTACGTCTTTCCTATAGTGAGGCGACCAGAACTGCGCACAGTACTCCAAATGAGGCCTGACGAGGGTCCTGTAAAGTTGCAGCATTACCTCCCGACTCCTAAACTCAATCCCTCGATTAATGAAGGCCAGTACACCATACGCCTTCTTGACCACCTCCTCCACCTGCGAGGCCGATTTAAGAGTCCTGTGAACCCGGACCCCGAAATCCTTCTGCTCTTCAACGCTACTAAGACCCCTGCCCTTAATAGTGTACTCGTTCATCCCGTTGGTTCTGCCGAAATGGACTACTACACATTTATCCACGTTGAAGTCCATCTGCCACTTCTCCGCCCATTCCTGCATCCTATCTATGTCCTGCTGCAACTTTTGACATCCTTCCAGACCATCCACAACACTGCCGACCTTCGTGTCATCAGCAAACTTGCTAACCCATCCCTCCACTTCCTCATCCAGGTCATTTATGAAAATGACAAACAACAAGGGTCCCAGAACAGATCCCTGGGGCACCCCACTGGTGACTGACCTCCATTCCGAAAAAGACCCATCCACAACCACTCTCTGCCTTCTGCAGGCAAGCCAGTTCTGGATCCACAAGGCCAAAGGCCCTTGGATCCCATGCCCTCTCACCTTCTCAAGAAGTCTTGCATGGGGGACCTTATCAAAAGCCTTGCTGAAGTCCATGTACACTACGTCCACGGCACTTCCTTCGTCAATGTGTTCAGTCACATTATCGAAGAACTCAACTAGGCTCGTAAGGCACGACCTGCCCTTGACAAATCCATGCTGACTATTCCTGATCATGTCAAACCTCTCCAAATGCTCGTACTCGGCCCATATCCCTCTATTCCTTCCCTGTTCGTGTACCCATTCAGATGCCTCTTAAATATTGCTAATGTGCCTGCTTCCGCCACCTCCTCTGGCAGTTCCAGGCACCCACCACTGTGAGAAAAACTTCCCCTGCACATCTCCCTTAAACTTTCCCTCTCATCTTGAATCTGTGCCCCCTTGTAATTGACACTTTCAACCTGGGAGAAAGCCTCTGACTATCCACTCTGTCTATTCTTCTCATTATTTTGTAGATCTCTATCAGGTCTCCCTCACTAACTAGTACATCTGTGGAGAGAAAAGGGGAGTTAATATTGTGAGTCCGTATGATTATTCTCCACTACAAATGCAGAGTTTTTCCAGTATTTCAGTTTTTATTTCAGATTTCCAGCAAAAGCTCTGCAGTATATATGACCCTTGTCAGGCCTCATTTGGAGTACTGTGCGCCGTTCTGGTCGCCTCACTATAGGAAGGACGTAGAAGCTATTGAAAGTGTACAGAGGAGATTTACAAGGATGTTGCCTGGACTGGGAGGCATGCCTTATGAAGTTGATTAACTGCCTATTGCAGTTGATAAGGAGGATGTTCTTGAGGGTTTGAAAATAGATAAGTCCCCTGGGCCGGACAGGATTTACCCTACGATTCTCTGGGAGGCAAGGGAGGCGATTGCAGAGCCTCTGGCTCTGATCTTCAGGTCGTCGTTGGTCACCGGTATAGTGCCTGAAGATTGGAGGTGAGCAAATGTTGTCCCATTGTTTAAGAAGGGGAACAGAGACTTCCCCGGGAATTATAGACCGGTGAGTCTTACTTCTGTTGTGGGCAAAGTTTTAGAAAAAATTATTAGGGATAGGATTTATAGTTATTTGGAGAGTAATGAATTGATTAGAGATAGTCAGCATGGTTTTGTGGCGGGTAGGTCATGCCTTATTAACCTTATTGAGTTTTTTGAGAAAGTGACCAAAGAGGTGGATGGGGGTAAGGCAGTTGACGTGGTATATCTGGACTTTAGTAAGGCGTTTGATAAGGTTCACCATGGAAGGCTTCTGCAGAAATTGCAGATGTATGGGATTGAGGGTGATCTAGGAAATTGGATTAGGAATTGGCTGGAGGATAGGAGACAGAGGGTGGTGGTTGATGGTAAGTATTCGTCATGGAGTTCAGTTACGAGTGGTGTGCCTCAGGGATCTGTTTTGGGGCCACTGCTGTTTGTGATTTTTATAAATTATCTGGATGAGGGTATAGTTGGGTGGATTAGTAAATTTGCTGATGACACCAAAGTCGGAGGTGTGGTAGATAGTGAGGAAGGGTGTGTTAGTCTACAGGGAGACTTGGACAAGTTGCAGAGCTGGGCCGAGAGGTGGAGGATGGAGTTTAATGCGGAAAAGTGTGAGGTAATTCACTTTGGCAGGAATAACGGATGTGTAGAGTATAGGGCTAACGGTAGGACTCTGAATAGCGTGGATGAACAGAGGGATCTAGGTGTATGTGTACATAGATCCCTGAAAGTTGGGAAACAAGTAGATAGAGTTGTTAGGAAGGTATACGGTGTCTTGGTGTTTATTGGTAGGGGGATTGAATTTAGGAGCCGCAGCGTCATGTTGCAACTGTACAAAACTCTGGTGCGGCCGCACTTGGAGTATTGTGTGCAGTTCTGGTCCCCACATTACAGGAAGGATGTGGAGGCTTTGGAGAGGGTGCAGAGGAGGTTTACCAGGATGTTGCCTGGTATGGAGGGGAGGTCCTATGAGGAGAGACTGAGGGATATGAGGTTGTTTTCGTTAGAAAGAAGGCGGCTAAGGGGGGACCTTATTGAAACATATAAGATGATTAAAGGTTTAGATAGGGTGGACAGTGATGGCCTTTTTCCTCGGATGGAGAAAGTTAGCATGAGGGGGCATAGCTTTAAATTAAGGGGGGGTAGTTATAGGACGGATGTCAGGGGTAGGTTCTTTACCCAGAGGGTGATGAGGGATTAGAATGTCCTGCCTGCTGCAGTTGTAAATGTGCCTAGTTTGGGGGCGTTTAAGAGATCCGTGGATAGGTTTATGGATGGAAAGGGTTTGGTTTAGGTTAGAGGGTCATTGTTTTTTAACTGATCGGCGCAACATCGTGGGCTGAAGGGCCTGTTCTGCGCTGTAATGTTCTATGTTCTAAGTTAGGTTGAGGGAGCTGGGACTCTTTTCCCTGGAGAGACGAAGGTTGAGAGGCGACCTGACAGAAGTTTATAAGTTGTTGAGAGGAATAGATAGGGTGGACTCTCAGAGGCTATTTCCCCGGGTTGAAATGGTCGCTACGAGAGGACACAGATTTAAGGTGCGGGGAGGCAAGTACAGAAGTGATGTTAGGAGTAAGTTTTTCACTCAGAGGATGGTGAGTGAATGGAATCAGCTGCCGTCAGTGGTGGTGGAGGCGAACTCGCTGGGGTCTTTTAAAAGACTTCTGGATGAGTATATGGGATTTAATGGGATTGGCGGTTATAGATAGGTCTATAGATTGGTGGGGTTGATGTGATCGGCACAACTCATGGGCCGAAAGGCCTGTTTGTGCTGCAGTGTTCTATGTTCTATGTAGTATAACGTGGCCAAATGTGAAATTATCCATTTTGACAGGAAGAGTAAAAATGAAACTTGTTACCTAAATGGTGAAAGATTACATTGCTCTGAGATACAGAGAGATCTGGGTGTCCGAGTGCATGAATCTTCTAAGGTTCGTATGCAGGTACAGCAAGTAATTAGCTAATATAATGTTACCTATTATTGCAAGGGGAATTGAATACAAAAGTAGGTTATGCTTCAGTTGTACAGAGCACTGATGAGATCACATCCAGAGTATTCTGCATAGTATTGGCCTCATTATATAAGAAAATAAGTAAATGCATTAGGAACAGTCGAATGAAAGTTTACCAGACTAATACCAGGAATGGACAGTTTGTCTTATGAGGAAAGGTTGGAGAGGTTAGGCTTGTATCCACTGGAGTTTAGAAGAGCCAAGGCAACTTGACTAAAATCTCCAGGATCCTGAGGGGTATTGACAGAGTGGATGTGCAGAAGATGTTTCCTCTTGTAGGAGAATCTAGAACTAGGGGTCACTGTTTAAAAATAAGAGGTACTCATTTAAAACAGAGATGGATTTTTTTCTCTCTCAGAGAGTTAACAGAGCAGTATAGCACAGGAACTTGCCCTTGCTCCATATCCCTCTATTCCTTGCATATTGAAATGCCCCTTAAACACCCCTATCATATCTGCCTGGCAGCAGGTTCCAGACACTTACCACTCACTGTGTAAAAAACCTGTCCTTCACACCTCCTTTAAATTTTCCCCCTCTCACCTTAAGTGCATGTATTAGACATTTCAACTCCGGGAAAAAGATTCTGACTGACAACCCTGAGACTTTGAATATTCTTCCTTAAAAGGCAGCAGAAACAGAATCCGAGTATTTTTAAGGCAGAGCTTGATAGATTCTTGATGAACAAGGGGGTGAAAGGTTATTGAAGAGTTGGTGGGAACGTAGGGTTGAGGTTCTAATCAGATCAGCTAAGATCTGATTGAATGGGGCAGTAGGCTCGAGGAGCTGAGTGGCCATCTCCTGTTCCTGATTTGTTTGTTCCCTGTAGCCCTGCAAATTTTTGAATATTTTATCCAGTTCCTTTTTGGAAGTTATTATTGAATCTGTTTCCAGTGTTTTCATGGCATTCCTTGCTGATGGCTGTTCCTGATCTAGAAACATAGAAAAACTACAGCACAATAAAGGCCCTTTGGCCCACAAAGTTGTGCCAAACATGTCCCTGCCGTAGAGGTTACTAGGTGTACCTATAACCCTCTATTTTACTAAGTTCCATGTACTTATCTAAAAGTCTCTTAAAAGACCCTATCGAATCTGCCTCCACCACCGTTGCCGGGAGCCGATTCCATGCACCCACCACTCTCTCAGTGAAAAACTTACATAGAACATAGAAGACTACAGTGCAGAACAGGCCCTTCGGCCCACGATGTTGCGCCGACCAGTTAAAAAAACAATGACCCACTAACCTAAACCAATCCCTTTTCGTCCATAAACCTATCCACGGATCTCTTAAACGCCCCCAAACTAGGCGCATTTACAACCGCAGCTGGCAGGGCATTCCAATCCCTCACCTCCCTCTGGGTAAAGAACCTACCCCTGACATCCGTCCTATAACTACCCCCCCTTAATTTAAAGCCATGCCCCCTCGTGCTAGCTTTCTCCATCCGAGGAAAAAGACTATCACTATCCACCCTATCTAAACCTCTAATCATCTTATATGTTTCAATAAGATCCCCTCTTAGCCGCCTTCTTTCTAGCGAAAACAACCCCAAATCTCTCAGTCTCTCCTCATAGGACCTCCCCTCCATACCAGGCAACATCCTGGTAAACCTCCTCTGCACCCTCTCCAAAGCCTCCACATCCTTCCTGTAATGTGGGGACCAGAACTGTACACAGTACTCCAAGTGCGGCCACACTAGAGTTTTGTACAGTTGCAACATGATGCTGTGACTCCTAAATTCAATCCCCCTACCAATAAACGCCAAAACACCGTATGCCTTCTTAACAACCTTATCTACTTGATTCCCAACTTTCAGGGATCTATGTACACATACACTTAGATCCCTCTGTTCATCCACACTATTCAAAGTCCTCCCGTTAGCCCTATACTTGACACATCTGTTATTCCTACCAGAGTGAATTACCTCACACTTCTCCACATTAAACTCCATCCGCCACCTCTCGGCCCAGCTCTGCAACCTGTCTAAGTCTCCCTGCAAACTATGACACCCTTCCTCACAATCTACCACACCTCCGACTTTGGTGTCATCAGCAAATTTACTAATCCACCCAACTATACCCTCATCCAGATCATTAATAAAAATTACAAACAGCAGTGGCCCCAAAACAGATCCCTGAGGCACACCACTCGTAACCGAACTCCATGACGAATATTTACCATCAACCACCACCCTCTGTCTCCTATCTGCTAGCCAATTCCTGATCCAATTTCCTAGATTACCCTCAATCCCATTCATCTGCATTTTCTGCAGAAGCCTACCATGGTGAACCTTATCAAACGCCTTACTAAAATCCATATATACCACGTCAACTGCTTTACCCCCATCCACCTCTTTGGTCACTTTCTCAAAAAACTCAATAAGGTTAGTAAAGCACGACCTACCCGCTACAAAACCCCTGACATCTCCTCTGTACCTACACATCAGCACCTTTAAACCTGTGTCCTCTTGTGGCAATCATTTCAGCCCTGGGAAAAAGCCTCTGAGAATCCACCCGATCAATACCTCTCAACATCTTATACACCTCTATCAGGTCACCTCTCATCCTTCGTCTCTCCAAGGAGAAAAGGCCGAGCTCCCTCAACCTATCCTCATAAGACATGCTCCCCAATTCAGGTAACATCCTTGTGAATCTCCTCTGCACTCTTTCTATGGCTTCCACATCCTTCCTGTAATGAGGTGACCAGAATCGAACACAGTGCTCCAAGTGGGGTCTGAGCAGAGTCCTATAAAGCTGCAACATTATCTCTCGACTCCTAAACTCAATTCCTTGATTGATGAAGGTCAGTACACCATACGCCTTCTTAACCACAGCTTCAACCTGTGCAGCTGCTTTCAGCGTCCTATGAACTCAGACCCCCAAGATCCTTCTGATTTTCCACACTGCCAAGAGTCCTACCACTGATATTATATTCTGTCATCCTATTTGACCTGCCAAAATGAACCATTTCACATTTTTCTGCGTTGAACTCCATCTGCCATTTCTCTACCCAGTCTTGCATCCTATCAATGCCTCACTGCAACTTCTGACATTCCTCCACACTATCCACAACACCTCCAAACTTACCAAGCCATCCCTCCACTTCTTCATCCTGTCATTTATAAAAATCACAAAGAGTAAAGGTCCCAGAACAGATCCCTGAGGCACTCCACTGTGACCAACCTCCCTGCAGAATATAACCCATCTATGACCACTCTTTGCCTTCTGTGGGCAAGCCAGTTCTGGATCCATGAAGCAATGTCCCCTTGGATCCCATGCCCCCTCACTTTCTCAATAAGCCTTGCATGGGAACCTTATCAAATGCCTTGCTGAAGTTCATATATACTGCATCTACTGCTCTTCCTTCATCAATGTGTTTAATCATCTTCAAAAAATTCAATCAGGCTCATAAGGCATGATCTACCTTTGACAAAATCATGCTGACTGTTCTTAATCATATTACACCTCTCCAAATGTTCATAAATCCTGCCTCTCAGGATCTTCTCCATCAACTTACCACCACTGAGGTTGAACTTACTGATCTATAATTTCCAGGGCTATCTGTACTCCCTTTCGTGAATAAAGGAACAACATCCGCAATTTTCCGGAACCTCTTCCATCTCCATTGATGATGCAAAGATCATCGCCAGAGGCTCAGCAATCTCCCCCCTCGTCTCCCACAGTAGCCTGGGGTACATCCCATCCCATCCACTTCTCTCAATGTCTGTAAATTCATGAACTCTGATTATCAAACCTCGTGTCAACACCAGGAGGTCATTCGCTGGCACCTTTCTTACCCTCCCTGAGCAGTGTGTGTCACAGTCAAAATCTTCCCCTCTGTCAACCCTTTTGGTTCCTTTGGGACTTAGCCAATTTGAGCTCACCCACTGCCCCCTTGCCCTGCACCCTCTCCTGAACTCTTCATTACCTGCAGGATGGAAGCTCACCTTTAGACCAGACAGCATGCTCCTCTTCCCGCTCCATGGCAGCCAGGTTCTCCAGCTTACAGCATTCTGGGATCAAGGACAGGAACTTGTCTGCTGTCTTCCCGTAGATGTCCTGATCCTTGACGGCACGCCGCTGACTGAGCATTACATGATTGCATGGAATCAGATACCTGCCAGAATTGTGGGGAGGGCCAAGGGAAAGTGTGAGGTTAACAAACAGACTCAGAGAGTCACATGACCATTGACAGTAGCCCAATACCATCCAACAACTCTGGGCATGTCCCTCACTCACCTGACCCCCAACCCCACTGAGTTCACAAACCGCAGCAGAGAGCTAGTCACATTATTCGGGTGAATTGCAGCCTCTGAGCTGGAATTAGAGAACCTTGCTTCCTGCAATGATGGCAGCCATTCAGCCCATCATATCCACACTAGCTCTTTAAAAGACCATGCCAATAGATCTGACATCCACCGCCCAGACTTCCCCATTCCTCTCGCCTTCAAATAATGATCCAATGTGCAATTGAAATTTACCAGTGACCCTGCCCCTACCACACTCTCCAACAGCCATTGCAGATCCTAATCACTCGCTGCATGAATAACATTCGCCTAAGTCTCCTCATGGATCTTTTGTAAATCTCCTCAGATCCGTGCCCTCCGATTATCCCCCTTTCAGATACTGGAAACATTATTTACTCAATCAAACCTCTTCATGGATAACAACAGCTATCTCAAACCTCTTCCTAACCTTCTCTGCTCCAAAGAGAACAATCCCAGCCTCTCCAGTCCTTCTGCATAACCAAAGTTCCTCATCTCTGGAACCATTCTAGTAAATCTCCTCAATATCTGCTCCAAAGCCTTCCCTTTCTGAGAATGTGGTATCCAGGCACAATCTCAGATTAAAACAGAGATGAGGAGGAATTTCTTCAGCCAGAGATCTGTGAATCTGTGGGACTCTTTGCCGCGGAAGAATGTGGATGCCAGGTCATTGAGTGTCTTTGAGATAGAGATAGATAGTTTCTTGATTAATAAGGGGATACGGGGAAAAGGCAGGAGACTGGGGATGAGAAAAACATCAGCCATGATTGAATGGCGGAGTAGACTCAATGGGCGTAGTGGCCTAATTCTGCTTCTATGTCTTATGTCTTAAATATTTCAGCAGGGATCATAGGGTCAGCCTAACTTCCTGGCTGTTGTATTCTAAACCTCGATTTGTGCACAATCACCCTCACGTCTCTGCATTCCTGCATTCCCTTTTAAACTTGTATCATTCGGTTTGTCTCCTCTTTGCATTGAAATTTATTGCCTCACACTTTTCTATGTTGAGTTTCATCTGCTAGGTTTCCACTTGTTTCACCAGCCCCTCTCTACCTGAGCAAAGAACAATACAGCATAGGAACAGACCCTTCGATCCTCAAGCCTGCACCAATCATATTTTCTTGTTTATATTTTTTTAACTTTTATTTCTAGTTTAAAGTCGCAAGTAGCGGTGGTTTTTTTCTCTTTTTTTGAATTAGTTCAAAACCGGAAGTCATCACTAGGACGCTTACGGTATTTGTAGTTTTTTTTTCGGGTCTCCGACCCCATAAATCGGCACAAAGAGGAGACCCGGTCCTCTACACTGGTAGAGAATCCCACCCTCCCACCTCCTCTAACCTAATTATAAGTGTGTGGGAAGTTTTTTTTTGTTGTTTTTCTTTTCTTTTCTGCTGGAAATTGTTTCAGGGATGGCAGTTCAGGCAATAAGCTGCACGTCCTGTGGTATGTATGTGGTGAGGGACATCAGTAGTGTTTCTGCTGATTTTACCTGCAGGAAGTGTGTACGATTGCAGCTTCTGGAGGAACGTGTTAAGGAGCTGGAGTTGGAATTGGAGGAACTCCGGATAATTCGGGAGGTTGAGGCAGACATAGATAGGAGTTACAAGGAGATAGTCACTCCTAGAAATGAGTCTTGGGTAACTGCCAGGAAGAGGGGAAAGAAGCAGTTGGGGGGACAATCCCCTGGGGCTGTTCCCCTCCAAAATAGGTTTTCTGTCCTGGAGGCTACAGTTGAGGGGGAATCAACTGGAGATAGCCAAAGGGAGCAGGTCCCTGGAGGTGAGCCTGTTATAAAGGCTCAGGTGGTTAGGGGATGTAAAAGATTGGGCCTAGTGATTGGGGATGGATAGGAGAGTCAGAAGTAATGGTAGGGACTCAGGGCTGGTGTGTTGCCTCCCGGGATGTTTCAAAGAGGGTGTTCAGGACTCTTAAGGGTGAGGGGGATCAACCCCAAGTCATAGTTCATGTGGGGACGCATGACATAGGGAGGTTAAGGGAAGGGGATATTAAGCAGAAATTTATGGAGTTGGGGTGGAAACTTAAGGCTGAGTCGGACAGGGTGGTTATCTCGGGACTCTTGCCTGTGCCACGGGATAGTTTAGAGCGGAACAGAAAGAGGGAAAGTTTGAACTCGTGGCTGAGGGGATGGTGCAGGAAGGAGGGGTTCAGGTTCTTGAGCAATTGGGGCTCATTCTGGGGAAGGTGGGACCTCTACAGGAGTGATGGTCTACACCTGAATCAGAGGGGAACCAATATCTTGGGGGGAAAATTTGCTAAGGCTATGCAGGGGGGTTTAAACTGATTCAGAGGGGGGTGGGATCCTGAGTAGCGGGGGTGAAAGTGAGGGGGGTATAGATGGGGACTGCAATGCACGGCATTGTGGGGGTGAAGCGGAGCAGGGTTTGAAATGTGTATACTTTAATGTGAGGAGTATTCGCAATAAAGTGGATGAACTTGCAGCGTGGATCAGTACCTGGGACTTCGATGTTGTGGCCATTTCAGAGACATGGATAGAGCAGGGTCAGGAATGGTTGTTGCAGGTTCCGGGGTTCAAATGCTTCAGTAGGAGTACAGAAGGAGGTAGAGGGGGGGAGGGGTAGCATTATTAGTTAAGGATTGTATCACGGTGTCAGAGAGGAAGTTTGATGAGGACTTGTCTGTTGAGGTAGTATGGGCTGAGGTTAGAAATAGGAGAGGAGAGGTCACCCTGTTGGGAGTCTTTTATAAACCTCCTAAAAGTTCTAGAGAGGTTGAGGAAAGGATTGCAGAGACGATCCTGGATAGGAGTGAAAGTAATAGGGTAATTGTTATGGGGGACTTTAACTTTACGAATATTGATTGGAATAGCTATAGCTCTAGCTCATTAGAGGGGTCAGTTTTTGTACAAAGCGTGCAGGAAGGTTTCTTGACTCAGTATGTTGATAGGCCAACTAGAGGTGAGGCTATATTGGATTTGGTGCTGGGAAATGAGCCAGACCAGGTGCTAGACTTGGAAGTTGGGGTGCATTTTGGTGATAGTGACCACAATTCGGTTACGTTCACCTTAGTGATGGAAAGGGATAGGCATGAACCTCGAGTCAGTAGTTTTAGCTGGGGGAAGGGTAATTATGAGGCTATTAGGAGAGAATTAGGAAGCATAGATTGGACTAGGAGACTACAGGGTCTGGGAACGTCCGAAATGTGGAGTTTTTTCAAGGCGCAGCTACTGCGAGTCTTTGATATGTATGTCCCTGTCAGGCAAGGAGGAATTGGTTGAGCTAGAGAACCGTGGTGCACTAGGAAAGTTGATTCGCTGGTTAAAAAGAAAAAGGAGGCTTATGTCCGGATGAGGCTTGAGGGCTCAGGTAGTGCACTAGAAAGTTTTAGATTGGCTAGGAGGGAGTTAAAGAGGGAGTTAAGAAGGGCTAAAAGAGGACATGAGAAGACTTTGGCTGATAGGATTAAGGAGAATCCTAAGGCTTTCTATAGATATGTTAAGAACAAAAGGTTGGTTAGGGCAAAATTAGGGCCAGTAAGAGACAGCAGTGGGAATTTATGTGTGGAACCGGAAGAGATTGGAGAGGCACTGAACCAGTATTTCTCTTCGGTATTCACGCAGGGGGACATAAATGTAGCTGTGGAGAACACTGGGTTACAGGGTTGTAAACTGGACAGTATTGCAGTTGATAAGGAGGATGTGCTAGATATTCTTGAGGGTTTGAAAGTAGACAAGTCCCCTGGGCTGGACGGGATTTACCCTAGGATTCTCTGGGAGGCAAGGGAGGCGATTGCAGAGCCTCTGGCTCTGATCTTCAGGTCACGTTGGTCACCGGTATAGTGCCAGAAGATTGGAGGTTAGCGAATGTTGTCCCATTGTTTAAGAAGGGGAACAGAGACTTCCCCGGGAATTATAGATTGGTGGGTCTTACTTCTGTTGTGGGTAAGGTTTTAGAAAAAATTATTCGGGACAGGATTTATAGTTATTTGGAGAGTAATGAATTGATTAGAGATAGCATGGTTTTGTGGAGGGTAGGTCGTGCCTTACTAACCTTATTGAGTTTTTTGAGAAAGTGACCAAAGAGGTGGATGGGGGTAAGGCAGTTGACGTGGTATATATGGACTTTAGTCAGGCGTTTGATAAGGTTCACCATGGAAGGCTTCTGCAGAAATTGCAGATGTATGGGATTGAGGGTGATTTAGGAAATTGGATTAGAAATTGGCTGGCGGATAGGAGACAGAGGGTGGTGGTTGATGGTAAGTATTCGACATGGAGTTCGGTTACGAGTGGTGTGCCTCAGGGATCTGTTTTGGGACCACTGCTGTTTGTGATTTTTATAAATGATCTGGATGAGGGTATAGTTGGGTGGATTAGTAAATTTGCTGATGGCACCAAAGTCGAAGTTGTGGTAGATAGTGAGGAAGGGTGTCTTAGTCTACAGGGAGACTTGGACAAGTTGCAGAGCTGGGCCGAGAGGTGGCAGATGGAGTTTAATGCGGAAAAGTGTGAGGTAATTCACTTTGGGAGGAATAATGGATGTATAGAGTATAGGGCTAACGGTAGGACTCTGAATAGTGTGGATGAACAGAGGAATCTAGGTGTATGTGTTCATAGATGCCTGAAAGTTGGGAATCAAGTAGATAAGGTTGTTAAGAAGGCATACGGTGTCTTGGCGTTTATTGGTAGGGGGATTGAATTCAAGAGTCGCAGCGTCATGTTGCAACTGTACACAACTCTGGTGCGGCCACACTTGGAGTACTGTGTGCAGTTCTGGTCCCCACATTACAGGAAGGATGTGGAGGCTTTGGAGAGGGTGCAGAGGAGGTTTACCAGGATGTTGCCTGGTATGGAGGGGAGGTCCTATGAGGAGAGACTGAGGGATTTGAGGTTGTTTTCGTTAGAAAGACGGCGGCTACGAGGGGACCTTATTGAAACATATAAGATGATTAGAGGTTTAGATAGGGTGGACAGTGATAGCCTTTTTCCTTGGATGGAGAAAACTAGCACGAGGGGGCATAGCTTTAAATTAAGGGGTGGTAGTTATAGGACGGATGTCAGGGGTAGGTTCTTTACCCAGAGGGTGATGAGGGATTGGAATGCCCTGCCTGCTGCAGTTGTAAATGCGCCTAGTTTGGGGGCGTTTAAGAGATCCGTGGATAGGTTTATGGATGGAAAGGGTTTGGTTTAGGTTAAAGAGTCATTGTTTTTTAACTGGTCGGCGCAACATCATGGGCCTGTTCTGCGCTGTAATGTTCTATGTTCTAACTAGACCATCCATTTGTATTCCTCTATTCCTAATCTGTTCATGTGGCTATCTAGATAAGTCTTAAATGATCCTAGCGTGTCTGCCTCAACCACCTTGCTTGGTAGTGCATTCCAGTTCCCCACCACCTCCTGTGTAAAATATGTCCCATGCATATCTGTATTGAACCTGCATTTCCAAATTATGCCCTTACAGTTTTCATAGAGTGATCCATATACCAGAGGAACCTTGGGGAACTCTGCTCTATATCTCCTTCCCAGTCGAGAGAACAGCGAGTCACGCAGAAACATCAAAGATAGGAACAGGAGGAGGGCAGTCAGCCCTTTGAGCCTGCTCCGCCATTCATCACAATCATGGCTGATCGTCAATTCAGTAGCCTAATCCTGTTTTCTCCCTATAACCTTTGATCCCATTTGCCCCAAGTATTATATCCAGCCTTTTGAACACATTCGATGTTTCACCTCTGTATTTATCCCCTTGGCCAGTTTGTATTCTCTGCTGTTGTTGCCTCTTTATGTCCCCTGGACTTTGATTTTACAAATAAGCCAAAGAATACGTGATATTTTATCAAATATCTTTTGACAGACCCAACAATCATATTACCCTCATCCAATTCAATTCAATTCAAATCAACTCAACTTTGTATAATGTCATTGTATAATGCACAAATACAACAAAAAATGAGCTTGCAGGCTCCCAAGATCCACTCTGTGTTATCTCATCAAAAAGAACTTAATCAAATTCATAGAACATAGAAAAATTACAGCACAAACAGGCCCTTTCGGCCCACAAGTTGCGCCGATCATATCCCTACCTACTCGGCTTACCTATAACCCTCAATCCTATTAAGTCCCATGTACTCAACCAGAAGTCTCTTAAAAGACCCTATCAAATTTGTCTCCACCACTACTGATAGCAGCCGATTCCACTCACCCAACACTCTTGAGTGAAAAACTTACTCCTGACATCTCCTCTGTACCTATTCCCCAGCACCTTAAACCTGTGTCCTCTCGTAGCAACCATTTCAGCCCTGGGAAAAAGCCTCTAAGAATCCACCCGATCAATACTTCTCAACATCTAAGACACCTCTATCAGGTGACCCCTCATCCTTTGTCTCTCCAAGGAGAAAAGACCAAGCTCCCTCAACTTATCCTCATAAGGCACGCCACGCAATCCAGGCAATATCCTTGCAAGTCTCCTCTGCACCCTTTCAATAGCTTCCACATCCCTCCTGTAATGAGGTGACCAGAACTGAGCACAGTACCCCAAGTGGGGTCTGACCAGGGTCCTATAAAGCTGCAGCATTATCTCCCGACTCCTAAACTCAGTTCCTCAATTGATGAAGGCCAGTACACTATATGCCTTCTTAACTACATCTTCTACCTGCAAAGTCGATTTAAGAGTCAATGAACCCGGACTCCAAGGTCCTTCTGATCTTCTACGCTGCTAAGAGTCTCACCCTTGATGTTATACTCCTTCATCCAATTTGACCTGTCAAAATGGACCACTACACATTTATCCAGGTTGAGGTCCATCTGCCACTTCCCCGCCCAGTCTTGCATCCTATCTATGTCACGCTGCAACTTCTGACATCCCTCCAGACTATCCATACCACCACCAACCTTCGTGTCGTCGGCAAACTTACCAACCGATCCCTCCACTTCCTCATCCAGGTCATTTATGAAAATTACAAACATCAAGGATCCCAGAACAGATCCCTGGGGCACTCCACTAGTGACCAACCTCCATGCAGAAAAAGACCCATCTACAACCACTCTCTGCCTTCTGCGGGCAAGCCAGTTCTGGTTCCACAAAGCAATGTAGCCGCTTGGATCCCATACCCTCTCACTTTCTCAAAGATAAATTTCCCTGAACAATTTTGTGCAAGTTCTGCTTTGTTAGCCCCTGCAAGTCCAAGGAGCTTGTAATTTTCTTAAATTATTGTTTCTAAGACAATCTCGAGATCTCCAGTCTCACCACTAAAGTCTCACATTCCTGGAAGCATCTAGCAAATTGTGAAAAGTAAATGGTAAACAAAATCTGCAGTGAGGCGAGACAGGGGAATCAAAAAAAATTTCCAGTTTTCAGGGAGATTTTAATGATCCACTTAGTGACTGTGACAGCAGAGGGATAAATAGAATAGAATTTCTCTAATGTGTCTGGCTTTCTGCTCCCAGATCCCAAGGGTGGACTGTTGTTGAATCTGAATATGGGAAATTAAATCAATCTGCAAGATAAGCCGACTGTAAGTGAGCATGGTGAGAATAGTGAGCACATTGTAATGTGAGTGAACATTGTGAGAATAGTGAGCACATTGTAAGGATTAAGATCGAACTAGAAAGAGAAGAAATACAAAAATTTTAAAAAACAGATTGCATTAGCGTAGGATGTAGAAAGAAAAGTTGGTTAAGTTGAGGTGAAGGAGACATTGCTGGACAGCGAGATGGTATTTCCTATGTTTGTAATCTATAATATGTTGATTGCGGTAGCAGTTTATGTTGCCATTGGTAACGCAAGAGGGCGGAATACTAAAAACAGGGCAAGATTTTTTTGAATGGTGGGAATTCCCATCTCATTCAAAAACTAGCATCCACGCCACGTCTGGCAGCCCCAAGTTATGATGTGGGTATGCCGGCGTTGGACTGGCGTGAACACAGTAAAAAGTCTGACAACACCAGGTTTTAGTCCAACCGATTTATTTGATAATATTCTCACAAGCTTTCGAGGGGGCTGCCTCTTTGTCAAGTGAATGGAGAGTTCTGGCCTCAGACAGACAGAGCATACAAAGTATAGACAGTTGCTGATTAGAATGCGAATCCTTACACCTAACCTGCTGTTCAATTCTTAAAGTGGCTGATAATGTGAGTGGAAGGAGCACTGATCACAGTTTAAAGAGATGTGTATTGTCTCCAGACAGTACAGTAAGTGAGGTTTTGCAAACCCAGGCAAGTCACGGGGGTTACAGATAGTGCGACATGAACCCAAGATCCCTGTTGAGACCGTCCTCATGTGTGCGGAACTTGGCTATCAGTCTCTGTTCAGCGACTCTGCGCTGTCGTGTGTCATGAAGGCCGCCTTGGAGAATGCTTACCCGAAGGTCAGAGGCTGAATGCCCGTGACCGCTGAAGTGTTCGCCAACAGGAAGGGAACAGTCTTGCCTGGTGACTGTCGAGAGTCACCAGGCAAGACTGTTCCCTTCCTGTTGGCGAACACTTCAGCGGTCACGGGCATTCAGCCTCTGACCTTCGGGTAAGCATTCTCCAAGGCGGCCTTCATGACACACGACAGCGCAGAGTCGCTGAACAGAGACTGATAGCCAAGTTCCGCACACATGAGGACGGTCTCAACAGGGATCTTGGGTTCATGTCGCACTATCTGTAACCCCCGTGACTTGCCTGGGTTTGCAAAACCTCACTTACTGTACTGTCTGGAGACAATACACATCTCTTTAAACTGTGATCAGTGCTCCTTCCACTCACATTATCAGCCACTTTAAGAATTGAACAGCAGGTTAGGTGTAAGGATTCGCATTCTAATCAGCAACTGTCTATACTTTGTATGCTCTGTCTGTCTGAGGCCAGAACTCTCCATTCACTTGACAAAGAGGCAGCCCCCTCGAAAGCTTGTGAGAATATTATCAAATAAATCGGTTGGACTAAAACCTGGTGTTGTCAGACTTTTTACTGAGCCCCAAGTTAGGCATGAGCTGTCTCCGGTAAGACTGCATCCATCTGGTGTGGATGTCTTGCTTGTGAAAGCTGCCAACCAGAGCCCCGCAATGCCAGGTCTGAGTGATGCTCACTGCTAGGACAACAGGCAGCCCCCAGAGAGGGAAGTTATCAGTGGAGGAGAATGATGGAGTCAGGGGCATGGGACACAGGTCAAGGGCCGTGGGGTCAGTGACAAGCAAATCAAACACTGCATTTTACAATTCCCGCCACCTTCAAACACTGCAGCAACAAATCATAAAATTCCACCTGTCGAAATTACAGTGTAGTAATCCTGGCCACACGGTCAGAATCCCACTCCACTACAGTAATATTGGATAAACTGAAGAAACGAAACAGAAAGTAAGTGAAGAGCAGGATAAACAAAACCAGGTATGTGAAGTCTTATATTCAGAAAATAAGGAAGACAGATTTAAGGTTGCGAAGAAGAGCTGAATGTGGAATGTGAGGAAGAACTTCTAAACACAGTGAATGGTGATGACTTGCAACTTGTTGTCCAGGGGGTGGTGGAAGCAGTGATCATGAAAGATTTGAAAAGAAAATTGGATGAGCTTGAGGACATAAATGTCCAGCGCTGTGGGAATAAAGCAGCGGAATTAGATTGACTGGACTGCTTTACAGAGAGCTGGCCAGCTTTTCACCTTGCATTGCTTTATCACGGAGAAGCTTATGGAAGGGTTAGTGAAACCTCAATTGGTTCAGAGCAAGGTGGACAATTTTGTGATGAATAAAAGTAACTAATTGAGAGAAATTAATAGAAGTGAAAACCAATTTTAAAAAAGTGTCTCAGACCAATAGGTTACAGCCTGAGTAAAGTGTGGTAGTGATAGTCAAGAATAGGTCACCATGTAAAATGTGGCTGTGAAAACTGCAGAGCACCCATCCTCAAAAAAAAACACAGTTAGTACAGGAACAGTTACTCTTTATCTAACCTCACAAATCCATCTATAAGAACATAAGAAATAGGAGCAGGAGTAGGCCATTTAGCCCTTCGAGCCTGCCCCACTATTCAATAAGATCATGGCTGATCTGAAGTGGATCAGTTCCACTTTCCCGCCCTCTCCCCATAACCCTTAATTCCCTTGTCTGTCAGAAATCTATCTACCCGTGACTTAAATATATTCAGCGAGGTAGCCTCCACCACTTCAATGGGTACAGAATTCCAGAGATTCACCACCCTTTGAGTGAAGAAGTTCCTCCTCAACTCCGTTCTAAACGACACTCCCCTTATTTTGAGGCTGTGCCCTCTAGTTCTGGTTTCCTTTCTAAGCGGAAAGAATCTCTCTACCTCTACCCTATCTAGCCCCTTCATTATTTTGTAAGTCTCTATAAGATCCCCCTTCAGCCTTTTAAACTCCAACAAATACAGGCCCAGTCTATTTAATCTATTTAAAGAACATAGAACAGTACAGCACAGGAACAGGCACTTTGACCCACGATGTTGTGCTGAACATGACGCCAAATTAAACTAATCCCTTCTGCCTGCCCTTGCTTCATATCCCTCTATTCCTTGCACATCCATGTGCTTATCTAAAAACCCTTTAAATACCCCTATTGTATCTGCCTGCACCACCACTCCTGGCAGCACGTTCCAGATAACTACCACTCTCTGTGAAAAACTTGCCCTTCACATTTCTTTTGAATTTTCCCCCTGTCACATTAAGTACTCATCCAATTTTCTTTTCAAATCTTTCATGATCACTGCTTCCACCACCCCCTGGACAAGTTGCAAGTCATCACCATTCACTGTGTTTAGAAGTTCTTCCTCACATTCCACATTCAGCTCTTCTTCACAACCTTAAATCTGTCTTCCTTATTTTCTGAATATAAGACTTCACATACCTGGTTTTGTTTATCCTGCTCTTCACTTACTTTCTGTTTCGTTTCTTCAGTTTATCCAATATCCTTACTGTAGTGGAGTGGGATTCTGACCGTGTGGCCAGGATTACTACACTGTAATTTCGACAGGTGGAATTTTATGATTTGTTGCTGCAGTGTTTGAAGGTGGTGGGAATTGTAAAATGCAGTGTTTGATTTGCCTGTTACTGACCCCACGGCCCTTGACCTGTGTCCCATGCCCCTGACTCCATCATTCTCCTCCACTGATAACTTCCCTCTCTGGGGGCTGCCTGTTGTCCTAGCAGTGAGCATCACTCAGACCTGGCATTGCGGGGCTCTGGTTGGCAGCTTTCACAAGCAAGACATCCACACCAGATGGATGCAGTCTTACCGGAGACAGCTCATGCCTAACTTGGGGCTGCCAGACGTGGCATGGATGCTAGTTTTTGAATGAGATGGGAATTCCCACCATTCAAAAAAATCTTGCCCTGTTTTTAGTATTCCGCCCTCTTGCATTACCAATGGCAACATAAACTGCTACCGCAATCAACATATTATAGATTACAAAGATAGGAAATACCATCTCACTGTCCAGCAATGTCTCCTTCACTTCAACTTAACCAACTTTTCTTTCTACATCCTACGCTAATGCAATCTGTTTTTTAAAATTTTTGTATTTCTTCTCTTTCTAGTTCGATCTTAATCCTTACAATGTGCTCACTATTCTCACAATGTTCACTCACATTACAATGTGCTCACTATTCTCACCATGCTCACTTACAGTCGGCTCATCTTGCAGATTGATTTCATTTCCCATCGTGTTAGACATTTCAAATCTGGGAAAAAATTTCTGACTGGCAACTCTATCGATGCCTCTCATCATTTTATAGACTTCTATCAACTCTCCCCTCAGCCTCCGCCCCCCCAGAGGAAACAACCCTAGTTTGTTCAGCCTCTCTTTATAGTTCACACTCTCTAATCCAGACAGTATCCTGGTAAACCTCTTCTGCACCCTCTCCAAGGTTGCACATCCTTCCTGTAATGTGGCAACTTGAATTGAATGGAAGTCTCTAAATGTGGCCTAACCAGAGTTCTATAAAACTGCAACGTGACATCCTGACTCTTGTTCTCAATGCCCCGACCAATAAAGGCAAGCATGCCAAACGCCGCCTTTCCCACCCTCTCCACTTCTGTGGCCATTTCAGGGAGCTATGGACTTGAACTTCAAGATCCCTCCGTATTTCAATACTGTTCAGGGTCCAGCCATTAACTGTGTACTCGCCCTTAACATTTGCTCTCCCAAAGTGCAGCACCTCACACTTGCTCGGATTAAACTCCATCTGCCACTTCTCTGCCCATATCAGTAGCTGGTCTATACCCCTCTGTATTCTTTGACAATCTTCTGCAATATCCACAACTCCACCTATTATTGTTTTAAGATCTCAATAAAATCACCATAACCATAAACGTCTAGATTCAGAGGAAAGGTTTATTCAGTGTGTCCTCATAATCTGACAATTCAAGCCTTGTTCCCCTCCTTCATGCATCCCTTCCATTGCCCCCCACCGCCTCACTTCAAACCCCTAGTCCCCACCTCTCAGCTTTGCACCAGTCTGCTCCCTGTACCACCCACTCCAAGTGGTCACCCCCAAAAGCCATTATACCCTCCCTGATGTTCTCCTGATGTGAGAGCCAGTGTCCTGCCTACACACTGTGTTGTGAGAGCACACCCTGCCGATTACCTGAGAACAAGCTGAAGCATGATGTCTTCACAGCCGAGAGTCAGCAGAGTCCTGAAGAGACTGAGGGACACCATACAAAGCTGGGGAAAGACCAAGGACACAGATGCACATGAGAGAAAAGACAGGAAGCAAGAAGAAAGCAAGTGTCCCAAAATCCAGCCACCCGCTGGCCCACCCACCTCAGCCTCCCGCACGCCCACCCGCCAACCCCCTCATTCTCCACCCAACCAACTTCATTCAAACCCAGAAATCCCCCCATACAGCCAACCCAACTCCACTCACCCTCAACCCAACCCAATCCCACGACCCCACTCACCCCCGACCCCATTCACCTTCAGCCCCAACCCTGACCTGACCCTCGGCTCCACCCAGCCCCGGCCCCCAGTCTCCACCACAATCCCACTCTCTCCAACTCAATTTGCCCTCAAATAGACAACATGCAAACTCAGACCATTGCCACCCTGACACTGAGCTCCATACCCGCCTCCCTTGCTGTGTAATATAGGGTAAATTGTAAATATTATTTAATGTGAGGATTTGTATATTGGATCAAACAGCAGATGAAAGGAATTGCAGTAATTGCCTTTCAGTCACATTTGCAATCACTTCCTGTAACCAAAATAATATTCTTTAAAATGGTTGGACCATTTCCCTCAGAGTGTTGGCTCCAAAATGGGAGATGCAACATGAATTACATATGCTGGCTCATCGTCAGAAATCTGAAGCTGGGTTCAGTGAAGCGATTGCACAATGAGACTACCGCAGATATAAGGCAACCTAATCGTCATCTGGGGCGTCAGGCCAGAAATCAGACCTGTCACAACACGTAGACAGGTGGCTTTGTAGAAACCACAATCTCTTTGTGGATGGATGATGAGAAGCAGCAGATTATTTCTATTCGCTGGGTGATTGGAAGATGAGGGAGCTGTGTGAGGCAGTTGAGCTCAGAGTTGATTGAAATTCCAGGTTTGGGAGGACACCTTCATCATCCTGCGAGATGGAACATGTCGACCGATGTGGCAGAAATCGGGCAGAATTTGCCTGTCATTCAGATTCTACCTCCAGGACACTTACATAAGAACATAAGAAATAGGAGCAGGAGTAGGCCATCTAGCCCTTCGAGCCTGCCCCGCTATTCAATAAGATCATAGAAAGATAGAATCAGGTGCCCTCGCCCATGGAGAGTTTGGTGCTGTGGGGTATTTAATCAGGTGGGAGCCCAGCCTCCAACTTGGTTAAGTCCATGGCAGAAAGCCCTGATAGCTTTCCAGCCTTCCAGTCCTCCCACCAACTCCACCACCCCCCCAACCAAACACACACACACACACACACACACCAATTCACAGTGCTGTGGCTATGAACTGACCTTTGCTACCAACCACATTACTTGTCTGAGATATTCTCCCACAATGCATTTGTATAGCAGCTGTCACAATGTTGGGACTTTCCGAACAGTGTTACAGTCAGCGCAGTCACGTCTGTAACACTGGAAGGACTGCAGCCATATTGGCACCCATTAATCCTTGCTATGTGCAATCATTATTGAACTTCTTCACTCAAAGGATGGTGAATCTCTGGAATTCTCTGCCCGTTGAAGTGGTGGAGGCTGCCTCGCTAAATATTTTTAAGAAGCGGGTTGATGGGTTTTTGATAAGAGAAGGGATTAAGGGTTATGGGGAGAGGGCGGGAAGGTGGAACTGAGCCACGACAGATCAGCCATGATCTTATTGAATGGCGGGGCAGGCTCGAAGGGCCAGATGGCCTACTCCTGCTCCTATTTCTTATGTTCTTATTATGGAGCACATTCTACGACCTTCAGGGTCTGATGTGGGACTCGAACCTGGAGCTTCTGGGCCAGAGGCAGGGACATAACCCACTGCACCACAGGACCTCCCCAGCAACTTGCCACAATGAGCTGGTGATCAGTTTTAGTGATATTGTTTGAGGGATAAATATTAACCAGGAGGCCAGGGAGCATGGTAACCACAGGATTGGTGACATCCACCTGACAGAGAACAGGGCTTCAGTTTAATATCGCAACTGAACGACCACACCTCTGACAGTGCAGCATCCCCACAGTACTGCTCCAGGAGCGTCAGCCTAGATTTCAGTCAGTCTCAACTCTCCGGAATGGGACTTGAACCCACAACCCTCAAATTGAAGAGACAAGAGTGCAGCACACTGCCCTGCGGTACACTCCTGTCATGCACTGCTGACATGCCACCATAGACGACGGGGTGATCCATAAGGCTCTTGCACACAAGCAAATTGAGACTCACCCTAGAGTTGCTGCTGATGCGGCTGATCAAGGTGTCGAGGATGGTAATGTTTTCGTGCCGATGCAGGACAATGAAACGGAGGAAGGTCTTGAGAAGGGGAACCTCGGTGATGCTGCGCAGGAAGAGGTCCAGGTAGGCGGTGCTCGCTATCATTTCCTCGATGGAAGTCTGACAGAGATCAGAGTGAGTACACAGTCAGCCCAGCAGAAACCAGCTAAATACTGACCCTACACAGGAGGAGTAGACTGACAGATTCCAGGATACAGAATGTGGCAGACTCAGTGGCCTGGCTGTGGGAAGGTGTCCAAATCTAACTGGTGATTCAGATGCAACAGCTTCACAAAACTGCTCCATTGGCCTTGTCAGAAATAAAGACTTGTCTTACACAGCACCTCTCACCCTCAGGATGTCCTGGAGAGTTTGACAGCCAATGAATTATTCGAGGTGTGCTGACAGTTGTAGGAAAGGCTGAGTTTATTTGTGCTGTAACAGCAGGGGGAGCACTTTCTGCATATGCTCAGTCACAGTCTCAGAGTCAATTCAGAATGCCAGCTGGCTGCATTAAAATAAACAAGTTGGCTTAACAAAAACTAACAATTAAAGCTCAATTTAGCCATCTTAGGCGTATGCAGTTCTTAAGCAATTGCAAATTCTTATCTTTAGTCTACCTATCAATTAGCAGCTGTTCCTTTCAGGCCATTCATTAAATCATAAAATCCAACAGTGCAGAAGGAAGCCATTCAGCCCATCAACAATTCCACTCAGGCCCTATACCTGTAACACCAATATTTACCCTGCTAATTCCCTGTTACTAGGGTCAATTTAGCACGGCCTATCAACCTAACCCACACATCTTTGAAGTGTTGGGGGAAACCAGAGAAAAATAAAGAACCTTGGTTCTCGAGGAATATTGGAACTTTGATAAAGAAGAGAGAGATGTATGACATGTATAGGTAACAGTGAACAAATAAGATGCTTGAGGGGTATAAGAAGTGCAAGAAACTATTTAAAAAAGAAATCAGGAGAGTTTTGGTCACCTAATTACAGGAAGGATATTAATAAGGTTGAAAGAGTACAGAGAAGGTTTACAAAGATGTTATCGGGACTTGAGAAACTGAGTTATAGAGAAAAGTTGAATAAGTTAGGACTTTATTCCCTGGAGCGTAGAAGAATGAGGGGAGATTTGATAGCAGTGCATAAAATTATAATGGTTATAGATAGAATGAATGCAAACAGGCTTTTTCCACAGACTAGGAGAGAAAAAAAACAAGAGGACATGGGTTAAGGGTGAAGGGGGAAAAGTTTAAAGGGAATATTAGTGGTGGGGGGGGGCATTCTTCACAGAGAGTGGTGGGAGTGTGAAATGAGCTGCCGGATGAAGTGGTGAAAGTGGGTTCACTTTTAACATTTAAGAAAAACTTGGACAGGTACATGGAGGGCTATGGAGAGATATGATTCAGGTGCTGGTCACTGGGACTAGGCAGAAAAAATGTTTCGGCAGAGCCAAGGAGGGCCAAAAGGCCTGTTTCTGTGCTGTAATGTTCTATGGTTCTAAAACCCACACAGACACAGGATGAACATACAGACTCCACACAGACAGTGACCCAAGTTGGGAATTGAACCTGGGTCCCTGGCGCGCTATGAGGCAGCAGTGCTAACCACTGTGCCACCGTGCTACCCATAAATGATAATGGTATATTTATTTTGTTAAAAAAAATTGTTTTCATTAAATGAGATCTTCAACTTCCAATGTGGAGAACTGATTGTAATATTTAGTTTGAGGTACATTTTGGTTAAAAAATTGTTTTTAAAAAAAGTATTTTGACTAAAATATTTAAAATAATTCATTTCACAATGTTAGTACAAGAACAAAGAACAACACAGCACGGGAAACAGGCCCTTTGGCCCAACGAGCCCGCGCCGCCGTCCCATTGTCTCAGTGACCTATTCATGATTTTAGTCTATGCCTAATGTGTGAGGATCAGGGAGGTCCAATATAGGGACAATTTGTTACCCAATCAATCAGCCTAAAAGCACATTTTTGGGATACGGGAGGAAACCGGAGTGGAATTCAAAATGATGAGTTATGATTAAAGCTTATTTATTAGTCACAAGTAGGCTTACATTAACACCGCAATGAAGTTACTGTGAAAATCCACTAGTTGCCACACTCCGGCACCTGTTCAGGTACACGGAGGGAGAATTTAGCATAGCCAATTCGCCTAACCAGCACGTCTCTTGGACTGTGGGAGGAAACCAGAGCACCCAGAGGAAACCCATGCAGACACGGAAAGAATATGCAGACTCTGCACAGATAGCAACCTAAGCCAGGATTTTAAACCCAGGTCCTGGGTGCTGTGAGGCTCACAGTAGTTAGCACCACTAAGGGTCGTATTATCGATCAAGTGAATAACCCAGACTTTGTAAAAACTGTAACACACTGGATCTAGCTTAAGGACGTCACACTCACAATCTTTCGTTGAGATGACAATCTACAATTGGATGGGCCGAATGCCCTCATGATCAATCAGAGACTGGGATGTGTGGTGGAAAGTTGCCAGTTAAATATGTTTTTCAGTGGAATTGTGGCTGAAAATGTTCCTGTGGATTCCCATGGTAGTGCCACTTGGTGTTACTGGGAACACTCAGGCATGGAAGGACTAGATTTCAATGTTGGAATTCCCATGGGAAATGCTCACACTTGCAGCTTGCAACACATCAGTATTTCTATCAAAAATTGTTGCAGGAATGGCAGCAACATTAGCGTGTACTAAGTGACAATGTGCAACTAATCCTGATACCTTCCTGATCAGTGAAAGCAGTTGAGATCAATGTCCATTTTTGCACAGCAAGATCCCACAAACAAAATTGTGATAACGACTAGATAATTGATTTTTAGCTGCATGGGCTCAGGGATAAACACTGAACCCGGGACACTGAGGGGAACAGTTCTGTGCTGCTTCCCATGGGATACTTCACATACACCCAAGGGGGCAACAGATCCTCAGTCTGACATAGCATTGGAAGACAGCACTCCTCCAGCATACCCTCAATACTGACCTTCTGACAGTGCGGCACTCCCTCAGCACTGACCTTCTGACAGTGCGGCACTCCCTCAGCACTGACCTTCCGACAGTGCGGCACTCCCTCAGCATTGACCCTCCGACAGTGTGGCACTCCCTCAGCACTGACCCTCATACTGGAGATCACTGTTTGGATGATTGCAGCAAGTGACAATGCTAAACGGGTATTTCGTCAGTTGCTATACACAAACTGATTTTCTAATGTTTGAAACCTTTAGAATGAGTCCAGTATCTGCAGGCAGTGACAGTTTCAGAAAATGTGGTGAGGCTGTGAGAAATCAGTGATGTGATGGAGGATGTTGATTTCAGTGACAGAGAGACAGGCCGGATTGACAAGGACAGGAGACGACATGGAGCAGGCACAGGCCTTAGCTTACCTTGTGGAGAGCAGGCCCCATTACCGGCACCAAGAATCCATTATGAACGTAATCCACTAACTGCTGCTGGATGAGAGAGTGCGCAACCTGATCAAAGCAGAAACAAAATAAACCAGACAGAAATCAGTGTTGAGAGATAACCATTACGCTCATCCCATTGGCATTCTGAATCACACCCAAACTCTGAGAACCTCACCCAACATCATTCAGCTCTCACACAGAGTCAAAGATCTCCTTGGTTTCTCTCTCCACAGATGCTGCTGCACCTGTGGAGCCTTTCCAGCTGTGTCTAGTTTTAACACAGAGCCAACAATGTGTTTTTGTTTAGAAAATGCTGGAAACACTCAGCAGGTCAGTCAAGATCACTTCTAAATAAAAACCTAGCAAGGAAAATTGACCCATTTAATCCACACCTTTGTAGAAACTACAATACTCACCATCAGAGCCCCTAACTGCTCCTTCGATGGTTGAAGAGTTTGTGTCTGTTACTCTTTATGTAAACACAGTACAAAGTCTGACAACACCAGGTTTTAGTCCAACCGATTTATTTGATAATATTATCAAATAAATCGGTTGGACTAAAACCTGGTGTTGTCAGACTTTGTACTGTGTTTACGCCAGTCCAACGTCGGCATACCCACATCATGACTCTTTATGTAAACCAATGGTGCAGTGCTATTGTGACTAGACTAGTAATCCAGAGACCCAGGGTGATACCTGGGTTCAAATCCCACCACAGCAGATAGAACTGTTTTATACTGCAGCTCTGATTATGGTGCCATCTGCTGATACTACAGAAGGTTAATCGCTCCTAATTATTGGAGTATTTGTTTTAATCTGGGCCAACGCATTATTGTTGTTCTGAGAGTTATTCCCTAGGGTTTCAGAGTAGGGTGTGATTAGGTTGATTGACATGGACATTATGTGTGTGAGTAACGGAGGGTGGGGGTAGGCTTGCAGGGAAAGAAAAGCAAATAGTTGCTGTTTGAATTTGGAAAAGAGCAATGACTCGGTCCCTCTCTCTCTCTTTCTGGAAATTGAAGTCTGGGGACCTGATATAAAATCAGTATCTCTCCAGAGGTCTGCATCAGGCAAGAGGTGTTTTCACTCTCTCTCACTGGATTTCTGCTGTGTGAAGACAGGTTTGCCTCTGGAGTCTGAGAGTCAGAAGACAGGTGTCTCTCTCTATCTCTCACCAGATGCGTTAAAAGGCAGGAGGACTGAGAATTCACAAAAGTCTGTGTCTTGTTAACTGATTCTGAAGAAAAGTTTATGTCTATGGGATATTGCTTAAATTGGAACCACAGAGATAGCCAGCTGTTAAGAATTGTACTTTGTCATAGAATCCCTACAGGTGGCCATTCAGCCCATTGAGTCTGCACTGATCACAATCCCATCCAGGTCTATTCCCGTAAACCCACATATTTACCCTGCTAATCCCAACACTAGGGTCAATTTAGCATGGCTAATCAATCTAACCCGCACATCTTTGGACTGTGGGAGGAAACCGGAGCACCCGGAAGAAATCCATGCAGAGACTGGAAGAATGTGCAAACTCCAGACAGTGACCCGAGGCTGGAATTGAATCCAGGTCCTTGGCACTGTGATATAACAATACTAACCACTGTGCCACCATGCTGCCCATGTTGCCCAGGCTGTCCTGTTGAAGTATTTCAGTTAGTGATGGTTATGCTAATTCTTTGCTTTATTGTAGCTACATTGTTAAATAAAGTTTGTTTTGATAAAAGCTTCCTAGGGGATCAATAGAATCATACCTGGAGTGAAACACCTTATGCTCACCCTAATGCCAAAATCAAAAAATGCTGGAACCTAGGCTAACTTCATAATATACAACAAGAACAGAAAACGCTGGAGAATCTCAGCAGGTCTGCCACGAACATTGGAGAGAGAATAGAGCCAATGTTTCAAGTCTGGACGACCTTTGGTCTGAGCTCTGACAAAGCATTATCCAGACATGAAACATTGGCTCTATTCTCTCTGCACAGGTGCTGTCAGACCTGCTGAGATTCTCCAGCACTTTCTGTTTTCATTTCAGATTCTAGCATCCGCAGTATTTTGCCTTCCTTTTAATATATCTTACAATTTCTAATCGGGTCTCAAACAATGTAAATAAATAACGTAGTGGCTGGGCATGTTGAGAGAACAATTAATAAAGCACATACTCCCCTAAGTTTTATTAATAAGCTCAGTGAGTACAAGAGTAAGGATGAGATGTTAAACTTTTATAAGACACTATTTAGGCCCCTATCTGGCCCCAGTTCTGGGCTCCATACCCGAAGAAGGATGTGAAGACAGTGGGGAGAATACAGAGGAGATTCACAGGAATGATTTCAGGGATAAAGGACTGTTGTTATGAGGGTAGATCGGAGAGGGTGGAACGGTTTTCATTGTAGAAAAACTAGCTGAGAGGAGACTGACAGAGAAATGAAAGATGCTGAGGGGTAATGGACAGGGTAAAGAGTGAGAAACTGTTCCCACTCAGGAGAGCATTAGCAACCAGAGGTGCAGATTCACAATGACTGGACAGAGGGAATAGGAGTGATGTGAGGAAAAGATTTTTTCACCCAGAGGGTGTTTGGAGGCTGGAGTGAGTTTCCTGAGAGGGTGGTGGAGGCAGGTTCGATCAAGGTATTCAAACACAAATTGGATTGCTCTCTGAAAAGAGAGAATGTGCAGGATTATGGGGATGAGGCAGGGAGTGGGATTGGGTAGAATGCTGCTTCAGAGAGCCAGTGCAGAATCGATGGGCTGAATGGCCACCTTCTGCACTGTAAAGATTCTGTTAACCTCTTGATTAGAGTGTAAGCGAGCTGTATGGTACACTGCTTATCTTGCTGATGTTGTTAACAGCCTGGTTTTGGAATGGGAGTATGGACAGTCTGTACCTGAATTACAGCATTACAGAATTCCAGAGAGTTCATGAACATGGTGAGTGAGGCGACCCCCATCCAGTCCTCACGCCGCAGTGCATGCCAGTCATCTCCACGCACTTCGATCTTTCGCGGTAAAGAGGAATAAAGTGCACTGAGACCCGTGGCCAGCACCTGTAGGAACCAAGATGACAGATTAGCGGAACAGCCCCGGACAACAAACAAAACACAGATAAGGACCATAAACTTCTCATTCACCCACAGTGAGAGGGGGCACAGGAATGTGTTATAAACTGCAGGACAGGTGGAAAAAGTAGACATTAGGAGGATGTAGTAGGTTATTTGATCAAGTCCAGCTAATTTGAGTTCCATATCCCTCAACAAACCTAACAACAATCTATAAATCTGCACCTTCAAAGACAAAATGTCATGGAGCATTCATCCTCTCTTGGGGGAGGGGATTCCATGGGTAACACCCTCCCCAAGGTGGCAGGGGAGACTGCAGAGGGGCTGTATTTCATTCTGTCCCTGCTCACATTGAGATCCGTGACTGACTCTCCCGTTTCACCATCAACTGATGCCCTTAGTGGGCCAATTAATGTCCGCCTACTGCTTCATCAAAACCCCCCACCATCAGAAAGGGGGTACCTGTTAAAACCCATACGCTGCCATTGCTGCTGTCGCCTCCCCAGCATCATCTCCAACCTGCCTAGCAACCCCCATTTTGCCATCACTCGCTGATGGTCAGGGCCTTGCTCCCGAAAAACTCCACCAATGCTCAAGAGGTCAGCTCTCGCCAGCTCTCCACTAAACACTGCCCTCGGTTTACACTCTGCTTTGCATGATGTGCTTCCTGGAACCAGCCCCGCCCCATATCCGAGTTCTAATTTTAAGGTTTTGTGATTTTGTTTCCTCTTTCCTCCTTTAAGACTCATTAATATCTTCCATTGGCCCTAATATCTCGTCTGTCGCTCAGGGTTGAATCTTGGTTTCTAACACTCCTGTAAAGCAGCTTGGACATTTCACTGTGGGTAGGTGCCATCATCCACCCCATCAGAGGAAACAGGTTCTCCATCGAATCCTATCAAACCCCTTAATCAGATGACCCTTCAACTTCAAATTCAAGCTTAGGCCAATTGGGCCTTGTCCCTACATGTGCTCTTGTCCCTTTCTGATTCTGTTTCCTCTTCCAGCCTCACAATGCTCTGAGATATCTGCTCTGCTCGAACTCTGGCCTCTTGGTCATTTCCAATTTTAATTGGACGCCATGCCTAGACTCTAAGTTCAGGAATTCTCTCCTTAAATTTCTCCACTCTCTCTCTCTAAAATGTCACTCCATGAACAAGCCGGTGGTCATTTTCCCATTATCTCACTTGGTGGGTAACAGACTTGGTTTCAAAGTGCTCCTGTGAGACACCCTGGGATGTTTTACTATGGTATGATGCTATGTAAATGGTGCTTGTTGTTGTACACTAGTTTAGAGTTTTGTGTATCTGGCCACAAACCCCTCTGTTCCTTCACAATGACAGGTTTGGGGACTGGGCTTTACAATCCATTCCTGAGGATTGAGGGTCTGCTCCGTATTAACAAAAATGATGGAGTTAGCAACTGAGGAAAGACCTGCGTTTTTATAGCATCTTTCACAACCGTTAGGACTTACAAAGATGTTTTTAATTCCTCAGACAGTTTGAGCATTTGCCACATAATCCCTGCTGTCGTCAGGGATTATGAAGGTCGGCGGTGTTGTGGATGGTCTGGAAGGATGTCAAAAGTTGCAGCAGGACATAGATAGGATGCAGGAATGGGCGGAGAAGTGGCAGATGGACTTCAACGCGGATAAATGTGTAGTAGTCCATTTCGGCAGAACCAACGGGATGAACGAGTACACTATTAAGGGCAGGGGTCTTAGTAGCGTTGAAGAGCAGAAGGATCTCGGGGTCCGGGTTCACAGGACTCTTAAATCGGCCTCGCAGGTGGAGGAGGTGGTCAAGAAGGCGTATGGTGTACTGGCCTTCATTAATCGAGGGATTGAGTTTAGGAGTCGGGAGGTAATGCTGCAACTTTACAGGACCCTTGTCAGGCCTCATTTGGAGTACTGTGCGCAGTTCTGGTCACCTCACTATAGGAAAGACGTAGAAGCTATTGAAAGGGTGCAGAGGAGATTTACAAGGATGTTGCCTGGACTGGGAGGCATGCCTTATGAAGATAGGTTGAGGGAGCTGGGACTCTTTTCCCTGGAGAGGCGAAGGTTGAGAGGCGACCTGATAGAAGTTTATAAAATGTTGAGAGGAATAGATAGGGTGGACTCTCAGAGGCTATTTCCCCGGGTTGAAATGGTCGCTACGAGAGGACACAGATTTAAGGTACGGGGAGGGAAGTACAGAGGTGATGTTAGGGGTAAGTTTTTCACTCAGAGGGTAGTGAGTGATTGGAATCGGCTGCCGTCGTCGGTGGTGGAGGCGAACTCGCTGGGGTCTTTTAAAAGACTTCTGGATGAGTATATGGGGTTTAATGGGATTGGGGGTTATAGATAGGTCTATAGATTGGTGGGGTTGATGCGATCGGCGCAACTCGAGGGCCGAAGGGCCTGTTTGTGCTGTAATGTTCTATGTTCTATGTTCTATGTCAGACATTTGAATGAACCAATTTCATATTCAGCTGATCTTTCTCTATACCCAAGCTATGGCTGTAAGTTTAAGTTTATTTATTAGCATCACAAGTAGAATAACAGTAACACTGCAATGAAGTTACTGTGAAAATCCCTTGGTCGCCACACTCCTGCGCTTGTTCGGGTAGACGGAGGGAGAATTTAGCATGGCCGATGCACCTAGCCAGCACGTCTTTCAGACTGTGGAAGGAAACCAGAGCATCTGGAGGAAACCCGTGCAGACACAGGGAGAATGTGTAGACTTTGCACAGTCACCCAAGCCAGGAATCAAATCCGGGTCCCTGGTGCTGTGAGGCAGCAGGGCTAACCACCGTGCTAGCATGTTGCACAATGTCTCCTATCCTTCTCCCCTGTGTACTCTATAGAAGCTAGAAGCAGGAGCCTGCTCCACCATTTATTTTGATCATGACTGATCATCGAATTCAATATCCTCATTCCCCCCTTCTCCCCAATATCCCTGAAGGTAGTTCGGGGGTCCCCTGCCATCATCTCACTCCAAAACAGATATACTGTTTTGAATACTGATGGGGGATATGGCTGACCAGGAGAACATAGAACATTACAGCGCAGAACAGGCCCTTCGGCCCACGATGTTGCGCCGACCAGTTACAAAACAATGACCCACTAGCCTAAACCAATCCCTTTTTGTCCATAAACTTATCCACAGATCTCTTAAACGCCCCCAAACTAAGCGCATTTACAACTGCAGCTGGCAGGGCATTCCAGTCCCTCACTACCCTCTGGGTAAAGAACCTACCCCTGACATCAGTCCTATAACTACCCCCCCTTAATTTAAAGTCGTGCCCCCTCGTGGTAGATTTCTCCATCAGAGGAAAAAGGCTATCACTATCTACCCTGTCTAAACCTCTAATCATCTTATATGTTTCAATAAGGTCCCCTCTTAGCCGCCTTCTTTCCAGCGAAAACAACCCCAAATCTCTCAGTCTCTCCTCATAGGATCTCCCCTCCATATCAGGCAACATCCTGGTAAACCTCCTCTGCACCCTCTCCAAAGCCTCCACATCCTTCCTGTAATGTGGGGACCAGAACTGCACACAGTACTCCAAGTGCGGCCGCACCAGAGTTGTGTACAGTTGCATCATGACGCTGCGACTCCTAAATTCAATCCCCCTCCCAATAAACGCTAAGACACCGTAAGCCTTCTTAACAACCTTATCTACTTGATTCCCAACTTTCAAGGATCTATGTACACATACACCTAGATCCCTCTGCTCCTCCACACTATTCAAAGTCCTCCCGTTAGCCCTATACTCAACACATCTGTTATTTCTACCGAAATGAATTACCTCACACTTCTCCACATTAAACTCCATCCGCCACCTCGCAGCCCAGCTCTGCAACCTTTCTAAGTCACCCTGCAAACTATGACACCCTTCCTCACAATCTACCACACCTCCGACTTTGGTGTCATCAGCAAACTTACTAATCCACCCAACTATACCCTCATCCAGATCATTAATAAAAATTACAAACAGCAGTGGCCCCAAAACAGATCCCTGAGGCACACCACTCGTAACCGAACTCCATGACGAATATTTACCATCAACCACCACCCTCTGTCTCCTATCCGCTAGCCAATTCCTGATCCAATTACCTAGATCACCCCCAATCCCATACATCTGCATTTTCTGCAGAAGCCTACTATGGTGAACCTTATCAAACGCCTTGCTAAAATCCATATACACCACATCAACTGCCTTACCCCTCCCTATCCACCTCTTTGGTCACTTTCTCAAAGAACTCGATAAGGTTAGTAAGGCACGACCTACCCGCTACAAAACCATGCTGACTGTCTCTAATCAATTCATTACTCTCCAAATAACTATAAATCCTGTCTCTAATAATCCTTTCCAAAACCTTACCTACCACAGAAGTAAGACTCACCGGTCTATAATTCCCAGGGAAGTCTCTTCTCCCCTTCTTAAACAATGGGACAACATTTGCTGTCCTCCAATCTTCCGGTACTATACCAGAGACCAACGACGACCTGAAGATCAGAGCCAGAGGCTTCGCAATCACCTCACTTGCCTCCCAAAGAATCCTAGGGTAAATCCCATCCGGACCAGGGGACTTATCTATTTTCAAACCCTCTAAAATATCCAGCACATCCCCCGTATCAACTGCAATACTATCTATTTTACATCCCTGCACCCCAGTGTCCTCCTCCTGCACCCCAGTGTCCTCCTCCCCATGTCCCCTTGCGTGAACACCAAAGAGAAATATTGGTTCAACGCCTCTCCAATCTCCTCCGGTTCCACACACAACTTCCCTCTACTGTCTGTAACTGGCCCTAATCTTGCCCTAACCAACCTTCTGTTCTTGACATACCTGTAAAACGCCTTAGGATTCTCCTTAATCCTATCAGCCAAAGTCATCTCATGTCCTCTTTTAGCCCTTCTTAACTCCCTCTTCAACTCCCTCCTAGCCAATCTAAAACTTTCTAATGCACTACATGATCCCTCAAGTCTCATCCGAACTCGGGGTCCGGGTTCACAGGACTCTTAAATCGGCCTCGCAGGTGGAGGAGGTGGTCAAGAAGGCGTATGGTGTACTGGCCTTCATTAATCGAGGGATTGAGTTTAGGAGTCGGGAGGTAATGCTGCAACTTTACAGGACCCTCGTCAGGCCTCATTTGGAGTACTGTGCGCAGTTCTGGTCGCCTCACTATAGGAAAGACGTAGAAGCTATTGAAAGGGTGCAGAGGAGATTTACAAGGATGTTGCCTGGACTGGGAGGCATGCCTTATGAAGATAGGTTGAGGGAGCTGGGACTCTTTTCCCTGGAGAGGCGAAGGTTGAGAGGCGACCTGATAGAAGTTTATAAAATGTTGAGAGGAATAGATAGGGTGGACTCTCAGAGGCTATTTCCCCGGGTTGAAATGGTCGCTACGAGAGGACACAGATTTAAGGTGCGGGGAGGGAAGTACAGAGGTGATGTTAGGGGTAAGTTTTTCACTCAGAGGGTAGTGAGTGATTGGAATCGGCTGCCGTCGTCGGTGGTGGAGGCGAACTCGCTGGGGTCTTTTAAAAGACTTCTGGATGAGTATATGGGGTTTAATGGGATTGGGGGTTATAGATAGGTCTATAGATTGGTGGGGTTGATGCGATCGGCGCAACTCGAGGGCCGAAGGGCCTGTTTGTGCTGTAATGTTCTATGTTCTATAAGCCTCCTTTTTCTTCCTAACCAACGAATCAACTTTTTTGGTGCACCACGGTTCCCTGGGCCTATCAAATCCTCCTTGCCTGACAGGGATATACCTATCACAGACCCGCAATAGCTGCTCCTTGAAAAATCTCCACATCTCGGATGTTCCCAGTCCCTGTAATCTCCTAGAAGGTGGCAGCGCCAGGTTCATGGCACCATTGCTGCACGGGGCAGGAAAGAGAGTGGCAGAGTTATTGTGATAGGGAATAGGCAGGCGATTCTGCTGACGTAAACAAGACTCCAGGACGGTGTGTTGCCTCACTGGTGCAAGGATGTCTCGGAGCGGGTGCAAGGCATTCTGGAGGGGGAGGGTGAACAACCAGCTCTTGTGCTGCATATACGCACCAACGATATAGGGAAAAAAACAGGATGAGGTCCTACAAGCTAAATTTACGGAGTTAGGAGTTAAATGTTAAAAAGACAAACTTAAAGGCATCATGCCTTAATGCGCAGAGCATTTGAAATAAAGTGGATGAACTAATCAAGCAAATAGATGTAAACGGGTATAATATAATTTGATTACGGAGACATGGCTGCAGGGTGACCAGGGGTGGGAACTGAATGTCCCAGGGTTATTCAATATTTAGGAAGGACAGACATAAAGGAAAAGGTGGTGGAGCGGCACTGCTGGTTAAAGAGAAAATTAACACAATAGTGAGAAAGGATAATCACTCTGACAACATGGAGTCTGTATGGATAGAGCTGAGAAATACCAAGGGGCAAAAAACGTTAGTGGGTGCATATACAGACCCCCAAACTACAGTGGTGATGTTGGGAATGGCACTAAACATGAAATTAGAGATGTATTTTCCAGGCATGAACCTCGGGCCAGTGGTTTTAGCTGGGGGAAGGGTAATTATGAGGCTATTAGGAGAGAATTAGGAAGCATAGGTTGGACTAGGAGATTACAGGGACTGGGAACGTCCGAAATGTGGAGTTTTTTCAAGGAGCAGCTACTGCGAGTCCGTGATAGGTATGTCCCTGTCAGGCATGGAGGAATTGGTAGGGCTAGGGAACCGTGGTGCACCAAAAAAGTTGGTTCGTTGGTTAAAAGGAAAAAGGAGGCTTATGTTCGGATGAGGCGTGTGGGCTCGGGTAGTGCACTAGAAAACTTTAGATTGGCTAGGAGGGAGTTGAAGAGTGAGCTAAGAAGGGCTAAAAGAGGACATGAGGAGACTTTGGCTGATAGGGTTAAGGAGAATCCTACGGTGTTCTATAGGTATGTCAAGAACAGAAGGTTGGTTAGGGCAAGATTAGGGCCAGTTATAGACAACAGAGGGAAGTTATGTGTGGAACCGGAGGAGATTGGAGAGGCATTGAACCAATATTTCTCTTCGGTGTTTACGTAGGGGGACATGGATATAGCTGAGGAGGATACTGGGTTGCAGGGGAGTAGAATTGACAGTGTTACAGTTGATAAGGAGGATGTGCTGGATATTTTGGAGGGTCTGAAAATAGATAAGTCCCCTGGTCCGGATGGGATTTACCCCAGGATTCTCTGGGAGGCAAGAGAAGTGATTGCAGAGCCTCTGGCTCTGATCTTCAGGTCGTTGTTGGCCTCTGGTATAGTACCGGAAGATTGGAGGTTAGCGAATGTTGTCCCATTGTTTAAGAAGGGGAACAGAGACTTCCCCGGGAATTATAGACCGGTGAGTCTCACTTCTGTTGTGGGCAAGGTTTTAGAAAAAATTATTAGGGATAGAATTTATAGTTATTTGGAGAGTAATGAATTGATTGGAAATAGTCAGCATGGTTTTGTGGCGGGTAGGTCGTGCCTTACTAACCTTATTGAGTTTTTTGAGAAAGTGACCAAAGAGGTGGATGGGGGTAAGGCAGTGGACGTGGTGAATATGGATTTTAGTAAGGCGTTTGATAAGGTTCACCATGGTAGGCTTCTGCAGAAAATGCAGATGTATGGGATTGGGGGTGATCTAGGGAATTGGATCAGGAATTGGCTAGCGGATAGGAGACAGAGGGTGGTGGTTGATGGTAAATATTCATCATGGAGTTCGGTTACGAGTGGTGTGCCTCAGGGATCTGTTTTGGGGCCACTGCTGTTTGTAATTTTTATTAATATCTGGATGAGGGTATAGTTGGGTGGATTAGTAAATTTGCTGATGACACCAAAGTCGGAGGTGTGGTAGATAGTGAGGAAGGGTGTCATAGTTTGCAGCAAGACTTAGACAGGTTGTAGAGCTGGGCCGAGAGGTGGCGGATAGAGTTTAATGCGGAGAAGTGTGAGGTAATTCACTTTGGTAGGAATAACAGATGTGTCGCGTATAGGGCTAACGGGAGGACTTTGAATAGTGTGGATGAGCAGAGGGATCTAGGTGTATGTGTACATAGATCCCTGAAAGTTGGGAATCAAGTCGTTAAGAAGGCATACGGTGTCTTGGCGTTTATTGGTAGGAGGATTGAATTTAGGAATCGCAGCGTTATGTTGCAACTGTACACAACTCTGGTGCGGCCGCACTTGGAGTACTGTGTGCAGTTCTGGTCCCCACATTACAGGAAGGATGTGGAGGCTTTGGTTCGATTCCAGGCTCGGGTCACTGCCTGTGTGGAGTTTGCACATTCTCCTCGTGTCTGCGTGGGTTTTCTCCGGGTGCTCCGGTTTCCTCCCACAGTCCAAAGATGTGCGGGTTAGGTTCATTGACTATGCTAAAATTGCCCCTTAGTGTCCTGGGATGTGTAGGTTAGAGGGATTAGCAGGTAAAATGTGTAGGGATATGGGGATACGGTCTGGGTGGGATTGTGTTCGGTGCAGACTCGATGGGCCGAAGGGCCTGTTTCTGCACTGTAGGGTTCTAGGGTGCAGAGGAGGTTTACCAGGATGTTGCCTGGTATGGAGGGGAGATCTTATGAGGAGAGGCTGAGGGATTTGGGGTTGTTTTCGCTGGAAAGAAGGCGGCTAAGAGGGGATCTTATTGAAACATATAAGATGATTAGAGGTTTAGATAGGGTGGATAGTGATAGCCTTTTTCCTCTGATGGAGAAATCTACCACGAGAGGGCATGGCTTTAAATTAAGGGGGGGTAGTTATAGGACGGATGTCAGGGGTAGGTTCTTTACCCCCAAAGGGTGGTGAGGGATTGGAATGCCCTGCCTGCTGCAGTTGTAAATGCGCCTAGTTTGGGGGCGTTTAAGAGATCTGTGGATAGGTTTATGGACGAAAAGGGATTGGTTTAGGTTAGTGGGTCATTGTTTTTTTAACTGGTCGGCGCAACATCGTGGGCCGAAGGGCCTGTTCTGCGCTGTAATGTTCTATGTTCTATGTATGTGATAAGGGAATATCGGTGATCATGGGTGATTTTAGTCTGCACATAGTTTGGGCAAATCAAATTAGCCACAATGCAGTAGAAGAGGAATTCCTGGAGTGTGTACGGGATGGTTTTCTTGACCAATATGTGGAGGAACAACTAGAGAGCAGGCCATCTCAGACTGGGTACTGTGGAATCAGAAAGGAATCATTGCCAGTCTAGCTGTACGAGACCCCTTGGGGATGAGTAACCATTACATGATAGAATATTTTATCAAGATGGAGAGTGAAGTAGTTGATTCAGAGTCGAGGGTGCTGAATCTTAACAAAGGAAACTGTGAGGATACGAGGCGTGAGTTGGCTTTGGTAGATTGAGGAGAGTTATTTAAAGGGATGACAGTGGATGGGCAATGGCAAACATTCAGGGAACACATGGGGGAACTGCAGCAACCATTTATTCCTGCCTGGCACAAAAACAAAATGGGTAGAACATAGAACACTACAGCACAAACAGGCCCTTCCTTCGGCCCACGAGTTGCACTGATCACATCAACACCTACCAACCTACAGACCTATCTATAACCCTCAATCTCATTAAACCCCATATACTCATCCAGAAGTCTTTTAAAAAACCCCAGCGAGTTCGCCTCCACCACCACTGACGGCAGCCGATTCCATTCACTCACCACCCTCTAAGTGAAAAACTTACCCCTAACATCACTTCTGAACTTCCCTCCCTGTACCTTAAATCTGTGTCCTCTCGTAGCAACCATTTCAACCCGGGGAAATAGCCTCTGAGAGTCCACCCTATCTATTCCTCTCAACATTTTATAAACTTCTATCAGGTCGCCTCTCAACCTTCGTCTCTCCAGGGAAAAGAGTCCCAGCTCCCTCAAGCTAACTTCATAAGGCATGCCTCCCAGTCCAGGCAACATCCTTGTAAATCTCCTCTGTACCCTCTCAATAGCTTCTACATCTTTCCTATAGTGAGGCGACCAGAACTGCGCACAATACTCTAAATGAGGCCTGACAAGGGTCTTATAAAGAGGGTAAGAGGGCCAATCCATGACTTACAAAGGAAATTAGAGTATCTGATCCAAGGAAGAAGCATACAGAATGGCCAAGAAAAATAACAGATCTGAGGATTGGGAGCAGTTTAGAATTCAGCAAAGAAGGGCCAAGGGATTGATGCACCTGGGGTCCTTGTGCATGAGTCGCAAAAACCCAGTCTGCAGGTGGCAAATGGGATGCTGGCCTTTATAGCGAGGGGGATTGAATATAAAAGCAGGGAGATCTTAATGCAACTGTACAGGGCACTGGTGAGGCTGCAACTGGAGTACTGTGTGCAGTTTTGGTTGCCACACTTGTGCAAGGATGTTTTGGCCTTGGAGGGAGTGCAGAGGAGGTTCACCAGGCTGATACTGGAGATGAGGGGGTTGGACTATGAAGAGAGACTAAATAGACTGGGTCTGTACTCGTTGGAGTTTAGAAGGATGAGGGGGGATCTTATAGAGATGTATAAGATAATGAAGGGGATGGATAGGGTAGAAGTGGAGAGATTCTTCCTGCTCAGAAAGGACAACAGGACTAGAGGGCACAGCCTCAAGATAAGGTGGGGTAGGGAAGCAGTTTAGAACGGAGTTGAGGAGGAACTTCTTCACTCAAAGGGTGTGAATCTCTGGAATTCTCTGCCCGTTAAAGTGGTGGAGGCTACTTCGCTAAATATATTTAAGTCACGGGTAGATAGGTTTTTGGTAGGCAAGGGAATTATGGGGAGAAAGCGGGAAAGTGGAACTGATCCACTTCAGATCAGCCATGATCTTATTGAACGGTGGGGCAGGCTCGAAGGGCTAGATGGCCTACTCCTGCACCTACTTCTTATGTTCTTATTAAGAAAGGGAAAGTACAATATGAAAGTAAGCTAGCAGGGAACATAAAGACTGACACTAAGAGTTTCTATAGATACGTGAAGAGAAAGAAGTTGGTGAAGACAAATGTAGGTCCCCTGCAGACAGAAACGTGGGAATGTATAAGAGGGGCACAAAGAAACGGCCAAGCAACTGAATACAAACTTTGGTTCACAAAAGAGGACCCAAATCAGATACCAGAAATGTTGGAGAATGCAAGGTTTAGTGAGAGAAGAACTGAGGGAGATCAATATTAGTAGAGAAATGGTGTTGGGAAAATTGCTGGGATTGAAGGTGGATAAATCCCCAGAGCCTGATAATCTCCATCCCAGAGTACTGAAGGAAGTGGCTCTAAAATTGTGGATGCATTGGTGGTTATTTTCCAGGATTCTATAGACTCTGGAACAGTCCCTGCAGATTGGAGGGGAGCGAATCTCATTCTAATATTCAAAAAGGGAGGTAGAGAGAAAACAGGGAATTATAAACCAGTAAGCTTAATGTCGATAGTGGGAAAAATTATCAAGGACTGTATAGCAGAGCATTTAGAAAGCAGTGACAGGATCAGACAGACTCAGCATGGATTTATGAAGGGAAACCATGCTTGACAAATCTGTTGGAATTCTTTGAAGATGTAACTAGTACATTTGACAAGGGGGAACCAGTCGATGTGGTGCATTTGGACTTTCAGAAAGCGTTTGACGAAGTCCCACACAAGAGATTATTGTGCAACATTAAAGCACACAGGATTGGGGGAAGTGTATTGAGATGGATAGAAAACTGGTTGGCAGAGAGGAAACAAAGAATAGGAATTAATGGGTGCTTTTCAAATTGGCAGGCAGTACCTAGTCGGGTCCCACAGGGATCGGTGCTGGGACCCCAGCTATTCACAATATATATTAATGATTTGGACGAGGGAACAAAAAGTAACATCTCAAAATTTGCCAACGATACCAAGTTGGGTGGGAGGGTGAACTGTGACGAGGATGCAGAGATCCTTCAGAATGATCTGGACAGATTGGGTGAGTGGGCGAATCAATGGCAGATGCAGTATAATTTGGATAAGTGTGAGGTTATTCACTTTCGGAGGCAGAAACAAAAAGGCAGATTACTTCCTAAATGGCTGTAAATTGGGAGAGGGGAGTGTGCAGAGGGACCTGGGTGTCCTTGTGCACCAGTCACTGAAGGAAAGCATGCAGGTACTGCAGGCGGTAAAGAAGGTAAATGGTATGTTGGCCTTCATTGCGAGATGTTTCGAGTACAGGGGCAGGGATATGTTGTTGAAATTCTACAGGGGCCTTGGTGAGGCCACACCTAGAGTATTGTGTGCAGTTTTGGTCACCTTTTCTGAGGAAGGATGTTCTTGTTCTCGAGGGAGAGCAGCGAAGGTTTACCAGGCTGATTCTGGGGATGGTGGGACTGATGTATGAGGAGAGATTGACCAGGTTAGGATTGTTTTCACTGGAGTTCAGACAAATGAGGGGGGATAAACAAAGAACAAAGAACAACCCAGCATGAGAAACAGGCCCTTCGGCCCAACAAGCCCGCGCCGCCACATCACCCTACACCTATTCTACCCTGCATGTCTACGAATAGAACCCCTGACTTAGCCAGATTCAGGGGAGAATAGTGTCAATTTGGTAAAACCAATCAGCCTAAGAGCACATCTTTGGGGTGTGGGAGGAAACCGGAGCGCCCGGAGGAAACCCACGCATCCACAGGGAGAATGCACAAACTCCCACAGACACAGGCCCAAATCCATGTATCTGCACAGCTAGCAGTGCTAGTCACCAAGCTGTTGCGGTGCCCGTCTACCGGTCCAGGATCAAGCACACACACCGACACGAAGTACTAGGCCACTCCTGGAACTTCCAAGAGCAGCCCATACACGACCCACCGTGTGCATGCCCCTCGTTTGACAACGAGGTGGACCTCCACCTGTGGAATGAAAAGACAAAAACGTTAATCACAAGCCTGCCTTTCCAGCGTCTCCCGAGGTTCTAACCCTTATTTAATAACCCCTACCATAACCCTCCATCCTCGTTTCACTCATGTGCCTATCTAACTGAACCTTAAACGAGTCCAACGTTCCCGCCTCCACCACCCTACTCGGTAGCGCGTTCCATACCCCCACAACTCTCTGCGTAAAGAACCTTCCTCTCACATCCAAATTATACCTCTCCCCCCTCATCCTTAAATCATGTCCTCTTGTATTTGTAACCAATCTAGGGAGCAGTCTCTCACTATTGACTCTGTCTATTCCCTTCAGTATCTTATATACCTCTATCATGTCCCCCCTCAATCTCCGTCTTTCCAAGGAGAACAGTCCCAGTTTCTCCAACCTTTCCTCGTAACCCAGCCCCTCCATGCCGGGCAACATCCTGGTAAACCTCCTCAGCACCCTTTCCAGAGCCTCCACGTCCTTATCTTATAGAGACTTATAAAATTCTAACATGTCTAGACATTGAAGCAGGGAGGATATTTCCAATGGTGGGGGAGTCCAGAATGATTTAAATGAGAATTTAGGAGGATTCAGGGTAGACCATTTAGGACGGAGGTGAGGAGACATTTCTTCACCCAAAGAGTGGTGAGCCTGTGGAATTTATTACCACAAGAAGTAGTCGATGCCAAAACATTGAATGCATTCGAGAGGCGGCTACGGTACTGGGATCGAAGTTTATGGGCAAAAAGCAGGATTAGGCTATGGAGTTGGATGATCAGCCATGATCATAATGAATGGTGGAGCAGGCTCAAAGGGCTAAATGGCCTCCTCCTGCTCCTATCTTCTATGTTTATCTAAAAAGTAGGAACTCAAAGATAGTAACCTCAGGTTTGCTCCCAGTGCCACATGGCTTGAGAGATGGTGCAAAAGGGAGGAATTCAAATTCCTGTGACATTGGAACTGTTTCTGGGGGAGGTGGGACCAGTACAAATCAGAGCTCTGCACCTGGGCTGGACTGGAACCAATGTCCCAGGGGAGTATTTGTTAGTGCTGTTGAGGAGGGTTTAAAGTAATGTGGCAAGGGGGGTGGGAACCGATGCAGGAAGTCAGAGGGAAGTAAAATGGGAACAGAAACAAAAGGCAGTAAGGGGAAACGTGAAAAGCAGAGAAACCAAAGACAAAAATCAAAAAGGGTCACAGTACAGAGATTGTGGAGAACTCAGTGACTGGGGCCAGCAAGGCTCAGAGAAATAAAACACAGGGAAAGTGTACAAAACATGACAGGACAGATGGTCTAAGAAAGCAGGGCATAGAGCAAGGAAAGTCTAGATTAAACTGCATCTGTTTCAATGCAAGAGGCCTGACAGGCAAGGCAGATAAACTCAGGGCATGGATTGGGATATGATAGCAATTACTGACTAAGGCAGGGCAGGACTGGCAGCTCAATGTTCCAGGGAACAAATGCTATAGGAAAGATAGAACAGGAGGTAAGAGAGGAGGGGGAGTTGCACTTTTGATTAGGGAAAGCATCACGGCCGTACTGAGAGGGGATATATGCGAGGGTTTGCCCACTGAGTCTACATGGGTACAACTGAGAAATAAGAAGGGTGAAATCACGTTGTTAGATTTGTACTATAGGCCCCAAATAGTCAGCAGGAAATCAAGGAGCAAATATGTAAGGAGATTACAGATAGTTCCAAGAAAAATAGGATGGTGATAGTAGGGGATTTTAACTTTTCCAACATTGACTGGGACAGCCATAACTTGGATGGAGAGAAATTTGTTGAGTGTATTCAGGAGGAGTTTCTCATTCAGTATGTGGATGGCCCGACGAGACAGGGATCAAAACCCGACCTCCTCTTGGGAAATAAGGAAGTCACGATGTGGGTATGCTGGCGTTGGACTGGCGTAAACAGAGTAAAAAGTCTGACAACACCAGGTTTTAGTCCAACCTATTTATTTGATAATATATTAATTAATTAAATAATTAAATAAGTATATTATCAAATAAATAGGTTGGACTAAAACCTGGTGTTGTCAGACTTTTTACTGAAATAAGGAAGGGCAGGTAACAGAACTGTTAGTGAGAGATCACTTTGGGACCAGTGACCATAATTCTGTTGGTTTTAAGATAGCTATGGAGAATGATAGGTCTGGCCCAAAAGTTAAAATTCTAAATTGGAGCAAAGCCAATTTTGATGGTATCAGGCAGGAAGTTTCAAAAGTTAATTGAGGGAGACTGTGGGAAGGCAAAGGGACATCTGGTAAGTTGGAGGCTTTCAAAAGTGTGTTAACCAGGGTTTGGGGTAAGCACATTCCTTTTAGAGTGAAGAGCAAGGCTGGCAGAAATAGGGAACCCTGGATAACCAGTTATGTGTCTCAGGGATTGGTTCTAAGTCCACTATTATTTGTCATTTATATTAACGATTTAGATGAGAATTTAGAAGGCATGGTCAATAAGTTTGCAGATAACACCAAGATTGCTGGTATAGTGGACAGTGAAGAAGATTATCTCAGATTGCAATGGGATCTTGATCAGTTGGGCCAGTGGGCTGACAAATTTCAAATAATTTTGATAGATTGAACCAGGGCAGGACTTACTCAGTCAATGGTAGGCATTGGGGAAAGTTTCAGAACAAAGATATCTAGGAGTAGAGGTTCATAGCTCCTTGAAAGTGGAGTCACTGGTGGACAAAGTGGTGAAGAAGGCATTCAGCATTCATAATTTCATTGGTCAGAACACTGAACACAGGAGTTGGGATGTCCTGTTGAAGTTATACAAGACATTGATAAGGCCATACTTGGAATGCTGTGTACAGTTCTGGTCACCCTATTATGGAAAGGATATTATTAAACTAGAAAGAATGCAGAAGAGATTTACTAGGTTGCTACCAGGACTTAATGGCTTGACTTATAAGGAGAGGCTGGATAGACTGGGACTTTTTTCTCTGGGGCATAGGAGACTGAGATCTTACAGAAATCTATAAAATAATGAGGGGTATAGATGAGCTAGATAGTCAAAATCTTTTCCCAAAAGTAGGGGAGTTTAAGGTGAGAGGGAAGATTTACAAAAGGATCTAGAGGGGCAATTGTTTCACATAGAGGGTAGTGAGTGTCTGGAACAAGCTGCCGGAGGTAGTTGTAGAAGTGGGTACAATTTTGTCTTTTAAAAAACATTTAGACAGTTACATGGGTAAGATGGGTATAGAGGGATATGGGCTAAATGTGGGCAATTTGGACTAGTTTAGTGGTAAACACTGGACGGCATGGACAAGTTGGGCCGAAGGACCTGTTTCCATGCTGTAAACCTCTAACTCTATCCTTTTAGCCCCTTGAGCTATATCATATTTCTTCTTGATATCAGACAATGTTTTGGCCTCAACTACTTTCTGTGGCAGTGGATTCCACACATTCACCATCCTCTGGATGAAGACATTTCTCCTCACCTCAGTTCTAAAAGATTTACCTCTAATCCTCAAACTGTGATCCCCTAGTTCTGGACTCTCCCACCATCAGGAACATTCTTTCAGAATTTATTCTGTCTCACCCTGTTAGAATTTTATAAGTTTCTTTCAGATCCCCTCTCACTCTTCTAAACTCCAATGAATATAATCCTAACCACCTTAGTCTCTCCTCATATGACAGACCTACCATCCCAGCAATCAGCCTGGTAAAACTTCACTCCTCTATAGCAAGGACATCCTTCTTCAGATAAGGACACCAAAACTGCACACACTACTCCAGGCCTCACCAACACTCTATACAATTGCAGCAAAACATTTCTCTCAAATCCTCTCACTATGAAAGCCAATAAACCATTTGCTTTCTCTACTGCTTGCTGTACCTGGGTGTGTACTTTCAGCAACTGATGCACAAAGACATCAAAGTCTTGTTGAGTATCCACCTCTCTCAATTTACACCCATTCAAATAATAATCTGTCTTCCTATTATTGCTACCAAAGTGGATAACCTCACATTTATCCACATTATACTGTATCTGCCATGCAGATGCCCACACCACAGCCTGTCCAAAGCACTTTGAAGCATCTTGCCATCCTCCTCGCAGCTCACCCTCCCACCCAAATATGTATCATCTGCAAATTTGGAGATAATACATCCACTTCCCTCTTCCAAATCATGAATATACAGTATGAAAAGTTGGAGTCCTAGCACAGATCCCTCCCTATGAATGGTACGCTCTGTCTGCATAGCACATAAGGAACAATATTTTTCACTGTATACTAATACATGTGACAATAATAAAACAAAAACAAGTGGGGGGCGGGGGGGAGTGATTCTCCCATCCCGCTGTGCTATTTTTATATCGCGGTGGGGTGGGGGGGGAGGGGGTGTGGTGGCTCAAGCAGAGGCCGTTTTGCGGACTGACCGCTGGGCAGCACAACCTCTGGCAGATGGATTTCCGTCATCGTCAGTTCCTTGTCAGAAATCGGCACAGACTAAAGAAATTATGCAAATGCTAATTTACAAATATTTTAAATATAATTAGTGGACCTGGGACAGAAATCTCTGGGCCTGCTTGTGCCTCCCTGACCCACCAGGAGTGTTCCACTCCAGTGGGGTTTATAAATGCTCCCCACTTCCCTGCTGGAGTGAAGGGAAGGCAACAGGGGGCCTCCCCAAAGGGTTGGGCAGTGGGAGGGTGTGCCCTGGGCATTGCCACCTTAGCAATGCCAGCCTGTGCCCCTGGCACTGCACAAGGGGCAAACTGCCAATGTGCAGGGGGCACCTTGGCACAACCCACCAGGCATTGGGCAGTGCCAAGGGGGCAGGGCCTGATTGGGGGGGGGTGCAATTGGTGGGCATGGGGGATCCCACTGCCACTCTGCATTTGGGCTGAGTGACAGAGGGAGAGAGGCCACCGATTGGGTCTGGCCATTAGGGTGGTGGGGATGGGGTCAGCCAGCATGTGGGAGGAGAGGAGCTGCCGGAGGGCGGACATCGAAGCAGGCAGGAGGCAGTCAAGGCAGACCTGGGCATGTTCAGGGACCCAGCGATCAGGCAGGGGTGGGGAGTTGTTACACGGCTGCTGACGTGGCCTGACTGGGAGGCTGGCAGTGTGGGGCTACTGCACATGCGCCAATCTTGGCACTGACAGATTGGCACATGTATAGTGACGCACTCGGCTGCCAACATGTCCAGTGGGAATAGACCTCACCCACTGAATTAGAATGATACTCAGACTCGTGCACTGTGCAGTTCAGAGTGGGAGATTCATTTTGAAATTCCCACTGAAAAAGTCAGTGTGATTTATTGCAGTTTTTAGGTAAATTCAACATTTTGAATTTTTTGGGAGAATTGCCCTGAAGAACTTTCCGATCAGTCACTGGACAGGGGGATGGGTACGATACCAAGGGTACCAGGCTGCTACCACATGAAGTACCAGCTAACTTTGCAATCCACAATGAAGCAGCCTCAGGAAAGTGAGTGGTGATGAGGGACGGATCAGCTGTGCTGTTGGGAAGGGGATGTGGCTGCCACTGGGAACAAAGGGAACACACCCTGTTGGCCAATTACAGTAACTGCCCAGGAGATTCCAAACATTCCAATCCACCCTTGACCAACACAGACACCAGCCACTGCTCTGGCCAGTACTGGGAGACACAGTCAATGATCACACGCAGGGCTGTTCCATTACTCAGCACCGGGCTAAAAGGCAATGCAGATCCACATGTCCTTTAACAACAACTCCCTGTAAACACTGACACACTCTGCGGGACCCCTTGTAAACAGACACATGCCCCGGGGACCCCCCTGTAAATACTGACACACTCCCCGGGACCCCTAGTTAACACTGACACACTCTCTAGGACACCCAGTTAATACTGATACATTCCCTGGGACCCTCTGTAAACACTGACACACACTGAAGACTGCACGGAGCAGCAAGGGTGTGAGCTCAACACTTAATTAAATCTAGTTCATCTGTGGCATCCTCCCCAATATAGGACATAAACGTCAGAGAGGCCATCGTCCCTGGCTGCCTTCCAGCTCAGTGCTACTTTACTACTGGTTTCTGTGTCTCTGGGTGAAAGAGACATCAGCCAGGGTGACTGTCCAGTTAATGGTTGTAGACTGGGTAAAGACAGGGCTGGGGCCAGGGCAGGACTGGGACAGGATCAGGTTGAGTTGGGCCGCAAGATCACCCCCTCCGCCCCCGGCTCCCTGTTGAGAAGAATTGGGCGTTGTAGAGGCTGTGGCTCCGGTAATTGCTGAGTGAGGAATCTGCAGCTCCTGGGGTAGGGAACAGGGGAGGAATCGTGAGTGTCAGCCAGAGAACAGTGACCCCTCCCTAACACCCCGCTCCACAGGTTTACACTTACTGGGCAGAAGTAGGTGTTTTCCGCGATGTACCTCCCCACGGTGTCATTCTCTGCTGAAATGGCCATGATGAGGAGCAGTGCGTCTCGCGCTTGCTGTCCAATCAGACCATCGCGATGGATAAAGGGAATGAGAATGGAGAAGATGAGGAGGTTGGCAGGGCCTTGCTTGGTCTGAGTGTGGAAGAAGAGTTCCAGGATTGTCGGCTCCTTGGCCAGTGACACACAGATCTGATTCAGGAGCAACACCAGGTTATTTTCCACCACGGGGGAGTGAGGCTCAGCGCAGAGACTCAGCAACCTCATCAGCGGGCTGAGGATGGGCTTGTGATGCAGCAGGGGCTGATGGGACTGACTGACCAGCAGCTCGTACAGCTTCAGCTGCTCAATTCTCTTGTCATCGTTGAATTGCCCACGCAGGTTCCAGCTCAGCAATTTGTCCAGAATTCCCTCCACAATCACCAGCTCAAGGATGGGACCCATTCCCGTGTCTTCCTGGGGACGCTCCTCCGCCAACAAGTACAGCATTTGATCGGTGTAATTACGGACCGCACTCACTTCATCCACTGTCCGAGAGTCCTGCCGTTCCAGGATCCGACTAACCTGCAACACAACCCAGTACAATCACTGCTAGAACAGGAGGAGGCCATTCAGCCCTCTGAGCCTGTTCCCCCATTCAATCTGTCCTTCATGGTTCTGGAACCTTTGCCCAACAATAAATAATGTTCCATTAACCCTTTCATTATTTTACACCTATCCACAAACAGCTGGGCAGAATTCTCCCAAAAATATTTGCAGGGCCCTATTTTACCATTTTGATTCTAAGTGCTGTGTGGACTGTGATCTGGAAGTGTTTCGGATCTGACTTTTAGACCAGTTCTCAGGTGCCCCCATATGCACTCTGCCTGAAAAAATATCAGTGATTCCGAATCGTGCTGCAGAAGCTGTGGGAGGGGCTTATCGTGTCCAAAACCCTGCAGCTCCCATCGGCATCTCCAACTGCACAAAAAAAGAAAGAAGAGCACTCCCCTGTCACATCACTCCTGGGCCAGGTCATGCCTCCCCCTGCCCCCCCCACAGACACTGCCTCACCCCCACAACATTACTGACCCCCTTATCCCCCCACCTCCCCACTACCCAGACTGCTCGTGGCCCCCTGCTCTGCACCCCGCCCACCCCTCACCAATCTGCCACAGAGAGCCACTCAGAACTTACCTCCTCAGAAGCTGCAGCCCCCGAATCGGACCTTTGTCGAGCATGAATGTTTCGCGCTGAATCTGGACGGGTGAACACAGTGATAAAGGGGGAAGTGCTGGAAAAGTTGGGCATCCAACCCATTATATCAATTTAAATATATGCAAATGCATTTAAATTGACATCGCGCCCGTTTCAGGCACGGTCCTGATAGTGGTCATTTTTGGCCCTGGATAAAGGGAGATCCAGAGTGCTACTCGCCTCACACCTGACTTTACCAAGCTTTCATGCCCAAAAACGGGCACAACTTGATAGTAAAATCAGGCCCTAATTGTTGAATTTGGGTGAAAACTGGAGTAATTCAAGCTGTTTTTTTCAGTGGGAGTTCAGAGAAGAGTCCCCCACAGTCTGTGCACTGCAGAGGCCACCAGTGTGAATATCAATCGATTTCAGCAGGTTCGGCCTATTCCTGCACCAGGAGGATGAAACCAGCACGCTGAGTGTGCCACTGCGCATGCACCGCAAGCTGTCAGTGCCAAGATCAACGTATACGCAGTGGCCCTGCACTGTTGGCTTTCCAATCCAGCCGCGCAACCTCCCCCCACCCCCTACCAATGCCTGCTCTCCATCCCAAACAACCCAATCGCTGGTCCCTTCAACCGTTCCCAGGCCTAGCCCCAAAAACCCCCTCCAGACCCATCCTGATCTTCAGCCCAACCCATCAATTGCCCACCCCCCATCCCCAGCTGCCCTCCTTCCTTCCCGCACCAGTCCATATGCAGAGCAACAGTGGGAACCCCTCATCCCTACCTCCTAGGACTCGTCCCATCAGGCCCTGCCCCATAGGCCCTACCCCCTTGGCACTGCATCATGCTCCTTGGGCAATGCCAGGGCATCCATGCCTAGGGGGCACAACTTGCCAGCATCCAACCCTTTGGGGGTAAGGGGGGAAGGGGGCCCTGCTTGCCTCCCTTCACCCCAGAAGGATCAAGCCACTCACTCCCTGAAAGTGGGGATGTACTGTAATCCTCACTGGAGTGAAACATCCTGGGAGGGGAGACTTCCGTCGCGGGCCCGCTAATCCCATTTAAATTATATGCAAATGACCATTTAAATAATCTTTGCACCTCCCCACTGATTTCCAGCACAGATTTCCAGCACTGCCGGAAATCCAGTGTTAGCGGGGTGTGAACGTTCGCACCAACCCCGCGAATCAGCCAACGCAAGAACCATAGTCTTAGTGTTTTCACTACACGGATCCCGATGTCTCTCTCTCCCCATATCTGCATGGGTTTTCTCCCACAGTCCAAAGATGTGCAGGTTAGGTTGATTGGCCAGGCTAAATTTCCCCTTAGTTTCCCATAATGTGTAGGTTGGAGGGATTGGCAGGGTTATGGAAATAGAGTCTGAGTAAGACAAAAAAAGTGGTTAAGTGCAGACCTGATAGGCTGAAGGGTCTGCTTCTGCACTGTAGGGATTCTGTGATCAACTCCCTAATTAATTCAGCATGATTGGTTTCATCGGTCAGAACACTGAATACAGGAGTTGGGATGTTTTGTTGAAGTTGTACAAGACATTGGTAAGGCCACACTTGGAATACTTTGTGCAATTCTGGTCACCCTTTTAAAGAAAGGATATTATTAAACTAGAAAGGGTGCAGAAAAGATTTATTAGGATGGTACCAGGACTTGATGGATTGAGTTATAAGAAGAGGCTGGATAGACTGGGACTTTTTTCTTTGGAGCGTAGGAGGCTGAGGGGTGATCTTACAGAGCTCTATAAAATAATGAGGGGCACAAATCAGCTAAATAGTCAATGTCTTTTCCCAAAGGTAGAGGAGTCTAAAACTAGAGGGCAGAGGTTTAAGGTAAGAGGGGAGAGATACAAAAGTGTCCAGAGGGGCAATTTTTACACGCAGAAGGTGGTGAGTGTCTGGAACAAGCTGCCAGAGGTAGTAGTAGAGGCGGGTACAATTTTGTCTTTTAAAAAGCATTTAGACAGTTACATGGATACAATGGGTATAGAGGGATATGGGCCAAAAGCAGCCAATTGGGATTAGTTTAGAGGTTTTTAAAAAAAGGGGCAGCATGGACAAGCTGGGCCGACGGGTCTGTTTCCACGCTGTAAACCTCTGACTCTATAACTCTACTACTTTCTCACATTCAGTAAATAATGTGTCCAATTCTGGGCAGATCTCAAGGGGAAAGAGATCAAGGTGCTGAATGTATTTAATAGAAAGCAAGCAATGATGAGGGATTTCTGCCAACTAGCAGAGACTTGGAGACGCTGGGATTGTTCTCCTTGGAGCAGAGAGAGTTAAAGGAAGATTTAACAGGGATGTTAATAATTGAGGAGTAAATAAGGAGCAACCATTTTCAGTGGCAGGAGGGTGGGTAACCAGAGGGACACAGATTGAAGAGAATCAAGGAAAGAATCAGAGGGAGATGAATTTTATTTTGACTAGTGTGTAATGACCACCTGGAATGCGCTGCTTAAAAGGGAGGCACATTCAACAATAAAATTCCAAAAGGGATAGTTGAAAATGAGTAATTGACGGGGCTATGGACAGCGCACAGGGGAAGTGAGATATTTATAAGAAGCTTTCCTCAGGAAATGAGTGAGTCGATTGTAAATGTGCATGCAGTGTAGGAGATTAAACTGGTCCATACTGTGCCCGATACCATAGAATAGGTTGGGTCGAGAGTTTCTTTCCATTCATAGGAAGTCCAGCATTTGTTGCCCATCCCTAATTGTCCTTGATGTCACTTAACAGTTAACCACATTGCTGTGGAACTGCCTGGCCTGCTAGGAATGGCAGATTTCATTCCTAAAATTTCTTCCGGCAGAGGGTGGTGAATCTCTGGAATTCTCTGCTGGATCATTAGAAGTATTTAAAGTGGAGGTGGATAAATATTTGATAGATGGAGGAATGGAGGACTATGAGGAAATGACACAGAGGTGTTGAGGCCGGCATAGATCAGCCAGGATCGTACTGAAGGACGGGACAGGCTGCAAGGGCTGAATGGCTCAGTCCTGCTTCTATTTCTTGTGTTCTGAAGCCCATCAGAGGAATTGTGGAGGTTAGAAATATGCAAACTCCCTACACTGCACTTTATCCTTTCATGTACACATCTATCCAGATAGTAGTCCTGCATCAGCATGCCATTCTCATTATCCAAATGAGCTGTGGCTAGGCTGTGCTCTCTGTGATTACTCAATGAGCACTGAGTCACAGCATGTCAATGGGCTGGAGAATACCATTTCACAGAGCAAACTTTGGAACACATTTCAGTTCAGAAAGATCAAGACCATTCTCTATTTTAAAAATTGGTCCAAATATAAAGTGGGTCAGTGATTCAGAAAAAAGTGAGAAGGAATAGATTTATAGCCTGGGTATCAAATGCCAAATTAAATTATTGAATGGGTGGAGCGGTGGCACAGTGGGTCAGCACTGCTGCCTCACAGCACCAGGGACCCAAGTTCAAGTCCCGGCCTCGGGTCACTGTCTGTGTGGAGTTTGCACATTCTCCCTGTGTCTGCATAGGTTTCCTCCAGGTACTCCGGTTTCCTCCCATAGTCCAAAGATGTGCAGGTTAGGTGGATTAGCCATAGTAAATGCGCGGGTTTAAGTATGGGTGGGAAGAGGGGGAGTGTGATAGGCCTGAGCTGAGTTGGTGCAGACTTGATGGGCTGAATGGCCTCTTTCTGCACTGTGCAGGTTCTATGTTACTAACATATAGACACCAAACTGTGATCTAATGCACAAAACCAATCAAACTGCTTACTTACCACAACAACCAAATTTACCCAGGATACTAGGGACTGACCTGATCTGCACTCACCTACTGTGTGTGCAATCTATAACAGGGTTCTGAGGAAAGGTCAGCTTGACCTACACCATAAGGTATAGGAGCAGAAGTAGGCCATTCGGCCCATCGAGTCTGCTCCGCCATTCAATGAAATCATGACTGATCTGATCATCCTCAACTCCACTTTCCTGCCTTATCCCCATAACCCTGATTCCCTTCCTGATTAAAACTCTCTCTATCTCAGCCTTGAACATACTGAACAACCCAGCCTCTACAGCCCTTTGTGGTAAAGAATTCCACAGATTTATTACCCTCAGAGAAGAAATCCCTCCTCATCTCTGTCTGAAATGGGTGACCCCCCCCCTCCTTACTCTGAGATTCTGCCCTCTGACCCTAGACTCTCCCACACAGGGAAAGAACTTCTCAGCATCTATCCTGTCCAACCCCCTGAGAATGCGATAAGTCTCAATGAGGTCAACTCTCATTCTTCTAAACTCCAGTGAGTACAGGCCCAGCCTACTCAATCTCTCCTCATAAGAAAATCCCCAAACCCAGGATCAAATGAGTGAGTGTGAAGCATTCACTCTGTTTCCCTCAACAGATGCTCCGTGACCTGCTGAGGATTTCCATCATAATCTGTAACTTTTCTGCCCGAGTGCTGGAAATGGTCTTGTGGTGTGCTGGGCAGGGTCCCTACCTCTGAGACACAGTGGCTCCAAATTCAAATCTCACTTCAGGACTTGGTGACTAAGCAAGCAGCATTCATAATGCGGCCACACAGGCTGAGTGGGGGTCACCTGTAACACACCTGTATTGGGCACAGAACTTTCCTTACCTGTGTCCAGTGATTTTTAAACACCATGAAGCAGGTCTCAGGGTCGGCTCTGACGGGGGACTGGGGGCTCGCAGCCCGGGTGGCCCGGCTTCCAGCTCCTCGAGGGTTCAGCTTACTCAGCCAGCTCATCCTCTCCATACACTCCGGAGTTTGGGTGCTGAGCGGGAGAGGTCGGGATGGGGGTGGGAGAGGTCAGGGTGGGGATGGGAGAGGTCTGGGTGGGTGTGGGGTGGTGTGGGATGGATGTGAAACGGGTAGGAAGGGTAGAAGAGGTTGACTGGGCGAGGGAGAGGGAGGATAAGGGGGTGAGGAAAATTGATGCAAAGGGGCAATAACTCTTTCAGAGGGAAGTGTGTGTCCACACTGTCAGTTTTCTGTGTGCAGCCAGGATCATCCTGTCTGCAGGCGTTTCAGCTCCATGGCACTCAGTCAGGGAGCTTTACTGTAATAAACAGAAAGGAAACCATTAATTTACCAGCTCACAGACATTCTATTGACAGACAAATCCCTCCGCATTCGTACAACTGCTTTACCCTGTACTCCCTCAGTGGATATATGTAAAAATCAGCTGGCATTAACTGCTTCATCCACACATCAGATGCTGATCCATGCACTGACATTCCAAATCATTCCAAACCCAGTAAATGGGAAATAAACGCTGACACACTCCCCGCTGACCCCCTGTAAACACTGACACCCTCCCCACTGACCTCCTGTAAACGCTGACACACTCCCCGCTGAACCCCTGTAACGAGTGACACACTCCCCAGGAACCCCCTCTAAATACTGACACTGTCCCTGAGGATCTTTTACAGATGCACCACTGAAAGAATTCTTTCTGGTTGTCTCACAGCTGCCTTATCAAAGCAGCCAGTATAATCAAGGACCCCATGCACTCCGACATTCTCTCTTCCACCTTCTTCCATTGGGAAAAAGATACAAAAGTCTGAGGTCACGTACCGATCGACTCAAGAACAGCTTCCTCCCAGCTGCTGTCACAGCCCTGCCTTAGCCCTGAATGTTATGATGTGGCAAGTGCTCATCCAGGTACTTTTTAAAGGATATGAGGCATCCCGCCTCCACCACCCTCCCAGGCAGCGCATTCCAGACTGTCACCACCCTCTGGGTAAAAAATGTTTTCCTCACAGCACCCCCCTAAACCTCTTGCCCTTCACCTTGAATCTATGCCCCCTCATGACTGACCCTTCAACTAATGGGAACAGCTGCTCCTTATCCACACTGTCCACATCCCTCATAATTTTGTATATCTCGATCGTCACCCCTCAGTCTTCTCAGCTCCAACGAAAGCAACCCAAGCTTACCCAACCTCTCTTCATAACTTCTCACCAACTTTTAAAGATACACCATAGAAAGCATTCTTTCTGGTTGTATCACAGCTTGGTATGGGCTCCTGCTCTGCCCTAGACCGCAAGGAACTAAGAAGATCATAAATGTAGTCCAATCCATCACACAAACCAGCCTCCCATCCGTTGACTCTGTGCACACTTCCTGCTGCCTCAGCAAAGCAGACAGCATAATTAAGGACCCCATGCACCCCGGACATTCTCGCTTCCATCTTCTTACTTCAGGAAGAAGATACAAAAGTCTGAGATCACGTACCAACTGACTCCAGAACCGCTTCTTCCCTGCTGCTGTCAGACTTTTGAATGGATCTACCTCGCATTAAGTTGTTCTCTACACCCAAGCTATGACTGTAACACTACATTCTGCACTCCCTCCTTTTCTTCTCTATGAATGGTGTGCTTTATTTGTATAGCACACAAGAAACAATACTTTTCACTGTATGTTAATACGTGACAATAATAAAACAAAATGTTCCACCCCAGACAGCATCCTGGTGAATCTCCTCTGCTCCCCCTCCAGTATAATCACATTCTTCCTATAATGTGGCGACCAAACAGTACTCCAGCTGTGGCCTCACCAAAATTGAATACAACTGCAGTATGATTTCCCTGCTTTACAGGGGGTCCTGGGAAGTGACACACACACACACTGAGACTCCCTGTAAATATTCACTGTATATACTGTAAAGGTACATACACTCACACAAATGGACATATACATAGGCACACACATACTGACACACACATCCACACAGACAGACAAATTGACACACTCTCTCACAGTCTGGGTGAGCTAGGCCCCAGGCAGTGCTGAGGTGTTGTTTCACTGAAGCAGTCTAATGTCACCCTGACAGGAAGCAGTGAGCTGCGGGCCCACCGCACACAATACACCCTCTGCTGCTGTGAACCAATAGAGAGAACCGGCTGCAGCTGCTGGAGGGTTCAGCTGCCCGGGACAGGGAGCAGGTAGAGCCCGGGACAGGGAGAGCCCGGGACAGGGTGCAGGGAGAGCCCGGGACAGGGAGAGCCCGGGACAGGGTGCAGGTAGAGCCCGGGACAGGGAGAGCCCGGGACAGGGTGCAGGGAGAGCCCGGGACAGGGAGAGCCCGGGACAGGGAGAGCCCGGGACAGGGTGCAGGTAGAGCCCGGGACAGGGTGCAGGGAGAGCCCGGGACAGGGAGAGCCCGGGACAGGGAGAGCCCGGGACAGGGTGCAGGGAGAGCCCGGGACAGGGTGCAGGGAGAGCCCGGGACAGGGTGCAGGGAGAGCCCGGGACAGGGTGCAGGGAGAGCCCGGGACAGGGTGCAGGGAGAGCCCGGGACAGGGTGCAGGGAGAGCCCGGGACAGGGTGCAGGGAGAGCCCGGGACAGGGTGCAGGGAGAGCCCGGGACAGGGTGCAGGGACGGGCCGAGCAGGCGCTGCGTTTCCCCGCACACCGCATTGCTGAGCCCGAGCTGCAGTCACACACACTCCCCCGCGGCTCTCTCACCTTCTCCGGCACTCACTCACTCAGCACAGCCTGAATAATCCCCCATTGTGCCAGCACAGCCCCTTCACTGGGGAACAGCTCTGTCAAAGCCCTTGGCGGCTCCTACCTGAGAAGGTGGTTGAATTTCCTGCCATTCAGGGTGTGTCTCAATGTCTGAGACTGGGTAATTTCTCACTCAGATTCTTCCAAATCACACACTCTCTCTCTTACGGTGAAGGGCAGGCAGGATAAATCATACGTTTCTTGTCAGGAATTCCTGAAAAGAGTCAATCGGGGGGGCAGATCTTTGAATGCCATTTTGCACGATGACAGTTCTTTCCACATCACAGGAACAGCCCGTTCAGTTCAAATCAATGCAGCGCACTGTACACACTCCCCTGAGCCTATCCACAAATCCATCTGCTTTCCAATCTCAAAATGTTTATCCTGCATCCCCTGAAATTCACCGAAACAGCTCGAACAACAAGTTCCACAGTTTCACCACTCTCCAGGCAAACAATATTCCTCCTCAATTTTTCATTGGGTTTATGACTGGCTGTCCTATATTGTCTTTGGACTCCACATAACACACTGACTCTCACTGGGGTATGGGTCTCACACACACTGACTCTCACTGGGGTAGGGGTCCCACACACACTGACTCTCACTGGGGTACGGGTCCCACACACACTGACTCTCACTGGGGTACGGGTCCCACACACACTGACTCTCACTGGGGTACGGGTCCCACACACACTGACTCTCACTGGGGTACGGGTCCCACACACACTGACACTCACTGGGGTACGGGTCCCACACACACTGACTCTCACTGGGGTACGGGTCCCACACACACTGACTCTCACTGGGGTACGGGTCCCACACACACTGACTCTCACTGGGGTACGGGTCCCACACACACTGACTCTCACTGGGGTCCCCCACACACTAACTCTCACTGGGGTAGGGGTCCCACACACACTGACTCTCACTGGGGTACGGGTCCCACACACACTGACTCTCACTGGGGTACGGGTCCCACACACACACTGACTCTCACTGGGGTACGGGTCCCACACACACTGACTCTCACTGGGGTACGGGTCCCACACACACTGACTCTCACTGGGGTACGGGTCCCACACACACTGACTCTCACTGGGGTACGGGTCCCACACACACTGACTCTCACTGGGGTCCCCCACACACTGACTCTCACTGGGGTAGGGATCCCACACACACTGACTCTCACTGGGGTACGGGTCCCACACACACTGACTCTCACTGGGGTACAGGTCCCACACACACTGACTCTCACTGGGGTACGGGTCCCACACACACTGAGTCTCACTGGGGTACGGGTCCCACACACACTGACTCTCACTGGGGTACGGGTCCCACACACACTGATTCTCACTGGGGTACGGGTCCCACACACACTGACTCTCACTGGGGTACGGGTCCCACACACACTGACTCTCACTGGGGTACGGGTCCCACACACACTGACTCTCACTGGGGTACGGGTCCCACACACACTGAATCTCACTGGGGTACGGGTCCCACACACACTGACTCTCACTGGGGTACGGGTCCCACACACACTGAATCTCACTGGGGTACGGGTCCCACACACACTGACTCTCACTGGGGTACAGGTCCCACACACACTGACTCTCACTGGGGTACGGGTCCCACACACACTGACTCTCACTGGGGTACGGGTCCCACACACACTGACTCTCACTGGGGTCCCCCACACACTGACTCTCACTGGGGTAGGGGTCCCACACACACTGACTCTCACTGGGGTACGGGTCCCACACACACTGACTCTCACTGGGGTCCCCCACACACTGACCCTCACTGGGGTACGGGTCCCACACACACTGACTCTCACTGGGGTCCCACACACACTGACTCTCACTGGGGTACGGGTCTCACACACACTGACTCTCACTGGGGTACGGGTCCCACACACACTGACTCTCACTGGGGTCCCACACACACTGACTCTCACTGGGGTACGGGTCCCACACACAGACTCTCACTGGGGTACGGGTCCCACACACACTGACTCTCACTGGGGTACGGGTCCCACACACACTGACTCTCACTGGGGTATGGGTCCCAGATACACTGACTCTCACTGGGGTACGGGTCCCACACACACTGACTCTCACTGGGGTACGGGTCCCTCACACACTGACTCTCACTGGGGTACGGGTCCCACACACACTGACTCTCACTGGGGTACGGGTACCACACACACTGACCCTCACTGGGGTACGGGTCTCACACACACTGACTCTCACTGGGGTACGGGTCCCACACACACTGACCCTCACTGGGGTACGGGTCTCACACACACTGACTCTCACTGGGGTACGGGTCTCACACACACTGACTCTCACTGGGGTACGGGTCCCTCACACACTGACTCTCACTGGGGTACGGGTCCCTCACACACTGACTCTCACTGGGGTACGGGTCCCACACACACACACTGAGTCTCACTGGGGTACGGGTCCCACACACACTGACTCTCACTGGGGTACGGGTCTCACACACACTGACTCTCACTGGGGTACGGGTCCCACACACACTGACTCTCACTGGGGTACGGGTCCCACACACACTGACTCTCACTGGGGTACGGGTCCCACACACACTGACTCTCACTGGGGTACGGGTCCCACACACACTGACTCCCACTGGGGTACGGGTCCCACACACACTGACTCTCACTGGGGTACGGGTCCCACACACACTGACTCTCACTGGGGTACGGGTCTCACACACACTGACTCTCACTGGGGTACGGGTCCCACACACACTGACTCTCACTGGGGTACGGGTCCCACACACACTGACTCTCACTGGGGTACGGGTCCCACACACACTGACTCTCACTGGGGTACGGGTCCCACACACACTGACTCTCATTGGGGTATGGGTCCCACACACACTGACTCTCACTGGGGTACGGGTCCCACACACACTGACTCTCACTGGGGTGAGGGTCCCACACACACTGACTCTCACTGGGGTATGGGTCCCACACACACTGACTCTCACTGGGGTATGGGTCCCACACACACTGACTCTCACTGGGGTACGGGTCCCACACACTGACTCTCACTGGGGTATGGGTCCCACACACACTGACTCTCACTGGGGTACGGGTCCCACACACACTGACTCTCACTGGGATACGGGTCCCACACATACTGACTCTCACTGGGGTACGGGTCCCACACACTGACTCTCACTGGGGTACGGGTCCCACACACTGACTCTCACTGGGGTACGGGTCCCACACACACTGACTCTCACTGGGGTACGGGTCCCACACACACTGACTCTCACTGGGGTACGGGTCCCACACACACTGACTCTCACTGGGGTACGGGTCCCACACACACTGACTCTCACTGGGGTACGGGTCTCACACACACTGACTCTCACTGGGGTACGGGTCCCACACACACTGACTCTCACTGGGGTACGGGTCCCACACACACTGACTCTCACTTGGGTACGGGTCCCACACACACTGACTCTCACTGGGGTACGGGTCCCACACACACTGACTCTCACTGGGGTACGGGTCCCACACACATTGACTCTCACTGGGGTACGGGTCCCACACACTGACTCTCACTTGGGTACGGGTCCCACACACACTGACTCTCACTGGGGTACGGGTCCCACACACACTGACTCTCACTGGGGTACGGGTCCCACACACACTGACTCTCACTGGGGTACGGGTACCACACACACTGACCCTCACTGGGGTATGGGTCTCACACACACTGACTCTCACTGGGGTACGGGTCCCTCACACACTGACTCTCACTGGGGTACGGGTCCCACATACACTGACTCTCACTGGGGTACGGGTACCACACACACTGACCCTCACTGGGGTACGGGTCCCACACACACTGACTCTCACTGGGGTACGGGTCCCACACACACTGACTCTCACTGGGGTACGGGTCCCACACACACTGACTCTCACTGGGGTACGGGTCCCACACACTGACTCTCACTGGGGTACGGGTCCCACACACACTGACTCTCACTGGGGTACGGGTCCCACACACACTGACTCTCACTGGGGTACGAGTCCCACACACACTGACTCTCACTGGGGTTCCACGGATCATGCCTTGGCAGAGTTACAGTTTACTTTGAGTAAGGATCACTCACTGTGTTAGCGTTACTGTTTAATCCACAGATGAAAGGTTGCTGAGTGAGGATCAGAACAGTCTAATTGGCGGGATGAGGCCAGGCTGCGGTGGGGCGTTCAGCACCAGTTCCTTCTCCAGACTGAAAGGAAGGGACATGGAATGCCAGTATTCCTTGCAGTCCGGTCTGGGAACCTCTGAGGGAAACAGCAGGAAAACTCGGCTGGAAGATAGGGCACAGCATTTTGGAATTCCAGCAATGACACAACACAAACTTCATATATAGGGTTTGGAGGGAGTCAGAAAAGGTTTACCAGGATGTTGCTCCGTATGGAGGGTATTCACTATGAGGAGAGATTGAATAGATTGAGATTGTTCTCCCTGGAAAGACGGAGGCTGAGGGGCGACCTGATAGAAGTTTATAAAATTATGAGGGGTGTATATAGGGTGAACAGTTGGAAGCTTTTTTCCCAGGGCAGAAATGACAATTACAATGGGGCGCACTGGCTCAAGATAAGGGTTCAGTGGAGATCTGAAGGGGAAGTTTTTTACACAGAGGGTGGTGGGGGCTTGGAATGCACTGCCAAGTGAGGCGGTTGAGGCAGTTACATTAGTCACATTTAAGACTTATGTAGGTAGTAGACACATGAACAGACAGTGATTAGTCTAGATAGGGCAATGTTATCAATGCAGCTTCGAGGCCTTAAGGGCCTGTTCCTGTGCTGTGCTGTTCTTTGTTCATGTGACTCCATTGGTGCTTTGTTTTTGTCGGTCTGAGCAGGGGCTCTGAGGCAGGGTAAGGGATGGGGTATAATAATGAAGGTTAGTGGGGTCATAGTGGGAAGATCCTGGTGGTAACAGGGTGACAATTGGACACATCAGCAGGTGAACACTGGATGAGTCCGTGTGAAGGAAATGCCACGGTTTCGAGCAGAGTTTTGATTTCAGATATAAAATGGGATCCATTCCACCCTGCACTCCAGCCTTTCCCACACTTTGCACTGCTGAACCTGTGCAGGTTCTCAGGATCATTCAGATTTCCATTCAATCGATAGCACACAAACAGGCTATTTGGCCCATCTGGTCCCTGCCTGTACTTCTGCTGCCTACAGCTGAAGTTGGCCATGTTACTGTACACAATCTGCTGTGGTAGGATTTGAACTTGGGTCCCCAGTGTATTATCCATGAGATTGGGATTACTAGCCCAAATGACAGTACTTCTGTACCACTGCCTCCCGTCACCATACATGTTGTAGTTTGGTTAGAACAATAAAGAGATGTCATCTGGAAAGGGCACAAAATAGATTGACAAAGATAATAATAGGAGCGAGGATTCATACCTTTCAGGACAGACTGATCAGGCTGAGAGACTGCTTAGGAGAGACTGATCAGGCTGAGAGACTGCTTAGGAGAGACTGATCAGGCTGAGAGACTGCTTAGGAGAGACTGATCAGGCTGAGAGACTGCTTAGGAGAGACTGATCAGGCTGAGAGACTGCTTAGGAGAGACTGATCAGGCTGAGAGACTGCTTAGGAGAGACTGATCAGGCTGAGAGACTGCTTAGGAGAGACTGATCAGGCTGAGAGACTGCTTAGGAGAGACTAATCAGGCTGAGAGACTGCTTAGGCGAGACTGATCAGGCTGAGAGACTGCTTAGGAGAGACTGATCAGGCTGAGAGACTGCTTAGGAGAGACTGATCAGGCTGAGAGACTGCTTAGGAGAGACTGATCAGGCTGAGAGACTGCTTAGGAGAGACTGATCAGGCTGAGAGACTGCTTAGGAGAGACTAATCAGGCTGAGAGACTGCTTAGGCGAGACTGATCAGGCTGAGAGACTGCTTAGGAGAGACTGATCAGGCTGAGAGACTGCTTAGGCGAGACTGATCAGGCTGACTCACTTTTTCCTCAAAAGAGGAGGTTGAGGTTTGGTCCTGATGGAGGGCTTCAAAACTATGAGAAGTCTTGACAGACACACAGAAATTGTTTCAGAGTGTTCCACTGGAGACATTACACAGATAGATAGGAGCATGCTCCTGGAAACATCTGTACAGATGAAAATTTTAAATTGGAATCATTAGCAAAGAGATGGGTGACACGGTGGCACAGTGATTAGCCTGCTGCCTTACGGCACCAGAGACCTGAGTTTGACTCCCGGCTTGGGTCACTGTCTGTGTGAAGTTTGCATGTTCTCCCCATCTCTGCTTGGGTTTCCTCCAGGTGCTCCAGCTTCCTCCCACAGTCCAAAGATGTGTGGCTTAGGTTGATTGGCCACGCTAAATTGCCCCTCAATATCAGGGGGATTAGCAAGGTAAATATATAGGATTACGGGGATGGAGGGGAGAGAGAGGTGTTGGGATTGTGGTCAGTACTGACTCAATGGGCCAAATGGCCTCCTTCTGTACTGTAGGATTCTATGATCTATGATTCAGACGGAAAGGTGCAGAAAGATAAAGTAGACTTGATTCCAAGTAGAAGAGTAGAAGAGGGAGGGTGAGAGGGAGACAGAGAGAGGGAAAAAAAGAGAGTGAGAGAGAGTGCAATGGAGAGAGAGAGGGAGAGAGAAGGATAGAGGGTGAGGTGAGAGGATGAAGAGAAAGAGACAGAAGGAGAGAGGGAGAAAGACAGAGAGTGAAGAGAGTGTGGGCAAGGAGAAAGACAGAGTGGGAGGGAAAGAGAGAGGGATAGAGGATGAGGCAAAAGAGAGTGAGGAGAAAGAGGGAGAGAGCGAGGGTGAGGAGCGAGAGAGGGAGAGAGAGCAGGACCAGAATGGGTTTATTATAGGAGCTCTGAGATTGCGAGCGAGTTAAGGATATTGTCAGTGCTAACAAGTGGAATACTGTATGGAATCGCAGCTCTTGGTGGGATTGGCAGCAAAGTCACCCCAGCCCTCGATCAGGCAGAGATCTGTGCAAATTGAGGGACGCCATCCTCTAGATGTGCAGCCGCACGGTTTTACCAAGCTGCACATTCACTTGCAGCTGTGAAGCTGGGGGTGAGAAGAGATGGTTAATTGGCCATTTAAGAGGCTGAGGCAGGGTCGGGCTGAGAGGGAGCAGCGCTCACTGGCTCCTAGGGAATTGGGAAGGTGCCACATTTTGGTCCTGATATAACCCACAAATTCTCAGTAAAAGACTGTGGCAAGGGTCAGAGGAAATGAGCCCGTGCCTCGAAGGGCTTCATTCCAAATGTTACACAGATTTTGTTACAGATTAAACAAGGAGGGAACTGGAAGAGTCAGTGAAAGTGACTGTGAGAACTGAGATCTGACAGTAAATCGCCAGAAAATGGAGCTGGAGAAAGACAAGCTAACGCTGGGAATACATAGTCACTCAGTGAGCCAGATTCCTGACTCCACCTGAACCAACAATCCAGCCCTGTTGATTCAGATATTTTCAGTCCTGCTGAGTATTACACTGAATTCTGTGTGGACATTGTTTCTCATGACACAGCTCAGCCTCTGTGCGGAACAGAGACGCACTGACCTTCAAAACAGGACCAGTCGCAGGTAACATAGTTCCTCAGCAAATTCGTTACGGATTGCAGTAATTAATCAGGAAGCTCCATATGTGCCTCAGCACTGCAATTACCCGACAAAAAGTCACCCATTTACAGCACTTCCTTTATCAGATGACACACAGATCCGTGGCAACGTTCACTCCCTCTGATCACAAGACTTTGTTCACTGAGGTAAGGGACGGACACTATCTACTTAAAGGCTCAACTGCCCCCATCAAACACTCCCAGGACAGCTACAGCACGGGGTTAGACACAGAGTAAAGCTCCCTCTACACTGTCCCCCCATCAAACACTCCCAGGACAGGTACAGCACGGGGTTAGATACAGAGTAAAGCTCCCTCTACACTGTCCCCATCAAACACTCCCAGGACAGGTACAGCATGGGGTTAGATACAGAGTAAAGCTCCCTCTACACTGTCCCCATCAAACACTCCCAGGACAGGGTACAGCACGGGGTTAGATACAGAGTAAAGCTCCCTCTACACTGTCCCCATCAAACACTCCCAGGACAGGTACAACACGGGGTTAGATACAGAGTAAAGCTCCCTCTACACTGTCCCCCCCATCAAACACTCCCAGGACAGGTACAGCACGGGGTTAGATACAGAGTAAAGCTCCCTCTACACTGTCCCCCCATCAAACACTCCCAGGACAGGTACAGCACGGGGTTAGACACAGAGTAAAGCTCCCTCTACACTGTCTCCATCAAACACTCCCAGGACAGGTACAGCACGGGGTTAGATACAGAGTAAAGCTCCCTCTACACTGTCCCCATCAAACACTCCCAGGACAGGTACAGCACGGGGTTAGATACAGAGTAAAGCTCCCTCTACACTGTCCCCCCATCAATCACTCCCAGGACAGATACAGCACGGGGTTAGATACAGAGTAAAGCTCCCTCTACACTGTCCCCCCATCAAACACTCCCAGGACAGGTACAGCACGGGGTTAGATACAGAGTAAAGCTCCCTCTACACTGTCCCCCCATCAAACACTCCCAGGACAGGTACAGCACGGGGTTAGATACAGAGTAAAGCTCCCTCTACACTGTCCCCATCAAACACTCCCAGGACAGGTACAGCATGGGGTTAGATACAGAGTAAAGCTCCCTCTACACTGTCCCCATCAAACACTCCCAGGACAGGGTACAGCACGGGGTTAGATACAGAGTAAAGCTCCCTCTACACTGTCCCCATCAAACACTCCCAGGACAGGTACAGCACGGGGTTAGATACAGAGTAAAGCTCCCTCTACACTGTCCCCCCATCAATCACTCCCAGGACAGATACAGCACGGGGTTAGATACAGAGTAAAGCTCCCTCTACACTGTCCCCCATCAAACACTCCCAGGACAGGTACAGCACGGGGTTAGATATAGAGTAAAGCTCCCTCTACACTGTCCCCCATCAAACACTCCCAGGACAGGTACAGCACGGGGTTAGATATAGAGTAAAGCTCCCTCTACACTGTCCCCCATCAAACTTGCCCACTGTGAAGCTGGAGGTGAGAAGAGATAGTTAATTGGCCATTTAAGAGGCTAAGGCAGGGTTGGGCTGAGAGGGAGCAGCGCTCACTGGCTCCCAGGGAATGCCTACCATGGATGGATGGGCGAGTGGGCGAGGACCTGGCAGATGGAGTATAATGTTAGCAAGTGTGAGGTTATCCACTTTGGCAGAAATAATAGTTGGAGGGATTACTATTTAAAGGGAGAAAAGCTGCAGCATGCTACGGTGCAGAGGGACCTGGGGGTCCTTGTGCATGAGTCGCAAAAACCCAGTCTGCAGGTGCCGCAGGTGATCAGGAAGGCGAATGGGATGTTGGGCTTCATAGCGAGGGGGATAGAATATAAAAGTAGGGATGTCTTGCTGCAACTGTACAGGGCACTGGTGAGGCTGCAGCTGGAGTACTGTGTGCAGTTTTGGTCGCCGCACTTGCGCAAGGATATACTGGCCTTGGAGGGAGTGCAGAGGAGGTTCACTAGGCTGATACCGGAGATGAGGGGGTTGGACTATGAAGAGAAACTAAATAGACTGGGTCTGTACTTGTTGGAGTTTAGAAGGATGAGGGGGCTCTTGTAGAGACATATAAGATAATGAAAGAGATGGATAGGGTAGAGGTAGAGAGATTCTTCCTGCTTAGAGAGGACAGCAGGACTCAAGGACACAGCCTCAAGATAAGGGAGGGGGGCAGTTTAGAACAGAGTTGAGGGGGGATCTTCTTCACTTAAAGGGTGGTGAATCTCTGGAATTTGCTGCCCGTTGAAGTGGTGGAGGCGACCTTGCTAAATATATTAAAGTCATGGGTAGATAGGTTTTTGTTAGACAAGGAAATTAAGGGTTATGTGGAGAAAGCGGGAAAGTGGAACTGATCCACTTTAGATCAGCCATGATCTTATTGAATGGCGGGGCAGGCTCGAAGGGCTAGATGGCCTACTCCTGCTCCTATTTCTTATGTTCTTATGTTCTTAAATACTCCCAGGACTGGTACAGCACAGGGTTAGATACAGAGTAAAGCTCCCTCTACACTGTCCCCATCAAACACTCCCAGGACAGGTACAGCACGGGTTTAGATACAGAGTAAAGCTCCCTCTACACTGTCCCCCATCAAACACTCCCAGGATAGGTACAGCACAGGGTTAGATACAGAGTAAAGCTCCCTCTACACTGTCCCCCATCAAACACTCCCAGGATAGGTACAGCACGGGTTTAGATACAGAGTAAAGCTCCCTCTACACTGTCCCCCATCAAACATTCCCAGGACAGGGACAGCATATGGTTAGATACAGAGTAAAGCTCCCTCTACACTGTCCCCCATCAAACACTCCCAGGACAGGTACAGCATATGGTTAGATACAGAGTAAAGCTCCCTCTACACTGTCCCCCCATCAAACACTCCCAGGACAGGTACAGCACGGGGTTAGATAAAGAGTAAAGCTCCCTCTACACTGTCCCCCATCAAACATTCCCAGGACAGGGACAGCACAGGGTTAGATACAGAGTAAAGCTCCCTCTACACTGTCCCCCATCAAACATTCCCAGGACAGGTATAGTATGGGGTTCAATATAGGATAAAGTTCCCTCTACATCAAACACATGATCACTGCCCTGCACAGTTTACTTGATGTATACAAATGCAGTGTCACAGCCCCTCGTGAGAATCCACCTGCAGTGAGTAAATGAATGCATATTAAAAGGATGTGACTCACACTTTGGGATATCCTGAGGCGATGAAAGTCACTATAGAAATGCAATCCTTAACGTCATTTTGTTATGGAAAATTTTACAATTCTTTAGTCTGAATGTGTTGCCAACTACCATATCTCTACAAAATTTTCTCACAAATCAGCCACAGAACAGAAACACTCCTTATCAAAGTCACAGCTCGCATCCGATGTGAAATTCCTTATCATCCTCTCTGCAGCTGTTGAGCAGCCTTCCTTTAACACCTCGTTGCTCTTTTCTTGTCCAATGGGATTCCTTCATCTGGTCCCATACCTCTTGAGACAATCATAGCCAGGGAATGGCTCCTCTTCCCATTCCCTCACTGTTTGCTCTCTGGTTCTTGAACAATAGATTTCTAGAGCCATACAGGGTTACAGCATGGAAACAGGCCCTTTGGCGAACTTGTCCATGCTGCCCTTTGTTTTAAACCCCTAAGCTAATCCCAATTACTCACATTTGATCCATATCCCTCTATACCCATTGTACCCATGTAACTATCTAAATGCTTTTCAAAATCAAAATTGTACCCATTTCTACTACCTCCTCTGACAGCTTGTTCCAGACACTCACCACTCCCTGCACAAAAGAATTGGTCCTCTGAAACCTTTTGTATCTCTTCCCCTCGCCTTAAACCTCTAGTTTTAGATTCCCCTACCTTTGGGAAAAGATATTGACTATCTAGTTGATCTGTGCCCTCATTATTTTGTAGACCTCTATAAGATCACCCCTCAGCCTCCTACGCTCCAGAGAAAAAAGTCCCGGTCTATCCAGCCTCTCCTTATAACTCAAACTCAAATCGAGCCCCGGTACCATCCTAGTAAATCTTTTCTGCACTCTTTCCAGCTTAATAAGATCCTTTCCATAATAGGGTGACCAGACCTGTATACAATATTCAAAGTGTGGCCTTACCGATGTCTTGTACAACTTCAACAAGATGTCCCAACTCCTGTATTCAATGTTCTGACCAATGAAACCAACCATGCTGAATGCCTTCTTCACCACCCTGTCCACCTGTGACTGCACTTTCAAGGAGCTATGAACATGCACCCCAAGATCTCTTTGTTCTGTAACTCTCCCCAACACCCTACCATTAACTGAGTAAGTCCTGCCCTTGGTTCAATCCATCAAAATGCATCACCTCGCATTTATCTAAATTAAACTCCATCTGCCATTCGTCAGCCCACTGGCCCAATTGATCAAGGTCCCGTTGCAATCCGAGATACCTTCTTCGCTGTCCACTATGCCACCAATCTTGGTGTCATCTGCAAACTTACTAACCATGCCTTTTACATTCTCATCCAAATCACTAATATAAATGACAAAAACAGTGGACTCAGCACTGATCCCTGAGGCACACCGCTGGTTAATGCGCTTTAAGACTTCCAGCACCCCCTTCTCTCTTATATGTACACCCCTCAAGACATCACTATTTATTTCCCCAAGCTCCCTAACATCCATGCTTTTCTTACAGTGAATACTAATGAGAAATTTTCATTTAGGATTTTATCCATCTCTTTTGGATCTGCACAATGATGACCTTGTTGATCCTTAAGAGGTCCTGCTCTCTCCTTAGTTACTCTTTTGCCCTTTATGTATTTGTAGAAGCTCTTTGGATTGTCCTTTGCCTTATCTGCCAAAACAATCTCATATCCCCTTTTGCCCTCCTGATTTCTCTCTTAACTCCACTCCTACACCCCCTATACTTTTCAAGGGATCTACTTGATCCCAGCTGCTTATGCATGTCATGTGTCTCCTTCTTCTTCTTGACGGCGGCCTCAATACCCCGAGTTATCCAGGGTTCCCTACTTCTGCCAGCCTTGCCCTTCACTCTAAGAGGAATGTGCTTACACTGAACCCTGGTTAACACACATTTGAAAGGAGGTCACTTACCAGATGTCCCTTTGCCTTCCTATTGATTCCTCCAATTAACTTTTGAAAGTTCCTGCCTGATACCATCAAAATTGGCCTTGCCCCAATTTAGAATTTTAACTTTTGGGCCAGACCTATCATTCTCCATAGCTATCTTAAAATGAATAGAATTATTCTATTCTATTCAAGGATCGATCCTTGTTCTTTCCTATTTCTCAATACATGCAGCCTCTCTATCACAGGATCCAACAGTATGCAAGGTCTGACGTATTCACCGACATAAGAACATAAGAACATAAGAAATAGGAGCAGGAGTAGGCCATCTAGCCCCTTGAGTCAACCCCGCTATCCAATAAGATCATGGCTGATCTGAAGTGGACCAGTTCCACTTTCCCACTTTCTCCCGATAACCCTTAATTCCCTTGTCTATCAAAAACCTATCTACCCATGACTTAAATATATTTAGTGAGGTAGCCTCCACCACTTCAACGGGCAGCAAATTCCAGAGATTCACCACCCTTTGAGTGAAGAAGTTCCTCCTCAACTCCGATCTAAACTGCCCACCACCCTTATCTTAAGGCTGTGCCCTCTCGTTCTGCTATCCTTTCTAAGCGGGAAGAATCTCTCTACCTCTACCCTATCCATCTCTTTCATTATCTTATACGTCTCTATAAGATCCCCCCTCATCCTTCTAAACTCCAATGAGTACAGATCCAGCCTATTTAGTCTCTCTTCATAGTCCAACCCCCTCATCTCCGGTATCAGCCTAGTGAACCCTCCTTTGCACTCCCTCCAAGGCCAATATATCCTTGCGCAAGTGCGCCGACCAAAACTGCACACAGTACTCCAGCTGCGGCCTCACCAGTACCCTGTACAGTTGCAGCAAGACCTCCCTACTTTTATATTCAATCCCCCTCGCTATGAAGGCCAGCATCCCATTCACCTTCTTGATCACCTGCTGCACCTACAGACTGGGTTTTTGCGACTCATGCACAAGGACCCCGAGGTCCCTCTGCACTGTCGCCTGCTGCAGTTTTTCTCCACGTAAGTAATAATCCTTCCTACCATTATTCCTACCAAAGTGGACCACCTCACACTTGCCAACATTAAATTCCATTTGCCATTTCCTGGCCCATTCGCCCAGCCTATCTAGATCTGTAGACTCTCCCCACCCTCCGCACAATTTGCCTTTCCACCAATTTTGGTGTCATCAGCAAATTTCGACACCCTACACTCGGTTCCCTCCTCCAGATCATCTATATAAATGGTAAATAGCTGAGGCCCCCGCACCGACCCCTGGAGCACTCCACTAGTCACCATCCGCCAATCCGAATAGCACCGTTGACCCCCACTCTCTGCCTCCTATTTGACAACCAGTCCTCTATCCACGCTAACACCCTACCCCCAACTCCATGCCCCCTGACCTTCTGCAATAACCTCTTGTGAGGTACCTTGTCAAACGCCTTCTGAAAATCCAGAAAGACCACATCCACCGGCTCTCCTCTATCCACCGCCCTAGACACATCCTCATAGAACTCCAGTAAATTTGTCAGACATGACTTCCCTTTAACGAAACCGTGCTGCGTCTGCTCTATCAAGCAGTTCCCCTCAAGATGCCTCGCTATTTCCTCCTTGTTGACGGATTCTAACATTTTACCTACAACAGACGTTAAACTAACAGGCCTATAATTCCCCGCCTTTTGCCTGGCACCCTTCTTAAACAACGGCGTAACATTAGCCATTTTCCAATCTTCCGGCACTTCCCTGGAATCCAGCGATGTCTGGAAAATAACCACCAAGGCATCCACTATCACCTCCGCCATTTCTTTCAGAACCCTCGGATGCATTCCATCCGGTCCTGGGGTCTTGTTCACAATCAGCCCCTCCAGTCTGTCGAGCACCACCTCTCTAGTAACAGTAATGTCATTAAGACCCTCCAGTCCTACCACCTTTCCATCTCTAACACCCGGCAAATTATTCACGTCCTCCTCCGTGAAAACCAAAACAAAAAAGTTATTCAATACCTTAGCCATATCCCCATCCCCTACCACTAGCTCCCCTTTCTCATCCTCTAAAGGACCAACGTTCACCCTAGTCAGCCTCTTCCTTTTTATATATTTATAAAAACTCTTGCTATCCTTTTTTATATTAAGCGCTAGCCCAGCTTCATAGTTTATCCTACCCTTCTTTATCAACTTCTTTGTCAATCTTTGTTGACATTTAAAACTCTCCCAATCCTCTTCTCGCCCACTGCTCTTAGCTACTCTAAATTCCTCCGCTTTTAATTTAACACTTTCATTCACCTCCTTCGTTATCCATGGCTTATTACCTCTCCTCCTACAATCCTTTTTGACCATCAGAATAAATTTCTGCTGAGCACCAAGAAAGATCTCCTTAAAGATCCTCCACTGCTCCTCAGCAGACCTACCTTCCAACGCACTCCCCCAGTCCACATTCGCCAATTCTTCTCTCATCCTACCATACTCCCCTCTGTTCAAACAAAGGACGCGTGTCCGGGAACCCACTTTCTCCTCCTCCATCTGCACCAGAAACTCCACCATACAATGATCACTCTCCCCAGGAGAATCCTTCACCGCAAGGTCCCTAATTCTACCCGCCTCATTACATAGCACCAGATCCAAGATAGCTCGCTCCCTCGTCGGCTCCAACACACACTGTTCAAGGAAATTATCCTGGCAGCATTCCAAGAACTCCTCCTCGAGCCCACCGCGTCCAACATGGGTCGACCAATCAATATGCAGATTAAAATGCCCCATAACTATGGCCGTCCCATTCCTGCACGCCGCACTTATTTGCGCGTTAACAGCCCGCCCCACCTCCAGATCATTATTGGGGGGCCTATAGATGACACCCACCAGCGTCTTCCTCCCTTTGCTGTTCCTAATCTCTACCCACAACGATTCCACGTTCTGCTCCTTGGCTCCGATATCATCCCTTGCTACCACCTTGATGCTATCCTTAATCAGCAGAGCTATGCCCCCCCCTTTTTCCTCCCGCCTATCCTTCCTAAACACTTGATCCCCTGGACATTCAGCTCCCAGTCCCTGTCACCTTGCAGCCACGTCTCTGTAATGGCCACCAGATCATATCCATTTGTGTCGATCTGTGCCACCAACTCATCCACTTTATTCCGAATGCTTCGTGCATTCAGATACAGCGCTTTCATCCCAGCCTTCACCTGTACCCTATTTGCCGTAACACCACCAACCCTACTCACGCCCCCTACTCCCTCTATTATTGGGACATCCTCGGCCTCTACCCTTACCTGTACCGTCTCCTTAACTTTAGACCCCGTAACGTCACCTACCCTCAAGCCCTGTCTACAGTCCTCTTTACTCGATTCGCCAGCGCTCTGGTCCCAGCACGGTTTAGACCAACCCCATCCCGCCCAAACAGGTCCCACCTACCCCAATACTGGTGCCAATGCCCCATAAATTCAAACCCATTCCTCCCACACCAATCCCTGAGCCACCCATTCACTTCCTTAATCCTGTCAACCCTACGCCCGTCTGCACTCGGTTCAGGCAGTAGCCCAGAGATGACCACCTTGTCGGTTCTACTTTTTAATTCCATTCTCAGCTTCTCATACTCCCTTCCCAGATCCTCAGTCCGCACATTGCCGACGTCGCCGGCACCCACATGAACCACAACGATCGGATTCTCACCCTCCCACTCCAGGTTCCTCTGCAGCCCAGATGCGACATCCCAGACCCGAGCACCAGGCAGACAACACACCCTTCTGTGCACTTTGTTATTGTGACAAAGGACAGTGTCAATACCCTTCACCCCACTATCCCCAATTACAACTACGTTCCTTTTCCCCTTCTCTTTGCCTATGTCCTGCTGCATCATGGTACCGTGTGCAGTTTGCTCACCAACCTCACCTGCCCCGTCCTCGTCCAGACTGGAAGCAAGAACCTCAAACCTGTTATGCAGCTTGAGAGGCTGAGGCCTCCTCTCCCCACCCCCCTTCCTCCTCCCAGCAGCCCCCTCTTGTTCCTGACCCTTAGATTTAGCCAGTCTAGGGGCACCCTCTCTCCCCCTGATGAGCCTCAGTGTCTGTAGCTCAGAGGCCAGCTCATTTACCCTGAGCTGGAGCTCCTCCAGCAATCTGCACTTACTGCAGATATGGTCACTAGAATGCGAATCCTTACACCTAACCTGCTGTTCAAGACCTGAAGTGGCTGACAATGTGAGTGGAAGGAGCACTGATCACAGTTTAAAGTGATGTGTATTGTCTCCAGACAGTACAGTAAGTGAGGTTTTGTAAACCCAGGCAAGTCACGGGGGTTACAGATAGTTCAACATGAACCCAAGATCCCTGTTGAGACCGTCCTCATGTGTGTGGAACTTGGCTATCAGTCTCTGTTCAGCGACTCTGCGCTGTTGTGTGTTATGAAGGCCGCCTTGGAGAATGCTTACCCGAAGGTCAGAGGCTGAATGCCCGTGACCACTGAAGTGTTCGCCAACAGGAAGGGAACAGTCTTGCCTGGTGATTGTCGAGCGGTGTTCATTCCTCTGTTGTCGTAGCTTCTGCATGGTCTCCCCAATGTACCATGCTTCGGGACATCCTTTCTTGCAACGTATCAGGTAGACAATGTTGGCCGAGTTGCAAGAGTATTTACCATGTACCTGGTGGATGGTATTCTCACGTGTGATGATGGTATCCATGTCGATGATCCAGCATGTCTTGCAGAGGTTGCTGTGGCAGGGTTGTGTGGTATTGTGGTCACTGTTCTCCTGAAGGCTGGGTAGTTTGCTGCGAACAATGGTCTGTTTGAGGTTGTGGGGTTGTCTGAAAGCAAGAAGTGGGGGTGTGGGGATAGCCCTGGTGAGATGTTCGTCTTCATCAATGATATGTTGAAGACTCCGGAGAAGATGTCGTAGCTTCTCCGCTCCGGGGAAGTACTGGACGACGAAGGGTACTCTGTCCACTGTGTCCCATGTTTGCCTTCTGAGGAGATCGGTGCGGTTTTTCGCTGTGGCACATCGGAACTGCCGATCTATGAGTCGAGCACCATATCCAGTTCTTATGAGGGCATCTTTCAGGGTCTGGAGGTGTCTGTCACGATCCTCCTCATCTGAGCAAATCCTGTGTATACGGAGGGCTTGTCCATAGGGAATGGCTTCTTTAACATGTTTAGGGTGGAAACTGGAGAAGTGGAGCATTGTGAGATTGTCTGTGGGCTTGCGGTACAGTGAGGTGCTGAGGTGACCGTCCTTAATGGAGATAAGTGTGTCCAAGAATGCAACTGATTCTGGGGAATAGTCCATGGTGAGTCTGATGGTGGGGTGGAATTTGTTGATATCATCATATAGTTGTTTCAGTGATTGTTCACCATGAGACCAAAGGAAGAAAATGTCATCGATGTATCTAGTGTACAGCATCGGTTGAAGATTCTGTGCAGTGAAGAAGTCTTGTTCGAACCTGTGCATGAAGAAGTTGGCATATTGAGGTGCAAATTTCAGGAAAGGATGTCCCGAAGCATGGTACATTGGGGAGACCATGCAGACGCTACGACAATAGATGAATGAACATCGCTCGACAATCACCAGGCAAGACTGTTCCCTTCCTGTTGGCGAACACTTCAGTGGTCACGGGCATTCAGCCTCTGACCTTCGGGTAAGCATTCTCCAAGGCGGCCTTCATGACACACGACAGCGCAGAGTCACTGAACAGAGACTGATAGCCAAGTTCCACACACATGAGGACGGTCTCAACAGGGATCTTGGGTTCATGTCGCACTATCTGTAACCCCCGTGACTTGCCTGGGTTTACAAAACCTCACTTACTGTACAGTCTGGAGACAATACACATCTCTGTAACCTGTGATCAGTGCTCCTTCCACTCACATTGTCAGCACTTCAGGTCTTGAACAGCAGGTTAGGTGTAAGGATTCGCATTCTAATCAGTAATCTCTAAACTGTCTGTGCTTTATATGCTCTGTCTGAGGCCAGAACTCTCCATTCACCTGACAAAGAGGGAAACCTCGAAAGCTTGTGAGTCTATTATCAAATAAATCGGTTGGACTAAAACCTGGTGTTGTCAGACTTTTTATTATAAGAATATAAGAACATAAGAAATAGGAGCAGGAGTAGGCCATCTGGCCCTTCGAGCCTGCCCCGCCATTCAATAAGATCATGGCTGATCTGTCGTGACTCAGCTCCACCTTCCCGCCCTTTCCCCATAACCCTTAATCCCTTCTCTTATCAAAAACCCATCAACCCGTTTCTTAAAAATATTTAGCGAGGCAGCCTCCACCACTTCAACGGGCAGAGAATTCCAGAGATTCACCACCCTTTGAGTGAAGAAGTTCCTCCTCAACTCTGTTCTAAACCGCCTCCCCTTTATCTTGAGGCTGTGCCCCCTAGTCCTACTGTCTTTTTTGAGCGGGAACAGTCTCTCCACCTCTATCCTATCCATCCCATTCATCATCTTATACGTCTCAATGAGATCTCCCCTCATTCTTCTAAACTCTAACGAGTACAAGCCTAGTTTATTCAGCCTCTCCTCATAGCTCAATCCCCTCAACTCCGGTATCAGCCGAGTAAACCTCCTCTGCACTCCCTCCAGGGCCAAAACATCCTTGCGCAGGTGCGGCGCCCAAAACTGCACACAGTACTCCAGCTGCGGCCTCACCAATGCCCTATACAGCTGCAGCAAGACCTCCCTACTTTTATATTCAATCCTTTATTAACAGAGCTACCCCCCTCCTTTTTCCTCCCGTCTATCCTTCCTAAACACTTGATACCCCTGGACATTCAGCTCCTTTCCCTGTCATAAGAACATAAGAACATAAGAAATAGGAGCAGGAGTAGGCCATCTGGCCCTTCGAGCCTGCCCCGCCATTCAATAAGATCATGGCTGATCTGTCGTGACTCAGCTCCACCTTCCCGCCCTCTCCCCATAACCCTTAATCCCTTCTCTTATCAAAAACCCATCAACCCGTTTCTTAAAAATATTTAGCGAGGCAGCCTCCACCACTTCAACGGGCAGAGAATTCCAGAGATTCACCACCCTTTGAGTGAAGAAGTTCCTCCTCAACTCTGTTCTAAACCGCCCCCCCTTTATCTTGAGGCTGTGCCCCCTAGTCCTACTGTCTTTTTTGAGCGGGAACAGTCTCTCCACCTCTATCCTATCCATCCCATTCATCATCTTATACGTCTCAATGAGATCTCCCCTCATTCTTCTAAACTCTAACGAGTACAAGCCTAGTTTATTCAGCCTCTCCTCATAGCTCAATCCCCTCAACTCTGGTATCAGCCGAGTAAACCTCCTCTGCACTCCCTCCAGGGCCAAAACATCCTTGCGCAGGTGCGGCGCCCAAAACTGCACACAGTACTCCAGCTGCGGCCTCACCAATGCCCTATACAGCTGCAGCAGGACCTCCCTACTTTTATATTCAATCCCCTTCGCTATGAAGGCCAGCATCCCATTCGCCTTCCTGACCACCTGCTGCACCTGCAAGCTGGGTTTTTGCGACTCATGCACAAGGACCCCGAGGTCCCTCTGCACCGTCGCCTGCTGCAGTTTTTCGCCCCGTAAGTAATAGTCCTTCCTACCATTCCTCCTACCAAAGTGGACCACCTCACACTTGCCAACATTAAATTCCATTTGCCATTTCCTGGCCCATTCGCCCAGCCTATCTAGATCCTTCTGCAGACTCTCCACACCCTCCGCACAATTTGCCTTTCCCCCAATCTTGGTGTCATCAGCAAATTTCGACACCCTGCACTCGGTTCCCTCCTCCAGATCATCTATGTCCCTTTCCCTTGCAGCCACGTTTCCGTAATGGCCACCAGATCATATCCATTTGTGCTGATCTGCGCCACCAGCTCATTCACTTTGTTCCGAATGCTTCTGCATTCAAGTAAAGTGTCTTTATACCAGGCTTTATCTTCAAGAACAGCTTCTTCCCTGCTGGTGTCAAACTTTTGAATGGACTTACCTCGTATTGAGTTGATCTTTCTCTACACCCTAGTTTTGACTGTAACCTACATTCTGTACTCCTTTCCTTCTCTATGAATGGTATGCTTTGTCTGTATAGCACACAAGAAACAGTACTTTTCACTGAATGTTAATACATATGACAATAATAAATCAAATCAAGTCCTCTCCCAGCAACTGCCTACAGCTAAACCAAGGTCTTCACAAGCTTGCTGTTTGATTTCACCCAAGGTGAGTTTCTGACCCTGTGTCTGTTCCCTCACCGAGATGACCGATATCTACCTCTGTGACACTGCCTGTCTCCACCTCTATCTCAGTTCATGTCTTTTAGGTTTAACTACATCAAGACTCTTCTCCCCAAACTCTCAATTGTTATGGGGGACTTTAACTTTACTAATATTGATTGGAATTGCTATAGCTCTAGCTCGTTAGAGGGGTCAGTTTTTGTACAAAGCATGCAGGAAGGTTTTTTGACTCAGTATGTAGATAGGCCAACTAGAGGTGAGGCTATATTGGATTTGGTGCTGGGTAATGAGCCAGACCAGGTGCTAGACTTGGAAGTTGGTGTGCATTTTGGGGATAGTGACCACAATTCGATTACGTTCACCTTAGTGATGGAAAGGGATAGGCATGAACCTCGGGTCAGTAGTTTCAGCTGGGGGAAGGGTAATTATGAGGCTATTAGGAGAGAATTAGGAAGCATTAGTTGAACTAGGAGATTACAGGGACTGGGAACATGTGGAGATTTTTCAAGGAGCAGCTATTGCGGGTCTGTGATAAGTATATCCCTGTCAGGCAAGGAGGATTTGGTAGGCCCAGGGAACCGTGGTGCACTAAAAAAGTTGATTCGTTGGTTAGGAAGAAAAAGGAGGCTTATGTTCGGATGAGGCTTGAGGGCTCATGTAGTGCATTAGAAAGTTTTAGATTGGCTAGGAGGGAGTTGAAGAGTGAGCTAAGGGCTAAAAGAGGACATGAGATGACTTTGGCTGATAGGATTAAGGAGAACCCTAAGGCGTTTTACAGGTATGTCAAGAACAGAAGGTTGGTTAGGGCAAGATTAGGGCCAGTTACAGACAGTAGAGGGAAGTTGTGTGTGGAACCGGAGGAGATTGGAGAGGCGTTGAACCAATATTTCTCTTCGGTGTTCATGCAAGGGGACATGAATGTAGCTGAGGAGGACACTGGGGTGCAGGGATGTAAAATAGATAGTATTGCAGTTGATACGGGGGATGTGCTGGATATTTTAGAGGGTTTGAAAATAGATAAGTCCCCTGGTCCGGATGGGATTTACCCTAGGATTCTTTGGGAGGCAAGAGAGGTGATTGCAAAGCCTCTGGCTCTGATCTTCAGGTCGTCGTTGGTCTCTGGTATAGTACCGGAAGATTGGAGGACAGCAAATGTTGTCCCATTGTTTAAGAAGGGGAACAGAGACTTCCCTGGGAATTATAGACCGGTGAGTCTTACTTCTGTGGTGGGTAAGGTTTTGGAAAGGATTATTAGAGACAGGATTTATAGTTATTTGGAGACTAATGAATTGATTAGAGACAGTAAGCATGGTTTAGTAGCGGGTAGGTCGTGCCTTACTAACCTTATCGAGTTCTTTGAGAAAGTGACCAAAGAGGTGGATAGGGGTAAGGCAGTTGATGTGGTGTATATGGATTTTAGAAAGGCGTTTGATAAGGTTCACCATGGTAGACTTCTGCAGAAAATGCAGATGTATGGGATTGGGGGTGATCTAGGTAATTGGATCAGGAATTGGCTAGCAGATAGGAGACAGAGGGTGGTGGTTGATGGTAAATATTCGTCATGGAGTTCGGTTACAAGTGGTGGGACTCAGGGATCTGTTTTGGGGCCACTGCTGTTTGTAATTTTTATTAATGATCTGGATGAGGGTATAGTTGGGTGGATTAGTAAGTTTGCTGATGACACCAAAGTCGGAGGTGTGGTAGATTGTGAGGAAGGGTGTCATAGTTTGCAGAGTGACTTAGAAAGGTTGCAGAGCTGGGCTGCGAGGTGGCGGATGGAGTTTAATGTGGAAAAGTGTGAGGTAATTCATTTCGGTAGGAATAACAGATGTGTTGAGTATAGGGCTTACGGGAGGACTTTGAATAGTGTGGAGGAGCAGAGGGATCTAGGTGTATGTGTACATAGATCCCTGAAAGTTGGGAATCAAGTAGATAAGGTTGTTAAGAAGGCATACGGTGTCTTGGCGTTTATTGGTAGGGGGATTGAATTTAGGAGCCGCAGCGTCATGATGCAACTGTACACAACTCTGGTGCGGCCGCACTTGGAGTTTTGTGTGCAGTTCTGGTCCCCACATTACAGGAAGGATGTGGAGGCTTTGGAGAGGGTGCAGAGGAGGTTTACCAGGATGTTGCCTGGTATGGAGGGGAGATCCTATGAGGAGAGACTGATAGATTTGGGGTTGTTTTCGCTGGAGAGAAGGCGGCTGAGGGGGGACCGTATTGAAACATATAAGATGATTAGAGGTTTAGACAGGGTAGATAGTGATAGCCTTTTTCCTAGGATGGAGAAAGCTAGCATGAGGGGGCACGACTTTAAATTAAGGGGGGGTAGTTATAGGACTGATGTCAGGGGTAAGTTCTTTACCCAGAGGGTGGTGAGGGATTGGAATGCCCTGCCTGCTGCAGTTGTAAATGCGCCTAGTTTGGGGGCGTTTAAAAGATCTGTGGATAGGTTTATGGACGAAAAGGGATTGGTTTAGGCTAGTGGGTCATTGTTTTGTAACTGGTCGGCGCAACATCGTGGGCCGAAGGACCTGTTCTGCGCTGTAATGTTCTATGTTCTATGTTCAACTTTGATCCCCCCCCACCCCCCCACACACACTGCAGTTCATCCACAACATTGCTGTCCTTATCCCAATTCACATCAAACCTCTCTCATGCATTGCCCACTGCACTACATTAACTCTCAGTCTGGCTGTGCTCTGAGTTCAAAATTCTCACCCTGGTTTTCAGATCTTTTTGTGGCCATTCCCCACTCCCAATCTCGGGAATGTCTTCTGGCCCCACAACTCATCTCAATTCAGTGCTTTGCACATCCTCATCCTGCCCGCTGCCTGGGTCCTAAGCTCAGATTCCTCTTCCTAAATGTTTTTCCTCTTTCAAAGTCACTCATAGAGTCAGAGATGTTTACAGCGTGGAAACAGGTCCTTCGGCCAACTTGTCCATGCTGCTGTTTTTTTAAACTACTAAGCTCGTCCCAATTACCCATTCCTTAAAACCTCCTCTCTGACCAAGGTTTGGTCACCTGCTACCTGCACACAGTGATGTTTTGTCTGGCATACTGTCAAACACACTGTGTGCAGGGTGCTATAAAAATGCAGGTTGTTGTCATCGATCCAAACGTTCAGCAGGATAAAGAGTTCCACCATCTAAGATCAGGGTAAATATTCAGGTTTTGCTCACTGCTCACGGTACAAAGACAGCTCAGACAGCTCAAGCTGGATGCCCAGGTGCTGCTGAAGGCAATTCATCATCAAAACTATCACAGCACAAAAGGCAGCTCAACACACACATGCTGGAAACTCTCAACCTGTTCCGTGGCTGTGATTCTCCAGTCCCGCTGCAGTGAATGGAGTTTCACCGAGTATGAGATCAGAGAATCCCACCCAAGAAACAAAACATGTCGCTCGAGATGAATCTGAATTTGCAACCAACCAACTTGACGTAGTGGGACTGTGTGAAGTAACCCCTTGTTTCAGGAACTGCAGTATGTGGACTCAGTGCTCCAACAGGAGAGGAGAGGAACTCATAGAAACCTTACAGTGCAGGAGGAGGCCATTCAGCCCAACAAGCCTACACCAACAACAATTCCACCCAGGCCCTATCTCTATAACTCCACATACATACTCTGATAGTGCCCCTAATCTACACACCTTGGGACACTAAGGGGGCAATTGAGCATGGCCAATCCACCTAACCCATCTTTGGAGGAAACCAGTGCACCCAGAGGAAACCCACGCAGACAAGAGGAGAATGTGCAGACTCCACACAGACAATGACCTGAGCCAGGAATTGAACCTGGGTCCCTGGTACTGAGAGGCAGCAGTGCTAACCACTGTGCCACCTGGAGTGTATGGACCCAGCACTCCAGCTGTGTGCAGATACTGTACCCCAGCTGTGGAGAGCAAGTGGAAAATTGAACGTGAATTCTGGAAGAAGAAATGAAGCCAGGAGAAGTCACTGAGAGTTCATTTGGAACAGCATTGATAGGGGGCACAGGGTTCAAGCTTTAATGCAGTCATCCAATTCGCCTCATAATTTTCTCTGTCTAATCAGCAGTCTGTACATGCAGCCTGATCCATTACATATACCAACTGAAACACACTTAACAGCAAGCGCTTCCCATCCTCCCCCACAGTCAGTACCATAAATGTGAGTTAATGAATTACAAGCGTACGCTCCCAGTTCAGCACTCTGTAAAGCCACTCAGAGTGCTCCAGTAAGTGCAGCAAGCCACTGACAACCTCCAATTAAACACACGGGTATCTACCGCCAACTGACAGTTCCTCTGGTAAGATACAGTCACAATTTCACAGGGCATTCAAGCCATCAGTCTCAGGAGAGAGCTTTGTCACACTGTTGTACATTCCATTTGCCAGTTTCTCTCATTGTCCGCGATGATTTAGAGTGTAGATTCAGCTCCCAGCTGGTGAAATTGTCTTCAGTCTGTGCACCTCATAACTGCACAAGATATAGGAGCAGTATTAGGCCATTCAGCCCATTGAGTCTGCTCTGCTATTCAATCATGGCTGATACTTTTCTTATCCCTATTCTCCTGCCATTTCCCCATAACCCTGATCACCTTATTAATCAAGAACCTATCTATCCCTGCCTTAAAAACACTCAATGACCCGGCCTCCACAGCCTTTTGCGGCAAAGAGTTCCACAGATTTACCACTCTCTGGCTGATAAAATTCCTCCTAAGAACATAAGAAATAGGAGCAGGAGTAGGCCATCTAGCCCTTCGAGCCTGCCCCGCCATTCAATAAGATCATGGCTGATCTGAAGTGGATCAGTTCCACTTTCCCGCTTTCTCCCCATAACCCTTAATTCCCTTGCCTACCAAAAACCTATCTACCCGCGTCTTAAATATATTCAACGAGGTAGCCTCCACCACTTCAACGGGCAGAGAATTCCAGAGATTCACCATCCTTTGAGTGAAGAAATTACCCCTCAACTCTGATCTAAACCGCCCCCCCCCCCTTATTTTGAGGCTGTGCCCTCTAGTCCTGCTATCCTTTCTAAGCGGGAAGAATCTCTCTACCTCTACCCTACCTAGCCCCTTCATTATCTTATACGTCTCTATAAGATCCCCCCTCAGCCTTCTAAACTCCAACGAATACAGACCCAGTCTATTCAATCTCTCTTCATAAGCTAACCCCCTCATCTCCGGTATCAGCCTAGTGAACCTCCTCTGCACTCCCTCCAAGGCCAGTATATCCTTGCGTAAGTGCAGCGACCAAAACTGCACACAGTATTCCAGCTGCGGCCCCACCAGTGCCCTGTACAGTTGCAGCAAGACCTCCCTGCTTTTATATTCAATCCCCCTCACTATAAAGGCCAGCATCCCATTCGCCTTCCTGACCACCTGCTGCACCTGCAAGCTGGGTTTTTGCGACTCGTACACAAGGACCCCCAGGTCCCTCTGCACTGTAGCATGCTGCAGCTTTTCGCCCTTTAAATAGTAATCCCTCCTACTATTATTCCTGCCAAAGTGGATAACCTCACACTTGCTAACATTATACTCCATCTGCCAGGTCCTCGCCCACTCACTCAGCCTATTCAGATCCCTCTGCAGACTTTCCACACCCTCCACACAATTTGCTTTTCCACTCATCTTCGTGTCATCAGCAAATTTTGTTACCCTACACTCAGTCCCCTCTTCCAGATCATCTATGTAAATGGTGAACAGTTGAGGCCCCAGCACCGATCTCTGCGGCACTCCACTAGTCACCAACTGCCAACCAGAATAGCACCCATTGATACCAACTCTCAGCTTCCTGTTAGATAACCAATCCTCAATCCACACTAACACCTTACCCCCAACTCCGTGCACCCTAACCTTCTGTAGCAACCTTTTGTGAGGCACCTTATCGAACACCTTCTGGAAATCTAAAAACACCACATCCACCGGTTCCCCTCTGTCTACCACACTAGTCATATTCTCATTCTTACTACTATTTAAAGGGCGAAACCCGACTCTTAAATCGGCCTCGCAGGTGGAGGAGGTGGTCAAGAAGGCGTATGGTGTACTGGCCTTCATTAATCGAGGGATTGAGTTTAGGAGTCGGGAGGTAATGCTGCAACTTTACAGGACCCTCGTCAGGCCTCATTTGGAGTACTGTGCGCAGTTCTGGTCGCCTCACTATAGGAAAGACGTAGAAGCTATTGAAAGGGTGCAGAGGAGATTTACAAGGATGTTGCCTGGACTGGGAGGCATGCCTTATGAAGATAGGTTGAGGGAGCTGGGACTCTTTTCCCTGGAGAGGCGAAGGTTGAGAGGCGACCTGATAGAAGTTTATAAAATGTTGAGAGGAATAGATAGGGTGGACTCTCAGAGGCTATTTCCCCGGGTTGAAATGGTCGCTACGAGAGGACACAGATTTAAGGTGCGGGGAGGGAAGTACAGAGGTGATGTTAGGGGTAAGTTTTTCACTCAGAGGGTGGTGAGTGAATGGAATCGGCTGCCGTCATCGGTGGTGGAGGCGAACTCGCTGGGGTCTTTTAAAAGACTTCTGGATGAGTATATGGGGTTTAATGGGATTGGGGGTTATAGATAGGTCTATAGATTGGTGGGGTTGATGTGATCGGTGCAACTCGAGGGCCGAAGGGCCTGTTTGTGCTGTAATGTTCTATGTTCTATGTTCTATGAAAAGCTGCAGCATGTTACGGTACAAAGGGACCTCGGGGTCCTTGTGCATGAGTCGCAAAAACCCAGTCTGCAGATGCAGCAGGTGATGAGGAAGGCAAATGGGATGTTGGCCTTCATAGCGAGGGGGATAGAATATAAAAGTAGGGAGGTCTTGCTGCAACTGTATAGGGCACTGGTGAGGCCGTAGCTGGAGTACTGTGTGCAGTTTTGGTCGCCGCACTTGTGCAAGGATATTTTGGCCTTGGAGGGAGTGCAGAGGAGGTTTACTCGGCTGATACTGGAGATGAAGGGATTGAGCTATGAGGAGAGGCTGAATAAACTAGGCTTGTACTCGTTGGAATTTAGAAGGATGAGGGGGGGATCTTATAGAGATGTATAAGATAATGAAAGGGATGGATAGGATAGAGGTGGAGAGATTCTTCCCGCTTAGAACGGACAGCAGGACTAGAGGGCACAGCCTCAAATAAGGGGGGGCAGTTTAGATCGGAGTTGAGGAGGAACTTCTTCACTCAAAGGGTGGTGAATTTCTGGAATTCTCTGCCTGTTGAAGTGGTGGAGGCTACCTCGCTAAATACAGTTAAGACGCGGGTGGATAGGTTTTTGACAGACAAGGAAATTAAGGGTTATGGGGAGAAAGCGGGAAAGTGGAACTGATCCACTTCAGATCAGCCATGATCCTATTGAATGGCGGGGCAGGCTCGAAGGGCTAGATGGCCTACTCCTGCTCCTATTTCTTATGTTCTTATGTTTTTATAGAAATCCAATAAATTCGTTAGACACGACTTCCCCTTCATGAATCCGTGCTCCGTCTGCCTGATCAAACCGTTCTTTTCTAGATGTCTTGCTATTTCTTCTTTTTCTCATCTCTGTTTTAAAGGATCATCCCTTTAGCCAGAGGTTGTTCCCTCTGGTTCCAGTTTTTACTACTAGTGAAAACATCCTCTTCATGTCCACTCTATCCAGGCCTCGCAGTATCCTGTAAGTTTCAATAAGATCCCCCTCATCCCAAGGAGTTATTGATGTTGAAGAGGAGAAGGTGAAACTCCACAAAGGGTTAAATCATGAGGAGAAGTTTCATTGAATTTAGAACATTGAATTTGACAATTCATGCCTCCTGGAACATGAGTCTACATTCTCATCAATCTCTGAGTAAAGTTTCTCCTGTTTTCAGTGATGGGATTTATTCATGGCTATTTTGTATTGGAGGTCTCTAACTCTGACCTCCCCCACAAATGGCAACATCTTCTTTATGTCTATCCTATCAGAACTCTCCAAGGGAATTCAGTTACATAGCACATGTCTCTGTTCCTGCTTGCTCAGCACAGAGTCCGCAGTGAACTGCTCTCTCGTGGCTGAGTGACTGTCAACTTGCAGAGGTTCTGGAATTCATTCTGTGTTCCTTATCCAAACATTGTCCTTATTGGCACCTCACCTACAACAACACATTTGGTTGAAAAGGGAATGGAGAATTATGTTGAAGGCCGTGCCCCACATATCAGGCAGGATGTGAAGACCGTGGAAAGGGTGCAGAGGAAATCTGTTAGAACTGTACCAGAAATGGAGAACTGTCATTAATGTGAAGAGACTGGGACTGTTCTCCTTGGAACAGAGAAGGTTAAGAGGAGATTTAATTGAGGCATTCAAAATCATGAAGGAAAAGGTATTTCCAGTAGCTCAGAGACAGTGCTGTCTTAGTCTATGATAATATGGATAAATATCCAAGTGGAAATTGAGTCACAGTGGTTTACAGCATGGAAACAGGCCCTTCGGCCCAACTTGTCCATGCTGCCCCATTTTTTAAACCCCTAAGCTAGTTCCAATTGCCCACATTTGGCTCACATCCCTCAATACCCATCTTACCCATGTAACTGTCTCAATGCTTTTTAAAAGACAAAATTGTACCCACCTCTATTACCACCTCTGGCAGCTTGTTCCAGACACTCACCACCCTCTGGGTGAAAAAAAGTGCCCTTTGGACTCTTTTGTATCTCTCCCATCTCACCTTAAACCTATACCCTCTAGGTTTAGATTCCCTTATCTTTGAGAAAGATGTTGACTATCTAGCTGACCTATATCCCTCATTATTTTAAAGACATCTATAAGATGGACTTCAGCAAGGCGTTCGATAAGGTTCCCCATGCAAGACTTCTTGAGAAAGTGAGAGGGCATGGGATCCAAGGGCCTTTGGCCTTGTGGATCCAGAACTGGCTTGCCTGCAGAAAGATGGGTCTTTTTCTGCATGGAGGTCAGTCACCAATGGAGTGCCCCAGGGATCTGTTCTGGGACTCTTGCTGTTTGTCATTTTCATAAATGACCTGGATGAGGAAGTGGAGGGATGGGTTAGCAAGTTTGCCGACGACACGAAGGTTAGTAGTGTTGTGGATAGTCTGGAGGGATGTCAGAAGTTTCAGCGTGACGTAGATAGGATGCAAGACTGGGCGGAGAAGTGGCAGATGGACTTCAACTTGGATAAATGTGTAGTGGTCCATTTTGGCAGGTCCAGTGGGATGAAGGAGTACAATATCAAGGGTAGAACCCTGAGCAGTGTAGAGGATCAGAAGGACCTTGGGGTCTGAGTCCACAGGACTCTTAGATCGGTCTCGCAGGGGGACGATGTGGTCAAGAAGGCATATGGTGTACTAGCCTTCATTAATCGAGGGATTGAGTTTAGGAGTCGGGAGGTAATGCTGCAACTTTATAAGACCCTTGTCAGACCCCACTTGGAGTACAGGGCGCAGTTCTGGTCGCATCACTACAGGAAGGATGTGGAAGCTATTGAAAGGGTACAGAGGAGATTTACAAGGATGTTGCCTGGACTGGGAGGCATGCCTTATGAAGATAGGTTGAGGGAGCTGGGACTCTTCTCCCTGGAGAGACGAAGGATGAGAGGCAACCTGATAGAAGTTTATAAAATGTTGAGAGGTATAGATAGGGTGGACTCTCAGGGGCTATTTCCCAGGGCTGAAATGGTCGCTATGAGAGGACACAGATTTAAGGTGCTGGGGAGCAGGTACAGAGGAGATGTCAGGGGTAAGTTTTTCACTCAGAGGGTGGTGAGTGAGTGGAATCGGCTGCTGTCAGTAGTGGTGGAGGCGAACTCATTGGGGTCCTTTAGGAGACTTCTGGATGAGTACGTGGGATTTAATGGGATTGGGGGTTATAGATAGGCCTGGTAGGTGTGGATAGGCGACGGTGCAGAGGGACCTCGGGGTCCTTGTGCATGAGTCGCAAAAACCCAGCTTGCAGGTGCAGCAGGTGGTCAGGAAGGCGAATGGGATGCTGGCCTTCATAGCGAGGGGGATTGAATATAAAAGTAGAGAGGTCTTGCTGCAGCTGTATAGGGCATTGGTGAGGCTGCAGCTGGAGTATTGTGTGCAGTTTTGGGCGCCGCACCTGCGCAAGGATATTTTGGCCCTGGAGGGAGTGCAGAGGAGGTTTACACGGCTGATACCGGAGTTGAGGGGATTGAGCTATGAGGAGAGAAATAGCGAGGCATCTTGAGGGGAATTGCTTGATAGGGCGGACGCAACACGGTTTCATTAAAGGGAAGTCGTGTCTGACAAATTTACTGGAGTTCTATGAGGATGTGTCTAGGGCAGTGGATAGAGGAGAGCCGGTGGATGTGGTCTTTCTGGATTTTCAGAAGGCGTTTGACAAGGTACCTCACAAGAGGTTATTGCAGAAGGTCAGGGGACATGGAGTTGGGGGTAGGGTGTTAGCGTGGATAGAGGATTGGTTGTCAAATAGGAGGCAGAGAGTGGGGGTCAATGGATGCTATTCGGATTGGCGGTTGGTGACTAGTGGGGTGCCCCAGGGGTCGGTGCTGGGGCCTCAGCTATTTACCATTTATATAGATGATCTGGAGGAGGGAACCGAGTGCAGGGTGTCGAAATTTGCTGATGACACCAAGATTGGGGGAAAGGCAAATTGTGCGGAGGGTGTGGAGAGTCTGCAGAAGGATCTAGATAGGCTGGGCGAATGGGCCAGGAAATGGCAAATGGAATTTAATGTTGGCAAGTGTGAGGTGGTCCACTTTGGTAGGAGGAATGGTAGGAAGGACTATTACTTACGGGGCGAAAAACTGCAGCAGGCGACGGTGCAGAGGGACCTCGGGGTCCTTGTGCATGAGTCGCAAAAACACAGCTTGCAGGTGCAGCAGGTGGTCAGGAAGGCGAATGGGATGCTGGCCTTCATAGCGAAGGGGATTGAATATAAAAGTAGGGAGGTCTTGCTGCAGTTGTATAGGGCATTGGTGAGGCCACAGCTGGAGTACTGTTTGCAGTTTTGGGCGCCGCACCTGCGCAAGGATGTTTTGGCCCTGGAGGGAGTGCAGAGGAGGTTTACTCGGCTGATACCGGAGTTGAGGGGATTGAGCTATGAGGAGAGGCTGAATAAACTAGGCTTGTACTCGTTAGAGTTTAGAAGAATGAGGGGAGATCTCATTGAGACGTATAAGATGATGAATGGGATGGATAGGATAGAGGTGGAGAGAGTGTTCCCGCTCAAAAAAGACAGTAGGACTAGGGGGCACAGCCTCAAGATAAAGGGGGGGCGGTTTAGAACAGAGTTGAGGAGGAACTTCTTCACTCAAAGGGTGGTGAATCTCTGGAATTCTCTGCCTGTTGAAGTGGTGGAGGCTGCCTCGCTTAATATTTTTAAGAAACGGGTTGATGGGTTTTTGATAAGAGAAGGGATTAAGGGTTATGGGGAGAGGGCGGGAAGGTGGAGCTGAGTCACGACAGATCAGCCATGATCTTATTGAATGGCAGGGCAGGCTCGAAGGGCCAGATGGCCTACTCCTGCTCCTATTTCTTATGTTCTTATGTTCTTATGAGAGGCTGAATAAACTAGGCTTGTACTCGTTAGAGTTTAGAAGAATGAGGGGAGATCTCATTGAGACGTATAAGATGATGAATGGGATGGATAGGATAGAGGTGGAGAGGCTCTTCCCGCTCAAAAAAGATAGTAGGACTAGGGGGCACAGCCTCAAGATAAAGGGGGGGCGGTTTAGAACAGAGTTGAGGAGGAACTTCTTCACTCAAAGGGTGGTGAATCTCTGGAATTCTCTGCCCGTTGAAGTGGTGGAGGCTGCCTCGCTAAATATTTTTAAGAAACGGGTTGATGGGTTTTTGATAAGAGAAGGGATTAAGGGTTATGGGGAGAGGGCGGGAAGGTGGAGCTGAGTCACGACAGATCAGCCATTATTGAATGGCGGGGCAGGCTCGAAGGGCCAGATGGCCTACTCCTGCTCCTATTTCTTATGTTCTTATATGATCAGCGCAACTTGTGGGCTGAAGGGCCTGTATGTGCTGTAGTGTTCTATGTTCTACCTTCTAAGATCACTCCGAAGCCTTCTATACTCCAAAGAAAAAATTCCCAGTCTATCCAGCCTCTTCAAACTATCAAGTCTCAGTTGCATCCTAGTAAATCTTTTCTGCACTCTTTCTAGTTTAATAATATCTTTTTGCTCGTAGGATGACCAGAACTGTACACAATATTCCAAGTGTGGCCATACCACACTTGTACAACTTCAACAATACATCCTAACTCCTGTATTCAATGTTCTGACCAATGAAACCAAGCATGCCGAATGCCTCCTTCACCACTCTGTCCACCTGTGACTCCACTTTCAAGAAGCTATGAACATGTACCCCTAAACCTCTTTGTTCTGTAGCTCTCCCCAACGCCCTACCATTAACTGAGTAAGTCCTGCCCTGGTTCAATCTACCAAAATGCATCATCTCGTATTTATCTAAATTAAACTCCACCTGCCATTCGTCAACTCTTTAGCCCAATTGATCAAGATTTCGTGGCAATCAGAGATAACCTTCACTGCCCAGTCTTGGTGTCATAGTCAACAGTGAATGTATCTAGGGTGAAAGAGACAGGCAGATACTGGGATAAATAATCACGTCAGTGGGCATGAAACTCCAAGTTATTGCTGTGCAGTTTTATAGAGAAACAGAGAGAATGATTGTAAACAATCTCCAAGTACCAGTAACAATTCTATTATCCCACATAGTAACAGTGGAATTTGACTTAACTAAGTTATCATAAACCAGCACCTCTGCTCCCTGCACAGTCAGAGATTTGGAATGTTGTGAATGAGGAAAACTATTCTGGGAAATAATGGATGAATTTTAATTCCGTGTTGTTTGATGTTGAAGGTAAAATTCTCCAACATTCTCTACCCAAAGATACTGACCCAGCAGCTCGGCTATCAGGCAAGCAGTGGCTAACAGCTGGGACAAAAGGGTGCTGAAACTGGCATTTGGGGTATCCATTCCTCATCAAGGGACCAAACCACAGCTCATTTGTGACAGGTAACTCATTTATAGAGTCACAGAGGTTTACAGCGTGGAAACAGGCCCTTCGGCCCAACTTGTCCATGCTGCTCTTTCTTTAAAACCCCTAAGCTAATCCCAATTGCCTGCATTTGGTCCATATCCCTCTATACCCATCTTACCCATGTAACGATCTAAATGCTTTTTAAAAGACAAAATTGTACCCGCCTCTACTACTGCCTCTGGCAGCTTGTTCCAGACACTCCCCATCCTCTGTGTGAAAAAATTGTCCCTCTGGACACTTTTGTATCTCTCCCCTCTCACCTTAAACTTATGCCCTCTAGTTTTAGACTCCCCTACCTTTGGGAAAAGATATTGACTATCTCGCTGATCTGTGCCCCTCATTATTTTATAGATCTCTATAAGATCATCCCTCAGCCTCCTACACTCCAGAGAAAAAAGTCCCAGTCTGTCCAGCCTCTCCTCATAACTCAAACCATCAAATTCCAGGAGCATCCTAGTAAATCTTTTCTGCACTCTTTCTTGTTTAATAATATCCTTTCTATGATATACTTCCTGCAGAACCTGGTCACATCTCTCCGAAAAATCAGAAATGAGTTGATTTCAACATAATGCAATATGTCGAGTTAGAAAGGTAAATGCAGCAGCCATTTTGTGCACAGCAAGATGCCACAAAGACAATGAGAAAGTGTGTGTGGAAGAGTTGAATACATTCTAAGGTGCCAAGTGAACTCCCTTCTCAGAATATTCAACATCCACCTGAACCAAAGTGACGAAGAGGACTTGCTGGAAGTTTCCTCTCAATGCAGCCTTGCTTTTTTTAAACCAACACGTAGCAAGCTTCAAACCTCTGCCACAACCATGGGAGATAGCACTGAATGGAATAAACAAAACACATTTCTAAACACCAGACATGACAATTCGGCCAACTTGTCTTCAGAGAACTCTCAATCTTCCTCCTCTTCATTCCTCCAGTTTTCCCACCAGATCTCCAGCTCCCCCACTTTTAGCAAAGCTAGCAGCCAGCATCACCACTCCCAAAATCAATCAGCCAACCAGAAACAAAAATAACTGAAATATGTGGAAAACGCACACTCAACCTGGCCACATTCAGCCCAATTACTCTGTACTGCCATTCACCCTCATGTGAGCAAACATCCTGATCACACTCTTGAACATTGACACAGTTTCTGTCACTAACCTGGAAGTGTCACACTGCTCTCTCAGTGAAAAGGCTTTTCCTCTTCTCCATTCTAAACTTCTTACATTTCATCTTGTATCCACAACCATCCGTTCCTGACCACTGGAAACAATCTGCTTTTATCTTGTCCCGTCCTCTCTACTTTTAGAAAGTTAGTTCAAATCCAAGTGGCACTTTGGTTGATTCTATAAGATACCAAGTGGAACAGAAATGGTTAACCCTTGGTTACAATTTCCTGTTAAACCAGAACTGCCGAATGAGGACACAGGGACAAATTGGGAAAGAGTCAATTCAGGATTATAGTTCAATAGTCTGTCCGAAATACAGTCACTGAAGAAACATAGGAAACACAATGGCTGATTTGCATGAAGCAAGGTCCCATAATGTGTACATAACCAAACAATCTGTTTTCAGTGATGGGAGATATATACTAACCAGAAAAAGCAGGCCAACTCCTTCACTGATCCTGGAAATAGCAGCAGTGGGATGCAGAGAAAGAGGATGCAGCTGCTACACTCAATGGGCTAAAAATTGATTAAAAGAGAAGGCATTAATTAGAAAGGCACTCTGTACTTAAAGTTGCTAAGTCACTGGAACTGGATACTAAGGGATGTGACAGTGGAATTGGCAGTGGTTCTAGCCATAATAAGAACATAAGAACTAAGAACAGGAGTAGGCCATCTGCACCCTCAAGCCTGCCCCGCCATTCAATAAAATCATGGCTGATCTTTTTGTGGACTCAGCTCCACTTACCCACCCGCTCACCATAACCCTTAATTCCTTTACTGTTCAAACATTTATCTATCCTTGCCTTAAAAAGCATTCACTGAGGGAGCGTCAACTGCTTCACTGGGCAGGGAATCCCACAGATTCACAACCCTTTGTGTGAGGAAGTTCCTCCTCAACTCAGTCCTAAATTTTGAGGCTATGCCCCCTAGTTCTAGTTTCACCCGCCACTGGAAACAACATCCCTGCTTCTATCCTATCTATTTCCTTCATAATCTTATATATTTCTATAATATCTCCCCTCATTCTTCTGAATTCCAATGAGTATAGCCCCAGTCTACTCAGTCTCTCCCCATAAGCCAACCCTCTCAACTCCAGAATCAACCTAGTGAATCTCCTCTGCACCTCCTCCAGGGCCAGTATATCCTTTCTCAAGTAAGGAGACCAAAACTGTACACAGTAACTCCAGGTGTGTCCTCACCAGCACCTTATACAGCTGCAACATAACCTCGCTGTTTTTAAACTTCTTAAACTTTTTAAACTTCTTAATTACCTGCTGTACCTGCAAACCAACTCCTTGAGAGAATGTTCCAACCCTCCTCAGACTTAGGGCTGGAGAACTGAAAATCTTACACTCTGGTTTCATAATGGGTGTAAAAATACAATCAGCTTAGGGGAGGCAATGTGTAGTTGTATTGTCACTGGACTAGTACTCTAAAGATTCTGGGTAATACCCTGGTAGCCTAGGTTCAAATCCAATCATGGCAGATGGTGAAATTTTAATTCAGTAAAAGTCTGGAATTAAAAGTCAAATGATGACCACAAATTCTATCTGCTTCACGAATATTATCCATTAGGGAAGGAAATCTGCTTACCTTGTCTGGCCTACATATAACTCCAGATCGCTGATGACACTAAGGTTGGTGGTGTTGTGGATGGTCTGGAAGGATGGCAAAAGTTGCAGCAGGACATAGATAGGATGCAGGACTGGGTGGAGAAGTGGCAGATGGACTTCAACGCGGATAAATGCGTAGTCGTCCATTTTGGCAGAACCAACGGGATGAACGAGTACACTATCAAGGGCAGAAGTCTGAGTAGTGTTGAAGAGCAGAAGGATCTAGGGGTCCGGGTCCACAGGACTCTTAAATCGGCCTCGCAGGTGGAGGAGGTGGTCAAGAAGGCATATGGTGTACGCCTTCATTAATCGAGGGATTGAGTTTAGGAGTCGGGAGGTAATGCTGCAACTTTATAAGACCCTTTTCAGGCCTCATTTAGAGTATTGTGCGCAGTTCTGGTCGCCTCACTATAGGAAAAATGTAGAAGCTATTGAGAGGGTACAGAGGAGATTTACAAGGATGTTGCCTGGACTGGGAGGCATGCCTTATGAAGTTAGGTTGAGGGAGCTGGGACTCTTTTCCCTGGAGAGACGAAGGTTGAGAGGCGACCTGATAGAAGTTTACAAAATGTTGAGAGGAATAGATAGGGTGGATTCTCAGAGGCTATTTCCCCGGGTTGAAATGGTCGCTACGAGAGGACACAGATTTAAGGTGCGGGGAGGGAAGTACAGAGGTGATGTTAGGGGTAAGTTTTTCACTCAGAGGGTGGTGAGTGAATGGAATTGGCTGCTGTCATCGGTGGTGGAGGCGAACTTGCTGGGGTCTTTTAAAAGACTTCTAGATGAGTATATGGGGTTTAATGAGATTGAGGGTTATAGATAGGTCTGTAGATTGGTAGGTGTTGATGTGATTGGCGCAACTTATGGACCAAAGGGCCTGTTTGTGCTGTAGTGTTCTGTGTTCTGTGTTCTGTGTTCTATGTTCTATGTTCAATGCAGAAATGCCCTCTGAAATGGTCTAGATTGCCATTCGGTTCAAAGGCAATTAGTGATGGGCAGCAAATAGTGGCCCAGCAACACCCACATCCGTGAATGAATAAAAGAAGCAGAGCAGTCAGATGAATGAAAATCTGGAATAAAATTAACAATCATCTAGATTTTGTGGATTAATTATATAGAGTGAGCATGGATTTGTGAAGAGCAAAATTGCGTTTAACTATTAACTGATAGGGTTAATAGACAGGGTTGTTAGGAAGGCATACGGTGTCTTGGTGTTTATTGGTAGGGGGATTGAATTTAGGAGCCGCAGCGTCATGTTGCAACTGTACACAACTCTGGTGCGGCCGCACTTGGAGTATTGTGTGCAGTTCTGGTCCCCACATTACAGGAAGGATGTGGAGGCTTTGGAGAGGGTGCAGAGGAGGTTTACCAGGATGTTGCCTGGTATGGTGGGGAGGTCCTATGAGGAGAGGCTGAGGGATTTGGGGTTGTTTTCGTTAGAAAGAAGGCGGCTAAGAGGGGATCTTATTGAAACATATAGATGATTAAAGGTTTAGATAGGGTGGATAGTGATAGCCTTTTTCCTCGGATGGAGAAAGCTAGCACGAGGGGGCATGGCTTTAAATTAAGGGGGGGTAGTTATACGATGGATGTCAGGGGTAGGTTCTTTACCCAGAGGGTGGTGAGGGACTGGAATGCCCTGCCAGCTGCAGTTGTAAATGCACCTAGTTTGGGGGCGTTTAAGAGATCCATGGATAGGTTTATGGACGAAAAGGGTTTGGTTTAGATTAGTGGGTCATTGTTTTTTAACTGGTCGGCGCAACATCGTGGGCCGAAGGGCCTGTTCTGTGCTGTAATGTTCTATGTTCTATGTTCTATGATCTAACTGAGTTTTCTGATGAGGGAACAGAGATGATCGATGTTGGTAATGTGGTTGATGTGGTGTACATGGGACATTTTGGGGCGAATGGCCTTTGTCTGTGCTGTAACCATTCTATTATATTTTTACATCAGTCTGAGGGGGCAGAGGGGACCGGTCCCCACCAGTACTGTACCCCAGTGTTATACAGTGACAGACCCGTCCCCACCAGTACTGTACCCCAGTGTTATACAGAGACAGACCCGTCCCCACCAGTACTGTACCCCAGTGTTATACAGAGACAGACCTGTCCCCCCCAGCACTGTACCCCAGTGTTATACAATGACAGACCCGTCCCCACCAGTACTGTACCCCAGTGTTATACAGTGACAGACCCATCCCCACCAGTACTGTACCCCAGTGTTATACAGTGACAGACCCGTCCCCACCAGTACTGTACCCCAGTGTTATACAGTGACAGACCCGTCCCCACCAGTACTGTACCCCAGTGTTATACAGTGACAGACCCGTCCCCACCAGTACTGTACCCCAGTGTTATACAGTGACAGACCCGTCCCCACCAGTACTGTACCCCAGTGTTATACAGGGACAGACCCGTCCCCACCAGTACTGTACCCCAGTGTTATACAGTGACAGACCCGTCCCCACCAGTACTGTACCCCAGTGTTATACAGTGACAGACCCGTCCCCACCAGTACTGTACCCCAGAGTTATACAGTGACAGACCCGTCCCCACCAGTACTGTACCCCAGTGTTATACAGTGACAGACCCGTCCCCACCAGTACTGTACCCCAGTGTTATACAGGGACAGACCCGTCCCCACCAGTACTGTACCCCAGTGTTATACAGTGACAGACCCGTCCCCACCAGTACTGTACCCCAGTGTTATACAGTGACAGACCCGTCCCCACCAGTACTGTACCCCAGAGTTATACAGTGACAGACCCGTCCCCACCAGTACTGTACCCCAGTGTTATACAGTGACAGACCCGTCCCCACCAGTACTGTACCCCAGTGTTATACAGGGACAGACCCGTCCCCACCAGTACTGTACCCCAGTGTTATACAGAGTCAGACCCGTCCCCACCAGTACTGTACCCCAATGTTATACAGTGACAGACCCGTCCACACCAGTACTGTACCCCAGTGTTATACAGTGACAGACCGGTCCCCACCAGTACTGTACCCCAGTGTTATACAGCAACAGACACGTTTCCACCAGTACTGTACCCCAGTGTTATACAAAGACAGACCCATCCCCACCAGTACTGTACCCCAGTGTTATACAGTGACAGACCCGTCCCCACCAGTACTGTACCCCAGTGTTATACAGTGACAGACCCGTCCCCACCAGTACTGTACCCCAGTGTTATACAGAGACAGACCCGTCCCCACCAGTACTGTACCCCAGTGTTATACAGAGACAGACCTGTCCCCCCCAGCACTGTACCCCAGTGTTATACAATGACAGACCCGTCCCCACCAGTACTGTACCCCAGTGTTATACAGTGACAGACCCATCCCCACCAGTACTGTACCCCAGTGTTATACAGTGACAGACCCGTCCCCACCAGTACTGTACCCCAGTGTTATACAGTGACAGACCCGTCCCCACCAGTACTGTACCCCAGTGTTATACAGTGACAGACCCGTCCCCACCAGTACTGTACCCCAGTGTTATACAGTGACAGAGCCGTCCCCACCAGTACTGTACCCCAGTGTTATACAGGGACAGACCCGTCTCCACCAGTACTGTACCCCAGTGTTATACAGTGACAGACCCGTCCCCACCAGTACTGTACCCCAGTGTTATACAGTGACAGACCCGTCCCCACCAGTACTGTACCCCAGAGTTATACAGTGACAGACCCGTCCCCACCAGTACTGTACCCCAGTGTTATACAGTGACAGACCCGTCCCCACCAGTACTGTACCCCAGTGTTATACAGGGACAGACCCGTCCCCACCAGTACTGTACCCCAGTGTTATACAGAGTCAGACCCGTCCCCACCAGTACTGTACCCCAATGTTATACAGTGACAGACCCGTCCACACCAGTACTGTACCCCAGTGTTATACAGTGACAGACCGGTCCCCACCAGTACTGTACACCAGTGTTATACAGCAACAGACCCGTTTCCACCAGTACTGTACCCCAGTGTTATACAAAGACAGACCCATCCCCACCAGTACTGTACCCCAGTGTTATACAGTGACAGACCCGTCCCCACTAGTACTGTACCCCAGTGTTATACAGCGACAGACCCGTCTCCACCAGTACTGTACCCCAGTGTTATACAGCGACAGACCTGTCCCCACCAGTACTGTACCCCAGTGTTATACAGTGACAGACCCGTCCCCACCAGTACTGTACCCCAGAGTTACACAGAGACAGACCCGTCCCCACCAGTACTGTACCCCAGTGTTATACAGTGACAGACCCGTCCCCACCAGTACTGTACCCCAGAGTTACACAGAGACAGACCCGTCCCCACCAGTACTGTACCCCAGTGTTATACAGTGACAGACCCGTCCCCACTAGTACTGTACCCCAGTGTTATACAGCGACAGTCCCGTCTCCACCAGTACTGTACCCCAGTGTTATACAGCGAAAGACCTGTCCCCACCAGTACTGTACCCCAGTGTTATACAGTGACAGACCCGTCCCCACCAGTACTGTACCCCAGAGTTACACAGAGACAGACCCGTCCCCACCAGTACTGTACCCCAGTGTTATACAGTGACAGACCCGTCCCCACCAGTACTGTGCCCCAGTGTTATACAGTGACAGACCTGTCCCCACCAGTACTGTACCCCAGTGTTATACAGTGACAGACCTGTCCCCACCAGTACTGTACCTCAGTGTTATACAGCGACAGACCTGTCCCCACCAGTACTGTACCTCAGTGTTATACAGAGACAGACCCGCCCCACCAGTACGATACCCCAGTGTTATACAGTGACAGACCCGTCCCCACCAGTACTGTACCCCAATGTTATACAGTGACAGACCCGTCCACACCAGTACTGTACCCCAGTGTTATACAGTGACAGACCCGTCCCCACCAGTACTGTACCCCAGTGTTATACAGTGACAGACGCGTCCCCACCAGTACTGTACCCCAATGTTATACAGTGACAGACCCGTCCCCACCAGTACTGTACCCCAGTGTTATACAGCAACAGACCCGTCCCCACCAGTACTGTACCCCAGTGTTATACAGTGACAGACCCGTCCCCACCAGTACTGTGCCCCAGTGTTATACAGTGACAGACCTGTCCCCACCAGTACTGTACCTCAGTGTTATACAGCGACAGACCCGCCCCACCAGTACGATACCCCAGTGTTATACAGTGACAGACCCGTCCCCACCAGTACTGTACCCCAATGTTATACAGTGACAGGCCCGTCCCCACCAGTACTGTACCCCAGTGTTATACAGTGACAGACCCGTCCCCACCAGTACTGTACCCCAGTGTTATACAGTGACAGACGCGTCCCCACCAGTACTGTACCCCAATGTTATACAGTGACAGACCCGTCCCCACCAGTACTGTACCCCAGTGTTATACAGCAACAGACCCGTCCCCACCAGTACTGTACCCCAGTGTTATACAGTGACAGACCCGTCCCCACCAGTACTGTAGCCCAGTGTTATACAGAGACAGACCCGTCCCCACTAGTACTGTACCCCAGTGTTATACAGTGACAGACCCGTCCCCCCTAGTACTGTACCCCAGTGTTATACAGCGACAGACCCGTCCCCACCAGTACTGTACCCCAGTGATAGACAGTGACAGACCCGTCCCCACCAGTACTGTACGCCAGTGTTATACAGTGACAGACTCATCCCCACCAGTACTGTACCTCAGTGTTATACAGAGTCAGACCCGTCCCCACCAGTACTGTACCCCAGTGTTATACAGCTACAGGCCCGTCCCCACCAGTACTGTACCCCAGTGTTATACAGTGACAGACCCATCCCCACCAATACTGTACTCCAGTGTTATACAGCGACAGACCCGTCCCCACCAGTACTGTACCCCAGTGTTATACAGTGACAGACCCGTCCCCACCAGTACTGTACCCCAGTGTTATACAGTGACAGACCCGTCCCCACCAGTACTGTACCCCAGTGTTATACAGCAACAGACCCATCCCCACCAGTACTGTACCCCAGTGTTATACAGCGACAGACCCGTCCCCACCAGTACTGTACCCCAGTGTTATACAGTGACAGACCCATCCCCACCAGTACTGTAACCCAGTGTTATACAGCGACAGACCCGTCCCCACCAGTACTGTACACCAGTGTTATACAGCGACAGACCCGTCCCCACCAGTACTGTACCCCAGTGTTATACAGCGACAGACCCATCCCCACCAATACTGTACCCCAGTGTTATACAGTGACAGTCCCGTCCCCACCAGCACTGTACCCCAGTGTTATACAGTTACAGACCCGTCCCCACCAGTACTGTACCCCAGTGTTATACAGTGACAGACCTGTCCCCACCAGTACTGTACCCCAGTGTTATACCGTTGCAGACCCGTCCCCACCAGTACTGTACCCCAGTGTTATACAGTGACAGACCCGTCCCCACCAGCACTATACCCCAGTGTTATACAGTTACAGACCCGTCCCCACCAGTACTGTACCCCAGTGATATACAGTGACAGACCCGTCCCCACCAGTACTGTACCCCAGTGTTATACAGTGACAGACCCGTCCCCACCAGTACTGTACCCCAGTGTTATACAGTGACAGACCCGTCCCCACCAGTACTGTACCTCAGTGTTATACAGTGACAGACCCATCCCCACCAGTACTGTACCCCAGTGTTATACAGTGACAGACCCGTCCCCACCAGTACTGTACCCCAGTGTTATACAGTGACAGACCCGTCTCCACCAGTACTGTACCCCAGTGTTATACAGTGACAGACCCGTCCCCACCAGTACTGTACCCCAGTGTTATACAGTGACAGACCCATCCCCACCAGTACTGTACCTCAGTGTTATACAGTGACAGACCCATCCCCACCAGTACTGTACCCCAGTGTTATACAGTGACAGACCCGTCCCCACCAGTACTGTACCCCAGTGTTATACAGTGACAGACCCATCCCCACCAGTACTGTACCTCAGTGTTATACAGTGACAGACCCATCCCCACCAGTACTGTACCCCAGTGTTATACAGAGACAGACCCGTCCCCACCAGTACTGTACCCCAGTGTTATACAGTGACAGACCCATCCCCACCAGTACTGTACCTCAGTGTTATACAGGGACAGACCCACCCCCACCAGTACTGTACCCCAGTGTTATACAGTGACAGACCCATCCCCACCAGTACTGTACCCCAGTGTTATACAGAGACAGACCCGTTCCCACCAGTACTGTACCCCAATGTTATACAGTGACAGACCCGTCCACACCAGTACTGTACCCCAGTGTTATACAGTGACAGACCGGACCCCACCAGTACTGTACCCCAGTGTTATACAGCAACAGACCCGTTTCCACCAGTACTGTACCCCAGTGTTATACAAAGACAGACCCATCCCCACCAGTACTGTACCCCAGGGTTATACAGTGACAGACCCGTCCCCACCAGTACTGTACCCCAGTGTTATACAGTGACAGACCCGTCCCCACCAGTACTGTACCCCAGTGTTATACAGTGACAGACCCGTCCCCACTAGTACTGTACCCCAGTGTTATACAGTGACAGACCCGTCCCCACCAGTACTGTACCCCAGAGTTACACAGAGACAGACCCGTCCCCACCAGTACTGTACCCCAGTGTTATACAGTGACAGACCCGTCCCCACTAGTACTGTACCCCAGTGTTATACAGCGACAGACCCGTCTCCACCAGTACTGTACCCCAGTGGGATACAGCGACAGACCTGTCCCCACCAGTACTGTACCCCAGTGTTATACAGTGACAGACCCGTCCCCACCAGTACTGTACCCCAGAGTTACACAGAGACAGACCCGTCCCCAGCAGTACTGTACCCCAGTGTTATACAGTGACAGACCCGTCCCCACCAGTACTGTACCCCAGTGTTATACAGTGACAGACCTGTCCCCACCAGTACTGTACCTCAGTGTTATACAGCGACAGACCCGTCCCCACCAGTACGATACCCCAGTGTTATACAGTGACAGACCCGTCCCCACCAGTACTGTACCCCAATGTTATACAGTGACAGACCCGTCCCCACCAGTACTGTACCCCAGTGTTATACAGTGACAGACCCGTCCCCACCAGTACTGTACCCCAATGTTATACAGTGACAGACCCGTCCCCACCAGTACTGTACCCCAGTGTTATACAGCAACAGACCCGTCCCCACCAGTACTGTACCCCAGTGTTATACAGTGACAGACCCGTCCCCACCAGTACTGTACCCCAGTGTTATACAGAGACAGACCCATCCCCACCAGTACTGTACCCCAGTGTTATAGAGTAACAGACCCGTCCACACCAGTACTGTACCCCAATGTTATACAGTGACAGACCCGTCCCCACCAGTACTGTAGCCCAGTGTTATACAGAGACAGACCCGTCCCCACTAGTACTGTACCCCAGTGTTATACAGTGACAGACCCGTCCCCCCTAGTACTGTACCCCAGTGTTATACAGCGACAGACCCGTCCCCACCAGTACTGTACCCCAGTGATAGACAGTGACAGACCCGTCCCCACCAGTACTGTACGCCAGTGTTATACAGTGACAGACCCATCCCCACCAGTACTGTACCTCAGTGTTATACAGAGACAGACCCGTCCCAACCAGTACTGTACCCCAGTGTTATACAGTGACAGACCGGTCCCCACCAGTACTGTACCCCAGTGTTATACAGCGACAGACCCATCCCCGCCAGTACTGTACCCCAGTGTTATACAGCGACAGACCCGTCCCCACCAGTACTGTACCCCAGTGTTATACAGTGACAGACCCATCCCCACCAGTACTGTAACCCAGTGTTATACAGCGACAGACCCGTCCCCACCAGTACTGTACACCAGTGTTATACAGCGACAGACCCATCCCCACCAATACTGTACCCCAGTGTTATACAGTGACAGACCCGTCCCCACCAGCACTGTACCCCAGTGTTATACAGTTACAGACCCGTCCCCACCAGTACTGTACCCCAGTGTTATACAGTGACAGACCTGTCCCCACCAGTACTGTACCCCAGTGTTATACCGTTACAGACCCGTCCCCACCAGTACTGTACCCCAGTGTTCTACAGTGACAGACCCGTCCCCACCAGCACTATACCCCAGTGTTATACAGTTACAGACCCGTCCCCACCAGTACTGTACCCCAGTGTTATACAGTGACAGACCCGTCCCCACCAGTACTGTACCCCAGTGTTATACAGTTACAGACCCGTCCCCACCAGTACTGTACCCCAGTGTTTTACAGGGACAGACCCGTCCCCACCAGTACTGTACCTCAGTATTATACAGTGACAGACCCATCCCCACATGGCGGCACGGTAGCACAGTGGGTTAGCACTGCTGCTTCACAGCTCCAGGGTCCTGGGTTCGATTCCCGGCTCGGGTCACTGCCTGTGTGGAGTTTGCACATTCTCCTCGTGTCTGCGTGGGTTTTCTCCGGGTGCTCCGGTTTCCTCCCACAGTCCAAAGATGTGCGGGTTAGGTTCATTGGCTATGCTAAAATTGCCCCTTAGTATCCTGGGATGTGTAGGTTAGAGGGATTAGCAGGTAAAATGTGTAGGGATATGGGGATAGGTTCTGGGTGGGATTGTGTTCGGTGCAGACTCGATGGGCCGAAGGGCCTGTTTCTGCACTGTAGGGTTCTATGGTTCTATGGACCAGTACTGTACCCCAGTGTTATACAGTGACAGACCCGTCCCCACCAGTACTGTACCCCAGTGTTATACAGTGACAGACCCATCCCCACCAGTACTGTACCTCAGTGTTATACAGTGACAGACCCATCCCCACCAGTACTGTACCCCAGTGTTATACAGAGACAGACCCGTCCACACCAGTACTGTACCCCAGTGTTATACAGTGACAGACCCATCCCCACCAGTACTGTACCCCAGTGTTATACAGAGACAGACCCGTCCCCACCAGTACTGTATCCCAGTGTTATACAGTGACAGACCCGTCCCCCACTAGTACTGTACCCCAGTGTTATACAGAGACAGACCCGTCCCCACCAGTACTGTACCCCAGTGTTATACAGTGACAGACCCATCCCCACCAGTACTGTACCCCAGTGTTATACAGAGACAGACCCGTCCCCACCAGTACTGTATCCCAGTGTTATACAGTGACAGACCCGTCCCCCACTAGTACTGTACCCCAGTGTTATACAGAGACAGACCCGTCCCCACCAGTACTGTACCCCAGTGTTATACAGTGACAGACCCGTCCCCACCAGTACTGTACCCCAGTGTTATACAGTGACAGACCCGTCCCCACCAGTACTGTACCCCAGTGTTATACAGTGACAGACCCATCCCCACCAGTACTGTACCCCAGTGTTATACAGTGATAGACCCGTCTCCACCAGTACTGTATCCCAGTGTTATACAGTGACAGACCCGTCCCCCACTAGTACTGTACCCCAGTGTTATACAGAGACAGACCCGTCCCCACCAGTACTGTACCCCAGTGTTATACAGTGACAGACCCGTCCCCACCAGTACTGTACCCCAGTGTTATACAGTGACAGACCTGTCCCCACCAGTACTGTACCCCAGTGTTATACAGAGACAGACACGTACCCAGCTATTAGTGTTGTGATGCAAATGAGTCAGGGTTAGGAATGACAGGATCTATAATTGTGGCGCTGACTGTGTTTTGGAGACTGTATAGACATTCCATGCACCCACGAGTCCACATAACTGTAGTAGCAGAGTCACTCTCTTACAGAGGTCAGCAGGATTCTCTGCAGAGTTTCATATTTCAATCACAGCTTGAAATAGGCTTCATTTAATATTTGAAATGTTGTTTATTCCTGATGCAATTCCCTTTTCCAACTGCCATCATTTTTGCATGCTAACTTTTACTAACAGGATTAAATTAGAGCAATCGAGTGGATTGTCTGCATTTATACTGCATTGACTGACAGAATCTGAAAACATTCAGCCCCTCATTCGTGTTCTAGCTCTGTAAATGAGCTGTCCAATTAGTCACACCTATCCCCCCACTCCCCCACCTTGCTCTCTCCTCATTGCTCTGAAATATTTTCCCTCAAGTTTTCATTGAGTTCCAAAACTCAGAGTTGAACTTTTTCTTCTTCTGTCACCCTTTCAAGCACCACCTTCCAGCTAACCCCAGCTCACTGTGTGGACACTCTCCTCATCTCCCCCTCTGCTTCTCTTACTGATTCTCTTCAATCCGCCTCCAGCAAACTGCAAACACTTCCTCCTTATTTTCTCGATCAGCCCCTGGATTAACTCTCACTTGTCAATCCCAGCTTCTCCCAGTCTCTCCAAATGAACTAAAGTCCCTCATTCCTGGTAAAAGGTAAAGGGGCCACAATCCCTAATGACCAAAGGCTGACTGGTGGTGATTTAACCTGAGGGTCAGCAGAGCTCAGGCGAGGGGCGAGATTGAGAAGCGGCAGCTTCCTGGATAACCTCAGCCGGTGCGGGAAACAAACTCACGCTGTTAGCATCGTCTCAAATCATGAACCAGCCATCCACCCAACCGAGCTAAACCAAACCTGCACCTTTCTTGGTAAATGGATAGATTCTGAGAGTAAACTAGTTCAGAATATAAAAACAGACACCAAAGGTTTCTACAAATATGTAAAACAAAAAAGGGTGGCAAAAGTAAACATTGGTCCTTTAGAGGACGAGAAGGAGGATGTAATAACTGGAAATGAGAAAATGGCTGAGGCATTGAACAGGTATTTTGTGTCGTTCACAAGAAGACACAAAAATGCCGAAAATTGATGACAGGAAGGCTACGGCAGGTGAGGACCGAGAAACTATCATTATCACAAAAGAAGTAGTGTTGGGCAAGTTAATGGAGCTAAAGGTAGACAAGTGTCCTGGCCCTGATGGAATGCAATGCATCATTTAGTGATGCATTCACCATTTAGTGAATGCATCACTAAAAGAGATGGCAGGAGAAATAGCAAATGCACTAGTGGTAATTTACCAAAATTCACTGGACTCTGGGGTGGTTCCTGCAGATTGGAAAACAGCAAATGTGACGCCACTGTTTAAATAAGGAGGTAGACAAAAGGCAGGTAACTATAGGCTGGTTAGCTTAACTTCTGTAGTTGGGAAAATGCTTGAATCTATCATCAAGGAACAAATAGGGAGACATCTGGATATAAATTGTCCCATTGGTAAGCATGGGTTCATGAAGAGAGGTCATGTTTGATTATTTTGAGAACATTACACGTGCAGTGGACAATGGGGAACCTGTGGATGTGGTGTATCTGGATTTCCAGAAGACATTTGACAAGATGCCGCACCAAGAACTGCTACACAAGATAAAGGTTCACGGTGTTACGGGTAATGTGTTAGCATGGGTAGAGGATTGGGTAACTAACAGAAAGCAAAGGGGTAAATGGGTGTTTTCAGTGACTAGTGGTGTGCCTCAGGGATCAGTGTTGGGACCACAATTGTTTACGATTTACAGAGATGATTTGGAGTTGGGGACCAAGTGTAGTGTGTCAAAATTCACAGATGACACTCAGATGAGTGGCAGAACAAAGTGTGAAGAGGACACTGAAGTGTGCAAAGGGATATAGACAGTCTCAGTGAGTGGGTGAGGGTCTGGCAGATGGAGTACAATGTTGGTAAATGTGAGGTCATCCATTTTGGTAGGAATAACAAAGCAGACTATTATTTAAATGGTAAAAAATTGCAGCATGCTGCTGTGCAGAGGGACCTGGGTGTCCTTGTACAGGAATCTCAAGGAGTTGGTTTGCAGGTACAGCAGGTAATTAAGAAGGAAAATGGAATTTTAGAACATAGAACATAGAACAGTACAGCACAGTACAGGCCCTTCAGCCCTCAATGTTGTGCCAAGCGATATCCAATCCCAAGATCAAGCTATCCCACTCCCTATCATTCTGGAGTGCTCCTTGTGCCTATCCAATAACTGCATGAAAGTTCTTAAAGTGTCCGACTCCACTATCACAGCAGGCAGTGCATTCCACACCCCAACCACTCTCTGAGTAAAGAATCTACCTCGGACATCCCTCCTCCATCTCCCACCATGAACCCTATAGTTATGCCCCCTAGTAACAGCTACATCCACCCGAGGAAATAGTCTCTGAATGTCCACTCTATCGATCCCCCTCATCATCTTGTAAACCTATATTAAGTCGCCTCTCATCCTCCTCCGCTCTAAAGAGAAAAGCCTCAACTCCCTCAACCTTTCCTCATAAGACCTACCCTCCAAACCAGGCAGCATCCTGGTAAATCTCCCAATGCACTCTCTCCAATGCTTCCACATCCTCCTTACAGTGAGGTGACCAGAACTGTACACAATATTCCAAATGTGGTCTCACCAAGGTCCTATATAGTTGCAGCATAACCCCACGGCTCTTAAACTCAAACTTTCCGTTAATAAACGCTAACACACTATAGGCCTTCTTCACGTCTCTATCCACTTGAGTGGCAAGCTTCAGAGATCTGTGGATATGAACCCCGAGATCTCTCTGTCACCACATTCCTCAGAACCCTCCAGTTGACCCTGTAATCGGCATTCAAGTTTGTCCCACCAAAATGAATCACCTCGCACTTAAGAACATAAGAACATAAGAAATAGGAGCAGGAGTAGGCCATCTAGCCCTTCGAGCCTGCCCCGCCATTCAATAAGATCATGGCTGATCTGTCGTGGCTCAGTTCCACTTTCCGGCCCTCTCCCCATAACCCTTAATCCCCTCTCTTATCAAAAACCCATCAACCCACTTCTTAAAAATATTTAGCGTGGCAGCCTCCACCACTTCAACGGGTAGAGAATTCCAGAGATTCACCACCCTTTGAGTGAAGAAGTTCCTCCTCAACTCCGTTCTGAAATGCCCCCCCTTTATCTTGAGGCTGTGCCCCCTAGTCCTGCTGTCTTTTTTGAGCAGGAAGAGTCTCTCCACCTCTATCCTATCCATCCCATTCATCATCTTATACGTCTTAATGAGATCTCCCCTCATTCTTCTAAACTGTAATGAGTACAAGCCTAGTTTATTCAGCCTCTCCTCATAGCTCAACCCCCTCAACTCCGGTATCAGCCTAGTAAACCTCCTCTGCACTCCCTCCAAAGCCAAAATATCTTTGTGCAGGTGCGGCGCCCAAAACTGCACACAGTACTCCAGCTGCGGCCTCACCAATGCCCTATACAGCTGCAGCAAGACCTCCCTACTTTATACTCAATCCCCCTCGCTATGAAGTCCAGCATCCCATTTGCCTTCCTGACCACCTGCTGCACCTGCAAGCTGGGTTTTTGCGACTCATGCACAAGGACCCCGAGGTCCCTCTGCACCGTCGCCTGCTGCAGTTTTTCGCCCCGTAAGTAATAGTCCTTCCTACCATTCTTCCTTCCAAAGTGGACCACCTCACACTTGCCAACATTAAATTCCATTTGCCATTTCCTGGCCCATTCGCACAGCCTATCTAGATCCTTCTGCAGACTCTCCACACCCTCCGCACAATTTGCCGTTCCCCCAATCTTCGTGTTATCCGCAAATTTCGACACCCTACACTCGGTTCCCTCCTCTAGATCATCTATATAAATGGTAAAAAGCTGAGGCCCCAGCACCGACCCCTGGGGCACTCCATTAGTCACCATCCGCCAATCCGAATAGCACCCGTTGACTCTGCCTCCTATTTGACAACCAATCCTCTATCTACGCTAACACCCTACCCCCAACTCCAAGTCCTCTGACCTTCTGCAATAACCTCTTATGAGGTACTTTGTCAAACGCCTTCTGAAAATCCAGAAAGATCACATCCACCGGCTCTCCTCTATCCACCGCCCTAGACACATCCTCATAGAACTCCAATAAATTTGTCAGACACGACTTCCTTTTAATGAAACCGTGCTGCGTCTGCTCTATCAAGCAATTCCCTTCAAGATGCCTCGCAATTTCCTCCTTAATGACGGATTCTAACGTTTTACCTACCACCGACGTTAAACTAACCGGCCTATAATTCCCTGCCTTTTGCCTGGCACCCTTCTTAAACAACGGCGTAACATTAGCCGTTTTCCAATCTTCCGGCACTTCCCCGGAATCCAGCGACATCTGGAAAATAACCACCAATGCATCCACTATAACCTCCGCCATTTCTTTCAGAACCATCCGATCCTGGGGACTTGTCCACAATCAGCCCCTCCAGTCTGTCGAGCACCGCCTCTCTAGTAACAGTAATGTCATTAAGACCCTCCAGTCCTACCACCTTTCCATCTCTAACACCTGGCAAATTATTCACGTCCTCCTCCGTGAAGACAGAAACAAAAAAGTTATTCAATACCTTAGCCATATCCCCATCCCCTACCACTAGCTCCCCTTTCTCATCCTCTACAGGACCAACATTCACCCTAGCCAGCCTCTTCCTTTTTATATATTTATAAACCCTATATATTTATAATACTTATGAGAGTTAAACTCCATCTGCCACTTTTCAGCTCAGCTCTGCATCCTATCAATGTCTCTTTGCAGCCTACAAGAGCCCTCCACCTCATCCATTACTCCACCAATCTTGGTGTCATCAGCAAATTTACTAACCCACCCTTCAGCCCTGTCTTCCAAGTCATTGATAAAAATCACAAATAGCAGAGGACCCAGTACTGACCCCTGTGGTACACCACTGGTAACTGGTCTCCAGTCTGAAAATTTTCCCTCCACCACCACCCTCTGTCTTCTATGAGACAACCAGTTACTTATCCAATGGGCCAAATTTCCTTCTATGCCACACCTCCTTACTTTCTTCATGAGCCTACCATGGGGAACCTTACCAAACACCTTACTAAAATCCACATAAACAATATCAAATGCTCTATCTTCGTCTACTCACTTAGTTACCTTCTCAAAGAATTCAATCAAATTTGCGAGGCAAGATTTACCCCTCACAAAACCGTGCTGACTATCTCGGATTAAACTGCATCTTTCCAAATAGTCATAAATCCTATCCCTCAGGACCTTTTCCATTAACTTACCGACCACTGAAGTAACACTAACCGGCCTATAATTACCAGGGTCGTTCCTATTTCCTTTCTTGAAGAGAGGAGCAACATTTGCCACTCTCCAGTCCTCTGACACAATCCCTGTGGACAGTGAGGACCCAAAGATCAAAGCTAAAGGCTGCACAATCTCATCCCTTGCCTCCCAAACTATGCTCGGATGTATCCCATCTGGCCCAGAGGAATTATCAACCCTCAGGTTTTACTAATGGATCTTCCCTCAGAACATCTACCTCCTCCATTCTATCAGCCTGTATCTCACTCTCATCCTCAAAAACAAGGTCCCTCTCTTTAGCGAACACTGAAGAAAAGTATTCATTCAATGCCTCTCCTATCTCTTCTTACTCCATGTACAAGTTCCCACTACTATCCTCGACTGGCCCGAATCTCACCCTGGTCATTCTTTAATTTCTCACATAAAAGTAAAAAGCCTTGGAGTTTTCCTTGATTCGACCTGCCAAGGACTTCTCATGCCCCTTCCTAGCTCTCTTAAGCCCTTTCTTTAACTCATTCCTAGCCAACTTGTAACCCTCAAGTGATCCAACTGAACCTTGTTTTTTTCATCCTTGCATATGCTTCCTTTTCCCTCTTAACAAGACATTCAACCTCCTTTGTGAATCATGGTTCCCTCACTCGGCCATTTCCTCCCTGCCTGACAGGGACATGCCTATCATGGACACACAGTATTTGTTCCTTGAAAAAGCTCCACTTTTCGTTTGTGCCCATACCTGACAGTTTCTGTTCCCATCTTATGCTCCCTAATTCTTGCCTAATCACATCATAATTACCCCTGCTCCAATTGTAAACCTTGCTCTGCCGTGTGACCCTATCCCTCTCCATTGCAATAATGATGGACATTGAATTGTGGTCACTATTTCCAAAGTGCTCCCCCACAAACAAATCTAACACTTGGCCCGGTTCATTACCCAGGACCAAGTCCAATGTGGCCCCACCTCTTGTCGGCTTATCCACATATTGTGTCAGGAAACCCTCCTGCACACACTGTACAAAAAGTGTCCCATCCGAACTATTCGACCTATAAAGGTTCCAATCAATATTTGGAAAGTTAAAATCACCCATCATAACTACCCTGTGACCTCCACACCTATCCATAATCTGCTCTGCCATTTCCTCTTGCATATCTCTATTACTATTTGGGGGCCTATAGAAAACTCCTAACAATGTGACCGATCCTTTCCTATTTCTGACTTCAGCCCATATTACCTCAGTAGGCAGATCCCCCTCGAAATGCCTTTCAGCAGCTGTTAAACTATCCTTGATTAACAATGCTACTGCTCCACCTCTTTTACTGCCTTCCCCACTCTTACTGAAATATCTATACCCCAGAACTGCCAATAACCATTCCTGCCCTATTCTAACCATGTCTCCGTAATGGCCAGAACATCATAGTCCCAAGTACCAATCCACACTCCGAGTTCACCGACCTTATTCCGGATGCTCCTTGCATTGAAGTAGATAAACTTCAACCCACCATCCTGTAAGCCCTGTACACTCCTGTGACCTTGATACCTTCCTCAATACCTCACTACCCTCACCACTGACTTCTGCACTACAGCTCATTTTCCCATCCCCCTGACAAATTAGTTTAAATCCCCCTGAAAAGCCGTGGCAAATTTTGCTCTCAGGATATTGGTGCCCCTCTGGTTCAGGTGGAAACTGTCCTGTTTGTACAGGTCCCACCTTCCCCAGAATGAGCTCCAATTATCCATGTAAATGAAACCCTCTCTCCTACAGCATCCCTGCAGCCACTTGTTAATCTGTACTCTCTCCCTGTTCCTCAGCTCACTCGCACGTGGCATCGGTAACAAACCAGAGATGACCACATGCTTTGTCCTGGCCCTCAGCTTCCATCCGAGCTCCCTAAATTCCTGTTTTAAATCCTTGTCCCTTCTTCTGCCTATGTCATTGGTACCGATGTGCACCATGACCTGCAACTGATCCCCCTCCCCCTTAAGGATCCTGAAAACATGGTCCAAGACAGCACGGACTCTTGCACCCGAGAGGCAGCATATCATCCGTGAGTCTCTTTTGCTGCCGCAGAATCTCTAACCATCGCATCCCCAATTTGCTTCAATTTTGTTCTTCATTGCTAGAGAGATGGAGTTTAAAAACAGCGAGGTTATATTGCAGCTGTATAACATGAGGCCGCACCTGGAGTACTGTGTACAGTTTTGGTCTCCTTACTTGAGAAAGGATATACTGGCACCGGAGGGGGTGCAGAGGAGATTCACTAGGTTGATTCTGGAGTTGAGAGGGTTGGATTATGAGGAGAAACTGAGTAGACTGGGGCTATATGTGTTGGAATCCAGGAGAATGAGGGGAGATCTTATAGAAACATATAAGATAACGAAGGAAATCGATAAGACAGAAGCAGGGAAGTTGTTTCCACTGGAGGGTGAAACTAGAACTAGGGGGCACGGCCTCAAAATAAGGGGGAGCAGATTTAGGACTGAGTTGAGGAGAAACTTCTTCACACAAAGGGTTGTGAATCTGTGGAATTCTCTGCCCAGTGAATCAGTTGAGGTTACCTCATTGAATGTTTTTAAGGCAAGGATAGATAAATTTTTGAACAGTAAAGGAATTAAGGGTTATGGTGAGCGAGCGGGTAAGTGGAGCTGAGTCCACAAAAAGATCAGCCATGATCTTATTGAATGGCGGGGCAGGCTCGAGGGGCCGAATGGCCGACTCCTGCTCCTAGTTCTAATGTTCTTATGTCCTCTGTGCCCTCTCCAAGTGCAGTGTTCAGAATTGGACAATGTGCTCCAGCTGTGGCAAAACCATCGTTTTCGGAAGGTTCAGCATCACCCCCTCCTTTGCTTTTGTACTCAATGCCCCTTTGCAAATGCTTCAATGTGTTTTGCAGTGAATGAGTTTGAAACACAGTCACTGTTATCTCGGTCAGTCACTTCACAGACACAAGATTCACCAAACAGCAGTGAACAAGTCCATCTGTTTAAAAGGGGATTGGGAGAGAGAAGAAAACATTTGTATTCCTGTAACACCTTGAACAACATCAGCACAACTGTCACAGTTTACAACCAATTTGGTATTGGTTTAAATGTAGTCATTTTTAAATCGATATGTGGAGGGTCCAACAAGGAGGGGACCTGTACTGGACCTGATTTTGGGGAATGAAGCTGGACAGGTGGTTGAGATGGTGATGGGGGAGCATTTTAATGATAGCGATCACAACATAGTACAATTTCAGCTTGTTATGGACAAGGAAATAGACAAGCTACAAAAAAATATGTTTTGGATTGGGGGAGAGCGGATTTCAGTAAAATAAGTCAGGATCTGGCCAAAGTAGACTGGGAACGCTATTAACGGAAAAATCTACAGAACAGCAGTAGGGGGCATTCACAAAAATGGGGAGCGTCCAAGCCCAGCACGTTCCCTCTAGGGGGATAAATAGGAATAACAAACCCAGAGAACCATGGATACCCAGAGATATTCAGAATCCAATGAGAAGGAAAAGAAAGGTTTTTAAAAAGTACAAGGCAGGCAAATCAGTAGAGGCATTAGTGAGATACAGGAAGTGCAGGGTGGAGCTTAAAAAAGCAATTAGGAATGTAAAGGGGGGATATGAGAAAGGTCTGGCTGGTAAAAGTAGGGAAAATCCTACTTATATTCTATAAGTATATCAATGGGAAGAGGATAACCAGGGAGAGAGTAGGGCCAGTAAGGAATCAAGGGAGAGATCTGTATGTGGAGCCAGAGGACACATTGGTAGAATGTTGAATGAATACTTCACATCTGTCTTTGCCTTAGAGAATGAGGATGATGGTGTGGAATTCAGGGAGAGAGACTGAGGTTCTTGAGCAAACTGACATAGGGAAGGACAAGGTATTGGAGGAGTTGGCAGTCTTAAAAGTGGATAAATCTCCAGGTCCAGATGAATTGTGCCCTCGGCTGCTGTGGGAGGCGTGGGCGGAGATTGCAGGGGGTCAGATGGGTAAGTAGCAGATGGAATTTAACCCTGAAAAGCGAGAGGTTTTGGAAGGAGTCATCTGATAAGGAAGTATTTAATGAATGGTGGGACACTGGGAAGTTCTGTGGAACAAAGGGACCTTGGTGTGTTTGTTCACAGATCTCTGAAGGCGGAAGGGGAGGTTAATAGGGTGGTGAAAAAGACATATGGGGCACATGCCTTTATCAATCGGGGTATAGATCACAAAATCAGGGAAGTCAGTTGGAGTTGTATCGAACTTTGGTGAGGCCACAGCTGGAATACTGTGTGCAGTTCTGGTCACCACATTATAGGAAGGATGTGATGGCACTGGAGGGGATGCGGAGGAGATTCACCAGGATGCTGCCTGGGATGGAACGTTTCGGTTATGAAGAGAGGTTGGGTGGGCTTGGGTTATTTTCATTGGAGCAGAGAAGACTGAGGGGTGACCTGATCAAGATGTACAAGGTTACGAGGGACACGGACAGAGTGGATAAGGAGCAGCTGTTCCCCTTAGTTGAAGGGTCAATTATGAGGCAATAATAGCTTCAAAGTGAGGGGCAGGAGATTTAGGGGGGATTTGCAGAAAAACCTTTTTACCCAGTGGGGGGGTGAGGGTCAGGAATGTGCTGCCTAGGAGGGTGGTGGAGGCGGGATGCTTAGAACATAGAACATAGAACATTACAGCACAAATAGGCCCTTCGGCCCTCGAGTTGCGCCGATCGCATCAACCCCACCAATCTATAGACCTATCTATAACCCCCAATCCCATTAAACCCCATATACTCATCCAGAAGTCTTTTAAAAGACCCCAGCGAGTTCGCCTCCACCACCGATGACGGCAGCCGATTCCATTCACTCACCACCCTCTGAGTGAAAAACTTACCCCTAACATCACCTCTGTACTTTCCTCCCCGCACCTTAAATCTGTGTCCTCTCGTTGCGACCATTTCAACCCGGGGAAATAGCCTCTGAGAGTCCACCCTATCTATTCCTCTCAACATTTTATAAACTTCTATCAGGTCACCTCTCAACCTTCGCCTCTCTAGGGAAAAGAGTCCCAGCTCCCTCAACCTATCTTCATAAGGCATGCCTCCCAGTCCAGGCAACATCCTTGTAAATCTCCTCTGCACCCTTTCAATAGCTTCTACGTCTTTCCTATAGTGAGGCGACCAGAACTGCGCACAGTACTCCAAATGAGGCCTGACGAGGGTCCTGTAAAGTTGCTTCTTTAAGAAGTATCTGGATGAACACTTGGCACGGCAGTTTTGGGCGCCGCACTTACGCAAGGATATTTTGGCCCTGGAGGGAGTGCAGAGGAGGTTTACTAGGCTGATACTGGAGTTGAGGGGGTTGAGCTATGAGGAGAGGCTGAATAAACTAGGCTTGTACTCGTTAGAGTTTAGAAGAATGAGGGGAGATCTCATTGAGATGTATAAGATGATGAATGGGATGGATAGGATAGAGGTGGAGAGACTCTTCCCGCTCAAAAAAGACAGTAGGACTAGGGGGCACAGCCTCAAGATAAAGGGGGGGGCGGTTTAGAACAGAGTTGAGGAGGAACTTCTTCACTCAAAGGGTGGTGAATCTCTGGAATTCTCTGCCCGTTGAAGTGGTGGAGGCTGCCTCGCTAAATATTTTTAAGACGCGGGTTGATGGGTTTTTGATAAGAGAGGGGATTAAGGGTTATGGGGAGAGGGCGGGAAGGTGGAACTGAGCCACGACAGATCAGCCATGATCTTATTGAATGGCGGGGCAGGCTCGAGGGGCTAGATGGCCTACTCCTGCTCCTATTTCTTATGTTCACATCAGAACATTCAGGGCAATGGGCCAAGAACTGGCAGATGGGATTAGATGGGAGTTCAGGTGTTTCTAATGTGTCAGTGCTGACTCAATGGGCTGAAGGGCCTCTATTGCATTGTATGATTGTGGTAATGCCGGAAGTTCAGCACAGCAAGATCCCACAGGTGGCAATATGATAATATCTGTTATAGTGATGTTAGTTAATGGATAAATATTGAACCACAGCACAGGGAGCTCCTTCCCCCCCCGCGCCCTTCCCCTCCCCCTCCCCCCACCGCACTGCCCCCTCACCGCACTGACCCCCCCACTGCACTGATCCCCCCCTGCACTGATCCCCTCCCACGCACTGCCTGCCCCCCCCCCGACCGCACTGCCCGCCCACCCACACTGCCCCTCCACTGTACTATTCCCCCCCCCACCGCACTGCCCCTCCATCACACTGTCCCCCCACACCACATTGACCCCCCACCGCACTGCCCCCACCACCACACTGCCCCCCCCCACCACATTGACCCCCCCCCCCACCACATTGACCCCCCTACATCCTCCCCCTGCCACAGTACAGCTCCTGACAGTGATGCCCTCCCTCAGCTGTGTGTGGGGCTGATGCAGACACAGCCCCTGGGATAGTTTGTACCCACCAGCTGCTGCCCTTGTGGCTGAGGGTCACACTGAGGCAGTGAGTGCTCAACACACACACACACACACAGAGCAAACCCAGTGACATTGCCAGACTCAGTACAGGCTGAAGAAGGAGGACAGGTGCTGACAGTCTCTGCTCCAAAGCCACACACACTCTTCCATCAACACAAACTGCAAATATACCGAGCACACAGCTGGAGCCAGTGTCATCAACCCAAAATAATCAGCAATAAATAACCTGCAGGCAGCAGCAGGCTGCGGAGAGTTAACTGTCTGAGCAGAGGACAAGGGTTCACACTCACAGAGTCCTCACCTCCAACACTCGCCTCTTTTCTGAGCCCTACCTGCGCAGTTCCAGCAGCTTCTCTGTTCCCCCGGCTCTTGCTGGACTTGGCAGCACTGAAGGCATTTCCTCAACAGCCCAGCCCGCTCATGAATATTGCAGCAGGTACAATCAATATTTCAGAGCACCTCCAGCTTGCCCCCTCCCGGCTCAGTGTCAGTGAAGGGTGGGGAGGAACCTGCACACAGTCCACAGGCTGATCCGCTGGAGCACAGCCTCACGACATCACACCATCCTGCTGCAAATGAGGCACACAGCAGCCTTACACTGGGGAGCGGGGCCGCGCTGTGTATAAACACACACCGGATCCCAACTCAAATGTCCACAAAACCCACACAAAAACAAACTGCAATGTTATCTGACACCCCAGGCTCGCAGCTAACATACCATTAGATAGCTCAATGAAGCAAAATGTCACAGATTTAAAATACCTGCCAGAGTATTTCGTCCAGACTCATACTTCACTGCATCACTGAGGGAGTGCCGCACTGTCAGAGGGTCAGTGCTGAGGGAGTGCCGCACTGTCAGAGGGTCATAACTGAGGGAGTGCCGCACTGTCAGAGGGTCAGTACTGAGGGAGTGCCGCACTGTCAGAGGGTCAGTACTGAGGGAGTGCCGCACTGTCAGAGGGTCAGTGCTGAGGGAGTGCCGCACTGTCAGAGGGTCAGTACTGAGGGAGTGCCGCACTGTCAGAGGGTCAGCACTGAGGGAGTGCCGCACTGTCAGAGGGTCAGTACTGAGCGAGTGCCGCACTGTCAGAGGGTCAGCACTGAGGGAGTGCCGCACTGTCAGAGGGTCAGTGCTGAGGGAGTGCCGCACTGTCAGAGGGTCAGTGCTGAGGGAGTGCCGCACGGTCAGAGGGTCAGTGCTGAGGGAGAGCCGCACTGTCAGAGGGTCAGTGCTGAGGGAGCGCCGCACTGTCAGAGGGTCAGTGCTGAGGGAGTGCCGCACTGTCAGAGGGTCAGTGCTGAGGGGGTGCCGCACTGTCAGAGGGTCAGTGCTGAGGGGGTGCCGCACTGTCAGAGCGTCAGTGCTGAGGGAGTGCCGCACTGTCAGAGGGTCAGTGCTGAGGGAGTGCCGCACTGTCAGAGGGTCAGTGCTGAGGGAGTGAGGCACTGACAGAGGGTCAGTGCTGAGGGAGCGCCGCACTGTCAGAGGGTCAGTGCTGAGGGGGTGCCGCACTGTCAAAGGGTCAGTACTGAGGGAGTGCCGCACTGTCAAAGGATCAGTGCTGAGGGAGTGCTGCACTGTCAGAGGGTCAGTGCTGAGGGAGTGCCGCACTGTCAGAGTGTCAGTGCTGAGGGAGTGCCGCACTGTCAGAGGGTCAGTGCTGAGGGAGTGCCACACTGTCAGAGGGTCAGTACTGAGGGAGTGCCGCACTGTCAGAGGGTCAGTGCTGAGGGAGTGCCGCACTGTCAGAGGGTCAGTACTGAGGGAGTGCCGCACTGTCAGAGTGTCAGTGCTGAGGGAGTGCCACACTGTCAGAGGGTCAGTGCTGAGGGAGTGCCACACTGTCAGAGGGTCAGTACTGAGGGAGTGCCGCACTGTCAGAGGGTCAGTGCTGAGGGACTGCCGCACTGTCAGAGGGTCAGTACTGAGGGAGTGCCGCACTGTCAGAGGGCCAGTGCTGAGGGAGTGCCGCACTGTCAGAGGGTCAGTGCTGAGGGAGTGCCGCACTGTCAGAGGGCCAGTGCTGAGGGTGCAGTGGACTATCCAATCTTTTTGATGATGTGTTAAATTACATTACAATTTAAATGTGAAATTCTGCCTTTCTGCTTCATCCTGAATATTTCAATGGTAGATTCTGTGTCATTGTGCACATGTGGACCTGATGGTCAGGGAGGTTCTCACCACCTTGTGCACAATGCTGAAGGTGGGTCTTAGTCCTGTACAATTAGATTTTTGTTTCATTCATGGGACATGGGCAATGCTGGTTGGCCAGTATTTATTAGCCATTCCTAATTGCCCTTCACAAGGTTGTGGTGAGCTGCCTTCCTGAACCAACACCTTGACCCTGCTACAGTCCATGAGGTGTAGGTACACCCTCAGTGCTGTTAGGGAAGAAGTTCCAGGATTTTGACCCAGTGACAGTGAAGGAATTCCAATATATTTCTAAGTCAGGATAGTGAGTGAGTTGGAGGGGAACTTCCAGATGGCAGTGTTCCAGGTATCTGCTGCCCTTGTTCTTTTAGGTGGTTTTAGTCATGGGTTTGGAAGGCGCTGCCTAAGGAGCTGGAGTGAATCTCGATAACATTCTCTGACTGCGGTGTCAGACCATTCCGATAACAACGATTATTCCAGTGGATAGCACCTTGCACAAGCTTACACAATGTCTGAAAGATGAATGTGTTTTCCAGTCACCACTCCCTGCAGGTTTTGTGCTTGTATTTATTTTCCACAGGCAAGGCTGTGCAGGAAGCTCATTAAAGGAATCAGAATTCAAAACTACAAACTTGGCATGTTTGAACTTAACCTGGACAAATATGAGATGACGCAATTTGGAAGGTTGAACGGAGAAGGAAAGTATACAGTAAAGTTTACACAGTAAAGCCCTGAGAAATATGAGCACACAGAGCGATCGAGGTGGGAAGGTCCACACTTTCCCTGACATTAACAACTCAGGTGGACAAAGGGTTGAAGAAGGTGAAGGGCATGCTGGGTCTTGTGTATAGGAATTGGAAAATCATGTTGCAGCTGGATAAGCACCCTGCCACCACCCCAGCACCCTGCCTTAGCCCCAGCACCCTGCCTTAGCCCCAGCACCCTGCCACCACCCCAGCACCCTGCCTTAGCCCCAGCACCCTGCCTTAGCCCCAGCACCCTGCCTTAGCCCCAGCACCCTGCCACCACCCCAGCACCCTGCCTTAGCCCCAGCACCCTCCCTTAGCCCCAACACCCTGCCACCACCCCAGCACCCTGCCTTAGCCCCAGCACCCTGCCTTAGCCCCAGCACCCTGCCTTAGCCCCAGCACCCTGCCTTAGCCCCAGCACCCTGCCATAGCCCCAGCACCCTGCCATAGCCCCAGCACCCTGCCTTAGCCCCAGCACCCTGCCTTAGCCCCAGCACCCTGCCATAACCCCAGCACCCTGCCTTAGCCCCAGCACCCTGCCTTAGCCCCAGCACCCTGCCTTAGCCCCAGCACCCTGCCATAACCCCAGCACCCTGCCATAGCCCCAGCACCCTGCCTTAGCCCCAGCACCCTGCCTTAGCCCCAGCACCCTGCCTTAGCCCCAGCACCCTGCCATAGCCCCAGCACCCTGCCTTAGCCCCAGCACCCTGCCTTAGCCCCAGCACCCTGCCTTAGCCCCAGCACCCTGCCTTAGCCCCAGCACCCTGCCTTAGCCCCAGCACCCTGCCTTAGCCCCAGCACCCTGCCATAGCCCCAGCACCCTGCCTTAGCCCCAGCAACCTGCCTTAGCCCCAGCACCCTGCCACCACCCCAGCACCCTGCCACCACCCCAGCACCCTGCCTTAGCCCCAGCACCCTGCCTTAGCCCCAGCACCCTGCCTTAGCCCCAGCACCCTGCCTTAGCCCCAGCACCCTGCCATAGCCCCAGCACCCTGCCTTAGCCCCAGCACCCTGCCTTAGCCCCAGCACCCTGCCAATGCCCCAGCACCCTGCCACCACCCCAGCACCCTGCCTTAGCCCCAGCACCCTGCCATAGCCCCAGCACCCTGCCTTAGCCCCAGCACCCTGCCTTAGCCCCAGCACCCTGCCACCACCCCAGCACCCTGCCTTAGCCCCAGCACCCTGCCTTAGCCCCAGCACCCTGCCTTAGCCCCAGCACCCTGCCTTAGCCCCAGCACCCTGCCTTAGCCCCAGCACCCTGCCTTAGCCCCAGCACCCTGCCTTAGCCCCAGCACCCTGCCACCACCCCAGCACCCTGCCACCACCCCAGCACCCTGCCTTAGCCCCAGCACCCTGCCACCACCCCAGCACCCTGCCTTAGCCCCAGCACCCTGCCTTAGCCCCAGCACCCTGCCTTAGCCCCAGCACCCTGCCTTAGCCCCAGCACCCTGCCTTAGCCCCAGCACCCTGCCATAGCCCCAGCACCCTGCCTTAGCCCCAGCACCCTGCCTTAGCCCCAGCACCCTGCCTTAGCCCCAGCACCCTGCCTTAGCCCCAGCACCCTGCCATAGCCCCAGCACCCTGCCTTAGCCCCAGCACCCTGCCTTAGCCCCAGCACCCTGCCTTAGCCCCAGCACCCTGCCATAGCCCCAGCACCCTGCCATAGCCCCAGCACCCTGCCTTAGCCCCAGCACACTGCCACCACCCCAGCACCCTGCCACCACCCCAGCAACCTGCCTTAGCCCCAGCACCCTGCCTTAGCCCCAGCACCCTGCCTTAGCCCCAGCACCCTGCCATAGCCCCAGCACCCTGCCTTAGCCCCAGCACCCTGCCTTAGCCCCAGCACCCTGCCATAGCCCCAGCACCCTGCCATAGCCCCAGCACCCTGCCACCACCCCAGCACCCTGCCGTAGCCCCAGCACCCTGCCTTAGCCCCAGCACCCTGCCTTAGCCCCAGCACCCTGCCATAGCCCCAGCACCCTGCCATAGCCCCAGCACCCTGCCTTAGCCCCAGCACCCTGCCATAGCCCCAGCACCCTGCCTTAGCCCCAGCACCCTGCCACCACCCCAGCACCCTGCCTTAGCCCCAGCACCCTGCCATAGCCCCAGCACCCTGCCTTAGCCCCAGCACCCTGCCATAGCCCCAGCACCCTGCCATAGCCCCAGCACCCTGCCATAGCCCCAGCACCCTGCCACCACCCCAGCACCCTGCCTTAGCCCCAGCACCCTGCCATAGCCCCAGCACCCTGCCACCACCCCAGCACCCTGCCATAGCCCCAGCACCCTGCCTTAGCCCCAGCACCCTGCCATAGCCCCAGCACCCTGCCACCACCCCAGCACCCTGCCATAGCCCCAGCACCCTGCCACCACCCCAGCACCCTGCCTTAGCCCCAGCACCCTGCCATAGCCCCAGCACACTGCCACCACCCCAGCACCCTGCCACCACCCCAGCACCCTGCCTTAGCCCCAGCACCCTGCCATAGCCCCAGCACCCTGCCTTAGCCCCAGCACCCTGCCTTAGCCCCAGCACCCTGCCATAGCCCCAGCACCCTGCCTTAGCCCCAGCACCCTGCCATAGCCCCAGCACCCTGCCATAGCCCCAGCACCCTGCCATAGCCCCAGCACCCTGCCACCACCCCAGCACCCTGCCATAGCCCCAGCACCCTGCCATAGCCCCAGCACCCTGCCACCACCCCAGCACCCTGCCATAGCCCCAGCACCCTGCCATAGCCCCAGCACCCTGCCATAGCCCCAGCACCCTGCCATAGCCCCAGCACCCTGCCTTAGCCCCAGCACCCTGCCTTAGCCCCAGCACCCTCCCATAGCCCCAGCACCCTGCCTTAGCCCCAGCACCCTGCCTTAGCCCCAGCACCCTCCCATAGCCCCAGCACCCTGCCATAGCCCCAGCACCCTGCCATAGCCCCAGCACTCTCCATTAGCCCCAGCACCCTGGTTAGGCTATGTTTGGAGTATTGTGTACAATTGTGGTCGCCACCGGGAGGATGTTAGAAACACAGAAGCCCTACAGCACAGAAATAGGCCATTTGGCCCATCAAGTCTGTGCCAATCACAGTCCCACACATGCCCTACTCCCATATCGCTACATATTTACCTACTAATCCCTCTAACCTACACATCTCAAGACACTAAGGAGCAATTTTAGCGTGGCCAATCAATCTAACCAGCATGTCTTTTGGACTGTGGGAGGAAACTGGAGCACCCAGAGGAAACCCACACAGACACGAGGAGAATGTGCAAACTCCACAGAGACAGCGACCCAAGCTGGGAATCGAACCCAGGTCCCTGGAGCTGTGAAGCAGCAGTGCTAACCACTGTGCTACCGTGCAGTACCACATTGCTGTATTGGAAAGGGTGCAGAAGTGATTTACCAGGATGTTACCTGGTTTGGAGGATATGAACTATGAAGAAAGGTTGAACAAACTTGGATTGTTTTCATTGGAGTGTCGGAGAATGAGGGGGGGAACCTGATAGAGGTTTACAAGATTATAACAGGCTTGGATAGAGCAGGTAGCAGCAGAATCTTTTCCCCAGACTCAAAGGGTCAGTGACTCGGGGGCATAGGAGAGGCATCTGTGTCGGTGCAGAGTTGGTGGGCCGAATGGCCTGTTTCTGGGCTGTACTGCTCTTTATTTGTTCCCAGAGATGGCCCTGTGGTGCTGCACAGCAGTTTGGAGCGAATGTTTGAGGGAATGGCAGAGCAGCTGAACAGATACTTTGGATCTGTTTTCAGTAAGGAGGATGTAATTAACCTTCCAGAAATACTTGGGGACAGAGGGTCTAGCAAGAAGGAGAAACTGAAGGAAATCCTTATTAGTCAGGAAAAGAAACAATACTTTTCACTGTATACTAATATATGTAATAATAATAAATCAAATCAAATCAAATCACATTGTATTGGGGAAATTGCTGGGATTAAAACCCACTAAGTCCCTAGGGCCTGTCGATCTGCATCCCAGAGCTCTCAAGGAAGTGGCCCTAGAAATAGTGGATCATTGGTGATCATTTTCCAGCATTCTATAGACTCTGGAAAATCTCCGGTGGATTGGAGGGTAGCTAATGTCACCCCACTTTTTCAAAAGGGAGGGAGAGAGAAAACAGGGAGTTATAGACAGGTTAGCCTGACATCGGTGGTGGGGAAAATGCTGGAGTTAATTATTAAGGATGTAATAACTGAGCATTTGGAAAGTGGTGACAGGATTGGTCCAAATCAGCACGGATTCACTGGAGGGAAATCGGGCTTGACAAATCTTCTGGAAATTTTTTATGGATGTGACCAGTAGAATGGACAAGGGGGAACCAGTGGATGTTGTGTATCTGGAATTTCGAAAGGCTTTTGGCAAGGTCCCACACAAGAGATTAGTGAGCAAGATTAAAGCTGATGGGATTGGGGGTAATGTACTGATGTGGATGGAGAACTGGTTGGCAGACAAGAAGCAGACAGTGGGAATAAATGGGTCCGTTTCAGAGTGGCAGGCAGTGACTGGTGGGGAGTGGCAGGATTCAGTGCTGGGACATCAGCTATTCACAATGTACATTAATGATATGGACAAAGGAATTGAATCCAAATTTGCAGATGACACGAAGCTGGGTGGCAGTGTGTGCAGTGAGGAGGATGCTAAGAGGTTGCAGGGTGACTTGGACAGGCTGGCTGAGTGGGAAAATACTTAGCAAATGCAATATAGAACATAGAACATAAAACACTACAGCACAAACAGGCCCTTCGGCCCTCGAGTTGCGCCGATCACATCAACCCCACCAATCTATAGACCTATCTATAACCCCCAATCCCATATATATATAATATGGATAAATGGGAGGTTATCCACTTTGGTGGCAAACACAGGAAGGAAGATTATTAAATAAAAGCAAATTATTTTTGCACTCCCTCAGCACTGACCCTCTAACAGTGCGGCACTCCCTCAGCACTGACCCTCTGACAGTGTGGCACTCCCTCAGTACTGACCCTCTGACAGTGCGGCACTCCCTCAGTACTGACCCTCTGACAGTGCGGCACTCCCTCAGCACTGACCCTCTGACAGTGCGGCACTCCCTCAGCACTGACCCTCTGACAGTGTGGCACTCCCTCAGTACTGACCCTCTAACAGTGCGGCACTCCCTCAGCACTGACCCTCTGACAGTGCGGCACTCCCTCAGCACTGACCCTCTGACAGTGTGGCACTCCCTCAGCACTGACCCTCTGACAGTGCGGCACTCCCTCAGCACTGACCCTCTGACAGTGCGGCACTCCCTCAGCACTGACCCTCTGACAGTGCGGCACTCCCTCAGCACTGACCCTCTGACAGTGCGGCACTCCCTCAGCACTGACCCTCTGACAGTGCGGCACTCCCTCAGCACTGACCCTCTGACAGTGCGGCACTCCCTCAGCACTGACCCTCTGACAGTGCGGCACTCCCTCAGCACTGACCCTCTGACAGTGTGGCACTCCCTCAGTACTGACCCTCTGACAGTGCGGCACCCCCTCAGTACTGACCCTCTGACAGTGCGGCACTCCCTCAGCACTGACCCTCTGACAGTGCGGCACTCCCTCAGTACTGACCCTCTGACAGTGCGGCACTCCCTCAGTACTGACCCTCTGACAGTGCGGCACTCCCTCAGTACTGACCCTCTGACAGTGCGGCACTCCCTCAGCACTGACCCTCTGACAGTGCGGCACTCCCTCAGTACTGACCCTCTGACAGTGCGGCACTCCCTCAGTACTGACCCTCTGACAGTGCGGCACTCCCTCAGTACTGACCCTCTGACAGTGCGGCACTCCCTCAGCACTGACCCTCTGACAGTGTGGCACTCCCTCAGCACTGACCCTCTGACAGTGTGGCACTCCCTCAGCACTGACCCTCTGACAGTGCGGCACTCCCTCAGCACTGACCCTCTGACAGTGCGACACTCCCTCAGCACTGACCCTCTGACAGTGTGGCACTCCCTCAGCACTGACCCTCTGACAGTGCGGCACTCCCTCAGCACTGACCCTCTGACAGTGTGGCACTCCCTCAGCACTGACCGTCTGACAGTGCGGCACTCCCTCAGTACTGACCCTCTGACAGTGCGGCACTCCCTCAGTACTGACCCTCTGACAGTGCAGCACTCCCTCAGTACTGACCCTCTGACAGTGCGACACTCCCTCAGCACTGACCCTCTGACAGTGTGGCACTCCCTCAGCACTGACCCTCTGACAGTGCGGCACTCCCTCAGCACTGACCCTCTGACAGTGCGGCACTCCCTCAGCACTGACCCTCTGACAGTGCGGCACTCCCTCAGCACTGACCCTCTGACAGTGCGGCACTCCCTCAGCACTGACCCTCTGCGGATGCTGAAATCTGAAAGCAAAAGAGAAAATGCTGGAAAATCTCAGCAAGTCTGGCAGCAGCTGTATGGAGAGAAAAGAGCTGATGTTTCGAGTCCAGATGACCCTTTGTCAAAGCTTTGAAACATCAGCTCTTTTCTCTCCTTACAGCTGCTGCCAGACCTGCTGAGATTTTCCAGAAGGAAGATTATTATCTGAATGGTGGCAGTTTAGGAAAAGGGGAAGTGCAACGTGACCTGGGTGTGATGGTGGAACAGTCGCTGAAGGTTGGCACGCAGGTACAGCAGGCAGTGAGGAAAGCTAATCGCATGCTGGCCTTTAAAGCAAGAGGATTTGAGTGTAGGAGGAAGGATGTTTTGCTGCAGTTATACAGGGTCTTGGTGAGGACACACCTTGAGTATTGTGTGCAGTCCTTGCTGTCCTGGTGTGAGGAAGGACATTCTCGTTATTGAGGGAGTCCAGTGATGGTTCACCAGACTGATCCCTGGAATGGCAGCACTGACATGTGAAGAGAGACTGGATCGACTGGGCTTGTACTCACTGGAATTTAGAAGAATGAGAGGGGAGCTCATAGAAACATATAAAATCCTGATGGTACTGGGCAGGCTGGATGTGGGAAGAATGCTCCAAATGTTGGGAAAGTCCACAACTAGAGGTCACTGTTGAAGACTACGGGGTAAGCCATTAGGTTTATAAACTGTTGAGAGGAATAGATAGGGTGAACTCTCAGAGGCTATTTCCCCGGGTTGAAATGGTTGCTACGAGAGGACACAGATTTAAGGTGCGGGGAGGGAAGTACAGAAGTGATGTTAGGGGTAAGTTTTTCACTCAGAGGGTGGTGAGTGAATGGAATCGGCTGCCGTCAGTGGTGGTGGAGGCGAACTCGCTGGGGTCTTTTAAAAGACTTCTGGATGAGTATATGGGGTTTAATGGGATTGGGGGTTACAGATAGTTCTATGGCCTGGTAGATACAGATGTGATCGGCGTAACTTGTGGGCCGAAGGGCCTGTTTGTGCTGTAGTGTTCTATGTTCTATGACTGAGATGAGGAAGATCTTCTTCACTCAGAGGATTGTGAACCTGTGGAATTCTCTCCCACAGAAAGCTGCTGGGGCCAGTGTGTTAGATATGTTCAAGAGGGAGCTGGATGTGGCCCTTGTGCCTAAAGAGATCAAAGGAGTACAGACAGAAAGTGGGAGTGAGATACTGACAGTGCACACTCAGCCATGATCATATTGAATGGTGGTGCAGGCTCGATGGGCCGAATGACCCCCTCCAGCAACTATTTTCTAGATTTCTGTTTTTGATTTAGTGACAACATGAAACACCTCCCAATATTCCATTGTAAATCAGATCCACACTGACACCCAACAATGTACCCCCTCTCCCCCACCAGGCAATGTACCCCCTCTCCCCCACCAGGCAATGTACCCCCTCTCCCCCACCAGGCAATGTACCCCCTCTCCCCCACCAGGCAATGTACCCCCTCTCCCCCACCAGGCAATGTACCCCCTCTCCCCCACCAGGCAATGTACCCCCTCTCCCCCACCAGGCAATGTACCCCCTCTCCCCCACCAGGCAATGTACCCCACTCTCCCCCACCAGGCAATGTACCCCCTCTCCCCCACCAGGCAATGTACCCCCTCTCCCCCACCAGGCAATGTATCCCCTCTCCCCCACCAGGCAATGTACCCCCTCTCCCCCACCAGGCAATGTACCCCCTCTCCCCCACCAGGCAATGTACCCCACTCTCCCCCACCAGGCAATGTACCCCCTCTCCCCCACCAGGCAATGTACCCCCTCTCCCCCACCAGGCAATGTACCCCCTCTCCCCCACCAGGCAATGTACCCCCTCTCCCCCACCAGGCAATGTACCCCACTCTCCCCCACCAGGCAATGTACCCCCTCTCCCCCACCAGGCAATGTACCCCCTCTCCCCCACCAGGCAATGTATCCCCTCTCCCCCACCAGGCAATGTACCCCCTCTCCCCCACCAGGCAATGTACCCCCTCTCCCCCACCAGGCAATGTACCCCACTCTCCCCCACCAGGCAATGTACCCCCTCTCCCCCACCAGGCAATGTACCCCCTCTCCCCCACCAGGCAATGTACCCCCTCTCCCCCAGCAGGCAATGTATCCCCTCTCCCCCACCAGGCAATGTACCCCCTCTCCCCCACCAGGCAATGTACCCCCTCTCCCCCAGCAGGCAATGTATCCCCTCTCCCCCACCAGGCAATGTACCCCATCTCCCCCACCAGGCAATGTACCCCCTCTCCCCCACCAGGCAAGGTACCCCCTCTCCCCCACCAGGCAAGGTACCCCCTCTCCCCCACCAGGCAATGTACCCCCTCTCCCCCACCAGGCAATGTACCCCCTCACCCTCACCAGGCAATGTACCCCCTCTCCCCCACCAGGCAATGTACCCCCTCTCCCCCACCAGGCAATGTACCCCACTCTCCCCCACCAGGCAATGTACCCCCTCTCCCCCACCAGGCAATGTACCCCCTCTCCCCCAGCAGGCAATGTACCCCACTCTCCCCCACCAGGCAATGTACCCCCTCTCCCCCACCAGGCAATGTACCCCCTCTCCCCCAGCAGGCAATGTACCCCCTCTCCCTCACCAGGCAATGCACCCCCTCTCCCCCACACTGCAATCTACCCCTTCTCCCCCACCTAGCAATGTACCCCCTCTCCCCCACCAGGCAATGTACCCCCTCTCTCCCACCAGGCAATGTACCCACTCTCCCCCTCACTGCAATGTACCCACTCTCCTCCACACTGCAATGTACCCCCTCTCCCCCTCACTGCAATGTACCCACTCTCCCCCTCACTGTAATGTACCCACTCTCCCCCTCACTGCAATGTACCCACTCTCCCCCAACAAGCAATGTACCCACTCTCCCCCTCACTGCAATGTACCCCCTCTCCCCTTCACTGCAATGTACCCCCTCTCCCCCTCACTGTAATGTACCCACTCTCCCCCTCACTGCAATGTACCCACTCTCCCCCACCAAGCAATGTACCCACTCTCCCCCTCACTGCAATGTACCCCCTCTCCCCATCACTGCAATGTACCCCCACTCCCCCTCACTGCAATGTACCCCCTCTCCCCTTCACTGTAATGTACCCCCTCTCCCCCTCATTGCAATGTACCCCCTCTCCCCCTCACTGCAATGTACCCACTCTCCCCCTCACTGCAATGTACCCCCTCTCCCCTTCACTGCAATGTACCCCCTCTCCCCCTCACTGTAATGTACCCCCTCTCCCCCTCACTGCAATGTACCCCCTCTCCCCCTCATTGCAATGTACCCACTCTCCCCCTCACTGCAATGTACCCCCTCTCCCCATCACTGCAATGTACCCCCTCTCCCCCTCACTGCAATGTACCCCCTCTCCCGTTCACTGTAATGTACCCTCTCTCCCCCTCATTGCAATGTACCCCCTCTCCCCCTCACTGCAATGTACCCACTCTCCCCCTCACTGCAATGTACCCACTCTCCCCCTCACTGCAATGTACCCCCTCTCCCCTTCACTGTAATGTACCCCCTCTCCCCCTCATTGCAATGTACCCCCTCTCCCCCTCACTGCAATGTACCCCCTCTCCCCCTCATTGCAATGTACCCCCTCTCCCCCTCACTGTAATGTACCCCCTCTCCCCCTCATTGCAATGTACCCCCTCTCCCCCTCACTGTAATGTACCCCCTCTCCCCCTCATTGCAAAGTACCCCCTCTCCCCCTCACTGTAATGTACCCCCTCTCCCCCTCATTGCAATGTACCCCCTCTCCTCCTCACTGCAATGTACCCCCTCTCCTCCTCACTGCAATGTACCCCCTCTCCCCTTCACTGTAATGTACCCCCTCTCCCCCTCATTGCAATGTACCCCCTCTCCCCCTCACTGCAATGTACCCCCTCTCCCCCTCATTGCAATGTACCCCCTCTCCCCCTCACTGCAATGTACCCACTCTCCCCCTCACTGCAATGTACCCACTCTCCTCCAAACTGCAATGTACCCACTCTCCTCCACACTGCAATGTACCCCCTCTCCCCCTCACTGCAATGTACCCACTCTCCCCCTCATTGCAATGTACCCACTCTCCCCCTCACTGCAATGTACCCACTCTCCCCCTCACTGCAATGTACCCCCTCTCCCCTTCACTGCAATGTACCCACTCTCCCCCTCACTGCAATGTACCCCCTCTCCCCCTCACTGCAATGTACCCCCTCTCCCCTTCACTGTAATGTACCCCCTCTCCCCCTCATTGCAATGTACCCCCTCTCCCCTTCACTGCAATGTACCCCCTCTCCCCCTCACTGCAATGTACCCCCTCTCCCCTTCACTGTAATGTACCCCCTCTCCCCCTCATTGCAATGTACCCCCTCTCCCCTTCACTGCAATGTACCCCCTCTCCCCCTCACTGCAATGTACCCCCTCTCCCCCTCACTGCAATGTACCCCCTCTCCCCTTCACTGCAATGTACCCCCTCTCCCCCTCACTGCAATGTACCCCCTCTCCCCCTCACTGCAATGTACCCCCTCTCCCCTTCACTGTAATGTACCCCCTCTCCCCCTCATTGCAATGTACCCCCTCTCCCCTTCACTGCAATGTACCCCCTCTCCCCTTCACTGCAATGTACCCCCTCTCCCCTTCACTGCAATGTACCCCCTCTCCCCCTCACTGCAATGTACCCCCTCTCCCCCTCATTGCAATGTACCCCCTCTCCCCTTCACTGCAATGTACCCCCTCTCCCCTTCACTGCAATGTACCCCCTCTCCCCTTCACTGTAATGTACCCCCTCTCCCCCTCATTGCAATGTACCCCCTCTCCCCTTCACTGCAATGTACCCACTCTCCTCCAAACTGCAATGTGTCCCCTCTCCCCCTCATTGCAATGTACCCCCTCTCCCCTTCACTGCAATGTACCCCCTCTCCCCTTCACTGCAATGTACCCCCTCTCCCCTTCACTGCAATGTACCCCCTCTCCCCCTCACTGCAATGTACCCCCTCTCCCCCTCATTGCAATGTACCCCCTCTCCCCTTCACTGCAATGTACCCCCTCTCCCCTTCACTGCAATGTACCCCCTCTCCCCTTCACTGTAATGTACCCCCTCTCCCCCTCATTGCAATGTACCCCCTCTCCCCTTCACTGCAATGTACCCCCTCTCCCCTTCACTGCAATGTACCCCCTCTCCCCTTCACTGCAATGTACCCCCTCTCCCCCTCACTGCAATGTGTCCCCTCTCCCCCTCACTGCAATGTCTCTCTCTCCCTCTGAAATGTCTCCTCTCAGTTTGCAGTCTCTCTCTAATGCCCCTCTTTCTCTTTGCAATCTCTCTCTCTCTCCGTCTCTGCAATCTCTCTCTCACTCTGCAAGATCTCTCCCTCTTTCCCACACTGCAGCTCTGTCTAGTCAGACTTTCTCTGCACCGCACAATTGGTATTTCTGACTCAAATGCATTTACTGTAGCTATGTTCCTTGTGTCGGAGTAATGGCGAGCCTCTCCTTGCCGGACTTTGCACTGGAGTTTCCTGACAACTTACAGAGGGAGCACCAACACAGCGGGAGACGCTAGTTTCCAACAGCTCTACACCTCACTATTGGTGTGGACACATACACTCACACTCACTCATTCTCACACTCATTCACTCACGCACTCACATACACTCACTGACTCACATACAGTCATAGTGGGGGTGATGGCCAGTGGTATTATCACTCAACTATTAATCCAGAAACTCAACTAATGTTCTGGGGATTGGGGTTCAAATCCCGCTACAGCAGCTGGTGGAATTTAAATTCAATAAAAAAATATCTGGAATTAAGAACCTACTGATGACTGTGAAACCATTGTCGATTGTCGGAAAAACCCATCTGGTTCACTAATGCCCTTCAGGGAAGGAAATCTGCCGTCCTTACCTGGTCTGGCCTACATGTGACTCCAAAGCCACAGTAATGTGGTTGACTTGCAAAAGCCAAGGGTGACTAGGAATGGGTGATAAATGCTGGCCAGCCGGTAACACCCACATCCCATTGGTGAAACAAACATACACAAAACACAGACACACCCTCAGTTGTGCACACACACACACGTGCACACACTGAACACACACACACGTGCACACACTGAACACACACACACACGTGCACACACTGAACACACACACACACGTGCACACACTGAACACACACACACACATGTGCACACACTGAACACACACACACACATGCACACACTGAACACACACACACGTGCACACACTGAACACACACACACACACGTGCACACACTGAACACACACACACACACGTGCACACACTGAACACACACACACACACGTGCACACACTGAACACACACACACACACGTGCACACACTGAACACACACACACACGTGCACACACTGAACACACACACGTGTGCGCACACACTGAACACACACACACACACGTGTGCGCACACACTGAACACACACACACACGTGTGTGCGCACACACGCTGCCAATCCCAGTTAATAGTATCAAGTGACAATAAGAGAAACCACGCAGTATCCTGTATTCGGTTAGAAACCTGGTTACAGAGGTTTCTAATAACCCGTCTGTGTGAAACATGGGACAACAGCACTGCAAAATAACACAGGCAACAGCACACATGCTGGGATGGAGAATTGTTCACAACAGCATTGGTCAGAGCAGATCTGTAGCACTACACACAACTTTAATAGCTTTCATTAAGGTGGCATTTACTTGCATTAGAAACAATGCGGAGAAGGTCACCAGGCTGATTCCTGGGATGAAGGGTCAGCCTAATGAGGAACGGTTGAGTAGATTGTGTCTGTGCTCGCTGGAGTTGAGAAGAACGAGAGCTGATCTTATTAAACACGGACGATCCTGAGGGAGCTGGACAGGGTGAATGTTGAGAGGATGTTACTTCTCATGGGGAAATCGAGAACAGTTTAAAATAAGCATGATGAGGAGGAGGAGGGCTTTGCCTCTGAGAGTTGGTAATGTCTGGAGTCCTTCAGAAAGCAGCGGGAGAGGGTGTTGGATATATTCAACGCTGAGTTAGATTTGTGACCAACAAACTCCAGGGTGCTGGGGGGTTGGGAGAGAAAGTGGAAATGGGAGTGAGGTTTAAGGGACATCTGGACAAACACATGAATAGGATGGGAATAGAGGGATACGGTCCCCGGAAGGGGAGGGGGTTTTAGTTCAGTCGGGGGCAGCACAGCTTGGAGGGGCCGAAGGGCCTGTTCCTGTGCTGGAATTTTCTATGTTCTTTGATGCGGGGCAGACAGGAAGTGGAGTTAAAACCCACAATAAGATTAGTTAAGACCTTATTTTAGCCAAACATTGTTTGATTTCAAGAAGAAATTAGGCATAGCTCTCGGGGCTAAAGGATCAAGGGATATGGGAGAAAGGAAAAATCAGGAGACTGAATTCGATGATCAGCCATGAGCGAAATGAATGGCCTGCTAGTTTCTATGTGGAATATGAACTGTCCTGACCATTGGTCACCACATGGAATGATGTGGAGATGCCGGCATTGGACTGGGATAAGCACTGGTGTTCTGACACTTTTTACGAAGGTCTACATTCACCATCTGAGGTTGGGGCAGAGATCAGAGTGAGTGATGACTGTCATCAGCTACTGCACCCTACTGGTCTGGAGTCAGCAGCTACTGTACCCTGCTGGTCTGGATGTGAGCAGCTACGGCACTCTGCTGGTGTGGAGTCAGCAGCTACTACACCCTTCTGGTCTGGAGTCAGCAGCTACTGCACCCTGCTGGTCTGGAGTCAGCAGCTACTGCACCCTGCTGGTCTGGAGTCAGCAGCTACTGCACCCTGCTGGTCTGGAGTCAGCAGCTACTGCACCCTGCTGGTCTGGAGTCAGCAGCTACTGCACCCTGCTGGTCTGGAGTCAGTAGCTACTGCACCCTGCTGGTCTGGAGTCAGCAGCTACTGCACCCTTCTGGTCTGGAGTCAGCAGCTACTGCACCCTGCTGGTCTGGAGTCAGCAGCTACTGCACCCTGCTGGTCTGGATGTGAGCAGCTACTGCACCCTTCTGGTCTGGAGTCAGCAGCTACTGCATCCTGCTGGTCTGGAGTCAGCAGCTACTGCACCCTGCTGGTGTGGAGTGAGGGGCGACTGCAACCTGGATTCCGGGGAAGTGCCGGAAGATTGGAAAACGGCTAATGTTACGCCGTTGTTTAAGAAGGGTGCCAGGCAAAAGGCGGGGAATTATAGGCCGGTTAGTTTAACGTCTGTGGTAGGTAAAATGTTAGAATCCGTCATCAAGGAGGAAATTGCGAGGCATCTTGAGGGGAATTGCTTGATAGGGCGGACGCAACACAGTTTCATTAAAGGGAAGTCGTGTCTGACAAATTTACTGGAGTTCTATGAGGATGTGTCTAGGGCAGTGGATGGAGGAGAGCCGGTGCATGTGGTCTTTCTGGATTTTCAGAAGGCGTTTGACAAGGTACCTCACAAGAGGTTATTGCAGAAGGTCAGGGGACATGGAGTTGGGGGTAGGGTGTTAGCGTGGATAGAGGATTGGTTGTCAAATAGGAGGCAGAGAGTGGGGGTCAATGGATGCTATTCGGATTGGCGGATGGTGACTAGTGGGGTGCCCCAGGGGTCGGTGCTGGGGCCTCAGCTTTTTACCATTTATATAGATGATCTGGAGGAGGGAACCGAGTGCAGGGTGTCGAAATTTGCTGATGACACCAAGATTGGGGGAAAGGCAAATTGTGCGGAGGGTGTGGAGAGTCTGCAGAAGGATCTAAATAGGCTGGGCGAATGGGCCAGGAAATGGCAAATGGAATTTAATGTTGGCAAGTGTGAGGTGGTCCATTTTGGTAGGAGGAATGGTAGGAAGGACTATTACTTATGGGGCGAAAAACTGCAGCAGGCGACGGTGCAGAGGGACCTCGGGGTCCTTGTGCATGAGTCGCAAAAACCCAGCTTGCAGGTGCAGCAGGTGGTCAGGAAGGCGAATGGGATGCTGGCCTTCATAGCGAAGGGGATTGAATATAAAAGTAGGGAGGTCTTGCTGCAGCTGTATAGGGCATTGGTGAGGCCGCAGCTGGAGTACTGTGTGCAGTTTTGGGCGCCGCACCTGCGCAAGGATGTTTTGGCCCTGGAGGGAGTGCAGAGGAGGTTTACTCGGCTGATACCGGAGTTGAGGGGATTGAGCTATGAGGAGAGGCTGAATAAACTAGGCTTGTACTCGTTAGAGTTTAGAAGAATGAGGGGAGATCTCATTGAGATGTATAGGATGATGAATGGGATGGATAGGATAGAGGTGGAGAGACTGATCGCTTCTCGGCCTTTTGGCTAAGATCAAGTGTAGTCTCTGTTCTTATCAGTTTAAGTTCGGAGCTATAACCTGCAGGAGAGCATAACCAACCTCGCCTGAACTTCAAGCAACAGGAGCGAGTGGATTTCGGAAGGAGCCACAAGATCTCGATCTCGATGGGCGTCGTGGAAGCAGGCGTCAGAAGAAGACTGGGAGAAGACCGTCTGTGACACTTGAGCTCTGCTGCTACTGGTGGATCTTAATGCTGGTTTCAAGCCTGGCTTAAACCTAACACCAGTACAGTAAGACCCAGGGTCACCGAGCTATGGCTGCAGCTGCATCGAGAGCTACAGGCCAAGGGCTGCCCAACACCATCCGGGTGAAGGCTTCGGGAGGAGACTCGCCCGTGGGCCGAGACTTCGTGGTAAAGAAGGTCCTGTTCGAGTGCTGCGGATTCCAGGCAGCAGAGATCTACGCAGTGGCTGAGCACAACAGCAACAACCAGCCCTACGTGGACGTCAGCTTCAGGAGCCTGTCAGGATGCCTCAAGTTCCTGACAGCCCTCAAGGAGAAAGGCAAAGAGGGGCCCCTCTCCATCCTGAAGGCGGAGCCCCTGTTCATCGTGCCGTCCCAGCGGAACCGGGTTATCACGACCCAAATGTATAACCCCTACGTCCCTGCGGCCGATGTGCTGACGTTCCTCTCCAGGTACGTGGAGGTGAAGGGGGAGAGCACGGATGTGATGGATAAGTACGGGATCTGGACCTGTAAGAGACAGGTGAGAGTAACTCTCAGGACTGACCCCAACGGAGGCCTCCTGCACCCGCCCTCCAATTTTGCCATTGGGGGGAATCGAGGCTTCCTGTACTACGCGGGACAGCCTCGAGTGTGCCGAATCTGCGGCAAAACCGGCCATCTTGCCGCGAGCTGCAGCACCACCTTCTGCAGAAACTGCCTGAAGGAGGGACACGCGACAGAGGACTGCAGCGACAGCAAATGCTGCAACCTGTGTGGGGAGGCTGGCCACGTCTACAGAGCCTGCCCCAAGAGAAAGGTCACCTACGCAGAGATCACCAGAGGCGGAGGGAAGAAGGTAAGCGCCCCTGCCAGCTCAGAGGGAAAGGCCACCGGTCCAGAAGCAGGCCCGGAAAAGGCTTCGGAAGGACGGGTGCCCCCCCCCCCCCAGTGCAGCAGGAGGACGCACCATCAGCACCACCAGCAGAGGGCGCCGGAGCCACGGAACAGGAGAGCGCGGAGCTCGAGAGCCCCTGGCTGAACATCCAATCCAGGAGAAAGATCCGGAAAAAGAGATCCGTGGCAGCGAAACCCGTCAAAGGTGACGTCTCCTCAGAGGATGAGAGGAGAGCTGCCAGGCGACGACAGATCCGCAAGAGGCTCCTTTTAAAAGCGGCGCAGGACCCACAGGTGAGCAGGAAAAAGGATGTTAACACCGTCCGGCACAAAGACCAGCCAGCAACCCCGACGAAAGCCGACGGATACAGGACTCCGACGGTGTCACCCGGACGCCGACGAGGATCTGAGGCAGATTCGGACGGCTACATTAGCCCTGCCTCCCTGAAGAACTTCGTCAGTGCCACAGGAATGCGGAACCGGGTGCGAGCGGACTGACGGACACGTAAGAACTGCCAAATCTTTTTCACACCTTGAAAATGTCCTTTAAGTTTGCCTCGGTAAACGTACGCAGCGTCAAAGACGGGCTGAGATGTGCGTCCACACTGTCCTACCTGGCCAACGTCAAGGCCGACCTGCTGTTCCTGCAGGAGTGTGGGATCCCTCACCTCAGCAGCTACAGGCGCTGGTCGAGTGTCTGGTCCCACGGACCGTCCATCTGGTCAGGTGGGAACGACTGCCGTTCCTCGGGCCTCGGCATCCTGCTGCGGGGAGGGGGCTTCACCATCTCCGAAGTTAGGGAGGTGGTGGGGGGACGCCTCCTCGTAGCAGACGTCACGTACAAGAACTGCCCTCTCAGGTTGATCAATGTGTATGCCCCTGCCGTCAAAACCGAGCGGCTGGCGGTTCTTGAGCAGCTGCCACAGCTGCTCACCACCTCCAGGCCGGTCATTCTGGGCGGGGACTTTAACTGCATCCTAGACAAGGCCGACCGATCCAGCAGGGCTGGAAACAAACTGGACGCTTCGTCCAGAGCCCTGCTGGAGACGGTCAAAGATGCCAAGCTGCTCGACGTCTTCAGCAACCCAGCAGACGGAGGGCAGCGCAGGTACACGTGGTCGCGGCCAGACGGGTCGGTTCGCTCCAGGATCGACTTTATGTTTGTGTCCCGCGCGCTCACGGTCAGGCCCACCGACGTCAGGCCGGTGTTCTTCTCTGACCACTGCCTCCTGCTGGCCGACTGTCAGCTGGAGGCAAACCAGAGAGTGGGCAGGGGGTCCTGGAAGCTGAATGTAGAACTGTTGACCCCAGAGAACCTCGAGGAACTCAGGAGGGTTTACCACGGTTGGAGGACCGTCAAACCCTTCTTTGAGTCTCCATCGCTCTGGTGGGAAACCATCAAAGACAACATCAAAAGGTTCTTCATTCGCAAAGGGGTTCAGAAGGCCAGGGAGAGACGGGGGGACATGTCCCGACTCCAGAAAAGCATGCAGGAACTGCTCCAACTGCAGTCGATGGGGGTCGATGTCAGGGAGGAGCTCCAGGAGGTGAAGAGCCAGCAAGCCTCGCTCTTTGCCTCGGAGGCCGCCAAGGTCATCTTCCGGTCCAGGGTCCGCTCCGTAGAGCAGGACGAAAAGTGCTCGCGTTTCTTCTTCCAGAAGGTACACAGCGAAACCTCTGTGATCAGCAGCCTGAAGGAAGAGGACGGCTCAGTAGGGTCATCGCAGTCTGACATACTGAGGATCTGCAAATCCTTCTACGCCGGACTGTATGACCTGAAGCCGACAGACAGCACGGCCTCCCAGTCTTTCCTGTCGTCTATCACGCAGGTCTTAGACGACGGCGAGCGGGACAGCCTAGACAGACCGGTATCTCTGGACGAGCTGACCAAGGCCATCGAGTCCTTGCAGAAGGGTAAAACTCCCGGAAGCGACGGCTTACCGGCTGAGGTTTACTCGGCGTTGTGGGACTTGATGGGCCCGGACCTCCTGGAAGTATACGAGAGTATGCTTCTGGAGGGCAGGATGTCAGAATCCATGAGGAAAGGCATCATTACCCTCATCTACAAGCGGAAGGGGGAGAGGGAAGAAATTCGGAATTGGCGACCCATTTCACTATTGAATGTGGATTACAAAATTCTGGCCAAGGTCATCGCCAACCGGGTCAGGTCTGCTCTGGGGTCAGTGATCCATCCTGATCAAACCTGTGCTGTACCTGGCAGGAAGATCTCTGGCAGCCTGGCGCTACTCAGGGATACGATCGCCTACGTGCAGGACAGGCGGGTGGACACGTGCCTCATCAGCCTCGACCAGGAGAAGGCGTTTGACAGAATATCGCACAGCTACATGATGGATGTGCTCTCCAAAATGGGCTTTGGGGAGGGAATACGCAATTGGATCCGGCTGCTCTACACAGACATCAGTAGCGCAGTCTCAGTCAACGGGTGGGAAACAGATAGCTTCCAAATCAGGTCTGGAGTCAGACAGGGCTGCCCTCTCTCCTCCGTCCTTTTTGTGTGTTGCATTGAACCCTTTGCCCAGGCCCTCAGAAGCGACCCAGGCATCAAAGGGGTGACAATCCCAGGCAGCGGAGGCACGCAGGTCAAAACCTCCCTGTACATGGATGACGTGGCTGTCTTCTGCTCGGACCCATCGTCTGTCCGCAGGCTCCTCCAGGTCTGCGAGCAGTTCGAGTTGGCCTCGGGAGCCAAAGTCAACCAGGGAAAGAGCGAGGCCATGTTCTTTGGGAACTGGGCCGACAAATCCCTTGTCCCCTTCACCGTCAGGACAGATTACCTGAAGGTGCTGGGGATATGGTTCGGAGCGGCTGGGGCATGCATCAAAACCTGGGAGGAGCGCATCGCGAAAGCCAGACAGAAACTCGGCCGGTGGGAGCTACGCTCGCTCTCCATAACCGGGAAAAACCTGGTGATCCGGTGCGAGATGCTGTCTGTGTTGTTGTACGTGGCGCAGGCGTGGCCTATCCCCAAACCCTGCGCTGCAGCAGTGACGCGGGCCATCTTCAAGTTCATCTGGAGATCAAAGATGGATCGCGTCCGGAGGGAGGTGATGTACAAATCTCCAGAGAACGGAGGGAAAGACGTTCCCAACGCCGCCCTCATTCTGATGGCCACCTTTGTGTGCGGCTGCATCAAGCTGTGCGTAGATCCTCGGTACAGCAACAGCAAGTGCCACTATTTATTGAGGTTCTACCTGTCCCCAGTGTTGCGAAGGCTGGGTCTGGCCACACTGCCGCGGAACGCTCCGAGTAGTTGGACCGTACCGCAGCACCTGTCCTTCGTAGAGATATTTCTCCGCAAACACACCTTTGACCACAAGGCGATTAAGCAGTGGTCAGCGCGTAACGTCCTTAGGGCCCTGAGAGAAAAGGAGACGGCGGATCCTGTCGGAAGGTTCCCTGAGCAGACTGTCAGTGTCATCTGGCAGAACGCCTCATCACCAGAACTGACAAACAAGCACCAAGATCTGGCTTGGCTGGTGGTGAGAAGGGCACTCCCCGTCAGATCCTTTATGCACACTCGAGGTCTCAGCAACACCGCACGCTGCCCTCGAAGCGGCTGCGGGGCTGATGAGACGGTCGCACACCTCCTTCTGGAATGTGCCTTTGCAAAGAAGGTCTGGAGCGAAATGCAGTGGTATTTGTCGAGGTTCGTCCCCAGCAGCTCGGTGACACAGGACTCTGTGCTCTACGGGCTGTTTCCGGGGACGCACACCGAGACAAATATCAACTGCTGCTGGAAGGTCATCAACTCGGTGAAGGACGCACTTTGGTCCGCCCGAAACTTGCTGATCTTCCAGCAGAAAGAACTGTCCTCGACCGAGTGTTGCAGACTGGCACATTCCAAGGTCCAGGACTACGTGCTGAGGGACGCGCTGAAGCTTGGGGCAGCCGCCGCAAAGGTACAATGGGGAAAGGCCACACTGTAAGGCCTTTAACAGAGGCAGACCGAGGGAACGGGAACTGCAGAATACCCTCGACCTGCGTAACTGTGTGCCAACCTGTCCACTAACGGCACACAGTAATCTATTGAGACATGTATATATTTTTTAAGAACTGAAATGCAAACCTTGTAAATAGTAATTGTAATATTGAGACATAGATATAGTTTTGTAAGTATTGAAAGTAGACACTGTAATTTGGATAGATCTGTAAAAAATGTTTTGATTTGCTATTCGATTTGCTATTGTATATTTGAAATGGATTAGTTGAGTTTTTTTTTTATGAATAAAGTATATTTTTGAAATAAAAAAAAAAAAAGAGGTGGAGAGACTGTTCCCGCTCAAAAAAGACAGTAGGACTAGGGGGCACAGCCTCAAGATAAAGGGGGGGGGGGCGGTTTAGAACGGAGTTGAGGAGGAACTTCTTCACTCAAAGGGTGGTGAATCTCTGGAATTCTCTACCCGTTGAAGTGGTGGAGGCTGCCTCGCTAAATATTTTTAAGAAACGGGTTGATGGGTTTTTGATAAGAGAAGGGATTAAGGGTTATGGGGAGAGGGCGGGAAGGTGGAACTGAGTCACGACAGATCAGCCATGATCTTATTGAATGGCGGGGCAGGCTCGAAGGGCCAGATGGCCTACTCCTGCTCCTATTTCTTATGTTCTTATGTTCACCCTGCTGGTCTGGAGTGAGCAGCTACTGCACCCTGCTGGTCTGGAGTGAGCAGCTACTGCACCCTGCTGGTCTGGAGTGAGCAGCTACTGCACCCTGCTGGTCTGGAGTGAGCAGCTACTGCACCCTGCTGGTCTGGAGTGAGCAGCTACTGCACCCTGCTGGTCTGGATGTGAGCAGCTACTGCACCCTGCTGGTCTGGATGTGAGCAGCTACTGCACCCTGCTGGTCTGGAGTGAGCAGCTACTGCACCCTGCTGGTCTGGAGTGAGCAGCTACTGCACCCTGCTGGTCTGGATGTGAGCAGATACTGCACCCTGCTGGTCTGGAGTGAGCAGCTACTGCACCCTGCTGGTCTGGAGTCAGCAGCTACTGCACCCTGCTGGTCTGGATGTGAGCAGCTACTGCACCCTGCTGGTCTGGAGTCAGCATCTACTGCAGCCTGCGGGTCTGGATGTGAGCAGCTACTGCAGCCTGCTGGTCTGGACACAGCAGCTACTGCCCCCTGCTGGTCTGGAGTCAGCACCTACTGCAGCCTGCTGGTCTGGATGTGAGCAGCTACTGCAGCCTGCTGGTGTGGAGACAGCAGCTACTGCACCCTGCTGGTCTGGAGTCAGCAGCTACTGAACCCTGCTGGTCTGGAGTCAGGAGCTACTGCACCCTGCTGGTCTGGAGTCAGCAGCTACTGCACCCTGCTGGTCTGGAGGCAGCAGCTACTGCCCCCTGCTGGTCTGGATGTGAGCAGCAACTGCACCCTGCTGGTCTGGAGTCAGCAGCTACTGCACCCTGCTGGTCTGGAGTCAGCAGCTACTGCACCCTGCTGGTGTGGAGCGAGGGGCCACTGCACCCTGCTGGTCTGGATGTGAGCAGCTGCTGCACCCTGCTGGTCTGGAGTCAGCAGCTACTGCACCCTGCTGGTCTGGAGTGAGAGGCTGCTGCACCCTGCTGGTCTGGAGTCAGCAGCTACTGCACCCTTCTGGTCTGGAGTCAGCAGCTACTGCACCCTGCTGGTTTGGAGTGAGAGGCTACTGCACCCTGCTGGTCTGGAGTCAGCAGCTACCGCACCCTGCTGGTCTGGAGTCAGCAGCTACTGCACTCTGCTGGTCTGGAGTCAGCGGCTACTGCACCCTGCTGGTCTGGAGTCAGCAGCTACTGCACTCTGCTGGTCTGGACGTGAGCAGCTACTGTACCCTGCTGGTCTGGACGTGAGCAGCTACTGCACCCTGCTGGTCTGGAGTGAGAGGCTACTGCACCCTGCTGGTCTGAAGTCAGCAGCTACTGCACCGTGCTGGTCTGGAGTCAGCAGCTACTGCACCCTGCTGGTCTGGAGTCAGCAGCTACTGCACCCTGCTGGTCTGGAGGCAGCAGCTACTGCCCCCTGCTGGTCTGGATGTGAGCAGCAACTGCACCCTGCTGGTCTGGAGTCAGCAGCTACTGCACCCTGCTGGTCTGGAGTCAGCAGCTACTGCACCCTGCTGGTGTGGAGCGAGGGGCCACTGCACCCTGCTGGTCTGGAGTCAGCGGCTACTGCACCCTGCTGGTCTGGAGTCAGCAGCTACTGCACTCTGCTGGTCTGGACGTGAGCAGCTACTGCACCCTGCTGGTCTGGACGTGAGCAGCTACTGCACCCTGCTGGTCTGGAGTGAGAGGCTACTGCACCCTGCTGGTCTGAAGTCAGCAGCTACTGCACCCTGCTGGTCTGGAGTTAGAGGCTACTGCACCCTGCTGGTCTGAAGTCAGCAGCTACTGCACTCTGCTGGTCTGGAGTGGGAGGGTACTGCAGTCTGCTGGTCTGGAGTCAGCACCTACTGCACCCTGCTGGTCTGGAGTGAGAGGCTACTGCACCCTGCTGGTCTGGAGTCAGCAGCTACTGCACTCTGCTGGTCTGGAGTCAGCGGCTACTGCACCCTGCTGGTCTGGAGTCAGCAGCTACTGCACTCTGCTGGTCTGGACGTGAGCAGCTACTGCACCCTGCTGGTCTGGACGTGAGCAGCTACTGCACCCTGCTGGTCTGGAGTGAGAGGCTACTGCACCCTGCTGGTCTGAAGTCAGCAGCTACTGCACCCTGCTGGTCTGGAGTTAGAGGCTACTGCACCCTGCTGGTCTGAAGTCAGCAGCTACTGCACTCTGCTGGTCTGGAGTGGGAGGGTACTGCAGTCTGCTGGTCTGGAGTCAGCACCTACTGCACCCTGCTGGTCTGGAGTGAGAGGCTACTGCACCCTGCTGGTCTGGAGTGAGCAGCTACTGCACCCTGCTGGTCTGGAGTGGGAGGGTACTGCAGTCTGCTGGTCTGGAGTCAGCACCTACTGCACCCTGCTGGTCTGGAGTGAGAGGATACTGCCACCTGCTGGTCTGGAGTGAGCAGCTACTGCACCCTGCTGGTCTGGAGTGGGAGAGTACTACAGTCTGCTGGTCTGGAGTCAGCACCTACTGCACCCTGCTGGTCTGGAGTGAGCAGCTATTGCACCCTGCTGGTCTGGAGTGAGCAGCTACTGCACCCTGCTGGTCTGGAGTCAGCAGCTACTGCACCCATTTGGTCTGGAGTCAGCAGCTACTGCACCCTGCTGGTCTGGAGTCAGCAGCTACTGCAGCCTGCTGGTCTGGAGTCAGCAGCTACTGCACACTGCTGGTCTGGAGTCAGGGGCTACTGCATCCTGCTGGTCTGGAGTCAGCAGCTACTGCACCCTGCTGGTCTGGAGTCAGCAGCTACTGCACCCTGCTGGTGTGGAGTGAGGGGCGACTGCACCCTGCTGGTGTGGAGTGAGACAATACTGCACCCTGCTGGTCTGGAGTGAGAGGCTGCTGCACCCTGCTGGTCTGGAGTGAGAGACTACTGCACCCTGCTGGTCTGGAGTCAGCAGCTACTGCACGCTGATGGTCTGGAGTGAGGGTCGACTGCACCCTGCTTTGTCTGGAGTCAGTAGCTACTGCACCCTGCTGGACTGGAGTCAGCAGCTACTGCACCCTGCTGGTCTGGAGTCAGCAGCTACTGCCCCCTGCTGGTCTGGAGTCAGCAGCTACTGCACCCTGCTGGTCTGGATGTGAGCAGCTACTGCACCCTGCTGGTCTGAAGTGAGCAGCTACTGCACCCTTCTGGTCTGGATGTGAGTAGCTACTGCACCCTGCTGTTCTGGAGTCAGCGTCTACTGGTCGGGAGTCAGCGGCTACTGCACCCTGGTGGTCTGGAGTCAGTAGCTACTGCACCCTGCTGGTCTGGAGTGAGCAGCTCCTGCACCTTGCTGGTGTGGAGTCAGCAGCTACTGCACCCTGCTGGTCTGGAGTCAGCAGCTATTGCACCCTGCTGGTCTGGAGTCAGCAGCTAGTGCACCCTGCTGGTCTGGATGTGAGCAGCTACTGCATCCTGCTGGTCTGGAGTGAGAGGCTACTGCACCCTGCTGGTCTGGAGTCAGCAGCTACTGCACCCTGCTGGTCTGGAGTCAGCAGCTACTGCACCCTGCTGGTGTGGAGTGAGGGGCGACTGCACCCTGTTGGTCTGGAGTGAGCAGCTACTGCACCCTGCTGGTCTGGAGTGAGGGTCGACAGCACCCTGCTGCTCTGGAGTGGGAGGCTACTGCACCCTGCTGGTCTGGAATGAGAGGTGACTGCACCCTGCTGGTCTGGAGTGAGAGGCTATTGCACCCTGTTGGTCTGGAGTCAGGAGCTACTGTACCCTGCTGGTCTGGAGTGAGCAGCTACTGCACCCTGCTGGTCTGGAGTCAGCGGCTACTGTACCCTGCTGGTCTGAAGTCAGCAGCTATTGCACCCTGCTGGTCTGGAGTGAGCAGCTACTGCACCCTGCTGGTCTGGAGTCAGTGTCTACTGCACCCTGCTGGTCTGGGTGAGAGGCTACTGCACCCTGCTGGTCTGGAGTGAGCAGCTACTGCACCCTGCTGGTCTGGAGTGAGCAGCTACTGCACCCTGCTGGTCTGGAGTGGGAGGGTACTGCAGTCTGCCGGTCTGGAGTCAGCACCTACTGCACCCTGCTGGTCTGGAGTGAGAGGATACTGCCACCTGCTGGTCTGGAGTGAGCAGCTACTGCACCCTGCTGGTCTGGAGTGGGAGGGTACTGCAGTCTGCCGGTCTGGAGTCAGCACCTACTGCACCCTGCTGGTCTGGAGTGAGCAGCTACTGCACCCTGCTGGTGTGGAGTGAGCAGCTACTGCACCCTGCTGGTCTGGAGTCAGCACCTACTGCACCCTGCTGGTCTGGAGTGAGCAGCTACTGCACCCTGCTGGTGTGGAGTGAGCAGCTACTGCACCCTGCTCGTCTGGAGTGAGCAGCTACTGCACCCATTTGGTCTGGAGTCAGCAGCTACTGCAGCCTGCTGGTCTGGAGTCAGCAGCTACTGCAGCCTGCTGGTCTGGAGTCAGCAGCTACTGCACCCTGCTGGTCTGGAGTCGGCAGCTACTGCACCCTGCTGGTCTGGAGTCAGCAGCTACTGCAGCCTGCTGGTCTGGAGTCAGCAGCTACTGCACCCTGCTTGTCTGGAGTCAGCAGCTACTGCACCCTGCTGGTCTGGATGTGAGCAGCTACTGCACCCTGCTGGTCTGAAGTGAGCAGCTACTGCACCCTGCTGGTCTGGATGTGAGCAGCTATTGCACCCTGCTGGTCTGGAGTCAGCAGCTACTGTACCCTGCTGGTCTGGAGTCAGCAGCTACTGCACCCTGCTGGTCTGGAGTTAGCAGCTACTGCACCCTGCTGGTCTGGAGTGAGCAGCTACTGCACCCTGCTGGTCTGGAGTCAGCAGCTACTGCACCCTGCTGGTCTGGAGTCAGCAGCTACTGCACCCTGCTGGTCTGGAGTCAGCAGCTACTGCACCCTGCTGGTCTGGAGTGAGAGGCTGCTGCACCCTGCTGGTCTGGAGTGAGAGGCTGCTGCACCCTGCTGGTCTGGAGTGAGAGGCTGCTGCACCCTGCTGGTCTCGAGTCAGCAGCTACAAGCACGCTGCTGGTCTGGAGTGAGGGTCGACTGCACCCTGCTGGTCTGGAGTCAGCGTCTACCGGTCGGGAGTCAGCGGTTACTGCACCCTGCTGGTCTGGAGTCAGCGGCTACTGCACCCTGCTGGTCTGGGTGAGAGGCTACTGCACCCTGCTGGTCTGGAGTGAGAGGCTGCTGCACCCTGCTGGTCTGGAGTGAGAGACTACTGCATCCTGCTGGTCTGGAGTCAGCAGCTACTGCACCCTGCTAGTCTGTAGTGAGAGGCTACTGCACCCTGCTGGTCTGGAGTGAGCAGCTACTGCACCCTGCTGGTCTGGAGTGGGAGGGTACTGCACTCTGCTGGTCTGGAGTCAGCACCTACTGCACCCTGCTGGTCTGGAGTGAGAGGCTACTGCACCCTGCTGGTCTGGAGTGAGCAGCTACTGCACCCTGCTGGTCTGGAGTGAGAGGCTATTGCACCCTGCTGGTCTGGAGTGGGAGGGTACTGCACTCTGCTGGTCTGGAGTCAGCACCTACTGCACCCTGCTTGTCTGGAGTGAGAGGCTACTGCACCCTGCTGGTCTGAAGTGAGCAGCTACTGCACCCTGCTGGTCTGGAGTGGGAGGGGACTGCACTCTGCTGGTCTGGAGTCAGCACCTACTGCACCCTGCTGGTCTGGAGTGAGAGGCTACTGCACCCTGCTGGTCTGGGGTCAGCAGCTACTCCACCCTGCTGGTCTGGAGTCAGCAGCTATTGCACCCTGCTGGTCTGGACGTGAGCAGCTACTGCCCCCTGCTGGTCTGGAGTCAGCAGCTACTGCACCCTGCTGGTCTGGAGTGAGAGGTGACTGCACCCTGCTGGTCTGAAGTCAGCAGCTACTGCACCCTGCTGGTCTGGACGTGAGCAGCTACTGCCCCCTGCTGGTCTGGAGTCAGCAGCTACTGCACCCTGCTGGTCTGGAGTGAGAGGTGACTGCACCCTTCTGGTCTGAAGTCAGCAGCTACTGCACCCTGCTGGTCAGCGTCTACTGGTCGGGAGTCAGTGGCTACTGCACCCTGCGGGTCTGGGTGAGAGGCTTCTGCACCCTGCTGGTCTGGAGTGAGCAGCTACTGCACCCTGCTGGTCTGGAGTGAGAGGATACTGCCACCTGCTGGTCTGGAGTGAGCAGCTACTGCACCCTGCTGGTCTGGAGTGGGAGGGTACTACAGTCTGCTGGTCTGGAGTCAGCACCTACTGCACCCTGCTGGTCTGGAGTGAGCAGCTACTGCACCCATTTGGTCTGGAGTCAGCAGCTACTGCACCCTGCTGGTCTGGAGTCAGCAGCTACTGCACCCTGCTGGTCTGGAGTCAGCAGCTACTGCACCCTGCTGGTCTGGAGTCGTAGCTACTGCACCCTGCTGGTCTGGTGTGAGCAGCTACTGCACCCATTTGGTCTGGAGTCAGCAGCTACTGCACCCTGCTGGTCTGGAGTCAGCAGCTACTGCACCCTGCTGGTCTGGAGTCAGCAGCTACTGCACCCTGCTGGTCTGGAGTCAGCAGCTACTGCACCCTGCTGGTCTGGAGTCAGCAGCTACTGCACCCTGCTGGTCTGGAGTCAGGGGCTATTGCATCCTGCTGGTCTGGAGTCAGCAGCTACTGCACCCTGCTGGTCTGGAGTCAGCAGCTACTCCACCCTGCTGGTCTGGAGTCAGGGGCTATTGCATCCTGCTGCTCTGGAGTCAGCAGCTACTGCACCCTGCTGGTCTGGAGTCAGCAGCTACTGCACCCTGCTGGTCCTGAGTCAGCAGATACTGCACCCTGCTGGTGTGGAGTGAGGGGCGACTGCACGCTGCTGGTCTGGATGAGAGCAGCTACTGAAACCTGCTGGTCTGGAGTCAGCAGCTACTGAACCCTGCTGGTCTGGAGTCAGCAGCTACTGCACCCTGCTGGTCTGGAGTCAGCAGCTACTGCACCCTGCTGGTCTGGATGTGAGCAGCTACTGCACCCTGCTGGTCTGGAGTTAGCAGCTACTGCACCCTGCTGGTCTGGAGTGAGCAGCTACTGCACCCTGCTGGTCTGGAGTTAGCAGCTGCTGCACCCTGCTGGTCTGGAATCAGCAGCTACTGCACCCTGCTGGTCTGGAGTCAGCAGCTACTGCACCCTGCTGGTCTGGAGTGAGAGCCTCCTGCACCCTGCTGGTCTGAAGTCAGCAGCTACTGCACCCTGCTGGTCTGGATGTGAGCAACTAATACACCCTGCTTGTCTGGAGTCAGCGGCTACTGCACCCTGCTGGTCTGGAGTCAGCAGCTACTGCACCCTGCTCGTCTGGAGTCAGCGTCTACTGCACCCTGCTGGTCTGGAGTGAGAGGCTACTGCACCCTGCTGGTCTGAAGTGAGCAGCTACTGCACCCTGCTGGTCTGGAGTCAGAGGCTACTGCACCCTGCTGGTCTGGAGTGGGCGGGTACTGCACCCTGCTGGTCTGGAGTGAGCAGCTACTGCACCCTGCTGTTCTGGAGTCAGCAGCTACTGCACTCTGCTGGTCTGGAGTCAGCACCTACTGCACCCTGCTGGTCTGGAGTGAGAGGCTACTGCACCCTGCTGGTCTGGAGTGAGAAGCTACTGCACCCTGCTGGTCTGGAGTCAGCAGCTACTGCACCCTGCTGGTCTGGAGTCGGTAGCTACTGCACCCTGCTGGTGTGGAGTGAAGGGCGATTGCACCCTGCTGGTCTGGAGTCAGCAGCTACTGCACCCTGCTGGTCTGGAGTGAGGGGCGACTGTAGCCTGCTGGTGTGGAGTGAGGGGCGACTGCACCCTGCTGGTCTGGAGTGAGGGGCGACTGTACCCTGCTGGTCTGGATATGAGCAGCTACTGCACTCTGCTGGTCTGGATGTGAGCAGCTACTGCACCCTGCTGGTCTGGAGTTAGCAGCTACTGCACCCTGCTGGTCTGGAGTCAGCAGCTACTGCACCCTGCTGGTCTGGAGTCAGCAGCAACTGCACCCTGCTGGTCTGGTGTCAGCAGCTACTGCACCCTGCTGGTCTGGAGTCAGCAGCTACTGCACCCTGCTGGTCTGGAGTCAGCAGCTACTGCACCCTGCTGGTCTGGAGTCAGCAGCTACTGCACCCTACTGGTCTGGAGTCAGAGGCTACTGCACCCTGCTGGTCTGGAGTGAGAGGCTACTGCACCCTGCTGGTCTGGAGTGAGCAGCTACTGCACCCTGCTGGTCTGGAGTCAGCAGCTACTGCACCCTGCTGGTCTGGAGTCAGCAGCTTCTGCACCCTGCTGGTCTGGAGTGAGTGGCTACTGCAACCTGCTGGTCTGGAGTGAGCAGCTACTGCACCCTGCTGGTCTGGAGTGGGAGGGTACTGCAGTCTGCTGGTCTGGAGTCAGCAGCTACTGCACCCTGCTGGTCTGGAGTCAGAGGCTACTGCACCCTGCTGGTCTGGAGTCAGCAGCTACTGCACCCTGCTGGTCTGGAGTCAGCAGCTACTGCACCCTGCTGGTCTGGAGTCAGTGGCTACTGCATCCTGCTGGTCTGGAGTCAGTGGCTACTGCATCCTGCTGGTTTGGACTGAGAGGCTACTGCACACTGCTGGTCTGGAATGGGAGGCTACTGCCCCCTGCTGGGCTGGAGTGAGAGGCTACTGCACCCTGCTGGGCTGGAGTGAGAGGCTACTGCACCCTGCTGGGCTGGAGTGAGAGGCTACTGCACCCTGCTGGTCTGGAGTGGGAGGCTACTGCACCCTGCTGGGCTGGAGTGAGAGGCTATTGCACCCTGCTGGGCTGGAGTGAGAGGCTACAGCACCCTGCTGGTCTGGAGTCAGCGGGTACTGCACCCTGCTGGTGTGGAGTCAGCAGCTACTGCACCCTGCTGGTCTGGAGTCAGCAGCTACTGCACCCTGCTGGTCTGGAGTGAGAGGCTACTGCACCTGCTGGTCTGGAGTCAGCAGCTACTGCACCCTGCTGGTCTGGAGTCAGAGGCTACTGCACCCTGCTGGTCTTGAGTTAACAGCTACTGTACCCTGCTGGTCTGGAGTCAGAGGCTACTGCACCCTGCTGGTCTGGTGTCAACAGCTACTGCACCCTGCTGGTCTGGAGTCAGCAGCTACTGCACCCTGCTAGTCTGGAGTCAACAGCTACTGCACCCTGCTGGTCTGGAGTCAGCAGCTACTGCACCCTGCTGGTCTGGAGTCAGCAGCTACTGCACCCTGGTGGTCTGGAGTCAGCAGCTACTGCACCCTGCTGGTCTGGAGTCAGAAGCTACTGCACTCTGCTGGTCTGGAGTCAGCGGCTACTGCACCCTGCTGGTCTGGAGTGGGTGTCTACTGCACCCTGCTGGCCTGGAGTGAGCAGCTACTGCACTCTGCTGGTCTGGAGTGGGAAGTTACTGCACTCTGCTGGTCTGGAGTCAGCAGCTACTGCTCCCTGCTGGTCTGGAGTGAGAGGCTACTGCACCCTGCTGGTCTGGAGTGAGAGACTACTGCACCCTGCTGGTCTGGACTCAGCAGCTACTGCACCCTGTTGGTCTGGAGTCAAGGGCTACTGTACCCTGCTGGTCTGGAGTCAGGGGCTATTGCATCCTGCTGGTCTGGAGTCAGTAGCTACTGTACCCTGCTGGTCTGGAGTCAGGGGCTATTGCACCCTGCTGGTCTGGAGTTACGGGCTATTGCACCCTGCTGGTCTGGAGTCAGCAGCTACTGCACCCTGCTGGTCTGGAATCAGCAGCTACTGCACCCTGCTGGTCTGGAGTCAGCAGCTACTGCACCCTGCTGGTCTGGAATCAGCAGCTACTGCACACTGCTGGTCTGGAGTCAGCAGCTACTGCACCCTGCTGGTCTGGAGTCAGCAGCTACTGCACCCTGCTGGTCTGGAGTCAGTAGCTACTGCACCCTGCTGGTCTGGAGTGAGCAGCTACTGCACCCTGCTGGTCTGGAGTCAGCAGCTACTGCACACTGCTGGTCTGGAGTCAGCAGCTACTGCACCCTGCTGGTCTGGAGTCAGCACCTACTGCACCCTGCTGGTATGGAATCAGCAGCTACTGCACTCTGCTGGTCTGGAGTCAGCAGCTACTGCACCCTGCTGGTCTGGAGTCAGCAGCTACTGTACCCTGCTGGTCTGGAGTCAGCAGCTACTGCACCCTGCTGGTCTGGAGTCAGTAGCTACTGCACCCTGCTGGTCTGGAGTGAGCAGCTACTGCACCCTGCTGGTCTGGAGTGAGCAGCTACTGCACCCTGCTGGTCTGGAGTCAGCAGCTACTGTACCCTGCTGGTCTGGAGTCAGCAGCTACTGCACCCTGCTCGTCTGGAGTGAGCAGCTACTGCACCCTGCTGGTCTGGAGTGAGCAGCTACTGCACCCTGCTGGTCTGGAGTGAGCAGCTACTGCACCCTGCTGGTCTGGAGTGAGCAGCTACTGCACCCTGCTCGTCTGGAGTGAGCAGCTACTGCACCCTGCTGGTCTGGAGTCAGCAGCTACTGCACCCTGCTCGTCTGGATTCAGCAGCTACTGCAACCTGCTGGTCTGGATGTGAGCAGCTACTGCACCCTGCTGGTCTGGAGTCAGCAGCTACTGCACCCTGCTGGTCTGGAGTCAGTAGCTACTGCACCCTGCTGGTCTGGAGTGAGCAGCTACTGCACCCTGCTGGTCTGGAGTGAGCAGCTACTGCACCCTGCTGGTCTGGAGTGAGCAGCTACTGCACACTGCTGGTCTGGAGTCAGCAGCTACTGCACCCTGCTGTTATGGAGTCAGCAGCTACTGCAACCTGCTGGTCTGGAGTGAGCAGCTACTGCACACTGCTGGTCTGGAGTCAGCAGTTACTGCACCCTGCTGGTCTGGAGTCAGCAGCTACTGCACCCTGCTAGTCTGGAGTCAGTAGCTACTGCACCCTGCTGGTCTGGAGTGAGCAGCTACTGCACCCTGCTGGTCTGGAGTCAGCAGCTACTGCACCCTGCTGGTCTGGAGTGAGCAGCTACTGCACACTGCTGGTCTGGAGTCAGCAGCTACTGCACCCTGCTGGTCTGGAGTGAGCAGCTACTGCACACTGCTGGTCTGGATGTGAGCAGCTACTGCACACTGCTGGTCTGGAGTGAGCAGCTACTGCACACTGCTGGTCTGGATGTGAGCAGCTACTGCACCCTGCTGGTCTGGAGTGAGCAGCTACTGCACACTGCTGGTCTGGAGTGAGCAGATACTGCACCCTGCTGGTCTGGAGTGAGCAGCTACTGCACACTGCTGGTCTGGATGTGAGCAGCTACTGCACCCTGCTGTTATGGAGTCAGCAGCTACTGCAACCTGCTGGTCTGGAGTGAGCAGCTACTGCACCCTGCTGGTCTGGAGTCAGCAGCTACTGCACACTGCTGGTCTGGAGTCAGCAGCTACTGCACACTGCTGGTCTGGAGTCAGCAGCTACTGCACACTGCTGGTCTGGAGTCAGCAGCTACTGTACCCTGCTGGTCTGGAGTCAGCAGCTACTGCACCCTGCTGGTCTGGAGTGAGCAGCTACTGCACCCTGCTGGTCTGGAGTGAGCAGCTACTGCACCCTGCTGGTCTGGAGTGAGCAGCTACTGCACCCTGCTGGTCTGGAGTCAGCAGCTACTGCACCCTGCTGTTATGGAGTCAGTAGCTACTGCACCCTGCTCGTCTGGAGTGAGCAGCTACTGCACCCTGCTGGTCTGGAGTGAGCTGCTACTGCACACTGCTGTTATGGAGTCAGTAGCTACTGCACCCTGCTGGTCTGGAGTGAGCAGCTACTGCACCCTGCTGGTCTGGAGTGAGCAGCTACTGCACCTTGCTGGTCTGGAGTGAGCAGCTACTGCACACTGCTGGTCTGGAGTCAGCAGCTACTGCACACTGCTGTTATGGAGTCAGCAGCTACTGCACTCTGCTGGTCTGGATGTGAGCAGCTACTGCACCCTGCTGGTCTGGAGTCAGCAGCTACTGCACCCTGCTCGTCTGGAGTCAGAGGCTACTGCACACTGCTGGTCTGGAGTCAGCAGCTACTGCTTCCTGCTGGTCTGGAGTCAGCAGCTACTGCACCCTGCTGGTCTGGAGTGAGAGGCTACTGCACCCTGCTGGTCTGGAGTCAGCAGCTACTGCACCCTGCTGGTCTGGAGTCAGCAGCTACTGCACCCTGCTGGTCTGGAGTGAGAGGCTACTGCACCCTGCTGGTCTGAAGTGAGCAGCTACTGCACCCTGCTGGTCTGGAGTCAGCAGCTACTGCACCCTGCTGGTCTGGAGTCAGCAGCTACTGCACCCTGCTGGTCTGAAGTGAGCAGCTACTGCACCCTGCTGGTCTGAAGTGAGCAGCTACTGCACCCTGCTGGTCTGGAGTCAGCAGCTACTGCACCCTGCTGGTCTGGAGTCAGAGGCTACTGCACCCTGCTGGTTTGGACTGACAGGCTACTGCACCCTGCTGGTCTGGAGTGAGGAGCTACTGCACCCTGCTGGTCTGGAGTGAGCAGCTACTGCACCCTGCTGGTCTGGAGTCAGCAGCTACTGCACCCTGCTGGTCTGGAGTGAGCAGCTACTGCACCCTGCTGGTCTGGATATGAACCCCACGTGAAGTTTCAGTCATGGGACTGAAACTAATTTTCAGGGACAGGGATATAGAATCTCTCTGAGAAAGGAAATCCAGGGAAGACACATCTGGGAGCACAGCCATGGTCTCAGGATAAGGGGCCGTGAATTTAAAGCAGTGTCGAGGAGACACTGCGTATTCCAGAGGGTTGTGAATCTGTGGAATTCTCTCCCCCGGTGTGAGATGGATGCTGGGCCAGTGAGTAAATTTAAGCATGAGTTTGATTTTTAATTGGTAATGGGTTGAAGGGTTATGGGAGAAGGCAGGGGTATGGGTATGAGAAGCATACCAGCCATGATCGAATGGCGGAGCGGACTCGATGGGCCGAATGGTCCCATTCTGTTTCTTTATCTTAGGAAACAGACAGGCCATGCGGGCTAAAACTCCTCGAATGCAGCCAACGCCCTGCATCTCTTCCAGTGCCCCAATCTACCTGAAAGCCAACCTTCTGACTATTCATCTACAAGAGGCTGCACAGCTCCAGGAGAATCTTTTGTCTCCAAAGGATTTTACCCCAAATATTATCACCCCAGCAGCCTTCCCACAGCTCTGCACAAAACCAGCACTGAGTCAGCAACGTAATCACATCATTTATAACTTCATCAATATCATATAATCAATATGTACAGGCCGCAGCTGGAGTACTGTGTGCAGTTTTGGTCGCCGTACTTACGCAAGGATATTTTGGCCCTGGAGGGAGTGCAGAGGAGGTTTACTAGGCTGATACCGGAGTTGAGGGGATTGAGCTATGAGGAGAGGCTGAATAAACTAGGCTTGTACTCGTTAGAGTTTAGAAGAATGAGGGGAGATCTCATTGAGACGTATAAGATGATGAATGGGATGGATAGGATAGAGGTGGAGAGACTCTTCCTGCTCAGAAAGGACAGCAGGACTAGAGGCAGGACCCTCTGACAGTGCGGCATTCCCTCAGCACTGACCCTCTGACAGTGCGGCACTCCCTCAGCACTGACCCTCTGACAGTGCGGCACTCCCTCAGTACTGACCCTCCGACAGTGCGGCACTCCCTCAGCACTGACCCTCTGACAGTGCGGCACTCCCTCAGCACTGACCCTCTGACAGTGCGGCACTCCCTCAGTACTGACCCACTGACAGTGCGGCACTCCGTCAGCACTGACCCTCTGACAGTGTGGCGCTCCCTCAGAACTGACCCTCTGACAGTGCGGCACTCCCTCAGTACTGACCCTCTGACAGTGCGGCACTCCCTCAGTACTGACCCTCTGACAGTGTGGCGCTCCCTAAGTACTGAACCTCCGACAGTGCGGCACTCCTTCAGCACTGACCCTCTGACAGTGCGGCGCTCCCTCAGCACTGACCCTCTGACAGTGCGGCACTCCCTCAGTACTGACCCTCTGACAGTGCAGCACTCCCTCAGTACTGACCCTCTGACAGTGTGGCGCTCCCTAAGTACTGAACCTCTGACAATGCGGCACTCCCTCAGCACTGACCCTCTGACAGTGCAGCACTCCCTCAGCACTGACCCTCTGACAGTGCGGCACTCCCTCAGCACTGACCCTCTGACAGTGCGGCACTCCCTCAGCGCTGACCCTCTGACAGTGCGGCACTTCCTCAGCACTGACCCTCTGACAGTGCGGCACTCCCTCAGCACTGACCCTCTGACAGTGTGGCACCCCCACAGCACTGACCCTCTGACAGTGCGGCACTCCCTCAGCACTGACCCTCTGACAGTGCGGCACTCCCTCAGCACTGACCCTCTGACAGTGCGGCACTCCCTTAGCACTGACCCTCTGACAGTGCGGCACTCCCTCAGTACTGACCCTCTGACAGTGCGACACTCCCTCAGCACTGACCCTCTGACAGTGCGGCACTCCCTCAGCACTGACCCTCTGACAGTGCGGCACTCCCTCAGCACTGACCCTCTGACAGTGCGGCACTCCCTTAGCACTGACCCTCTGACAGTGCGGCACTCCCTCAGTACTGACCCTCTGACAGTGCGACACTCCCTCAGTACTGACCCTCTGACAGTGCGGCACTCCCTCAGCACTGACCCTCTGACAGTGCGGCACTCCCTCAGTACTGACCCTCTGACAGTGCGGCACTCCCTCAGCACTGACCCTCTGACAGTGCGGCACTCCCTCAGCACTGACCCTCTGACAGTGCGGCACTCCCTCAGCACTGACCCTCTGACAGTGCGGCACTCCCTCAGAACTGCCCCTCTGACAGTGCGGCACCCCTTCAGCGCTGACCCTCTGACAGTGCGGCACTCCCTCAGCACTGACCCTCTGACAGTGCGGCACTCCCTCAGCACTGACCCTCTGACAGTGCGGCACTCCCTCAGAACTGCCCCTCTGACAGTGCGGCACCCCTTCAGCACTGACCCTCTGACAGTGCGGCACTCCCTCAGCACTGACCCTCTGACAGTGCGGCACTCCCTCAGCACTGACCCTCTGACAGTGCGGCACTCCCTCAGCACTGACCCTCTGACAGTGCGGCACTCCCTCAGCACTGACCCTCTGACAGTGCGGCACTCCCTCAGCACTGACCCTCTGACAGTGCGGCACTCCCTCAACACTGACCCTCTGACAGTGCGGCACTCCCTCAGCACTGACCCTCTGACAGTGCGGCACTCCCTCAGCACTGACCCTCTGACAGTGCGGCACTCCCTCAGCACTGACCCTCTGACAGTGCGGCACTCCCTCAGCACTGACCCTCTGACAGTGCGGCACTCCCTCAGTACTGACCCTCTGACAGTGTGGCACTCCCTCAGCACTGACCCTCTGACAGCACGGCACTCCCTCAGCACTGACCCTTTGACAGTGCGGCACTCCCTCAGCACTGACCCTCTGACAGTGCGGCACTCCCTCAGCACTGACCCTCTGACAGTGCGGCACTCCCTCAACACTGACCCTCTGACAGTGCGGCACTCCCTCAGCACTGACCCTCTGACAGTGCGGTACTCCCTCAGCACTGACCCTCTGACAGTGCGGCACTCCCTCAGCACTGACCCTCTGACAGTGCGGCACTCCCTCAGTACTGACCCTCTGACAGTGCGGCACTCCCTCAACACTGACCCTCTGACAGTGCGGCACTCCCTCAGCACTGACCCTCTGACAGTGCGGTACTCCCTCAGCACTGACCCTCTGACAGTGCGGCACTCCCTCAACACTGACCCTCTGACAGTGCGGCACTCCCTCAGCACTGACCCTCTGACAGTGCGGTACTCCCTCAGCACTGACCCTCTGACAGTGCGACACTCCCTCAGCACTGACCCTCTGACAGTGCGGCACTCCCTCAACACTGACCCTCTGACAGTGCGGCACTCCCTCAGCACTGACCCTCTGACAGTGCGGCACTCCCTCTGTGTGGGTGTTTGGGTTAGTTAGTGACCATCCCACCTGCCATGGGAATCCTTGCTGATGAGAAATGGACCATATGAAGTTCCACTAGTTTTGGGGTGAGCGCGAAATCCCAAATGTCACGTTTGAAACGTCGGGAAGGAGGAATAATAAATAACCTTCCGGAATTCTCAAATCATCAAAAAGCTGAAATTCATTTCCAGTGAAGAGGCCTCACTCACCGGATACACACACCCTACACACAATTGTCTGGAACATTCCCTGCACGGAAGCATGCAGAGTCTCCCTGGATCAGGTAAAAATCTGTGCACTTTCTCCAAGACACATCCCAGGAACTTGGAGCCAAGAGACTCACAGGATAACCAGTCAGCTGCTGAGCTGAGAGAGAGATCCGGGTTGATTCTGATCCCTTACTGGGGAGAGCCCAGATCCAATGGGAATTCTTGTAGAGGATGCTCCTTACTCAGTTGTGTACCGTGACCGTATCATCCCGGCACTCTCTCCATCCCACCTTTAGGGAAAGAGTTTTGAAAGTTTTCCCCCCGGCTTCATCACATTCTGCATGTGTTCCTGTGGTGACTTCAGCCAGGGTAATGAGGTTGGGTTTGCCTGAGTATGAACTATCCCAACTGATAGTTAAATCACGGAGCCTCATGCTCCTTGTTTAAAGCAGGTGTGTCAGACTCCCAGCCTACAGTTAGCAGGGAGAGCTGGCCGTCTAGGACAGATGTCAGGGGTAGGTTCTTTACCCAGAGGGTGGTGAGGGACTGGAATGCCCTGCCAGCTGCGGTTGTAAATGCACCTAGTTTGGGGGCGTTTAAGAGATCTGTGGATAGGTTTATGGATGAAACGGGATTGGTTTAGGCTAGTGGGTCATTGTTTTGTAACTGGTCGGCGCAACATCGTGGGCCGAAGGGCCTGTTCTGCGCTGTAATGTTCTATGTTCTATGTCTACAGATGTATGGTGTAAATAAAGTAACTTGGTGATGGGGCTTTCATCTCTGTGGAGTTATTACAGTTACGTGGTTGGGAATAGTTTCAAACAGAGGCTTCACAAGGCTGATAAGCTGCCTCTGATTGGCTGCCTGTATACTTCAGCTTCCCATGAGATTCCTCTCTGTATTTCAATCTCCCCTCTCGTCCCAATCCTGTATTCAATGTTCTGAGCGATGAAACCAAGCATGCCGAATGTCTTCTTCACCATTCTGTCCACCTGTGACTCCACTTTCAAGGAACTATGAACCTGTGGCCCTAGATCTCTTTGCTCTGTAACTCTCCCCAACGCTCTCCATTGTGTTGTGTGTCACTATCCCCGTGCTAAATGGGACAGACATCAAACCGATCTAACAACTCCAGACTGGGAATCCAGGAGGTGCTGAGGGCCATCAGCAGCAGTGGAATTGTACTCAGCACAGTCTGTAACCTCATGGCCCGGTATATCCCCCACTCAACCATTACCATCAAACCAGGGCATCAACCCCGGTTCAATGGAGAGTGCAGGAGGGCATGCTGGGAGCAGCACCAGGAATATCTAAAAATGAGGTGTCCCCCTGGTGAAGGTCCAACACAGGACTCTGCACAGCAAACGGGAAAAACAGCAAGTAATAGACAGAGCCAATCAATCCCACAACCAACTGTTTGTGTGATAACTAGCAAGGGAGAAAGCCTTGGATTATAGGATGAGTGATTATAGACGGGTTGTCGGATGTGCAGAACAGAGACAAATGGAATTTAACCTTGAAAAATGTGAGGTGATGCTTTTTGGGAGAACTAACCATGAAACCATAGAACCAGAGAAGGGTTACAGCACAGAAAGAGGCCACCCAAGCCCAGGGTCTCTGCCTCCACCACTAACTCGGGCAGTGAGTTCCAGACACCCACCACCCTCTGTGTACAGAAGTTCTTCCTCATGCCCCTGTTACACCGACTGCCACTTATCTTGAATCCATGTTCCCTGGTTCTAGAATTCTTGACCTAAAGAAACAATTTTATCTTGTCCACGATCTCCCTCCCCCTCATAATTTTGTACACCTCTTTCAAGTCACCCCTCAGCCCTCTTTGTTCCAAGGAAAATAACCCCGGCCTGTCCAATCTCTCATCATAGTTACATTTTTTCAGCCCTGGTTACATTCTTGTAAACCTCCTCCACACTTTAGAGCAATTATATCCTTCCTGTAAGATGGTGACCAGAACGTGTACACAATACTCGTGGCCTCACCAGCGTTTTATACAATTCCAACATTACATCCTTACTTTTATATTCTATACCTCTGTCAATGAAGGAGAGCATTGCACCTGCCTTCCTTACAATCCTGTCTACTTGAACTGCTGCCTTTAGGGACCTGTGTACTGTGGACAGAGAGGGTGGGGGTGGGGGGGGACAGAGAGGGTGGGAGGGGGGGGGACAGAGAGGGTGGGAGTGGGGGTGGGGGGAGGACAGAGAGGGTGGGTGTGGGGGAGGACACTATACTGTACGCCAAGATCTCTCCCTTCATCTATACTGAGTACATTCCCATATATTGTGTATTCCCTGTGACTAACTGACTTCTCTAAATGCATTGCCTCACATTTCTGTGTTAAAATCCATCTTCCACTTTACCGCCCACTCCACCAACACATCAATATCCTTTTGTAGATTGTAGCTATCATCTACACAATCCTGTCCTCGGTCTATCTTTGTGCTGTTTGCAAATTTTCCAATCATGTCCCCCCATGTTCATGTCCAAATTGTTAATATATAATACAAGCAGCAAAGGTCCCAACACCAAACATTGAAACCTTACTTGAAACAACTTTCCATTTGTAAAGGCATCCATCCATCATTATCCTTTGTTTCCGGTTACTGAGTCAATCTTTTACTTTATTGACCAATCTGCCGTGTGGGACCTTCTTTTCACCCAACAATCTTAGTGTGAGTCTGTTCATTTTTAAAACAAACACTCCACTTTTCAAGTTACAAATCCAATGGTCAGAATGGACCAATACATCTCCCTGCCTGCTCTAAAGGCCAAATTAAAATTAAATCAATTCATGGACCCCACAAGTGAAACTAGCAAGATCCAAGTTAACAAGGTGAGGCTCTGAATTCCATCCTGGGCTTGGTTCAATGGTCTCAGCTTGGAGCTGGTTTGTCTCTTATGAATTGGATTCAATTGGAGTTTGAATTTGGTTTTTGAAACAATTAAGGAATGGATTCGGGTTTGTCGGTCCACCCTGAGCACTGGCTTTGCAACTTTAAGAATGGGGTAAAACACACAATTCCTTCAGATATGTATTCTTTCTGTAAAACAATCAGACAACAAGTGACTTATATCCACCCACTTCAATGTGGAAATCACTTTTCCCTCCTGTATTTGTTTCAAGCCTTCAAGATCTGTACACCCAGATCCCTCTGTATGTTAATTTTCCTAAGGGTTTACAGTTTGCCATTTTCAGTATCATTCATACCTAAACTTGATCTTCCAAAATGCATCTCCTCACATTTGCCTGGATTAAACTCCATCTACCATTTCTGTGCCTGAGTCTCCAATCTGTCTGTATCCTGTTGTATCCTCTGACAATCCCCAGCACTATCAGCAACTCCACCAATCTTCATGTCATCCTCAAACTTATTAATCAGGCCACCCACATTTTCCTCTCGATCATTTATATATACCACAAACAACAGAGGTCCCAGCACTGATCTCTGTGGAACATCACTAGGTACAGGTCTCCATTCTGAAAAACACCCTTCCACTGATACTCTCTACCTTCTATAACCCAGCCAGTTCTGTATCCATCCAGCCAGCCCACCCAAACCCCATGGGATTTTAGTTTTTGTACCAGTCTGCCGTGTGAGACCTTGTCAAACACCTCACTAAAGTCCATATAAGCTACACCCACAGCCCTTCCCTTATTAATTATCTTTGTCACCTCTTTAAAAAACTCATTCAAGTTGGTGAGACATGACCTTCCCTGTACAAAACCATGCTGCCTGTCACTAACTAGTCCAGTTCCTTCCAAGGCGGTGCGGTAGCACAGTGGTTAGCACTGCTGATTCACAGCTCCAGGGACCTGGGTTCAATTCCCGGCTCGGGGCACTGCCTGTGTAGAGTTTGCACATTCTCCCCGTGTCTGCGTGGGTTTCCTCCGGCTTCCTCCCACAGCCTAAAGATGTGCGGGTTAGGTTGATTGGCCGTGCTAAAGTCGCCCTTAGTATCCTGAGCTGCGTAGGTTAGACAGATTAGTGGGTGAATATGTGGGGGTATGGGGGTAGGGCCTGGGTGGGATTGTGGTCGCTGCAGAAGCGATGGGCTGAGTGGCCTCTTTCTGTACTGTAGAGTTTCTGTGATTCTATGTGCATATATCTTGTCCCTCAGTATCTTCTCCAAAAGCTTCTGCACCACTGACTTTAGGCTCAGCGGCCTGTGATTTCCTGGATTTTCCCAAATTCCTAAACAATGGAACAACATTGGCTGTTCTCCAGTCCTCTAGAACCTCGCCTGTGGTCAAAGAAGATGTGAAGATACCTGTTAAAGCCCCAGCTATTTCTCCCCCTGTCTCCCACAATAACTTGGGGATAGATCCCATCCAGTCCTGGGGACTTGTCTACCTTAATGCAATTTAGGATACTCAACACTTCCTCCTTCAATATATTGACCTTCTCTAGAGTATTCACACACCCATCCCTGACCTCAGCATTAGTCATGTCCTTTTCCTTGGTGAATACTGATACAAAGAATCTCACCCACTTCCTCTGGCTGCACGCATAACTTCCCTCCATTGTCCTTTAGTCATAGAAGTTTACAGCATGGAAACAGGCCCTTCAGCCCACCTTATCCATGCTGCTCCTTTTTAACCCCAAGCTAGTCCCAATTGCTCGCTTTAGGCCCATATCCCTCTATACCCATTGTACCCATGTAACTATCTAAATGCTTTTTAAAAGTACCCACCTCTACTACTACCTCTGGCAGCCTGTTCCAGACACTCACCACCCTCTGTGTGAAAAAATTGCCCCTCTGGATGCTTTTGTATCTCTCCCCTCTCACCTTAAACCTTTGCCCTCTAGTTTTAGACTCCCCTACCTTTGGGAAAAGATATTGACTATCTAGTTGATTTGTGCACCTAATTATTTTATAGATCTCTATAAGATCACCCCTCAGCCTCCTACATTCCAGAGAAAAAAGTCCCAGTCTATCCAGCCTCTCCTTATAACTCAAACTGTCAAGTCCCAGTGGCATCCTAGTAAATCTCTTCTTTGTCCTGTCTTATAATAGGGTGACCAGAACTGTACTCAGTATTCCAAATGTGGCCTCACCAATGTCTTGCACAACTTCAACAAGATGTTTCAACTCCTGTGTTCAATGTTCTGACCGATGAACCCAAGCATGCCGAATACCTTCTTCACCAGTTCTGTTTTACACGGTGTCGATCTGTCTGCACCAGGTAGCTCACACACTGGGAATGGAGACTAATGATTGACTTTAGCTAGGGGATGGCAATGGCCTAGTGGTTTTATCACTAGACTTATTAATCCAGAAACTGAGCTAAAGTTCTGGGACCTGCGTTCGAATCCTGCCACGGCAGATGGTGGAATCTGAATTCAATTTAAAAAACCTGGAATTAAGAATCTACTGATGATCGTGAAACTGTTGTCGATTGTCAGAAAAACTCACCTGGTTCACGAATGTCCTTTAGGGAAGGAAATCCGCTGTCCTTATCCGGTCTGGCCTAAGACCCACAGCAATATGGTTAACTCTCAACTGTCCTCGGACAACTAGAGATGGGCAATGAAAGCTGGTCAGTCAGTGATACCCACATCCCATATGAATAAAACCTGTGCATTTAATCTGAGTTAATGCAAGTTTTTATTTTAGTTTTTCTCATGGGGTTTCAGAGTAGGAATTTGGTTAGGTTGATTGACAGAGGCAGTCATGTGAATGTGAAGGGAAACACACACAGTCTCTTTTATTTTAAAGGTCAGTTTTCTGGAGCTTTTCAGTCTCTGTCTGGAAGCTGCTGTTTGGTGGTCGGGTGACAGGTGTCTTTCCGTCTCTCTCCAGAGATGTTCAAAGGCTCTCAGACTGTTAACAAATACAAACACTTAAACCTATGGTATTTTGTGAACTGATTTCAAAGGAGGGTTTCAGTCTATAAGAGGAATATTGCTTGCATTGGAACTCATAGAGATAGGTTAGCATCTAAGAATCATATCTTATCATGTTTAAATATTTCAATTGATAAAAGTTAAGCTAACTTCATTAGTTATAGTTAAACTGTATCATTAAATAAAGTTTGTTTTGATAAAAGTTTCCCAATAGAAAAAAACATTGATCTTCTGACATGGCGCTGGAGTGAGGCGCCCTTCTCACAAGCCGTACCCAGCAAACATTCCAATTCTGTTATTTACTCTTGTTCTATGCTCCTAAACTTTCTCTGCACCCGAGCTATGACTGTAACAGTAGACAAGGGATGTAATTGTGAAGGGAGTAGATAAGTGTTTCTGTGGCTGCAAATGAAGCTCCAGGACAGTATGTTGTCTCCCTGGTGCCAGGGTCAAGGTGTCTCAGGGAAACTGCAGGACATTCTGAAGGGGGAGGGTGAACAGTCAGTGCCATAGTACACGTTGGTACAAATGACATAGGTAAACAAACGGAAATGAGGTCCCAAAAACAGAATACAGGGAGCTCGGAAACAAGGTGAAAAACAGGACCTCAAAGGTAATGATCTCAGGATTACTGCCAATGCCACGGGAAGATACATAGAATACGTGGCTGAAAAGATGGTGTGAGGGGGAGGGTTTCAGATTCCTGGGGCATTGGGACCGATTTCGGGGGAGGTGAGACCTGGAGAAACTGGACAGGTCCGGGATTGAAGTCCTTGGGGGTGGGTGGGGGACAGGGACTTGCTAAAGTGGTTGGGGAGGGTTTAGACTAATATGGCAGGCGGATGGGAAACTTTGCAAAGATTCAGAGTAGAGGGAATTAAAAACAAGAGGAAAAGGCAGTAAGGAGAATAAGGAAAGCGATAGGCAGGGAAATCAAGGACAAGACTCACATTGGGCCACCGTGAAAAATGATCGAAATGAGACCAGGAATGTTAAAAGGACGAGCCCAAAAGATTTGTGTCTTAATGCACAAAGCATTCGCTATAAAGTGGGTGAATTAATCACACAAACAGATTTAAACATGTATGGTATAGTAGGGATTACGGAGACATGCCTGCAGGATGACTAGGGATGGGAGTTGAATATCCAGGGGTATTTGGTACTTAAGAAGGACAGACAAAAAGGGAAAGAAGGTGGGATTGCTGGTTAAACTATATTGAGGAAGGATATTAGTTCTGACAATGTGGAACCTGACTAGGTGGAGTTACAAATCCCAAAGGGGTAAAACACATGAGTGGGGGTTGTATATTGACCCCAACCTGTGGTGGTGATATTGAATTTGAACATCCTCTCTGCCCCTAACCTCTCCAAGCTGTTCTGAGGATATTGTTGAGATGTTTCCAATGTTCACTCAATAAGGTTCATGTTCCTGCTTGGTTTGACCTCTGAACTGTTTATGATCTTGTTCCCACTTCTCTCTGAGCTTCACCAGTTTCCCTCGCTCTGAAATTTCACAGATTGTCAAAATGCCTTCAGCTCTTTTACAAATTGTATCAGTGCAGCCCTCAGTGGAATAGTGTCTTACAAACTATCCACTTGCCTGTCTTCCAATCTCTTCCACTCACCTCCATCCCTCCCTTTCTCTCCCCTCATCTCCCCTCTCCTCCTTAATGCCTCCCCTCCGCTCTCCCTTCCCTCCTCTCACGTGCTCACTGTGTCCATCTCCCCTCACTCCCCCCTCTTCTTTTTCTCTCCTCCTGTTCCTCCTCCACTCCTCCTGGTTTTGCCTTTCTCCCTCCTGTTCTCTTTATCTTCTCTCCCTTGCTGTTTCGTTCCCCCTCTCTCTGCCTTGCTTTCTGTCTCTCTCCTGGCTCTGCCTCTTTTCCCAGGGACCTGGTTACTGGTTGTTGTCAGTGGGATTCACACTGTTGCTGCCCCGGGGATGATCTTGTGAAATCTGGTGCCAGGTACAGTTCCTGCTCTGAAGCTCGATCGCCGGTTGCTAAGACGCATTTTGCTGAGGTATCTCTCGGGTCCTCCGAGAGTCTCGACAGAAAGCTAGTGAGAGAAAGGATTCAGGCAAAAAACGCTTTCTGACACTCGGAGAGACTGGGAATCAGAGTCAGAGGCGGGAAGTACAACATCATGCAGCACTGGGCAAAGCAGATCCAACACCTCACAGTGCGGACTAAACTCACTAATGGCCTGGTTAACACGCGGGACAGTACGAGAACGAGGGAGCGGCCAGCTGACACTGAGACTGAGAGGTGAGTCAGTCGTCAGATTGATAGAGCAAGAGATTTATTGAGTTGATATTAAGTTGATCTGTCCTCTACACCCCGAGCCATAACTGTAACACTGCATTCCACTCTCTCTTTTCCTTCTCTATGAACGGCATGCTTTGTCTGTATCGTGCGCAAGACACAATACTTTCCACTGTCTGTTAAGACACATGACAATAATAAATCAGGTCGATGGTGATTGTTTAATTGTTGTCAGTTTGCTGCATTCTTTGTGAATACCGACTGGAATCCCCTGTGTTCCTCAGGGTCACCTCACAGGCACGGGAGCTTCTGGTCAAATTCTCCTGTGGATACAGGGTTGGTGATATGAGCCTCATGAATGAGGCTAACATTTATGGGAAGGGCTGAGGGAGTGTCGCACTGTCAGAGGGGTCAGTGCTGAGGGAGTGCCGCACTGTCAGAGGGGTCAGTGCTGAGGGAGTGCCGCACTGTCAGAGGGTCAGTACTGAGGGAGTGCCGCACTGTCAGAGGGTCAGTGCTGAGGGAGTGCCGCACTGTCAGAGGGTCAGTGCTGAGGGAGTGCCGCACTGTCAGAGGGTCAGTGCTGAGGGAGTGCCGCACTGTCAGAGGGTCAGTGCTGAGGGAGTGCCGCACTGTCAGAGGGGTCAGTGCTGAGGGAGTGCCGCACTGTCAGAGGGTCAGTGCTGAGGGAGTGCCGCACTGTCAGAGGGTCAGTGCTGAGGGAGTGCCGCACTGTCAGAGGGTCAGTGCTGAGGGAGTGCCGTACTGTCAGAGGGTCAGTGCTGAGGGAGTGCCGCACTGTCAGAGGGTCAGTGCTGAGGGAGTGCTGCACTGTCAGAGGGTCAGTGCTGAGGGAGTGCCGCACTGTCAGAGGGTCAGTACTGAGGGAGTGCCGCACTGTCAGAGGGTCAGTACTGAGGGAGTGCCGCACTGTCAGAGGGTCAGTGCTGAGGGAGTGCTGCACTGTCAGAGGGTCAGTGCTGAGGGAGTGCCGCACTGTCAGAGGGTCAGTGCTGAGGGAGTGCCGCACTGTCAGAGGGTCAGTGCTGAGGGAGTGCCGCACTGTCAGAGGGTCAGTGCTGAGGGAGTGCCGCACTGTCAGAGGGTCAGTGCTGAGGGGGTGCCGCACTGTCAGAGGGTCAGTGCTGAGGGAGTGCCGCACTGTCAGAGGGTGAGTGCTGAGGGAGTGCCGCACTGTCAGAGGGTCAGTGCTGAGGGAGTGCCGCACTGTCAGAGGGTCAGTGCTGAGGGAAGTGCCGCACTGTCAGAGGGTCAGTGCTGAGGGAGTGGCGCACTGTCAGAGGGTCAGTGCTGAGGGAGTGCCGCACTGTCAGAGGGTCAGTGCTGAGGGAGTGGCGCACTGTCAGAGGGTCAGTGCTGAGGGAGTGCCGCACTGTCAGAGGGTCAGTGCTGAGGGAGTGCCGCACTGTCAGAGGGTCAGTAACTGAGGGAGTGCCACACTGTCAGAGGGTCAGTGCTGAGGGAGTGCCGCACTGTCAGAGGGTCAGTGCTGAGGGAGTGCCGCACTGTCAGAGGGTCAGTGCTGAGGGAGTGCCGCACTGTCAGAGGGTCAGTACTGAGGGAGTGCCGCACTGTCAGAGGGTCAGTACTGAGGGAGTGCCGCACTGTCAGAGGGTCAGTACTGAGGGGGTGCCGCACTGTCAGAGGGTCAGTGCTGAGGGAGTGTCGCACTGTCAAAGGGTCAGTACTGAGGGAGTGCCGCACTGTCAGAGGGTCAGTGCTGAGGGAGTGCCGCACTGTCAGAGGGTTAGTACTGAGGGAGTGCCGCACTGTCAGAGGGTCAGTGCTGAGGGAGTGCCGCACTGTCAGAGGGTCAATGCTGAGGGAGTGCCGCACTGTCAGAGGGGTCAGTGCTGAGGGAGTGCCGCACTGTCAGAGGGTCAGTACTGAGGGAGTGCCGCACTGTCAGAGGGTCAGTGCTGAGGGAGTGCCGCACTGTCAGAGGGTCAGTGCTGAGGGAGTGCCGCACTGTCAGAGGATCAGTACTGAGGGAGTGCCGCACTGTCAGAGGGTCAGTGCTGAGGGAGTGCTGCACTGTCAGAGGGTCAGTGCTGAGGGAGTGCCGCACTGTCAGAGGGTCAGTACTGAGAGAGTGCCGCACTGTCAGAGGGTCAGTGCTGAGGGAGTGCCGCACTGTCAGAGGGTGAGTACTGAGGGAGTGCCGCACTGTCAGAGGGTCAGTGCTGAGGGAGTGCCGCACTGTCAGAGGGTCAGTGCTGAGGGAGTGCTGCACTGTCAGAGGGTCAGTACTGAGGGAGTGCCGCACTGTCAGAGGGTCAGTGCTGAGGGAGTGCCGCACTGTCAGAGGGTCAGTGCTGAGGGAGTGCCGCACTGTCAGAGGGTCAGTACTGAGGGAGTGCCGCACTGTCAGCGGGTCAGTGCTGAGGGAGCGCCGCACTGTCAGAGGGTCAGTACTGAGGGAGTGCCGCACTGTCAGAGGGTCAGTGCTGAGGGAGTGCCGCACTGTCAGAGGGTCAGGGCTGAGGGAGTGTCGCACTGTCAGAGGGTCAGTACTGAGGGAGTGCCGCACTGTCAGAGGGTCAGTGCTGAGGGAGTGCCGCACTGTCAGCGGGTCAGTGCTGAGGGAGTGCCGCACTGTCAGCGGGTCAGTGCTGAGGGAGTGCTGCACTGTCAGAGGGTCAGTACTGAGGGGGTGCTGGATGGGGAGTGCAGGAAGAGCGTCACAGTGAACAGCACCTTTTGGATCCGGTGACTGGGTGTCGCTGGTTCAGGGAGCTGTATTTTGCTATTGCATTGTGAGTATTGTCGGGCACACAATCGGGGTACCTTTGGGTGTGAGGTGAGCAGCGCCCGCCTCCCTTTACCAAGGCATTTAAGATGATTTAATGGGCTACACACCCAACGTTCAACCATCCAGAACTGGCAAGAAATTGACGTGCTGCAGAGAATGTCCGCTTTGGGTGCTCCATCATAGAACATAGAACATTCCAGCACAGTACAGGCCCTTCGGCCCTCGATGTTGCGCTGACCAGTGGAACCAATCTAATGACCCTCTAACCTAAACTATTCCAATGCTATCCATATGCCTATCCACTGACCATCTGAACGCCCTTAAAGTTGGCGAGTCCACAACTGCTGCAGGCAGGGCATTCCACGCCCTTACTACCCTCTGAGTAAAGAACCTACCTCTGACATCCGTCCTATAATTACCACCTCTTAATTTAAAGCTATGTCCCCCTCGTGTTAGCCATCACCATCCGAGGAAAAAGGCTCTCACTGTCCACCCTATCCAATCCTTTGATCATCTTGTGTGCCTTAATCAGGTCACCTCGTAACCTTCTTCTCTCCAATGAAAATAACCTCAAGTCCCTCAGCCTTTCCTTATAAGACCTTCCCACCATACCAGGCAACATCCTGGTAAACCTCCTCTGCACCCTTTCCAATGCCTCCACATCTTTCCTATAATGCAGTGACCAGAACTGTACACAAGACTCCAAGTGCGGCCACACCAGAGTTTTCCACAGTTGTAACATGACCTCACGGCTCCGAAATTCAATCCCTCTACCAATAAAAGCTAACACACCGTACGCCTTCTTAACAAACCTTCTCAACCTGGGTGCCAACTTTCAGGGAGCTATGCATATGTACCCCGAGATCTCTCTGCTCGTCAGCACCACCAGGAGTCCTTCCATTAGCCCTATATTCTGTACTCCTGTACTCCTTACCAGAGTGAGGGGGTGAGGGTGAGGGGGGGTGAGGGGATGAGGGAGTGAGGGGGTGAGGGTGAATGGGGGTGAGGTGAGGGTGAGGGGGTGAGAGTGAGAGTGAGGGTGAGGGGGGTGAGGGAGATGAGGGTGAGGGAAGGTGAGGGTGAGGGTGTGAGTGAGAGGGGTGAGGGTGAGGGTGGGTGAGGGTGAAGGGGATGAGGGCAAGGGTGAGGGGGTGAGAGTAAGGGTGAGGGTGGGTGAGGGTGAGGGTGAAGGGGGTGAGGGCAAGGGTGAGGGGGTGAGAGTACAGGTGAGGGTGGGTGAGGGTGAGGGTGAAGGGGGTGAGGATGAAGGGGAAGAAAAGGGATTCAAACCAACAGTGACTTCACAGTGAAGTCAGGAGTTGAGTGATCCGTGAGGATCGAGTGTGAATATCTAGATTAATTTCGCAGTTTTGGGAAAGGTTTGTAAATAACAAGTTAATAGAGAAAGTTGCGAGATTTTATGACCTTTAGTCATCAATCTTATGAAAACAGGAGAGTTAGCATCAGTAATTCAACTTTCAAATCTCCAGTAACTTGTAAATAATCTGGAAAGGAGCCTCAGGTACAGCAGGACAGGTCAATCAGCTGGAATGTGGGGAGTCCCCTCACCGAGACAACTGTGTCCAGCTACTGAAATTTGAGTTCTTTGTTAAATGACAGCCATTCGCTGAGTTATTCCCCGGGGCAATGTCCTGACCAATCAGGATAAAGCTGGTTTAAATTTAAAACAATACTTGGCAGTTAACTGTCAGTTACTATCAACTAGTGTGTTCTCCATGGTAATGTCTCAACCAGTCACTTCCCGGTCAATCAGCATTCTCTCTCCATGTCGTAGAGATTGTTGTTTTGCCCGTTATATCGATATTTTTGGGAATGAGTGATAAGTGCTCACTGTAAAACAATCCTGAATTTAAATTTCCCGACTGTGTGGCAGGTTGATTCCTCGTGTCTCTAACTTTCATCTGCATTTCACTATGGTGGTGACATGACCACCTTCTACTGTTCCACTTGGTGATATATCGCACTAACCGGTGTGTATAGTGACTGTATTTCTGGTGATTGTTATTACTCCCTCACAGAACTGCCTCATGGTGGATCCTGGACCCGATGGGGGATTGGTATTTCCGATGGCTGAGTGTATCCACCATCCCTGTCATGTACAACTGGACCATCCTGATCAGCAGGTGAGAGTCTCCCACACTGTGCAGCAATAGAGAACACAGGCTGAGGTTAGGCCCCAGCTCCACCATGTCCCTTTGTGGCCACAACTCTTTAGGGTGGAGGTCACGGCCTTGGGAAGGGAGTTTTACACAAATTATTTCAGGATTGAAAGAGTTTAGATACTTGGAGATTCAGGCACACGGAGATTCAGGCACACGGAGATTCAGGCACATGGAGATTCAGGTACACGGAGATTCAGGTACACGGAGATTCAGGTACACGGAGATTCAGGCACACGGAGATTCAGGCACACGGAGATTCAGGCACACGGAGATTCAGGCACACGGAGATTCAGGCACACGGAGATTCAGGCACACGGAGATTCAGGTACACGGAGATTCAGGCACATGGAGATTCAGGTACACGGAGATTCAGGTACACGGAGATTCAGGTACACGGAGATTCAGGCACACGGAGATTCAGGCACACGGAGATTCAGGTACACGGAGATTCAGGCACACGGAGATTCAGGCACACGGAGATTCAGGCACACGGAGATTCAGGCACCGGAGATTCAGGTACACGGAGATTCAGGCACACGGAGATTCAGGCACACGGAGATTCAGGCACACGGAGATTCAGGCACCGGAGATTCAGGTACACGGAGATTCAGGTACACGGAGATTCAGGCACACGGAGATTCAGGCACACGGAGATTCAGGTACACGGAGATTCAGGTACACGGAGATTCAGGCACACGGAGATTCAGGCACATGGAGATTCAGGTACACGGAGATTCAGGCACATGGAGATTCAGGTACACGGAGATTCAGGCACATGGAGATTCAGGTACATGGAGATTCAGGTACACGGAGATTCAGGTACACGGAGATTCAGGTACACGGAGATTCAGGTACACGGAGATTCAGGCACACGGAGATTCAGGTACACGGAGATTCAGGTACACGGAGATTCAGGCACACGGAGATTCAGGCACACGGAGATTCAGGCACATGGAGATTCAGGTACACGGAGATTCAGGCACATGGAGATTCAGGTACACGGAGATTCAGGCACATGGAGATTCAGGTACACGGAGATTCAGGTACAGGGAGATTCAGGCACATGGAGATTCAGGTACACGGAGATTCAGGCACACAGAGATTCAGGTACACGGAGATTCAGGTACACGGAGATTCAGGTACACGGAGATTCAGGTACACAGAGATTCAGGTACACGGAGATTCAGGTACACGGAGATTCAGGTACACGAAGATTCAGGCACACGGAGATTCAGGCACACGGAGATTCAGGTGCACGGAGATTCAGGCACACGGAGATTCAGGTACACGGAGATTCAGGCACACAGAGATTCAGGTACACGGAGATTCAGGTACACGGAGATTCAGGTACACAGAGATTCAGGTACACGGAGATTCAGGCACACGGAGATTCAGGCACACGGAGATTCAGGCACCGGAGATTCAGGTACACGGAGATTCAGGCACACGGAGATTCAGGTACACGGAGATTCAGGTACACGAAGATTCAGGCACACGGAGATTCAGGCACATGGAGATTCAGGTACACGGAGATTCAGGCACATGAAGATTCAGGTACACGGAGATTCAGGCACATGGAGATTCAGGTACACGGAGATTCAGGTACAGGGAGATTCAGGCACATGGAGATTCAGGTACACGGAGATTCAGGCACACAGAGATTCAGGTACACGGAGATTCAGGTACACGGAGATTCAGGTACACGGAGATTCAGGCACACGGAGATTCAGGTACACGGAGATTCAGGCACACGGAGATTCATGTACACGGAGATTCAGGCACACGGAGATTCAGGTACACGGAGATTCAGGTACACGGAGATTCAGGCACACGGAGATTCAGGTACACGGAGATTCAGGCACACGGAGATTCATGTACACGGAGATTCAGGCACACGGAGATTCAGGTACACGGAGATTCAGGCACACGGAGATTCAGGCACACGGAGATTCAGGTACACGGAGATTCAGGCACACGGAGATTCAGGCACACGGAGATTCAGGCACACGGAGATTCAGGCACACGGAGATTCAGGTACACGGAGATTCAGGCACACGGAGATTCAGGCACACGGAGATTCAGGCACACGGAGATTCAGGCACACGGAGATTCTGGCACACGGAGATTCAGGCACACGGAGATTCAGGCACACGGAGATTCAGGCACACGGAGATTCAGGCACACGGAGATTCAGGCACACGGAGATTCAGGTACACGGAGATTCAGGCACATGGAGATTCAGGCACACGGAGATTCAGGTACACGGAGATTCAGGCACATGGAGATTCAGGCACACGGAGATTCAGACACACGGAGATTCAGGTACACGGAGATTCAGGCACACGGAGATTCAGGCACATGGAGATTCAGGCACACGGAGATTCAGACACACGGAGATTCAGGTACACGGAGATTCAGGCACACGGAGATTCAGGCACATGGAGATTCAGGCACATGGAGATTCAGGCACACGGAGATTCAGACACACGGAGATTCAGGTACACGGAGATTCAGGTACACGGAGATTCAGGCACATGGAGATTCAGGCACACGGAGATTCAGACACACGGAGATTCAGGCACACGGAGATTCAGGCACACGGAGATTCAGGTACACGGAGATTCAGGTACACAGAGATTCAGGCACACGGAGATTCAGGCACACGGAGATTCAGGTACACAGAGATTCAGGTACACGGAGATTCAGGCACATGGAGATTCAGGCACACGGAGATTCAGACACACGGAGATTCAGGCACACGGAGATTCAGGTACAGGGAGATTCAGGTACACGGAGATTCAGGTACACGGAGATTCAGGCACACGGAGATTCGGGTGCACACGGAGATTCAGGCACACGGAGATTCAGGTACACAGAGATTCAGGTACACGGAGATTCAGGTACACGGAGATTCAGGCACACGGAGATTCAGGCACATGGAGATTCAGGCACACGGAGATTCAGGCACACGGAGATTCAGGCACACGGAGATTCAGGTACACGGAGATTCAGGTACACGGAGATTCAGGCACACGGAGATTCGGGTGCACACGGAGATTCAGGCACACGGAGATTCAGGTACACGGAGATTCAGGTACACGGAGATTCAGGTACACGGAGATTCAGGCACACGGAGATTCAGGCACACGGAGATTCAGGCACACGGAGATTCAGGCAGACGGAGATTCAGGTACACGGAGATTCAGGTACACGGAGATTCAGGCACACGGAGATTCAGGCACACGGAGATTCAGGCACATGGAGATTCAGGTACACGGAGATTCAGGCACACGGAGATTCAGGCACACGGAGATTCAGGCACACGGAGATTCAGGTACACGGAGATTCAGGCACACGGAGATTCAGGCACACGGAGATTCAGGCACACGGAGATTCAGGTACACGGAGATTCAGGCACATGGAGATTCAGGTACACGGAGATTCAGGCACATGGAGATTCAGGTACATGGAGATTCAGGTACACGGAGATTCAGGTACACGGAGATTCAGGTACACGGAGATTCAGGTACACGGAGATTCAGGCACACGGAGATTCAGGTACACGGAGATTCAGGTACACGGAGATTCAGGCACACGGAGATTCAGGCACACGGAGATTCAGGCACATGGAGATTCAGGTACACGGAGATTCAGGCACATGGAGATTCAGGTACACGGAGATTCAGGCACATGGAGATTCAGGTACACGGAGATTCAGGTACAGGGAGATTCAGGCACATGGAGATTCAGGTACACGGAGATTCAGGCACACAGAGATTCAGGTACACGGAGATTCAGGTACACGGAGATTCAGGTACACGGAGATTCAGGTACACAGAGATTCAGGTACACGGAGATTCAGGTACACGGAGATTCAGGTACACGAAGATTCAGGCACACGGAGATTCAGGCACACGGAGATTCAGGTACACGGAGATTCAGGTACACGGAGATTCAGGCACACGGAGATTCAGGCACACGGAGATTCAGGCACACGGAGATTCAGGCAGACGGAGATTCAGGTACACGGAGATTCAGGTACACGGAGATTCAGGCACACGGAGATTCAGGCACACGGAGATTCAGGCACACGGAGATTCAGGTACACGGAGATTCAGGCACATGGAGATTCAGGTACACGGAGATTCAGGCACATGGAGATTCAGGTACATGGAGATTCAGGTACACGGAGATTCAGGTACACGGAGATTCAGGTACACGGAGATTCAGGTACACGGAGATTCAGGCACACGGAGATTCAGGTACACGGAGATTCAGGTACACGGAGATTCAGGCACACGGAGATTCAGGCACACGGAGATTCAGGCACATGGAGATTCAGGTACACGGAGATTCAGGCACATGGAGATTCAGGTACACGGAGATTCAGGCACATGGAGATTCAGGTACACGGAGATTCAGGTACAGGGAGATTCAGGCACATGGAGATTCAGGTACACGGAGATTCAGGCACACAGAGATTCAGGTACACGGAGATTCAGGCACACAGAGATTCAGGTACACGGAGATTCAGGTACACGGAGATTCAGGTACACGGAGATTCAGGTACACAGAGATTCAGGTACACGGAGATTCAGGTACACGGAGATTCAGGTACACGAAGATTCAGGCACACGGAGATTCAGGTACACGGAGATTCAGGCACACGGAGATTCAGGTACACGGAGATTCAGGCACACAGAGATTCAGGTACACGGAGATTCAGGTACACGGAGATTCAGGTACACAGAGATTCAGGTACACGGAGATTCAGGCACACGGAGATTCAGGCACACGGAGATTCAGGCACCGGAGATTCAGGTACACGGAGATTCAGGCACACGGAGATTCAGGTACACGGAGATTCAGGTACACGAAGATTCAGGCACACGGAGATTCAGGCACATGGAGATTCAGGTACACGGAGATTCAGGCACATGGAGATTCAGGTACACGGAGATTCAGGCACATGGAGATTCAGGTACACGGAGATTCAGGTTCAGGGAGATTCAGGCACATGGAGATTCAGGTACACGGAGATTCAGGCACACAGAGATTCAGGTACACGGAGATTCAGGTACACGGAGATTCAGGTACACGGAGATTCAGGCACATGGAGATTCAGGTACACGGAGATTCAGGCACACGGAGATTCATGTACACGGAGATTCAGGCACACGGAGATTCAGGTACACGGAGATTCAGGTACACGGAGATTCAGGCACACGGAGATTCAGGTACACGGAGATTCAGGCACACGGAGATTCATGTACACGGAGATTCAGGCACACGGAGATTCAGGTACACGGAGATTCAGGCACACGGAGATTCAGGCACACGGAGATTCAGGTACACGGAGATTCAGGCACACGGAGATTCAGGCACACGGAGATTCAGGCACACGGAGATTCAGGCACACGGAGATTCAGGTACACGGAGATTCAGGCACACGGAGATTCAGGCACACGGAGATTCAGGCACACGGAGATTCAGGTACACGGAGATTCAGGCACATGGAGATTCAGGCACACGGAGATTCAGGTACACGGAGATTCAGGCACATGGAGATTCAGGCACACGGAGATTCAGACACACGGAGATTCAGGCACACGGAGATTCAGGCACACGGAGATTCAGGCACACGGAGATTCAGGTACACAGAGATTCAGGTACACGGAGATTCAGGCACATGGAGATTCAGGCACACGGAGATTCAGACACACGGAGATTCAGGCACACGGAGATTCAGGTACAGGGAGATTCAGGTACACGGAGATTCAGTTACACGGAGATTCAGGCACACGGAGATTCGGGTGCACACGGAGATTCAGGCACACGGAGATTCAGGTACACAGAGATTCAGGTACACGGAGATTCAGGTACACAGAGATTCAGGCACACGGAGATTCAGGCACATGGAGATTCAGGCACACGGAGATTCAGGCACACGGAGATTCAGGCACACGGAGATTCAGGTACACGGAGATTCAGGTACACGGAGATTCAGGCACACGGAGATTCGGGTGCACACGGAGATTCAGGCACACGGAGATTCAGGTACACAGAGATTCAGGTACACGGAGATTCAGGTACACGGAGATTCAGGCACACGGAGATTCAGGCACACGGAGATTCAGGCACACGGAGATTCAGGCAGACGGAGATTCAGGTACACGGAGATTCAGGTACACGGAGATTCAGGCACACGGAGATTCAGGCACACGGAGATTCAGGCACACGGAGATTCAGGTACACGGAGATTCAGGCACACGGAGATTCAGGTACACGGAGATTCAGGCACACGGAGATTCAGGCACACGGAGATTCAGGCACACGGAGATTCAGGCACACGGAGATTCAGGTACACGGAGATTCAGGTACACGGAGATTCAAGCACACGGAGATTCAGGTACACGGAGATTCAGGTACACGGAGATTCAGGTACACGGAGATTCAGGCACACGGAGATTCAGGCACACGGAGATTCAGGTACACGGAGATTCAGGTACACGGAGATTCAGGCACACGGAGATTCAGGTACACGGAGATTCAGGCACACGGAGATTCAGGTACACGGAGATTCAGGCACACGGAGATTCAGGTACACGGAGATTCAGGCACACGGAGATTCAGGCACACGGAGATTCAGGCACACGGAGATTCAGGCACACGGAGATTCAGGTACACGGAGATTCAGGCACACGGAGATTCAGGCACACGGAGATTCAGGCACACGGAGATTCAGGCACACGGAGATTCAGGCACACGGAGATTCAGGCACACGGAGATTCAGGTACACGGAGATTCAGGCACACGGAGATTCAGGCACACGGAGATTCAGGTACACGGAATTCAGGCACACGGAGATTCAGGCACACGGAGATTCAGGTACACGGAGATTCAGGCACACGGAGATTCAGGTACACGGAGATTCAGGCACACGGAGATTCAGGTACACGGAGATTCAGGCACACAGAGATTCAGGTACACGGAGATTCAGGCACACGGAGATTCAGGCACACGGAGATTCAGGCACACGGAGATTCAGGCACACGGAGATTCAGGCACACGGAGATTCAGGCACACAGAGATTCAGGCACACGGAGATTCAGGTACACGGAGATTCAGGTACACGGAGTTAAGAAGGGCTAAAAGAGGACATGAGAAGACTTTGGCTGATAGGATTAAGGAGAATCCTAAGGCGTTCTATAGATATGTTAAGAACAAAGGGTTGGTTTGGGCAAGATTAGGGCCAGTTAGACACAGAAGTGGGAATTTATGTGTGGAACCGGAAGAGATTGGAGAGGCATTGAACCAATATTTCTCTTCGGTGTTCACGCAGGGGGACATAAATGTAGTTGTGGAGAACACTGGGTTACAGGGTTGTAAACTGGACAGTATTGCAGTTGATAAGGAGGATGTTCTAGATATTCTTGAGGGTTTGAAAATAGATAAGTCCCCTGGTCCGGATGGGATTTACCTCAGGATTCTCTGGGAGGCAAGAGAAGTGATTGCAGAGCCTCTGGCTCTGATCTTCAGGTCGTCGTTGGCCTCTGGTATAGTGCCGGAGGATTGGAGGTTAGCGAATGTTGTCCCATTGTTTAAGAAGGGGAACAGAGACTTCCCCGGGAATTATAGACCGGTGAGTCTCACTTCTGTTGTGGGCAAGGTTTTAGAAAAAATTATTAGGGATAGAATTTATAGTTATTTGGAGAGTAATGAATTGATTAGAGATAGTCAGCATGGTTTTGTGGAGGGTAGGTCGTGCCTTACTAACCTTATTGAGTGTTTTGAGAAAGTGACCAAAGAGGTGGATGGGGGTAAGGCAGTTGATGTGGTGTATATGGATTTTAGCAAGGCGTTTGATAAGGTTCACCATGGAAGGCTTCTGCAGAAAATGCAGATGTATGGGATTGTGGGTGATCTAGGTAATTGGATCAGGAATTGGCTAGCAGATAGGAGACAGAGGGTGGTGGTTGATGGTGAATATTCGTCATGGAGTTCAGTTACAAGTGGTGTGCCTCAGGGATCTGTTTTGGGGCCACTGCTGTTTGTAATTTTTATAAATGATCTGGATGAGGGTATAGTTGGGTGGATTAGTAAATTTGCTGATGACACCAAAGTTGGAGGTGTGGTAGATAGTGATGAAGGGTGTCTTAGTTTACAGAGAGACTTGGACAAGTTGCAGAGCTGGGCCGAGAGGTGGCGGATGGAGTTTAATGTGGAAAAGTGTGAGGTTATTCACTTTGGCAGGAATAATGGATGTGTAGAGTATAGGGCTAACGGTAGGACTCTGAATAGTATTGATGAACAGAGGGATCTAGGTGTATGTGTACATAGATCCCTGAAAGTTGGGAATCAAGTAGATAGGGTAGTTAGGAAGGCATACGGTGTTTTGGCGTTTATTGGTAGGGGGATTGAATTTAGGAGTCGCAGCGTCATGTTGCAACTGTACACAACTCTGGTGCGGCCGCACTTGGAGTATTGTGTGCAGTTCTGGTCCCCACATTACAGGAAGGATGTGGAGGCTTTGGAGAGGGTGCAGAGGAGGTTTACCAGGATGTTGCCTGGTATGGAGGGGAGGTCCTATGAGGAGAGACTGAGGGATTTGAGGTTGTTTTCATTAGAAAGAAGGGGGCTAAGAGGGGACCTTATTGAAACATATAAGATGATTAGAGGTTTAGACAGGGTGGACAGTGATAGCCTTTTTCCTCGGATGGAGAAAGCTAGCATGAGGGGGCATGGCTTTAAATTAAGGGGGGGTAGTTATAGGACGGATGTCAGGGGTAGGTTCTTTACCCAGAGGGTGGTGAGGGACTGGAATGCCCTGCCTGCTGCAGTTGTAAATGCGCCTAGTTTGGGGGCGTTTAAGAGATCTGTGGATAGGTTTATGGATGGAAAGGGTTTGGTTTAGGTTAGAGGGTCATTGTTTTTTAACTGGTCGGCGCAACATCGAGGGCCGAAGGGCCTGTTCTGCGCTGTAATGTTCTATGTTCTATGTTCTATGTACACGGAGATTCAGGTACACGGAGATTCATGTACACGGAGATTCAGGCACACGGAGATTCAGATACACGGAGATTCAGGCACACGAAGATTCAGGTACACGGAGATTCAGGCACACGGAGATTCAGATACACGGAGATTCAGGCACATGGAGATTCAGGTACATGGAGATTCAGGCACATGGAGATTCAGGTACACGGAGATTCAGGTACACAGAGATTCAGATACACGGAGATTCAGGCACATGGAGATTCAGGTACACAGAGATTCAGGCACACGGAGATTCAGGTACACGGAGATTCAGGTACACGGAGATTCAGATACACGGAGATTCAGATACACGGAGATTCAGGCACACAGAGATTCAGGTAAACGGAGATTCAGGTACACGGAGATTCAGGTACACGGAGATTCAGATACACGGAGATTCAGGCACACAGAGATTCAGGTACACAGAGATTCAGGTACACGGAGATTCAGGTACACGGAGATTCAGGCACACGGAGATTCAGGTACACAGAGATTCAGGTACACGGAGATTCAGGTACACGGAGATTCAGGCACATGGAGATTCAGGTACACAGAGATTCAGGTACATGGAGATTCAGGCACACGGAGATTCAGACACGTGGAGATTCAGATACATGGAGATTCAGACACGTGGAGATTCAGATACACGGAGATTCAGGCACACAGAGATTCAGGTACACGAAGATTCAGGTACACGGAGATTCAGGTACACGGAGTCTGGGGAAGCTTTATTGGTTGTTCTCCTGAGAGCAGAGAAGAAGAGAGTTAAAAGGAGTCTTCAAATTGATGCAGGATCGGAGAAACAGCTTCCAGTTGCTAACAAAAGACTCAGATTTAGGATAAATGGCGAGAGGGAGGTAAGTAGGGTTTTTTTACAGAGTTGCTGCGATTTGGAACCTGCTGCTTGAAAGAGAAAATAGGAGTTTTGAACAGGAATTGGAAAAGACCTGAAGGTGAACACTTTGCTTTGGGTCGAAGAGGATTGCAGAATAATTGAATAATCATAGTACAGAATAAGGCCATTCAGCCCATCGTGTGTATACCATCGTGTAGGGAGCAGGTTACCAGCTCCCTACAAGAGAAACTCACCCAGTGGTACTCTGCTCTCTTTCTGTAACTCTGCAATAGTTTTCACTCCAGATAATTATCCAGTTTCCATTTGAAAGCAAACACAGATAAATGTGAGGAGGTTTATTCTGATCGGAGGAATAGGGAGGGTCACTGGTAACTTGGAGAATTTGAGTCTGGGTGGGGCAGAATCTCCATTTCCAAATACACCAATCACTAAACATAGCGTCGCAGGTTAACACCGTAATGAAAAACAAGCCGGGCTTGACTTCCACAGGGAGGGATTTGAAAAGTAGGGAGTTGGACTAAACCTGTGTCAACCCTTCATTGGGCCAGATTTCGAGAATTGGGTGAGGTTCTACTAACCAGATGATAAAAAGGAAATCGAGGCACGATGGAGGGCGCAGAGAAGATTTACAAGGACAGCACCAGGTATAAACATCAGGAAAGGGTGGATAGACTGGGTCCCTTTATATTCAAATAAAGAGGAGAGGCCCGGGTGGAAGGATTTAAAATTCTGAAAGGTTTGGATGAAGAGAGAAAGTTTCCCCTTGTGAAGTAGGGGCCATCATTGTGAAATAATCACAGGGAAATCCTGTCGAGAATTCAGGACAAGTTCTTTACTCAGAATGGTAAGAATAAGTATCAGTGCTGTTCAGGGAACAGGGCAGAACCCTGAGAGTATTGATAGGCAGAGGGATCTGGGTGTACAGGTACACAGGGCACTGAAAGTGGCAACGCAGGTGGAGAAGGTAGTCAAGAAGGCATACGGCATGCTTGCCTTCATCAGCTGGGGGACTGAGTTTAAAAATTGGAAAGTCATGTTGCAGCTTTATAGAACCTTAGTGAGACCACACTTGGAATATAGTGTTCAATTCTGGTCGCCACACTACCAGAAGGATGTGGAGGCTTTGGAGAGGGTACAGAAAAGATTTACCAGGATGTTGCCTGGTATGGAGGGCATTAGCTATGAGGAATGTTGGATCCTTAGAGGATGAGAGGGGGGACTTAGTGGTGGGGCATGAGGAAATGGCTGAGGCCTTGAATAACTTTTTTGTTTCTGTCTTCACGGAGGAGGACGTGAATAATTTGCCGGGTGTTAGCGATGGAAAGGTGGTAGGAATGGAGGGTCTTAATGACATTACTGTTACTAGAGAGGCGGTGCTCGACAGACTGGAGGGACTGATTGTGGACAAGTCCCCAGGACCGGATGGAATGCATCCGAGGGTTCTGAAAGAAATGGCGGAGGTGATAGTGGATACATTGGTGGTTATTTTCCAGACGTCGCTGGATTCCGGGGAAGTGCCGGAAGATTGGAAAACGGCTAATGTTACGCCGTTGTTTAAAAAGGGTGGCAGGCAAAAGGCGGGGAATTATAGGCCGGTTAGTTTAATGTCTGTTGTAGGAAAAATGCTTGAATCCGTAATCAAAGAGGAAATAGCGAGGCATTTTGAGAAGAATTGTTTGATAGAGCGGACGCAACACGGATTCGTTAAGGGGAAGTCGTGTCTGACGAATTTATTGGAATTCTATGAGGATGTGTCTAGGGCAGTGGATAGAGGAGAGCCGGTGGATGTGGTCTTTCTGGATTTTCAGAAGGCGTTTGACAAGATACCTCACAAGAGGTTATTGCAGAAGGTCAGGGGACATGGAGTTGGGGGTAGGGTGTTAGCGTGGATAGAGGATTGGTTGTCAAATAGGAGGCAGAGAGTGGGGGTCAATGGGTGCTATTCGGATTGGCGGTTGGTGACTAGTGGTGCCCCAGGGGTCGGTGCTGGGGCCTCAGCTATTTACCATCTATATAGATGATCTGGAGGAGGGAACCGAGTGCAGGGTGTCGAAATTTGCTGATGACACCAAGATTGGGGGAAAGGCAAATTGTGCGGAGGGTGTGGAGAGTCTGCAGAAGGATCTAGATAGGCTGGGCGAATGGGCGAGGACTTGGCAGATGGAGTACAATGTTGGCAAGAGGTTTAGATAGGGTGGAAAGTGATAGCCTTTTTCCTCGGATGGAGAAAGCTAGCACGAGGGGGCATGGCTTTAAATTAAGGGGGGGGTAGTTATAGGACTGATGTCAGGGGTAGGTTCTTTACCCAGAGGGTGGTGAGGGACTGGAATGCCCTGCCTGCTGCAGTTGTAAATGCGCCTAGTTTGGGGGCGTTTAAGAGATCCGTGGATAGGTTTATGGACGAAAAGGGATTGGTTTAGGTTAGTGGGTCATTGTTTTGTAACTGGTCGGCGCAACATCGTGGGCCGAAGGGCCTGTTCTGTGCTGTAATATTCTAGGTTCTAAGTGTGAGGTGGTCCACTTTGGTAGGAGGAATGGTAGGAAGGACTATTACTTACGCGGCGAAAAACTGCAGCAGGCAACGGTGCAGAGGGACCTCAGGGTCCTTGTGCATGAGTCGCAAAAACCCAGCTTGCAGGTGCAGCAGGTGGTCAGGAAGGCGAATGGGATGCTGGCCTTCATAAGAACATAAGAACATAAGAACATAAGAACATAAGAAATAGGAGCAGGAGTAGGCCATCTGGCCCTTCGAGCCTGCCCCGCCATTCAATAAGATCATGGCTGATCTGTCGTGGCTCAGTTCCACCTTCCCGCCCTCTCCCCATAACCCTTAATCCCTTCTCTTATCAAAAACCCATCAACCCGTTTCTTAAAAATATTTAGCGAGGCAGCCTCCACCACTTCAACGGGCAGAGAATTCCAGAGATTCACCACCCTTTGAGTGAAGAAGTTCCTCCTCAACTCTGTTCTAAACCGCCCCCCCTTTATCTTGAGGCTGTGCCCCCTAGTCCTACTGTCTTTTTTGAGCGGGAACAGTCTCTCCACCTCTATCCTATCCATCCCATTCATCATCTTATACGTCTCAATGAGATCTCCCCTCATTCTTCTAAACTCTAACGAGTACAAGCCTAGTTTATTCAGCCTCTCCTCATAGCTCAATCCCCTCAACTCCGGTATCAGCCGAGTAAACCTCCTCTGCACTCCCTCCAGGGCCAAAACATCCTTGCGCAGGTGCGGCGCCCAAAACTGCACACAGTACTCCAGCTGCGGCCTCACCAATGCCCTGTACAGCTGCAGCAAGACCTCCCTACTTTTATATTCAATCCCCTTCGCTATGAAGGCCAGCATCCCATTCGCCTTCCTGACCACCTGCTGCACCTGCAAGCTGGGTTTTTGCGACTCATGCACAAGGACCCCGAGGTCCCTCTGCACCGTCGCCTGCTGCAGTTTTTCGCCCCGTAAGTAATAGTCCTTCCTACCATTCCTCCTACCAAAGTGGACCACCTCACACTTGCCAACATTAAATTCCATTTGCCATTTCCTGGCCCATTCGCCCAGCCTATCTAGATCCTTCTGCAGACTCTCCACACCCTCCGCACAATTTGCCTTTCCCCCAATCTTGGTGTCATCAGCAAATTTCGACACCCTGCACTCGGTTCCCTCCTCCAGATCATCTATATAAATGGTAAATAGCTGAGGCCCCAGCACCGACCCCTGGGGCACCCCACTAGTCACCAACCGCCAATCCGAATAGCATCCATTGACCCCCACTCTCTGCCTCCTATTTGACAACCAATCCTCTATCCACGCTAACACCCTACCCCCAACTCCATGTCCCCTGACCTTCTGCAATAACCTCTTGTGAGGTACCTTGTCAAACGCCTTCTGAAAATCCAGAAAGACCACATCCACCGGCTCTCCTCCATCCACTGCCCTAGACACATCCTCATAGAACTCCAGTAAATTTGTCAGACACGACTTCCCTTTAATGAAACCGTGTTGCGTCCGCCCTATCAAGCAATTCCCCTCAAGATGCCTCGCTATTTCCTCCTTAATGACGGTTTCTAACATTTTACCTACCACAGACGTTAAACTAACCGGCCTATAATTCCCCGCCTTTTGCCTGCCACCCTTCTTAAACAACGGCGTAACATTAGCCGTTTTCCAATCTTCCGGCACTTCCCCGGAATCCAGCGACGTCTGGAAAATAACCACCAATATAGCGAGGGGGATTGAATATAAAAGTAGGGAGGTCTTGCTGCAGCTGTATAGGGCATTGGTGAGGCCGCAGCTGGAGTACTGTGTGCAGTTTTGGTCGCTGCACTTGCGCAAGGATATTTTGGCCTTGGAGGGAGTGCAGAGGAGGTTTACTCGGCTGATACCGGAGTTGAGGGGGTTGAGCTATGAGGAGAGGCTGAATGAACTAGGCTTGTACTCGTTAGAGTTTAGAAGAATGAGGGGAGATCTCATTGAGACGTATAAGATGTTGAATGGGATGGATAGAATAGAGGTGGAGAGGCTCTTCCCGCTCAGAAAGGACAATAGGACTAGAGGGCATAGCCTCAAGATAAAGGGGGGCGGTTTAAAACGGAGTTGAGGAGGAACTTCTTCACTCAAAGGGTGGTGAATCTCTGGAATTCTCTGCCCGTTGAAGTGGTGGAGGCTGCCTCGCTAAATATTTTTAAGACACGGGTAGATAGGTTTTTGGTAGGCAAGGGGATTAAGGGTTATGGGGAGAGGGCGGGAAGGTGGAACTGAGGCACTTCAGATCAGCCATGATCTTATTGAATGGCGGGGCAGGCTCGAAGGGCTAGATGGCCTACTCCTGCTCCTATTTCTTATGTTCTTATGTTCTTATGAGAGGCTGGAGAAACTTGGTTTGTTCTCACTGGAGCGATAGAGGTTGAGGGGAGACCTGATAGAAATCTACAAGATTATGAGGGGCATGGACAGAGTGGATAGTCAGAAGCTTTTTCCCAGGGTGGAAGAGTCAATTACTCGGGGACACAGGTTTAAGGTGCGAGGGGCAAGGTTTAAAGGAGATGTACGAGGGAGATTTTTTACACAGAGGGTGGTGGGTGCCTGGAACTCGCTGCCGGGGGGAGGGAGTGGAAGCGGATACGATAGTGAGTTTTAAGGGGCGTCTGGAAAATCCATGAATAGGATGGGAATAGAGGGATAGGGTCCCCGGAAGGGGAGGGGGTTTTAGTTCAGTCGGGGGTAGCACGGTCGGTGCAGGATTGGAGGGACCGAAGGGCCTGTTCCTGTGCTGGAATTTTCTTTGTTCTTTGATGATAGATTTAGATAAGGAGGGAGGAGGCTTGAGCAGAGCGTAATCACAGCATCAACTCATTGGGCCAAATGGCCTGTTTGTGTGCTGTATATCCTTTTCAGCCAGAGGGTGGGACCGGGTCATTGAGTGTTTTTAAGACAGAGATAGATAGGTTCCTGATTAATAAGGGGGTCAGGGGTTACGGGGAAAGGCAGGAGAATGGGGGGGATGAGGAAAATATCAGCCATGATTGAATGGCAGAGCAGACGCGATGGGACGAGTGGCCTCATTCTGTTCCTGTGCCTAAGTGATTATTAATTTTGTTCGAAATTATTTCAAGAAGCTTCTCCACTTCCAAGTTTAAATGGCCTGTAGTACATAGATTCCCTGCAGTTCAGGAGGAGGCCATTCAGCCCATCAAATCTGCACTGATAACAATCCCACCCAGGCCCTATCCCCCTAACCCCAAGGATTTTACCCCCTAATCCCCCGACATTAAGGGCCAATCAACCTAAACCACCTTTCGGACTGTGGGAGGAAACCGGAGCACCCAGAGGAAGCCCACGCAGACACGGGGAGAATGTGCAGACTCCACCCAGAAAGCCTGCAATTGAACCCAGGTCCCTGGCGCTGTGAGGCAACGGTGCTCATCACTGTTCCGGTTGTTCCCTGTACACCCCTTTTTCAACAAGGGTATGGTAAATCTCCAGCCCTGTGGCATTCCCCCTGTGTCTAAGGGAGACTGGACAATGATAGCCAGCGTCGCTGCGATTTCCACTCTCACTTGCTGCAGTGTTCTCGGGTGCAGCTCATCCACTCCTGGCGCCTTATCAACTTTCAACCCGGACAGCATTTCCAAACCTCCCCCTTATCAACTTTTAGCCTGTCCAATGTCTCAGCCACCGTCCCTTTCCCTGGGATTTTGGTGAAATTATTTCCTTTGTTCCTTGTTGGGAGTCTCCTTATTACGTCTACTTATTGGCAGGTTTGTGCCAGGGCTCCTCATTGCTCTCTCCACTCACATCGTCTGCACCTTTAAGACTCGATTAGCTGCAAAGACTCGAGTTCTAATCAGTATTCTATAAACTGAGTGTGCCTTTATCTGCCCTGTTTGTGATCAGAACTCCCCACTCACCTGACGAAGGGGCAGACCCCGAGAGCTAGTGGGTTTACTATCACATTAACCTGGTGTTGGCAGACTTCTTACTGTGTCTGACCCACAGGCCTTTGGGAAGAGGGGGCCCCAGGCGGGGCCCGAGAGGAGGGTTTGCTTCTTTCCTTCTCAGCCTCGGGTGTGGGGAATCAAAGTGTGAGGCACCTTGATGGACAAGTGACCACAATTCCAGTGATTCAGAACAAACTCTTCCCAGGAATTCCTTGGTGCAAAATATTCATTAGAACTCCTCAAGATTCCACTCTGTCCATTTGTCAATCGCCTTCTTGGCTTTCCACAAAACCTTTTACTCCTTTTGGTTATTTTATTTTTCAGGTGCAGTTTTACTGATCTTCAGTACAATTACCTGTCGCTCTGGTTTACACTCGATTACCTCTCGGATCTCACCTATCTGCTCAATTTGCTGGTTCGGTTCAGCACAGGTGAGCAAGTGCACAGGTACAGTTCAAACTGTAACACCCCAGGGAGCTGGGACCATGGGGAATGGTGGGGGTGGAGGTGGGGGAAAGGGGGAGCAAGAGGGGGGAGGGGGCAGGGGGAGGAGGAGGGCGGAGGGGAAAGAGGGAAGGGGAGAGGGAGGGGGGTATGAGTGGATTAAATATCGATTCCAACTCCTGACAATCTGCTTCCTTCCTTCAATAACAACCTGTGTTATGTCACACGTTAATGCTGTAACTCACAGGAGCATCAGATAACAACTGGCATCAGGCCAGACAGAGAGAGAGAGATACGTCACCCCTGGAAACTAATAAACTTGGTCAAAGAGGGAGATTTTCAGTGAGGAAGTGAAGTCAGGAAGAGCTCTGAGAGGAATTTCAGAACTTAGCGCCCAGATAGCTAAAGCCAATCACTACGATCCCAATTGGTGTCAATATTGCACAGGAAGATCCCAGAACGGAACCGTGCCTCAAAAGAATGTAACTTGTTTTTAGAGAATATGGAAGAACAGAGCCACAGTCCAGCCAATGAGCTTTTAACAACAAAAAAAGCATTTATTAAACATGAAAAGTTAGACTATAATACAATGCTCCTTCATTCTGACTTATCTCCATGTGCGTATGTTGATTTTAAAGGTAACACGGGCTATAAATATATCTTATGCTATAAGATTCTCAGTAAACACTCAGCCCCTGTAAACCCACAGGCTAACTGTGACCAACACACCCCATTCTGAAACCAGCACAGAAACCTGTGTCACCCAATTGAACTTTAATGGATTTCTCTGCAAATTTACCACAAATAATTGTCATGTAAATGTTTCCAAACTTCACTCTCAAAAAGCCACATCTTTGAATCTTCTTTCAAACAATACCTTCCTCAAACAATACCTTCCCTCAACTATTTTCAGCAAGGATCCACCTCCAAGATTTCCAACTCTCCTTTGTCTTGGATTACCAGGTGCATTCAACCTTCCTCACAATCTCTCAGATACTCATTCCCATTGACCGCTGACGCTTCAAAGGCTGGAACAAAGAAACCAACCTAACAATTGCTTCAGATCCCTGGCCTTCTCTCACCGATTTCACCTAGTCTGACTTTTCCAGTTCCATCTATAATTCCAGTGACAGCACCCTGCTCAAATTCCAGCTCCTGTTTTCCTTTTTACTTCAAAGTCCCGGGAAAATTCTCTTTACTGTCTAGTTGTTGGATGAACTATCGGTTGTGGGACTTGTTCTCTTGCCATAGCTGAGGGATCTGTTCTCTCTCTAGAGTGAATGTTGGACTCTTAGAGGATGAGAGAGGGGATTTAGTAGTGGGAGATGAGGAAATGGCTGAGACCTTGAGTAACTTTTTTGCCTTGGTCTTCAGGGAGGAGAACATAAGAACATAAGAAATAGGAGCAGGAGTAGGCCATCAAGCCCTTCGAGCCTGCCCCACCATTCAGTAAGATCATGGCTGATCTGTCGTGGCTCAGTTCCACCTTCCCGCCCTCTCCCCATAACCCTTAATCCCCTCTCTTATCAAAAACCCATCAACCCGCGTCTTAAAAATATTTAGCGAGGCAGCCTCCACCACTTCAATGGGCAGAGAATTCCAGAGATTCACCACCCTTTGAGTGAAGAAGTTCCTCCTCAACTGTGTTCTAAACCGCCCCCCCTTTATCTTGAGGCTGTGCCCCCTAGTCCTACTGTCCTTTCTGAGCGGGAAAGTCTCTCCACCTCTATCCTATCCATCCCATTCATCATCTTATACATCTCAATGCGATCTCCCCTCATTCTTCTAAACTCTAACGAGTACAAGCCTAGTTTATTCAGCCTCTCCTCATAGCTCAACCCCCTCAACTCCGGTATCAGCCGAGTAAACCTCCTCTGCACTCCCTCCAAGGCCAAAATATCCTTGCGTAAGTACAGCGCCCAAAACTGCACACAGTACTCCAGCTGCGGCCTCACCAATGCCCTATACAGTTGCAGCAAGACCTCCCTACTTTTATATTCAATCCCCCTCGCTATGAAGGCCAGCATCCCATTCGCAGGGATGGATAGGGTAGAGGTAGAGAGATTCTTCCCGCTTAGAAAGGTCAGCAGGACTAGAGGGCACAGCCTCAAGATAAAGGGGGTCAGTTTAGAACGGAGTTGAGGAGGAACTTCTTCACTCAAAGGGTGGTGAATCTCTGGAATTCTCTGCCCGGTGAAGTGGTGGAGGCTGCCTCGCTAAATATTTTTAAGTCACAGGTAGATAGGTTTTCGATAAATAAGGGAATTAAGGGTTATGGAGAGAAAGCGGGAAAGTGGAACTGAGCCACTTCAGATCAGCCATGATCTTATTGAATGGCGGGGCAGGCTCGAAGGGCCAGATGGCCTACTCCTGCTCCTATTTCTTATGTTCTTATGTTCCTAGTTGCTGGTCTCTTTCTGCTTGGGTTCAGTTAAGCTACAAACACAAGTGGTGTGATCTTACCTGCCGTTCACACTATGTTCCCACTGCAGCAAGGTCAGAGAACGTGGTGCTCAGGCAAATCTCCGTTCATTGTGGCGAGCTGGGGAAATCCTGCTGGTGTGAACGGAGGTTAGATTCCAGTCTGGGTCTTTTCCCTCAAGTTGGCCCATGGTTGCTAAGCAACCACTTGTTCTTTCTCCAAGCCCTTGTTTACTTTTCACGTTATAAACTCTCTCTAAGCACAATACAAACTCATTTTAAAATGTAACCAAGCTCCTTGCATTGCAAACATCTTTCTTTAACATGGCATTAACTGAAGTTTGATCCTTTCTTACACTGAACTAATCTCACTTAGAATCAAACAATCTCTAAAGTGCAGAAAGAGGCCATTTCGCTCATTGAACCTTCAATAGAGCATCTTCCCCAGGCCCACCCCAACCCTGTAACCCCACACACTTATCCTGCTTATCCCCCTAACCTACATATCCATGGAGACGAAGGGACAATACAGCATAGCAATCCATGCATACCTTTGGACTGTGGGAGGAAACCAGAGCACCTGGAGGAAACCCATGCAGACACGGGGAGAACATGCAGACGCCAGATAGATACTGACCCGAGGCTGGAATTGAACCCAGGTCCCTGGCAGTGTGAGGCAGCAGTGCTAATCACTTTGCACATACAGATATAGTCAATATCCAATTTCCAATATACAACAATATAAACTGCTTCTGCTTCCTGACATTATGTTGGAGTGACTAAAACTGAATATTCAGGAGACCAGAAGGTGAGGAGCAGAGAGATCTGAGAGGGGGCTGGAGGAGATTGCAGAGATAGGGAGGCCTGAGATCATGAAGGAAATTGAAAACAAGAATGAGAATTTTAAAATTACGGTGGTGCTGAACCTGGGTTAAAGTGGGTCAGTGAGAATGGGGGTGAATTTGGTGTAGTTGAGTTTGGTGAATTTGGGGGTTGAGCTATGAGGAGAGGCTGAATAAACTAGGCTTGTACTCGTTAGAGTTTAGAAGAATGAGGGGAGATCTCATTGAGACGTATAAGATGATGAATGGGATGGATGGAGGCGTGTTTGGATAGAGGGGAGCAGAGCTTTGGATTATCTGAAGTTTATTAAGAGAGGGCAATGTGAGGAAGTATTGAGGATGCTGGAAACAGGGTTTTATATTGATGTCCATATACGGGGACAGGCTGAATATGGAGAGTCCAATCAGATCTTATCGAATGCAGAGCAGTCTGGAAGGGCTGAGTGGCCTTCTTATGTTCTGTGTGTTCCCAGGTGGCAGGGCAGACAGTGTTTAACACTGCTGCCTCACAGCGCCAGGGTCCTGGGTTCAATTCCAGCCTCGGGTCACTGTCTGTGTGGAGTTTGCACATTCTCCCCGTGTCTGCGTGGGTTTCCTCCGGGTGCTCTGGTTTCCTCCCACAGTCCAAAGACATGTGTGTCAGGTGGATTGGCCATGCTAAAATTGCCCCTTTGTATCCCGGGATGTGTGGATTAGAGGGATTAGTGAAGTAAATATTGGGGATTATGTGGATAGGGCCCGGGTGGGATTGTAGTCAGTGCAGACCCGATGGGCTGAATGGCCTCCTTCTGCAATCTGGAGATTCTGTGATGATTTCTGTGGGGATAGGTGGGACGTGGAGAGTCCAGACAGAACTTATTGAATGGCACCGCTGTCTGGAAGGACAGAATGGCCTGTGGGTGTTGATATGTTGTGTGTTTGGGACGTATCTTTGCTCAGTGTGGGAGTGAGTCTGCGATTTCTCTCTCCCAGGTTTCCTGGACCAGGGTTTGCTGGTTACTGACCGTTGGAAAATTGCAGCAGCGTACGCTCGGAGTCACTGTTTCAAGCTTGATTTGATTTCTCTCATCCCCACCGATTTCCTGTATCTGCGTTTCGGTGTCCACACTCCAGCTGCCAGACTCAACAGACTCTTCCAGGTACAGACTCTCTCCGAGTTCCTCCAACGGTTAGAGACACGGGCTTCTTACCCCAATATATTCCGGGTCACCCGCATCCTAGTATTCATGGTGCTGAGTATCCATTGGAACGCCTGTGCTTACTTCATCCTGTCCAGGAACATTGGATTTGGCCGGGACGCTTGGGTGTACCCCAATATCTCGGACCCTGATAATGCCCGCTTGAGCCGCCAGTATCTCTACAGCTTCTACATTTCCACCTTGATCCTCAGCACCATCGGAAACACCCCAATCCCTGTGCGAGAGGAGGAATACCTGTTTGTGATGGTAGATTTGCTAATCGCTGTACTGGTGTTTGCGAGCGTTGTGGGGAATATGGAATCCATCGTATCGAACCTGGAAAAGTCAGCCAGCGGTGCCTTCCCGAACCACCAGCTGATAAGTGACTACCTCCGGACTCAGCGTGTGGATCAAAAACTGCAGGATCGAGTGCTCAAGTGGTCACAGCACCTGCGTCTCTATAAGAAGGTGACCAACGAGAAGGAGATTCTGCAGAAGCTCCCGGACAGCCTTCGAATGGAGGTGGCGGTCAGTGTCCATCTCCAGACCCTCAGGAAAGTCCAACTCTTCCAATCCTGTGAGCTTGGCATGTTGCAGCAGCTGATACTGAAACTGCAGCCTCAGGTTTACAGCCCTGGTGATTATGTGTGCCGTAAGGGTGATGTGGGCAGAGAGATGTACATTGTACAGGATGGCCGTCTCGCAGTGGTTGCTGATGATGGGGTGACTCAGTTGGCCGTCCTTGGGGTTGGGAACTATTTTGGAGAAATCAGCATTCTCAACATTGCAGGTATAACACTCGGCAAATCCGCACTGTTTAACTCAGACCCCCCCCCCCCCCCCCCACCTTCCCAGTCACAACAACTTCCCAGGTTCAAACCTACTCCAGAGATTGAATATCGGGGGAAATACAGAGAGAGACACACGGCCCGTTGTGTGTCTCCAACAATGTGCTCAGAACCACTTCCCCGGTGACTGGAATTCCCTCCCGATATTCCCTTCCCTGATTCACAGTTATTTCTGGGATGTATCCTTTGCGGTGGAGGATGACGTAACAAACCTGCTCAATCCATCTGCCATCTTCATGCTTCCCATCATCAGAAGGAGGCCATTTGGCCCATCAAGTCTGCACTGACCACGATCCCACCCAGCCCCCATCCCTCTAGCCCCACACATCTACCCCAGCGAGACCCCCTGTCACTAAAGGGATCATTTAGCACGGCCAATCAACGTAACCAGCATGTCTTTCAGGCTGTGGGAGGAAACCCACGTGGACACGGGGAGAATGTGCAGACTCCACATCGACAGCGACCCAAGGCCGGGATTGAACCCGGGCCCCTGGTGCTGTGAGACAGCAATGCTAACCCACTGTGCCACCGTGTCACATCGATTCTCCACACTCACTCCCGATAGAACCAACACTCACTTTGTGAACTACTTTTGTATTTAAGTATTTATAGAAACTTTTGCTTCTGTCTTTATATTTCTGGTTTGCTTTCTCTTATATTCTAATGTTTCCATCTGATTAATCCATTGCAGGTAATAAGGAAGGTAAACAGAATCTTGGCATCCAAGGCTAAAGGAATAGAATATAAAAGTAGTGAAGTGTTGCTGCTCCTGCACAAAACATTAGTGAGACTGCACTTCGAATATTGTACACAGTTTCAGTCTCCTTACTTGAGGAGGGATGGAGTTGTATTGGAGGCAGTTCAGAGGAGGTTCACGAGATTGAGACCAGAGGTGAGGGGTTTGTCTTATGAAGAGAGATTGGGCAGTTTAGGCCGATACTCCCTGGAGTTTAAGAATGGGAGGAGATCTAATTGAGGTGTACAAGATGATAATGGAGACGGACAAAGCAGACGTGGAGAGGATGTTTCCTCATGAGGGGGCAATCTGGGACAAGAGGTCATAGTTTTAGGATAAGGGGTGACAGATTTAAAACAGAGATGAAGGGAAGTTACTTCTCTCAAAGGGTGGAATTCACTGCCCCAGAGCGCGGTGGATGCCGGGATTGGAGTAAATTGAAGGAAGAAGTGGATAGATTTTTAATTAGAAATGGGGTCGGAGGGCGATGGTGAACGGGCAGGAAAGTGGAGTTGGGGCTGAGATGAGATCAGCGATGATCGTATTGAATGATGTGGAGATGCCGGTGTTGGATTGGGGGAAACACAGTGAGAAGTCTCACAACACCAGGTTAAAGTCCAGCAGGTTTATTTGGTAGCGCGAGCCACTGGTTTTGGGGCGAGCGATCTGAAAGTTAGTGGCTTGTGCTAACAAATAAACCTGTTGAACTTTAACCTGGTGTTGTGAGACTTGTTACTGTTCATACTGAACAGCAGAGCGGGCTGGAGGGGCTGAATGGCCTCCGACTGCTCCGAGTTCTTATTTTCATACATTCGTGTTTTTATATATTCTATATTCTGTCCAACATTCCACTCCTCTTTGTGAAATGATATGCTTTATCTTCAGGTGTGAAACTATTTTTATTTTTTTAACCATGGAAGGTGAGACCTCCCTTTGGAATGTTTTTTTCTCACTGGAATGTTCCTGTTCTGTGATTTCTGAAATATCCCTTTAAATGTCGGTCACTGCATCTCTGCTGATATTTCCCGTTTTGTAATTTATCAGTTCACTTCAGCTCTGCTTTCACCGTCACGTTACTGCTGTATTTATGTTTGAGATACTAGTCGTGGACCCACTCTTCACTCCCTGAAACTGAATATAAAATTCACTCCTACTCTGACCGTTGCCCCTCACCAGTGAAGGACAGTATTTCCAATTCAAACAGGCAATTTCAATTAAATGCTGCAAGCAGAATTAGATTTCCAGAAAGAGATTGAGGATTTCTCACTCACCAAACACTCAGCGCTCTCCAGATCGCAGAGAGTCAACTTCTCAAAAGGCAGTGGGAGCCGAGTCTGAATATTTTGAAGGCAGAGTGAGATAGGTTCCTGATTCACGAGGGGGTGAAAGGGTATCGGGGGTAGCAGGAATGTGGGTTTGAAGTCAGATTAGTCATTGTATTGAGTGGAGGAATAGGCTCAAGGGGCCAAATGGCCTCCTCCTGCTCCTAATGTGTACCTTAGTAAGGGTTGTTGCCAGAGCGATCTCTGACACCAGCTGATCCATTTGGCTACACACTCTCCTGTAATTTTACTCCAATTCAAATATTTATCTATCTCCCGTTGGAAAGCAGTCACCATTCCAGGCAGTGTATTCAAGATTCAAACCACCAGCTGATCATTTTCCCAAGAGTTTGGTCAATGAACCCAAATCCCCCACCTGCCCCCCACTCCACCCCTCACCGACCCCCAAAACCTCATCACAGCTTCCACACAATCAATCCCAGTGTACACTGGGGGTCAGTACTGTGGGGGTGCCCCACTGTCAGAGGGTCAGTGCTGAGGGAGTGCCGCACTGTCAGAGGGTCAGTGCTGAGGGAGTGCCCCACTGTCAGAGGGTCAGTGCTGAGGGAGTGCCGCACTGTCAGAGGGTCAGTGCTGAGGGAGTGCCGCACTGTCAGAGGGTCAGTGCTGAGGGAATGCCGCACTGTCAGAGGGTCAGTGCTGAGGGAGTGCCGCACTGTCAGAGGGTCAGTGCTGAGGGAGTGCCGCACTGACAGAGGGTCAGTACTGAGGGAGTGCCGCACTGTCAGAGGGTCAGTACTGAGGGAGTGCCGCACTGTCAGAGGGTCAGTGCTGAGGGGGTGCCGCACTGTCAGAGGGTCAGTGCTGAGGGAGTGCCGCACTGACAGAGGGTCAGTACTGAGGGAGTGCCGCACTGTCAGAGGGTCAGTGCTGAGGGAGTGCCGCACTGTCAGAGGGTCAGTGCTGAGGGTGTGCCGCACTGTCAGAGGGTCAGTGCTGAGGGAGTGCCGCACTGACAGAGGGTCAGTGCTGAGGGAGTGCCGCACTGACAGAGGGTCAGTGCTGAGGGAGTGCCGCACTGTCAGAGGGTCAGTATTGAGGGACTGCCACACTGTCAGAGGGTCAGTGCTGAGGGAGTGCAGCACTGTCAGGGGGTCAGTGCTGAGGGAGTGCAGCACTGTCAGAGGGTCAGTACTGAGGGAGTGCCGCACTGTCAGAGGGTCAGTGCTGAGGGGGTGCCGCACTGTCAGAGGGTCAGTGCTGAGGGAGTGCCGCACTGTCAGAGGGTCAGTGCTGAGGGAGTGCAGCACTGTCAGAGGGTCAGTACTGAGGGAGTGCCGCACTGTCAGAGGGTCAGTGCTGAGGGGGTGCCGCACTGTCAGAGGGTCAGTGCTGAGGGAGTGCCGCACTGTCAGAGGGTCAGTGCTGAGGGAGTGCCGCACTGTCAGAGGGTCAGTGCTGAGGGAGTGCCGCACTGTCAGAGGGTCAGTGCTGAGGGAGTGCCGCACTGTCAGAGGGTCAGTGCTGAGGGAGTGCCGCACTGTCAGAGGGTCAGTGCTGAGGGGGTGCCGCACTGTCAGAGGGTCAGTGCTGAGGGAGTGTCGCACTGTCAGAGGGTCAGTGCTGAGGGAGTGCCGCACTGACAGAGGGTCAGTGCTGAGGGAGTGCCGCACTGACAGAGGGTCAGTGCTGAGGGAGTGCCGCACTGACAGAGGGTCAGTGCTGAGGGAGTGCCGCACTGTCAGAGGGTCAGTGCTGAGGGGGTGCCGCACTGTCAGAGGGTCAGTGCTGAGGGAGTGCCGCACTGTCAGAGGGTCAGTGCTGAGGGAGTGCCGCACTGTCAGACGGTCAGTGCTGAGGGAGTGCCGCACTGTCAGAGGGTCAGTGCTGAGGGAGTGCCGCACTGTCAGAGGGTCAGTACTGAGGGAGTGCCGCACTGTCAGAGGGTCAGTGCTGAGGGAGTGCCGCACTGTCAGAGGGTCAGTGCTGAGGGAGTGTCGCACTGTCAGAGGGTCAGTGCTGAGGGAGTGTCGCACTGTCAGAGGGTCAGTGCTGAGGGAGTGCCGCACTGTCAGAGGGTCAGTGCTGAGGGAGTGCCGCACTGTCAGAGGGTCAGTACTGAGGGAGTGCCGCACTGTCAGAGGGTCAGTACTGAGGGAGTGCCGCACTGTCAGAGGGTCAGTGCTGAGGGAGTGCCGCACTGTCAGAGGGTCAGTGCTGAGGGAGTGCCGCACTGTCAGAGGGTCAGTGCTGAGGGAGTGCCGCACTGTCAGAGGGTCAGTGCTGAGGGAGTGCCGCACTGTCAGAGGGTCAGTGCTGAGGGAGTGCCGCACTGTCAGAGGGTCAGTGCTGAGGGAGTGCCGCACTGTCAGAGGGTCAGTACTGAGGGAGCGCCGCACTGTCAGAGGGTCAGTGCTGAGGGAGTGCCGCAATGTCAGAGGGTCAGTGCTGAGGGATTGCCGCACTGTCAGAGGGTCAGTGCTGAGGGAGTGCCGCAATGTCAGAGGGTCAGTGCTGAGGGAGCGCCGCACTGTCAGAGGGTCAGTGCTGAGGGAGTGCCGCACTGTCAGAGGGTCAGTGCTGAGGGAGTGCCGCACTGTCAGAGGGTCAGTGCTGAGGGAGTGTCGCACTGTCAGAGGGTCAGTGCTGAGGGAGTGTCGCACTGTCAGAGGGTCAGTGCTGAGGGAGTGTCGCAGTGTCAGAGGGTCAGTGCTGAGGGAGTGCCGCACTGTTAGAGGGTCAGTGCTGAGGGAGCGCCGCACTGTCAGAGGGTCAGTGCTGAGGGAGCGCCGCACTGTCAGAGGGTCAGTGCTGAGGGAGTGCCGCACTGTCAGAGGGTCAGTACTGAGGGAGTGCCGCACTGTCAGAGGGTCAGTACTGAGGGAGTGCCGCATTGTCAGAGGGTCAGTACTGAGGGAGTGCCGCACTGTCAGAGGGTCAGTGCTGAGGGAGTGCCGCACTGTCAGAGGGTCAGTGCTGAGGGAGTGCCGCACTGTCAGAGGGTCAGTACTGAGGGAGTGCTGCACTGTCAGAGGGTCAGTGCTGAGGGAGCGCCGCACTGTCAGAGGGTCAGTGCTGAGGGAGTGCCGCACTGTCAGAGGGTCAGTGCTGAGGGAGTGCCGCACTGTCAGAGGGTCAGTACTGAGGGAGTGCTGCACTGTCAGAGGGTCAGTGCTGAGGGAGTGCCGCACTGTCAGAGGGTCAGTGCTGAGGGAGCGCCGCACTGTCAGAGGGTCAGTGCTGAGGGAGCGCCGCACTGTCAGAGGGTCAGTGCTGAGGGAGTGCCGCACTGTCAGAGGGTCAGTACTGAGGGAGTGCCGCACTGTCAGAGGGTCAGTACTGAGGGAGTGCCGCATTGTCAGAGGGTCAGTACTGAGGGAGTGCCGCACTGTCAGAGGGTCAGTGCTGAGGGAGTGCCGCACTGTCAGAGGGTCAGTGCTGAGGGAGTGCCGCACTGTCAGAGGGTCAGTACTGAGGGAGTGCCGCACTGTCAGAGGGTCAGTCGTTGAAGTTATTTGAATCTTGGGAAGTGTGTCCTTTGCTGATTTGATAATTTGTCTCCTTTTGCTCTGAAGGCAGTAAATGTGGAAACCGGAGGATGGCGAATGTTCGGAGTATTGGATACTCCGATCTCTTTGCCCTGGGGAAGGACGATCTGTCCGAGGTACTGATGGAGTATCCGGAGGCGCAGAGTGTGCTCGAGGGGAAGGGCCGCCAGATGTTGATGAAGTTGGGAATGCTGGATGAGACTGTAGGAAACCCGGGATTGGAAAATCGTGACCTGATGGGCCAGCTGGAGCGCCTGGAATCGGCCCTTGACTCACTGCAAACCAGATGTGCTCGCCTGGTCGCAGAGATGGAATCCAGTGTCAGAAAGATCACCTTCCGTCTTAACAGTCTGGAAACTGAGCTGAGTGGGTGGCTGGAGTTTGCTGAGGACTCAGAGATCGAGGGGATACTGAGGGTCACGGGTTGACCTAACGCTGGAGCGAGACCCAGGACCGAACCCCATGGGGCAAAAATCAGAGCCCAGGTCCCAGGTCCTATCCCAGTTTGAGGGACAGACCCCATCCCATGTGTAATATTTCAGGATTTGGGGCCACAGATTCCTAAACAGGCAGTCAGATTTTATAATTTTAAGACAGTTTATTGAAAATTAAAATTTAGAAGAATGCTTTAAGTAACTCAACAGGACAATGTAATACATCTGCCCAGTGACAACAGAAACCAGCATTCCCCAGTAATGAGATTAGCAGACATCCAGATAGAATCAGGTGGATCACTACCATTAGGAAACAGTTTATGTGGAGTACTGAGATCTGTCAGAGTATACAGATACTCATTTTGAGGGTGACGAAATGTGAGAGGTGCAGATGGCCCAAATACATAAAGGGGAAAATCAGAGAGGAATCGGGATAAAATTGGCAGCAGCTGCGAAAGCACTCAGCTTAGTTTAACATCTCACAGCCGAGAAAGCATCGTGAATTGAACTGGAGAGATCGGATTTACAGCTCAGAGACCATTTTAACATCTAAGGTGTCTTTGAACCAAGTTAGTGCAGCAAAGTTCCTGAAGGCAGTTTAAATATCTTCGCTGGAGCAGGGAAAGGCATTTTCCACAATCATCTGCCTTGTATTTTGGGGCAACTATAAGCTGGATTTGATTTATAGATTTACTTAATTTGGATGTTGTTTGGGAAATGGGAAAGTCTTACAGAGTTCAGGTGTCACTTTGGAACAAGGGGTCATTTCCATATAAATGGTGTGTGTGTTTAGTGATTTATATTTAATTGTCTTTGAGAGTTAGAGTCGAAGTGCTGTGCGTTTGTCTTTTCTTTTTGTTTAATTAACAGTCTTCAGTAATTGGTACACGCGACTGGGCTGTTTATTCTCACAGGTGGTTTAATGTGACTCCGCATCCATCCCAAAATAAAACCCAGCACCAACACTCACTGCTGTTTCTGGGTGTGACACTTTCACAGGTAATGTTTGTTTCTGAATGGAGGGCTGTGACAAATGGTGTTCCTCAGGGATCAGTGCTGGGATCTTTGCTGTTTGTAATTTATAGAAATGATTTAGAGGAAAATATAACTGGGTGGATAAGTAAGTTTGCAGATGACACAAAGGATGGTGGATTTGTGGATAGCAATGAGGACTATCGCAGGATATAGATTGGTTGGGGACTTGGGCAGAGAGATGGCAGATGGAGTTTAATCTGGAAAATGCATTTTGGAAGGTCTAATACAGATAGGAAATATACAGTAAATGGCAGAGGGATTTGGGTGTATTGATAGGCAGAGGGATCTGGGTGTACAGGTGCACAGGTCACTGAAAGTGGCAACGCAGGTGGAGAAGGTAGTCAAGAAGGCATACAGCATGCTTGCCTTCATCGGCAGGGGTACTGAGCTTAAAAATTGGCAAGTCATGTTGCAGCTTTATAGAACCTTAGTTAGGCCGCACTTGGAATATAGTGTTCAATTCTGGTCACCACACTACCAGAAGGATGTGGAGGCTTTGGAGAGGGCACAGAAAAGATTTACCAGGATGTTGCCCTGGTATGGAGGACATTAGCTATGAGGAGAGGTTGGAGAAACTTGGTTTGTTCTCACTGGAGTGATGGAGGTTGAGGGGAGACCTGATAGAAGTCTACAAGATTATGAGGGGCATGGACAGAGTGGATAGTCAGAAGTTTTTTCCCAGGGTGGAAGAGTCAATTACTCGGGGGACACAGGTTTAAGGTGTGAGGGGCAAGGTTTAAAGGAGATGTACGAGGCAGATTTTTTACACAGAGGGTGGTGGGTGCCTGGAACTCACTGCCGGGGGAGGGAGTGGAAGCGGATACGATAGTGAGTTTTAAGGGGCGTCTGGACAAATCCATGAATAGGATGGGAATAGAGGGATACGGTCCCCGGAAGGGGAGGGGGTTTTAGTTCAGTCGGGGGTAGCACGGTCGGTGCGGACTTGGAGGGGCCGAAGGGCCTGTTCCTGAGCTGGAATTTTCCTTGTTCTTTATTTGCATGGTTTGTGACAGGAAGTTTACAGTAAGTGAGAGTTGAGAACGGGTTTCTAACCCTACACAGTGGATAAACAAATGATACGGAGAGTGTTGACACCCTCTTCCTGCACCTTGGGAAAGCAGTGTGGTAGTGAGTGACTGTGAGTCTCTCTGTGACACTGCAGCAGGACAGCTGGGCATTACTAACCCCCTGGGTGCTGGTCACTAGCTCAGTGTCAATCACCTACTCAAGCTCTTTGACCAGTGGAGAGGTCGGATTGAACAGGGACCCAATGTTTGAGTGATTACTGCTCTCCCTGCTCTCACTCTGATTGAACTCACTATTCTAGTTTACATTGTTACAAACCCAGGAAAAAATACTCCCCTTTCTCCTTGTCAGTCTATCCCTGACTGCTCAGGGAGACAAGAGACAAGAGACAAGACAAGATGATGGGCCTCTGACGGAGATCTTTGTCTCTTCATTGGACACAGGTGAGGTCCCTGAGGATTAGAGGATAGCGAATGTGGGACCGTTATTTAAGAAGGGTAGCAGGGATAACCCGGGTAACTATAGGCTGGTGAGCTTGATGTCCATGGTAGGGAAATTGTTAGAGAGGATTCTTAAAGATAGGATGTGTGCGCATTTAGAACTGAATAATCTCATTAGTGGTAGACAGCATGGTTTTGTACGAGGGAGGTCATGCCTTATAAATTTGGTGGAGTTTTTTGAGGAGATGACAAAAACGGTTGACGAGGGTACAGCCGTGGATGTCATCTATATGGATTTTAGTAAAGTGTTTGACAAAGGCCCTCATGGCAGTTTGGTGCAAAAGGTTAAATCTTATGGGATAAAAGGAGAGGTGGCTAGATGGGTAGAGAACTGGCTTGGCTACAGGAGACAGAGGGTAGTAGTGGAAGGGTCTTTTTCCAGCTGGAGGTCTGTGACCAGTGGTGTTCATGATGTGGGTATGCCGGCATTGGACTGGCGTAAACACAGTAAAAAGTCTGACAACACCAGGTTTTAGTCCAACCTATTTATTTGATAAATAAATCGGTTGGATTAAAACCTGGTGTTGTCAGACTTTTTACCAGTGGTGTTCCGCAGGGCTCTGTACTGGGACTTTTGCTATTTGTGATATATATAAATGATCTGGAAGAAGGTGTAACTGGAGTGATCAGTAAGTTTGTGGATGACACGAAGATGGCTGGACTTGCGGATAGCTATAAACATTGTCAAGGAATAGAACAGGATATAGATAGGCTGAAAAATTGGGCGAAGAAATGGCAGGTGGAATTTAATCCAGATAAATGCAAAGTGATGCATTTTAGTAGTACTAATGTAGGGGGGAGCTGTACCATAAATGGCAGAACCATCAAAAGTATAGACGCACAGAGGGACCTGGGCGTGCAAGTCCATACATCCTTAAAGGTGGCAGCACAGGTGGAGAAGGTGGTGAAGAAGGCATATAGCATGCTTGCCTTTATAGGATGGGGTATAGAGTATAAAAACTGGAGTCTGATGTTACAGCTGTATAGAACGTTGGTTAGGCCACATTTGGAGTACTGTGTCCATTTCTGGTCGCCGTACTACCAGAAGGACGTGGAGGCTTTGGAGAGAGTACAGAAAAGGTTTACCAGGATGTTGCCTGGTATGGAGGGTCTTAGCTATGAGGAGAGATTGGGTAAACTGGGGTTGTTCTCCCTGGAAAGACAGAGAATGAGGGGAGACCAAATAAAAGTGTATAAAATTATGAGGGCTACAGTTAGGGTGAACAGTGGGAAGCTTTTTCCTAGGTCGGAGGTGACAAACACGAGGGGTCACAGGTTCAAGGTGAGGGGGGTGAGGTTTAACTCAGATATCAGAGGGACGTATTTTACACAGAGGGTGGTGGGGGCCTGAAATGCACTGGGTGGTGGAGGCGGACACGCTGGGATCGGTTAAGATTTATCTGGATAGTCACATGAGCAGACTGGGAATGGGGGGATATCAATGAATGGTCTAGTTGGACCAATGAGTGGCACAGGCTTGGGGGGCCAAAGGGCCTGTTTCCTGTGCTGTACTGTTCCTTATTCTTTGTTCTTTGTTTGAAAACAGATTGAGTCGGAGAGACAGAGATCAACAATTTCCATGAACCCAGAGCAGTCACCATGCAGGGAATCCTGGGGACATGTCAGTATTTACAGGGGGTCCCCGGGGAGTGTGTCAGTATTTACAGGGGGTCCCCGGGGAGTGTGTCAGTATTTACAGGGGGTCCCCGGGGAGTGTGTCAGTATTTACAGGGGGTCCCCGGGGAGTGTGTCAGTATTTACAGGGGGTCCCCGGGGAGTGTGTCAGTATTTACAGGGGGTCCCCGGGGAGTGTGTCAGTATTTACAGGGGGTCCCCAGGGAGTGTGTCAGTATTTACAGGGGGTCCCCGGGGAGTGTGTCAGTATTTACAGGGGGTCCCCAGGGAGTGTGTCAGTATTTACAGGGGGTCCCCGGGGAGTGTGTCAGTATTTACAGGGGGGTCCCCGGGGAGTGTGTCAGTATTTACAGGGGGTCCCCGGGGAGTGTGTCAGTATTACAGGGGGTCCCCGGGGGGAGTGTGTCAGTATTTACAGGGGGGTCCCCGGGGGGAGTGTGTCAGTATTTACAGGGGGTCCCCGGGGAGTGTGTCAGTATTTACAGGAGGTCTCCGGGGAGTGTGTCAGTATTTACAGGGGGTCCCCGGGGAGTGTGTCAGTATTTACAGAGGGTCCCCGGGGACTGTGTCAGTATTTACAGGGGGTCCCCGGGGGGAGTGTGTCAGTATTTACAGGGGGTCTCCGGGGAGTGTGTCAGTATTTACAGGGGGTCCCCGGGGAATGTGTCAGTATTTACAGGAGGTCTCCGGGGAGTGTGTCAGTATTTACAGAGGGTCCCCGGGGACTGTGTCAGTATTTACAGGGGGTCCCCGGGGGGAGTGTGTCAGTATTTACAGGGGGTCTCCGGGGAGTGTGTCAGTATTTACAGGGGGTCCCCGGGGAATGTGTCAGTATTTACAGAGGGATCCCCGGGGAGTGTCAGTATTTACAGGGGGTCTCCGGGGAGTGTGTCAGTATTTACAGGAGGTCTCCGGGGAGTGTGTCAGTATTTACAGGGGGTCCCCGGGGAATGTGTCAGTATTTACAGAGGGATCCCCGGGGAGTGTCAGTATTTACAGGGGGTCTCCGGGGAGTGTGTCAGTATTTACAGGAGGTCTCCGGGGAGTGTGTCAGTATTTACAGGGGGTCCCCGGGGAGTGTGTCAGTATTTACAGGGGGTCCCCGGGGAGTGTGTCAGTATTTACAGGGGGTCCCCGGGGAGTGTGTCAGTATTTACAGGGGGGTCCCCGGGGGGAGTGTGTCAGTATTTACAGGGGGTCCCCGGGGAGTGTCAGTATTTACAGGGGGTCTCCGGGGAGTGTGTCAGTATTTACAGGAGGTCTCCGGGGAGTGTGTCAGTATTTACAGGGGGTCTCTGGGGAGTGTGTCAGTATTTACAGGGGGTCTCCGGGGAGTGTGTCAGTATTTACAGGGGGTCCCCGGGGAGTGTGTCAGTATTTACAGGGTGTCCCCGGGGAGTGTGTCAGTATTTACAGGGGGTCCCCGGGAGTGTGTCAGTATTTACAGGGGGTCCCCGGGGAGTGTGTCAGTATTTACAGGGGGTCCCCGGGGAGTGTGACAGTATTTACAGGGGGTCCCCGGGGAGTGTGTCAGTATTTAGAGGGGGGTTCCCGGGGAGTGTGTCAGTATTTACAGGGGGTCCCCGGGGAGTGTGTCAGTATTTACAGGGGATTCCCCAGTTACTAGAGAGGTGGTGCTCGACAGACTGGAGGGGCTGATTGTGGACAAGTCCCCAGGACCGGATGGAATGCAGCCGAGGGTCCTGAAAGAAATGGCGGAGGTGATAGTGGATGCCTTGGTGGTTATTTTCCAGACGTCGCTGGATTCCGGGGAAGTGCCGGAAGATTGGAAAACGGCTAATGTTACGCCGTTGTTTAAGAAGGGTGCCAGGCAAAAGGCGGGGAATTATAGGCCGGTTAGTTTAACATCTGTTGTAGGTAAAATGTTAGAATCCGTCGTTAAAGAGGAAATAGCGAGGCGTCTTGAGGGGAATTGCTTGATAGGGCAGATGCAGCACGGTTTCATTAAAGGGAAGTCGTGTCTGACAAATTTACTGGAGTTCTATGAGGATGTGTCTAGGGCAGTGGATGGAGGAGAGCCGGTGGATGTGGTCTTTCTTGATTTTCAGAAGGCGTTTGACAAGGTACCTCACAAGAGGTTATTGCAGAAGGTCAGGGGGCATGGAGTTGGGGGTAGGGTGTTAGCGTGGATAGAGGATTGGTTGTCAAATAGGAGGCAGAGAGTGGGGGTCAATGGATGCTATTCGGATTGGCGGATGGTGACTAGTGGAGTGCCCCAGGGGTCAGTGCTGGGGCCTCAGCTATTTACCATTTATATAGATGATCTGGAGGAGGGAACCGAGTGCAGGGTGTCGAAATTTGCTGGTGACACCAAGATTGGTGGAAAGGCAAATTGTGCGGAGGGTGTGGAGAGTCTGCAGAAGGATCTAGATAGGCTGGGCGAATGGGCCAGGAAATGGCAAATGGAATTTAATGTTGGCAAGTATGAGGTGGTCCACTTTGGAAGGAAGAATGGTAGGAAGGACTATTACTTACATGGAGAAAATCTGCAGCAGGCGACGGTGCAGAGGGACCTCGGGGTCCTTGTGCATGAGTCGCAAAAACCCAGCTTGCAGGTGCAGCAGGTGGTCAGGAAGGCGAATGGGATGCTGGCCTTCATAGCGAGGGGGATTGAATATAAAAGTAGGGAGGTCTTGCTGCAGCTGTATAGGGCATTGGTATAGAGCTACCTCGCTAAATATTTTTAAGACGCGGGTTGATGGGTTTTTGATAAGAGAGGGGATTAAGGGTTATGGGGAGAAAGCGGGAAAGTGGAACTGAGCCACGACAGATCAGCCATGATCTTATTGAATGGCGGGGCAGGCTCGAAGGGCCAGATGGCCTACTCCTGCTCCTATTTCTTATGTTCTTATGTTCTTATGAGTGTGTCAGTATTTACAGGGGGTCCCCGGGGAGTGTGTCAGTATTTACAGGGGGGTCCCCGGGGAGTGTGTCAGTATTTACAGGGGGTCCCCGGGGAGTGTGTCAGTATTTACAGGGGGTCCCCGGGGAGTGTGTCAGTATTTACAGGGGATCCCCGGGGAGTGTGTCAGTATTTACAGGGGATCCCCGGGGAGTGTGTCAGTATTTACAGGGGGTCCCCGGGGAGTGTGTCAGTATTTACAGGGGGTCACCGGGGAGTGTGTCAGTATTTACAGGGGGTCTCTGGGGAGTGTGTCAGTATTTACAGGGGGTCCCCGGGGAGTGTGTCAGTATTTACAGGGGGTCCCCAGGGAGTGTGTCAGTATTTACAGGGGGTCCCTGGGGAGTGTGTCAGTATTTACAGGGGGTCCCCGGGGAGTGTGTCAGTATTTACAGGGGGTCCCCGGGGAGTGTGTCAATATTTACAGGGGGTCCCCGGGGAGTGTGTCAGTATTTACAGGGGGTCCCCGGGGAGTGTGTCAGTATTTACAGAGGGTCCCCGGGGAGTGTGTCAGTATTTACAGGGGGTCCCCGGGGAGTGTGTCAGTATTTACAGGGGGTCCCCGGGGAGTGTGTCATTATTTACAGGGGGTCTCCGGGGAGTGTGTCAGTATTTACAGGGGGTCCCCGGGGAGTGTGTCAGTATTTACAGGGGGTCTCCGGGGAGTGTGTCAGTATTTACAGGAGGTCTCCGGGGAGTGTGTCAGTATTTACAGGGGGTCTCTGGGGAGTGTGTCAGTATTTACAGGGGGTCCCCGGGGAGTGTGACAGTATTTACAGGGGGTCCCCAGGGAGTGTGTCAGTATTTACAGGGGGTCCCCGGGGAGTGTGTCAGTATTTACAGGGGGTCCCCGGGGAGTGTGTCAGTATTTACAGGGGGTCTCTGGGGAGTGTGTCAGTATTTACAGGGGGTCCCCGGGGAGAGTGTCAGTATTTACAGGGGGTCCCCGGGGAGTGTGTCAGTATTTACAGGGGGGTCCCCGGGGGGAGTGTGTCAGTATTTACAGGGGGTCCCCAGGGAGTGTGTCAGTATTTACAGGGGGTCCCCGGGGAGTGTGTCAGTATTTACAGGGGGTCCCCGGGGGGAGTGTGTCAGTATTTACAGGGGGTCCCCGGGGAGTGTGTCAGTATTTACAGGGGGTCCCCGGGGAGTGTGACATTATTTACAGGGGGTCCCCAGGGAGTGTGTCAGTATTTACAGGGGGTCCCCGGGGAGTGTGTCAGTATTTACAGGGGGTCCCTGGGGGGAGTGTGTCAGTATTTACAGGGGGTCCCCGGGGAGTGTGTCAGTATTTACAGGGCATTCCCCAGGGAGTTTGTCAGTATTTACAGGGGGTCCCCGGGGAGTGTGTCAGTATTTACAGGGGGTCTCTGGGGAGTGTGTCAGTATTTACAGGGGGTCCCCGGGGAGTGTGTCAGTATTTACAGGGGGTCCCCGGGGGGAGTGTGTCAGTATTTACAGGGGGTCCCCGGGGAGTGTGTCAGTATTTACAGGGGGTCCCCGGGGAGTGTTTCAGTATTTACAGGGCATTCCCCAGGGAGTTTGTCAGTATTTACAGGGGGTTCCCGGGGAGTTTGTCAGTATTTACAGGGGGTCCCCGGGGGGAGTGTGTCAGTATTTACAGGGGGTCTCTGGGGAGTGTGTCAGTATTTACAGGGCATTCCCCAGGGAGTTTGTCAGTATTTACAGGGGGTCCCCGGGGAGTGTGTCAGTATTTACAGGGGGTCTCTGGGGAGTGTGTCAGTATTTACAGGGGGTCCCCGGGGAGTGTGTCAGTATTTACAGGGGGTCCCCGGGGAGTGTGTCAGTATTTACAGGGCATTCCCCAGGGAGTTTGTCAGTATTTACAGGGGGTCCCCGGGGAGTGTGTCAGTATTTACAGGGGGTCCCCGGGGAGTGTGTCAGTATTTACAGGGGGTCCCCGGGGAGTGTGTCATTATTTACAGGGGGTCTCCGGGGAGTGTGTCAGTATTTACAGGGGGTCCCCGGGGAGTGTGTCAGTATTTACAGGGGGTCTCCGGGGAGTGTGTCAGTATTTACAGGAGGTCTCCGGGGAGTGTGTCAGTATTTACAGGGGGTCTCTGGGGAGTGTGTCAGTATTTACAGGGGGTCCCCGGGGAGTGTGACAGTATTTACAGGGGGTCCCCAGGGAGTGTGTCAGTATTTACAGGGGGTCCCCGGGGAGTGTGTCAGTATTTACAGGGGGTCCCCGGGGAGTGTGTCAGTATTTACAGGGGGTCTCTGGGGAGTGTGTCAGTATTTACAGGGGGTCCCCGGGGAGAGTGTCAGTATTTACAGGGGGTCCCCGGGGAGTGTGTCAGTATTTACAGGGGGGTCCCCGGGGGGAGTGTGTCAGTATTTACAGGGGGTCCCCAGGGAGTGTGTCAGTATTTACAGGGGGTCCCCGGGGAGTGTGTCAGTATTTACAGGGGGTCCCCGGGGGGAGTGTGCCAGTATTTACAGGGGGTCCCCGGGGAGTGTGTCAGTATTTACAGGGGGTCCCCGGGGAGTGTGACATTATTTACAGGGGGTCCCCAGGGAGTGTGTCAGTATTTACAGGGGGTCCCCGGGGAGTGTGTCAGTATTTACAGGGGGTCCCCGGGGAGTGTGTCAATATTTACAGGGGGTCCCCGGGGAGTGTGTCAGTATTTACAGGGGGTCCCCGGGGAGTGTGTCAGTATTTACAGAGGGTCCCCGGGGAGTGTGTCAGTATTTACAGGGGGTCCCCGGGGAGTGTGTCAGTATTTACAGGGGGTCCCCGGGGAGTGTGTCATTATTTACAGGGGGTCTCCGGGGAGTGTGTCAGTATTTACAGGGGGTCCCCGGGGAGTGTGTCAGTATTTACAGGGGGTCTCCGGGGAGTGTGTCAGTATTTACAGGAGGTCTCCGGGGAGTGTGTCAGTATTTACAGGGGGTCTCTGGGGAGTGTGTCAGTATTTACAGGGGGTCCCCGGGGAGTGTGACAGTATTTAAAGGGGGTCCCCAGGGAGTGTGTCAGTATTTACAGGGGGTCCCCGGGGAGTGTGTCAGTATTTACAGGGGGTCCCCGGGGAGTGTGTCAGTATTTACAGGGGGTCTCTGGGGAGTGTGTCAGTATTTACAGGGGGTCCCCGGGGAGAGTGTCAGTATTTACAGGGGGTCCCCGGGGAGTGTGTCAGTATTTACAGGGGGGTCCCCGGGGGGAGTGTGTCAGTATTTACAGGGGGTCCCCAGGGAGTGTGTCAGTATTTACAGGGGGTCCCCGGGGAGTGTGTCAGTATTTACAGGGGGTCCCCGGGGGGAGTGTGTCAGTATTTACAGGGGGTCCCCGGGGAGTGTGTCAGTATTTACAGGGGGTCCCCGGGGAGTGTGACATTATTTACAGGGGGTCCCCAGGGAGTGTGTCAGTATTTACAGGGGGTCCCCGGGGAGTGTGTCAGTATTTACAGGGCATTCCCCAGGGAGTTTGTCAGTATTTACAGGGGGTCCCCGGGGAGTGTGTCAGTATTTACAGGGGGTCTCTGGGGAGTGTGTCAGTATTTACAGGGGGTCCCCGGGGAGTGTGTCAGTATTTACAGGGGGTCCCCGGGGGGAGTGTGTCAGTATTTACAGGGGGTCCCCGGGGAGTGTGTCAGTATTTACAGGGGGTCCCCGGGGAGTGTTTCAGTATTTACAGGGCATTCCCCAGGGAGTTTGTCAGTATTTACAGGGGGTCCCCGGGGAGTTTGTCAGTATTTACAGGGGGTCCCCGGGGGGAGTGTGTCAGTATTTACAGGGGGTCTCTGGGGAGTGTGTCAGTATTTACAGGGCATTCCCCAGGGAGTTTGTCAGTATTTACAGGGGGTCCCCGGGGAGTGTGTCAGTATTTACAGGGGGTCTCTGGGGAGTGTGTCAGTATTTACAGGGGGTCCCTGGGGAGTGTGTCAGTATTTACATGGGGTCCCCGGGGAGTGTGTCAGTATTTACAGGGCATTCCCCAGGGAGTTTGTCAGTATTTACAGGGGGTCCCCGGGGAGTGTGTCAGTATTTACAGGGGGTCTCTGGGGAGTGTGTCAGTATTTACAGGGGGTCCCCGGGGAGTGTGTCAGTATTTACAGAGGGTCCCCGGGGAGTGTGTCAGTATTTACAGGGGGTCCCCGGGGAGTGTGTCAGTATTTACAGGGGGTCCCCGGGGAGTGTGTCATTATTTACAGGGGGTCTCCGGGGAGTGTGTCAGTATTTACAGGGGGTCCCCGGGGAGTGTGTCAGTATTTACAGGGGGTCTCCGGGGAGTGTGTCAGTATTTACAGGAGGTCTCCGGGGAGTGTGTCAGTATTTACAGGGGGTCTCTGGGGAGTGTGTCAGTATTTACAGGGGGTCCCCGGGGAGTGTGACAGTATTTAAAGGGGGTCCCCAGGGAGTGTGTCAGTATTTACAGGGGGTCCCCGGGGAGTGTGTCAGTATTTACAGGGGGTCCCCGGGGAGTGTGTCAGTATTTACAGGGGGTCTCTGGGGAGTGTGTCAGTATTTACAGGGGGTCCCCGGGGAGAGTGTCAGTATTTACAGGGGGTCCCCGGGGAGTGTGTCAGTATTTACAGGGGGGTCCCCGGGGGGAGTGTGTCAGTATTTACAGGGGGTCCCCAGGGAGTGTGTCAGTATTTACAGGGGGTCCCCGGGGAGTGTGTCAGTATTTACAGGGGGTCCCCGGGGGGAGTGTGTCAGTATTTACAGGGGGTCCCCGGGGAGTGTGTCAGTATTTACAGGGGGTCCCCGGGGAGTGTGACATTATTTACAGGGGGTCCCCAGGGAGTGTGTCAGTATTTACAGGGGGTCCCCGGGGAGTGTGTCAGTATTTACAGGGCATTCCCCAGGGAGTTTGTCAGTATTTACAGGGGGTCCCCGGGGAGTGTGTCAGTATTTACAGGGGGTCTCTGGGGAGTGTGTCAGTATTTACAGGGGGTCCCCGGGGAGTGTGTCAGTATTTACAGGGGGTCCCCGGGGGGAGTGTGTCAGTATTTACAGGGGGTCCCCGGGGAGTGTGTCAGTATTTACAGGGGGTCCCCGGGGAGTGTTTCAGTATTTACAGGGCATTCCCCAGGGAGTTTGTCAGTATTTACAGGGGGTCCCCGGGGAGTTTGTCAGTATTTACAGGGGGTCCCCGGGGGGAGTGTGTCAGTATTTACAGGGGGTCTCTGGGGAGTGTGTCAGTATTTACAGGGCATTCCCCAGGGAGTTTGTCAGTATTTACAGGGGGTCCCCGGGGAGTGTGTCAGTATTTACAGGGGGTCTCTGGGGAGTGTGTCAGTATTTACAGGGGGTCCCCGGGGAGTGTGTCAGTATTTACATGGGGTCCCCGGGGAGTGTGTCAGTATTTACAGGGCATTCCCCAGGGAGTTTGTCAGTATTTACAGGGGGTCCCCGGGGAGTGTGTCAGTATTTACAGGGGGTCCCCGGGGAGTGTGTCAGTATTTACAGGGGGTCCCCGGGGAGTGTGTCATTATTTACAGGGGGTCTCCGGGGAGTGTGTCAGTATTTACAGGGGGTCCCCGGGGAGTGTGTCAGTATTTACAGGGGGTCTCCGGGGAGTGTGTCAGTATTTACAGGAGGTCTCCGGGGAGTGTGTCAGTATTTACAGGGGGTCTCTGGGGAGTGTGTCAGTATTTACAGGGGGTCCCCGGGGAGTGTGACAGTATTTACAGGGGGTCCCCAGGGAGTGTGTCAGTATTTACAGGGGGTCCCCGGGGAGTGTGTCAGTATTTACAGGGGGTCCCCGGGGAGTGTGTCAGTATTTACAGGGGGTCTCTGGGGAGTGTGTCAGTATTTACAGGGGGTCCCCGGGGAGAGTGTCAGTATTTACAGGGGGTCCCCGGGGAGTGTGTCAGTATTTACAGGGGGGTCCCCGGGGGGAGTGTGTCAGTATTTACAGGGGGTCCCCAGGGAGTGTGTCAGTATTTACAGGGGGTCCCCGGGGAGTGTGTCAGTATTTACAGGGGGTCCCCGGGGGGAGTGTGCCAGTATTTACAGGGGGTCCCCGGGGAGTGTGTCAGTATTTACAGGGGGTCCCCGGGGAGTGTGACATTATTTACAGGGGGTCCCCAGGGAGTGTGTCAGTATTTACAGGGGGTCCCCGGGGAGTGTGTCAGTATTTACAGGGGGTCCCTGGGGGGAGTGTGTCAGTATTTACAGGGGGTCCCCGGGGAGTGTGTCAGTATTTACAGGGCATTCCCCAGGGAGTTTGTCAGTATTTACAGGGGGTCCCCGGGGAGTGTGTCAGTATTTACAGGGGGTCTCTGGGGAGTGTGTCAGTATTTACAGGGGGTCCCCGGGGAGTGTGTCAGTATTTACAGGGGGTCCCCGGGGGGAGTGTGTCAGTATTTACAGGGGGTCCCCGGGGAGTGTGTCAGTATTTACAGGGGGTCCCCGGGGAGTGTGACAGTATTTACAGGGGGTCCCCAGGGAGTGTTTCAGTATTTACAGGGCATTCCCCAGGGAGTTTGTCAGTATTTACAGGGGGTCCCCGGGGAGTTTGTCAGTATTTACAGGGGGTCCCCGGGGGGAGTGTGTCAGTATTTACAGGGGGTCTCTGGGGAGTGTGTCAGTATTTACAGGGCATTCCCCAGGGAGTTTGTCAGTATTTACAGGGGGTCCCCGGGGAGTTTGTCAGTATTTACACAGGATCCCCGGGGAGTGTGTCAGTATTTACAGGGGGTCCCCAGGGAGTTTGTCAGTATTTACAGGGGGTCCCCGGGGAGTGTGTCAGTATTTACAGGGGGTCTCTGGGGAGTGTGTCAGTATTTACAGGGGGTCCCCGGGGAGTGTGTCAGTACTTACAGGGGGTCCCCGGGGAGTGTGTCAGTATTTACAGGGCATTCCCCAGGGAGTTTGTCAGTATTTACAGGGGGTCTCTGGGGAGTGTGTCAGTATTTACAGGGGGTCCCCGGGGAGCGTGTCAGTATTTACAGGGGATCCCCGGGGAGTGTGTCAGTATTTACAGGGGGTCCCCGGGGAGTGTGTCAGTATTTACAGGGGGTCCCCGGGGAGTGTGTCAGTATTTACAGGGGGTCCCCGGGGAGTGTGTCAGTATTTACAGGGGGTCCCCAGGGAGTGTGTCAGTATTTACAGGGGGTCCCCGGGGAGTGTGTCAGTATTTACAGGGGGTCCCCGGGGAGTGTGTCAGTATTTACAGGGGGTCCCCGGGGAGTGTGTCAGTATTTACAGGGGGTCCCCGGGGAGTGTGTCATTATTTACAGGGGGTCTCCGGGGAGTGTGTCAGTATTTACAGGGGGTCCCCGGGGAGTGTGTCAGTATTTACAGGGGGTCTCCGGGGAGTGTGTCAGTATTTACAGGAGGTCTCCGGGGAGTGTGTCAGTATTTACAGGGGGTCTCTGGGGAGTGTGTCAGTATTTACAGGGGGTCCCCGGGGAGTGTGACAGTATTTACAGGGGGTCCCCAGGGAGTGTGTCAGTATTTACAGGGGGTCCCCGGGGAGTGTGTCAGTATTTACAGGGGGTCCCCGGGGAGTGTGTCAGTATTTACAGGGGGTCTCTGGGGAGTGTGTCAGTATTTACAGGGGGTCCCCGGCGAGAGTGTCAGTATTTACAGGGGGTCCCCGGGGAGTGTGCCAGTATTTACAGGGGGGTCCCCGGGGGGAGTGTGTCAGTATTTACAGGGGGTCCCCAGGGAGTGTGTCAGTATTTACAGGGGGTCCCCGGGGAGTGTGTCAGTATTTACAGGGGGTCCCCGGGTGGAGTGTGTCAGTATTTACAGGGGGTCCCCGGGGAGTGTGTCAGTATTTACAGGGGGTCCCCGGGGAGTGTGACATTATTTACAGGGGGTCCCCAGGGAGTGTGTCAGTATTTACAGGGGGTCCCCGGGGAGTGTGTCAGTATTTACAGGGGGTCCCTGGGGGGAGTGTGTCAGTATTTACAGGGGGTCCCCGGGGAGTGTGTCAGTATTTACAGGGCATTCCCCAGGGAGTTTGTCAGTATTTACAGGGGGTCCCCGGGGAGTGTGTCAGTATTTACAGGGGGTCTCTGGGGAGTGTGTCAGTATTTACAGGGGGTCCCCGGGGAGTGTGTCAGTATTTACAGGGGGTCCCCGGGGGGTGTGTGTCAGTATTTACAGGGGGTCCCCGGGGAGTGTGTCAGTATTTACAGGGGGTCCCCGGGGAGTGTGACAGTATTTACAGGGGGTCCCCGGGGAGTGTGTCAGTATTTACAGGGGGTCCCCGGGGAGTGTGTCAGTATTTACAGGGGGTCCCCGGGGAGTGTGTCAGTATTTACAGGGGATCCCCGGGGAGTGTGTCAGTATTTACAGGGGATCCCCGGGGAGTGTGTCAGTATTTACAGGGGGTCCCCGGGGAGTGTGTCAGTATTTACAGGGGGTCACCGGGGAGTGTGTCAGTATTTACAGGGGGTCTCTGGGGAGTGTGTCAGTATTTACAGGGGGTCCCCGGGGAGTGTGTCAGTATTTACAGGGGGTCCCCAGGGAGTGTGTCAGTATTTACAGGGGGTCCCTGGGGAGTGTGTCAGTATTTACAGGGGGTCCCCGGGGAGTGTGTCAGTATTTACAGGGGGTCCCCGGGGAGTGTGTCAATATTTACAGGGGGTCCCCGGGGAGTGTGTCAGTATTTACAGGGGGTCCCCGGGGAGTGTGTCAGTATTTACAGAGGGTCCCCGGGGAGTGTGTCAGTATTTACAGGGGGTCCCCGGGGAGTGTGTCAGTATTTACAGGGGGTCCCCGGGGAGTGTGTCATTATTTACAGGGGGTCTCCGGGGAGTGTGTCAGTATTTACAGGGGGTCCCCGGGGAGTGTGTCAGTATTTACAGGGGGTCTCCGGGGAGTGTGTCAGTATTTACAGGAGGTCTCCGGGGAGTGTGTCAGTATTTACAGGGGGTCTCTGGGGAGTGTGTCAGTATTTACAGGGGGTCCCCGGGGAGTGTGACAGTATTTACAGGGGGTCCCCAGGGAGTGTGTCAGTATTTACAGGGGGTCCCCGGGGAGTGTGTCAGTATTTACAGGGGGTCCCCGGGGAGTGTGTCAGTATTTACAGGGGGTCTCTGGGGAGTGTGTCAGTATTTACAGGGGGTCCCCGGGGAGAGTGTCAGTATTTACAGGGGGTCCCCGGGGAGTGTGTCAGTATTTACAGGGGGGTCCCCGGGGGGAGTGTGTCAGTATTTACAGGGGGTCCCCAGGGAGTGTGTCAGTATTTACAGGGGGTCCCCGGGGAGTGTGTCAGTATTTACAGGGGGTCCCCGGGGGGAGTGTGTCAGTATTTACAGGGGGTCCCCGGGGAGTGTGTCAGTATTTACAGGGGGTCCCCGGGGAGTGTGACATTATTTACAGGGGGTCCCCAGGGAGTGTGTCAGTATTTACAGGGGGTCCCCGGGGAGTGTGTCAGTATTTACAGGGGGTCCCTGGGGGGAGTGTGTCAGTATTTACAGGGGGTCCCCGGGGAGTGTGTCAGTATTTACAGGGCATTCCCCAGGGAGTTTGTCAGTATTTACAGGGGGTCCCCGGGGAGTGTGTCAGTATTTACAGGGGGTCTCTGGGGAGTGTGTCAGTATTTACAGGGGGTCCCCGGGGAGTGTGTCAGTATTTACAGGGGGTCCCCGGGGGGAGTGTGTCAGTATTTACAGGGGGTCCCCGGGGAGTGTGTCAGTATTTACAGGGGGTCCCCGGGGAGTGTTTCAGTATTTACAGGGCATTCCCCAGGGAGTTTGTCAGTATTTACAGGGGGTTCCCGGGGAGTTTGTCAGTATTTACAGGGGGTCCCCGGGGGGAGTGTGTCAGTATTTACAGGGGGTCTCTGGGGAGTGTGTCAATATTTACAGGGCATTCCCCAGGGAGTTTGTCAGTATTTACAGGGGGTCCCCGGGGAGTGTGTCAGTATTTACAGGGGGTCTCTGGGGAGTGTGTCAGTATTTACAGGGGGTCCCCGGGGAGTGTGTCAGTATTTACAGGGGGTCCCCGGGGAGTGTGTCAGTATTTACAGGGCATTCCCCAGGGAGTTTGTCAGTATTTACAGGGGGTCCCCGGGGAGTGTGTCAGTATTTACAGGGGGTCCCCGGGGAGTGTCTCAGTATTTACAGGGGGTACCCGGGGAGTGTGTCATTATTTACAGGGGGTCTCCGGGGAGTGTGTCAGTATTTACAGGGGGTCCCCGGGGAGTGTGTCAGTATTTACAGGGGGTCTCCGGGGAGTGTGTCAGTATTTACAGGAGGTCTCCGGGGAGTGTGTCAGTATTTACAGGGGGTCTCTGGGGAGTGTGTCAGTATTTACAGGGGGTCCCCGGGGAGTGTGACAGTATTTACAGGGGGTCCCCAGGGAGTGTGTCAGTATTTACAGGGGGTCCCCGGGGAGTGTGTCAGTATTTACAGGGGGTCCCCGGGGAGTGTGTCAGTATTTACAGGGGGTCTCTGGGGAGTGTGTCAGTATTTACAGGGGGTCCCCGGGGAGAGTGTCAGTATTTACAGGGGGTCCCCGGGGAGTGTGTCAGTATTTACAGGGGGGTCCCCGGGGGGAGTGTGTCAGTATTTACAGGGGGTCCCCAGGGAGTGTGTCAGTATTTACAGGGGGTCCCCGGGGAGTGTGTCAGTATTTACAGGGGGTCCCCGGGGGGAGTGTGCCAGTATTTACAGGGGGTCCCCGGGGAGTGTGTCAGTATTTACAGGGGGTCCCCGGGGAGTGTGACATTATTTACAGGGGGTCCCCAGGGAGTGTGTCAGTATTTACAGGGGGTCCCCGGGGAGTGTGTCAGTATTTACAGGGGGTCCCCGGGGAGTGTGTCAATATTTACAGGGGGTCCCCGGGGAGTGTGTCAGTATTTACAGGGGGTCCCCGGGGAGTCTGTCAGTATTTACAGAGGGTCCCCGGGGAGTGTGTCAGTATTTACAGGGGGTCCCCGGGGAGTGTGTCAGTATTTACAGGGGGTCCCCGGGGAGTGTGTCATTATTTACAGGGGGTCTCCGGGGAGTGTGTCAGTATTTACAGGGGGTCCCCGGGGAGTGTGTCAGTATTTACAGGGGGTCTCCGGGGAGTGTGTCAGTATTTACAGGAGGTCTCCGGGGAGTGTGTCAGTATTTACAGGGGGTCTCTGGGGAGTGTGTCAGTATTTACAGGGGGTCCCCGGGGAGTGTGACAGTATTTAAAGGGGGTCCCCAGGGAGTGTGTCAGTATTTACAGGGGGTCCCCGGGGAGTGTGTCAGTATTTACAGGGGGTCCCCGGGGAGTGTGTCAGTATTTACAGGGGGTCTCTGGGGAGTGTGTCAGTATTTACAGGGGGTCCCCGGGGAGAGTGTCAGTATTTACAGGGGGTCCCCGGGGAGTGTGTCAGTATTTACAGGGGGGTCCCCGGGGGGAGTGTGTCAGTATTTACAGGGGGTCCCCAGGGAGTGTGTCAGTATTTACAGGGGGTCCCCGGGGAGTGTGTCAGTATTTACAGGGGGTCCCCGGGGGGAGTGTGTCAGTATTTACAGGGGGTCCCCGGGGAGTGTGTCAGTATTTACAGGGGGTCCCCGGGGAGTGTGACATTATTTACAGGGGGTCCCCAGGGAGTGTGTCAGTATTTACAGGGGGTCCCCGGGGAGTGTGTCAGTATTTACAGGGGGTCCCTGGGGGGAGTGTGTCAGTATTTACAGGGGGTCCCCGGGGAGTGTGTCAGTATTTACAGGGCATTCCCCAGGGAGTTTGTCAGTATTTACAGGGGGTCCCCGGGGAGTGTGTCAGTATTTACAGGGGGTCTCTGGGGAGTGTGTCAGTATTTACAGGGGGTCCCCGGGGAGTGTGTCAGTATTTACAGGGGGTCCCCGGGGGGAGTGTGTCAGTATTTACAGGGGGTCCCCGGGGAGTGTGTCAGTATTTACAGGGGGTCCCCGGGGAGTGTTTCAGTATTTACAGGGCATTCCCCAGGGAGTTTGTCAGTATTTACAGGGGGTCCCCGGGGAGTTTGTCAGTATTTACAGGGGGTCCCCGGGGGGAGTGTGTCAGTATTTACAGGGGGTCTCTGGGGAGTGTGTCAGTATTTACAGGGCATTCCCCAGGGAGTTTGTCAGTATTTACAGGGGGTCCCCGGGGAGTGTGTCAGTATTTACAGGGGGTCTCTGGGGAGTGTGTCAGTATTTACAGGGGGTCCCCGGGGAGTGTGTCAGTATTTACAGGGGGTCCCCGGGGAGTGTGTCAGTATTTACAGGGGGTCCCCGGGGAGTGTGTCATTATTTACAGGGGGTCTCCGGGGAGTGTGTCAGTATTTACAGGGGGTCCCCGGGGAGTGTGTCAGTATTTACAGGGGGTCTCCGGGGAGTGTGTCAGTATTTACAGGAGGTCTCCGGGGAGTGTGTCAGTATTTACAGGGGGTCTCTGGGGAGTGTGTCAGTATTTACAGGGGGTCCCCGGGGAGTGTGACAGTATTTACAGGGGGTCCCCAGGGAGTGTGTCAGTATTTACAGGGGGTCCCCGGGGAGTGTGTCAGTATTTACAGGGGGTCCCCGGGGAGTGTGTCAGTATTTACAGGGGGTCTCTGGGGAGTGTGTCAGTATTTACAGGGGGTCCCCGGGGAGAGTGTCAGTATTTACAGGGGGTCCCCGGGGAGTGTGTCAGTATTTACAGGGGGGTCCCCGGGGGGAGTGTGTCAGTATTTACAGGGGGTCCCCGGGGAGTGTGTCAATATTTACAGGGGGTCCCCGGGGAGTGTGTCAGTATTTACAGGGGGTCCCCGGGGAGTGTGTCAGTATTTACAGAGGGTCCCCGGGGAGTGTGTCAGTATTTACAGGGGGTCCCCGGGGAGTGTGTCAGTATTTACAGGGGGTCCCCGGGGAGTGTGTCATTATTTACAGGGGGTCTCCGGGGAGTGTGTCAGTATTTACAGGGGGTCCCCGGGGAGTGTGTCAGTATTTACAGGGGGTCTCCGGGGAGTGTGTCAGTATTTACAGGAGGTCTCCGGGGAGTGTGTCAGTATTTACAGGGGGTCTCTGGGGAGTGTGTCAGTATTTACAGGGGGTCCCCGGGGAGTGTGACAGTATTTACAGGGGGTCCCCAGGGAGTGTGTCAGTATTTACAGGGGGTCCCCGGGGAGTGTGTCAGTATTTACAGGGGGTCCCCGGGGAGTGTGTCAGTATTTACAGGGGGTCTCTGGGGAGTGTGTCAGTATTTACAGGGGGTCCCCGGGGAGAGTGTCAGTATTTACAGGGGGTCCCCGGGGAGTGTGTCAGTATTTACAGGGGGGTCCCCGGGGGGAGTGTGTCAGTATTTACAGGGGGTCCCCAGGGAGTGTGTCAGTATTTACAGGGGGTCCCCGGGGAGTGTGTCAGTATTTACAGGGGGTCCCCGGGGGGAGTGTGTCAGTATTTACAGGGGGTCCCCGGGGAGTGTGTCAGTATTTACAGGGGGTCCCCGGGGAGTGTGACATTATTTACAGGGGGTCCCCAGGGAGTGTGTCAGTATTTACAGGGGGTCCCCGGGGAGTGTGTCAGTATTTACAGGGGGTCCCTGGGGGGAGTGTGTCAGTATTTACAGGGGGTCCCCGGGGAGTGTGTCAGTATTTACAGGAGCATTCCCCAGGGAGTTTGTCAGTATTTACAGGGGGTCCCCGGGGAGTGTGTCAGTATTTACAGGGGGTCTCTGGGGAGTGTGTCAGTATTTACAGGGGGTCCCCGGGGAGTGTGTCAGTATTTACAGGGGGTCCCCGGGGGGAGTGTGTCAGTATTTACAGGGGGTCCCCGGGGAGTGTGTCAGTATTTACAGGGGGTCCCCGGGGAGTGTTTCAGTATTTACAGGGCATTCCCCAGGGAGTTTGTCAGTATTTACAGGGGGTTCCCGGGGAGTTTGTCAGTATTTACAGGGGGTCCCCGGGGGGAGTGTGTCAGTATTTACAGGGGGTCTCTGGGGAGTGTGTCAATATTTACAGGGCATTCCCCAGGGAGTTTGTCAGTATTTACAGGGGGTCCCCGGGGAGTGTGTCAGTATTTACAGGGGGTCTCTGGGGAGTGTGTCAGTATTTACAGGGGGTCCCCGGGGAGTGTGTCAGTATTTACAGGGGGTCCCCGGGGAGTGTGTCAGTATTTACAGGGCATTCCCCAGGGAGTTTGTCAGTATTTACAGGGGGTCCCCGGGGAGTGTGTCAGTATTTACAGGGGGTCCCCGGGGAGTGTGTCAGTATTTACAGGGGGTCCCCGGGGAGTGTGTCATTATTTACAGGGGGTCTCCGGGGAGTGTGTCAGTATTTACAGGGGGTCCCCGGGGAGTGTGTCAATATTTACAGGGGGTCCCCGGGGAGTGTGTCAGTATTTACAGGGGGTCCCCGGGGAGTGTGTCAGTATTTACAGAGGGTCCCCGGGGAGTGTGTCAGTATTTACAGGGGGTCCCCGGGGAGTGTGTCAGTATTTACAGGGGGTCCCCGGGGAGTGTGTCATTATTTACAGGGGGTCTCCGGGGAGTGTGTCAGTATTTACAGGGGGTCCCCGGGGAGTGTGTCAGTATTTACAGGGGGTCTCCGGGGAGTGTGTCAGTATTTACAGGAGGTCTCCGGGGAGTGTGTCAGTATTTACAGGGGGTCTCTGGGGAGTGTGTCAGTATTTACAGGGGGTCCCCGGGGAGTGTGACAGTATTTACAGGGGGTCCCCAGGGAGTGTGTCAGTATTTACAGGGGGTCCCCGGGGAGTGTGTCAGTATTTACAGGGGGTCCCCGGGGAGTGTGTCAGTATTTACAGGGGGTCTCTGGGGAGTGTGTCAGTATTTACAGGGGGTCCCCGGGGAGAGTGTCAGTATTTACAGGGGGTCCCCGGGGAGTGTGTCAGTATTTACAGGGGGGTCCCCGGGGGGAGTGTGTCAGTATTTACAGGGGGTCCCCAGGGAGTGTGTCAGTATTTACAGGGGGTCCCCGGGGAGTGTGTCAGTATTTACAGGGGGTCCCCGGGGGGAGTGTGTCAGTATTTACAGGGGGTCCCCGGGGAGTGTGTCAGTATTTACAGGGGGTCCCCGGGGAGTGTGACATTATTTACAGGGGGTCCCCAGGGAGTGTGTCAGTATTTACAGGGGGTCCCCGGGGAGTGTGTCAGTATTTACAGGGGGTCCCTGGGGGGAGTGTGTCAGTATTTACAGGGGGTCCCCGGGGAGTGTGTCAGTATTTACAGGAGCATTCCCCAGGGAGTTTGTCAGTATTTACAGGGGGTCCCCGGGGAGTGTGTCAGTATTTACAGGGGGTCTCTGGGGAGTGTGTCAGTATTTACAGGGGGTCCCCGGGGAGTGTGTCAGTATTTACAGGGGGTCCCCGGGGGGAGTGTGTCAGTATTTACAGGGGGTCCCCGGGGAGTGTGTCAGTATTTACAGGGGGTCCCCGGGGAGTGTTTCAGTATTTACAGGGCATTCCCCAGGGAGTTTGTCAGTATTTACAGGGGTTCCCGGGGAGTTTGTCAGTATTTACAGGGGGTCCCGGGGGGAGTGTGTCAGTATTTACAGGGGGTCTCTGGGGAGTGTGTCAATATTTACAGGGCATTCCCCAGGGAGTTTGTCAGTATTTACAGGGGGGTCCCCGGGGAGTGTGTCAGTATTTACAGGGGTCTCTGGGGAGTGTGTCAGTATTTACAGGGGGTCCCCGGGGAGTGTGTCAGTATTTACAGGGGGTCCCCGGGGAGTGTGTCAGTATTTACAGGGCATTCCCAGGGAGTTTGTCAGTATTTACAGGGGGTCCCCGGGGAGTGTGTCAGTATTTACAGGGGGTCCCCGGGGAGTGTGTCAGTATTTACAGGGGGTCCCCGGGGAGTGTGTCATTATTTACAGGGGGTCTCCGGGGAGTGTGTCAGTATTTACAGGGGGTCCCCGGGGAGTGTGTCAGTATTTACAGGGGGTCTCCGGGGAGTGTGTCAGTATTTACAGGAGGTCTCCGGGGAGTGTGTCAGTATTTACAGGGGGTCTCTGGGAGTGTGTCAGTATTTACAGGGGGTCCCCGGGGAGTGTGACAGTATTTACAGGGGGTCCCCAGGGAGTGTGTCAGTATTTACAGGGGGTCCCCGGGGAGTGTGTCAGTATTTACAGGGGGTCCCCGGGGAGTGTGTCAGTATTTACAGGGGGTCTCTGGGGAGTGTGTCAGTATTTACAGGGGGTCCCCGGGGAGAGTGTCAGTATTTACAGGGGGTCCCCGGGGAGTGTGTCAGTATTTACAGGGGGGTCCCCGGGGGGAGTGTGTCAGTATTTACAGGGGGTCCCCAGGGAGTGTGTCAGTATTTACAGGGGGTCCCCGGGGAGTGTGTCAGTATTTACAGGGGGTCCCCGGGGGGAGTGTGCCAGTATTTAAAGGGGGTCCCCGGGGAGTGTGTCAGTATTTACAGGGGGTCCCCGGGGAGTGTGACATTATTTACAGGGGGTCCCCAGGGAGTGTGTCAGTATTTACAGGGGGTCCCCGGGGAGTGTGTCAGTATTTACAGGGGGTCCCCGGGGAGTGTGTCAATATTTACAGGGGGTCCCCGGGGAGTGTGTCAGTATTTACAGGGGGTCCCCGGGGAGTGTGTCAGTATTTACAGAGGGTCCCCGGGGAGTGTGTCAGTATTTACAGGGGGTCCCCGGGGAGTGTGTCAGTATTTACAGGGGGTCCCCGGGGAGTGTGTCATTATTTACAGGGGGTCTCCGGGGAGTGTGTCAGTATTTACAGGGGGTCCCCGGGGAGTGTGTCAGTATTTACAGGGGGTCTCCGGGGAGTGTGTCAGTATTTACAGGAGGTCTCCGGGGAGTGTGTCAGTATTTACAGGGGGTCTCTGGGGAGTGTGTCAGTATTTACAGGGGGTCCCCGGGGAGTGTGACAGTATTTAAAGGGGGTCCCCAGGGAGTGTGTCAGTATTTACAGGGGGTCCCCGGGAGTGTGTCAGTATTTACAGGGGGTCCCCGGGGAGTGTGTCAGTATTTACAGGGGGTCTCTGGGGAGTGTGTCAGTATTTACAGGGGGTCCCCGGGGAGAGTGTCAGTATTTACAGGGGGTCCCCGGGGAGTGTGTCAGTATTTACAGGGGGGTCCCCGGGGGGAGTGTGTCAGTATTTACAGGGGGTCCCCAGGGAGTGTGTCAGTATTTACAGGGGGTCCCCGGGGAGTGTGTCAGTATTTACAGGGGGTCCCCGGGGGGAGTGTGTCAGTATTTACAGGGGGTCCCCGGGGAGTGTGTCAGTATTTACAGGGGGTCCCCGGGGAGTGTGACATTATTTACAGGGGGTCCCCAGGGAGTGTGTCAGTATTTACAGGGGGTCCCCGGGGAGTGTGTCAGTATTTACAGGGGGTCCCTGGGGGGAGTGTGTCAGTATTTACAGGGGGTCCCCGGGAGTGTGTCAGTATTTACAGGGCATTCCCCAGGGAGTTTGTCAGTATTTACAGGGGTCCCCGGGGAGTGTGTCAGTATTTACAGGGGGTCTCTGGGGAGTGTGTCAGTATTTACAGGGGGTCCCCGGGGAGTGTGTCAGTATTTACAGGGGGTCCCCGGGGGGAGTGTGTCAGTATTTACAGGGGGTCCCCGGGGAGTGTGTCAGTATTTACAGGGGGTCCCCGGGAGTGTTTCAGTATTTACAGGGCATTCCCCAGGGAGTTTGTCAGTATTTACAGGGGGTCCCCGGGGAGTTTGTCAGTATTTACAGGGGGTCCCCGGGGGGAGTGTGTCAGTATTTACAGGGGGTCTCTGGGGAGTGTGTCAGTATTTACAGGGCATTCCCCAGGGAGTTTGTCAGTATTTACAGGGGGTCCCCGGGGAGTGTGTCAGTATTTACAGGGGGTCTCTGGGGAGTGTGTCAGTATTTACAGGGGGTCCCCGGGGAGTGTGTCAGTATTTACAGGGGGTCCCCGGGGAGTGTGTCAGTATTTACAGGGGGTCCCCGGGGAGTGTGTCATTATTTACAGGGGGTCCGGGGAGTGTGTCAGTATTTACAGGGGGTCCCCGGGGAGTGTGTCAGTATTTACAGGGGGTCTCCGGGGAGTGTGTCAGTATTTACAGGAGGTCTCCGGGGAGTGTGTCAGTATTTACAGGGGGTCTCTGGGGAGTGTGTCAGTATTTACAGGGATCCCCGGGGAGTGTGACAGTATTTACAGGGGGTCCCCAGGGAGTGTGTCAGTATTTACAGGGGGTCCCCGGGGAGTGTGTCAGTATTTACAGGGGGTCCCCGGGGAGTGTGTCAGTATTTACAGGGGGTCTCTGGGGAGTGTGTCAGTATTTACAGGGGGTCCCTGGGGGGAGTGTGTCAGTATTTACAGGGGGTCCCCGGGGAGTGTGTCAGTATTTACAGGGCATTCCCCAGGGAGTTTGTCAGTATTTACAGGGGGTCCCCGGGGAGTGTGTCAGTATTTACAGGGGGTCTCTGGGGAGTGTGTCAGTATTTACAGGGGGTCCCCGGGGAGTGTGTCAGTATTTACAGGGGGTCCCCGGGGGGAGTGTGTCAGTATTTACAGGGGGTCCCCGGGGAGTGTGTCAGTATTTACAGGGGGTCCCCGGGGAGTGTGACAGTATTTACAGGGGGTCCCCAGGGAGTGTTTCAGTATTTACAGGGCATTCCCCAGGGAGTTTGTCAGTATTTACAGGGGGTCCCCGGGGAGTTTGTCAGTATTTACAGGGGGTCCCCGGGGGGAGTGTGTCAGTATTTACAGGGGATCTCTGGGGAGTGTGTCAGTATTTACAGGGCATTCCCCAGGGAGTTTGTCAGTATTTACAGGGGGTCCCCGGGGAGTTTGTCAGTATTTACACAGGATCCCCGGGAGTGTGTCAGTATTTACAGGGGGTCCCCAGGGAGTTTGTCAGTATTTACAGGGGTCCCCGGGGAGTGTGTCAGTATTTACAGGGGGTCTCTGGGGAGTGTGTCAGTATTTACAGGGGGTCCCCGGGGAGTGTGTCAGTACTTACAGGGGGTCCCCGGGGAGTGTGTCAGTATTTACAGGGCATTCCCCAGGGAGTTTGTCAGTATTTACAGGGGGTCTCTGGGGAGTGTGTCAGTATTTACAGGGGTCCCCGGGGAGCGTGTCAGTATTTACAGGGGATCCCCGGGGAGTGTGTCAGTATTTACAGGGGGTCCCCGGGGAGTGTGTCAGTATTTACAGGGGGTCCCCGGGGAGTGTGTCAGTATTTACAGGGGGTCCCCGGGGAGTGTGTCAGTATTTACAGGGGGTCCCCAGGGAGTGTGTCAGTATTTACAGGGGGGTCCCCGGGGAGTGTGTCAGTATTTACAGGGGGTCCCCGGGGAGTGTGTCAGTATTTACAGGGGGTCCCCGGGGAGTGTGTCAGTATTTACAGGGGGTCCCCGGGGAGTGTGTCATTATTTACAGGGGGTCTCCGGGGAGTGTGTCAGTATTTACAGGGGGTCCACGGGGAGTGTGTCAGTATTTACAGGGGGTCTCCGGGGAGTGTGTCAGTATTTACAGGAGGTCTCCGGGGAGTGTGTCAGTATTTACAGGGGGTCTCTGGGGAGTGTGTCAGTATTTACAGGGGGTCCCCGGGAGTGTGACAGTATTTACAGGGGGGTCCCCAGGGAGTGTGTCAGTATTTACAGGGGGTCCCCGGGGAGTGTGTCAGTATTTACAGGGGGTCCCCGGGGAGTGTGTCAGTATTTACAGGGGGTCTCTGGGGAGTGTGTCAGTATTTACAGGGGGTCCCCGGCGAGAGTGTCAGTATTTACAGGGGGTCCCCGGGGAGTGTGCCAGTATTTACAGGGGGGTCCCCGGGGGGAGTGTGTCAGTATTTACAGGGGGTCCCCAGGGAGTGTGTCAGTATTTACAGGGGGTCCCCGGGGAGTGTGTCAGTATTTACAGGGGGTCCCCGGGTGGAGTGTGTCAGTATTTACACGGGGTCCCCGGGGAGTGTGTCAGTATTTACAGGGGGTCCCCGGGGAGTGTGACATTATTTACAGGGGGTCCCCAGGGAGCGTGTCAGTATTTACAGGGGGTCCCCGGGGAGTGTGTCAGTATTTACAGGGGGTCCCTGGGGGAGTGTGTCAGTATTTACAGGGGGTCCCCGGGGAGTGTGTCAGTATTTACAGGGCATTCCCCAGGGAGTTTGTCAGTATTTACAGGGGGTCCCCGGGGAGTGTGTCAGTATTTACAGGGGGTCTCTGGGGAGTGTGTCAGTATTTACAGGGGGTCCCCGGGGAGTGTGTCAGTATTTACAGGGGGTCCCCGGGGGGTGTGTGTCAGTATTTACAGGGGGTCCCCGGGGAGTGTGTCAGTATTTACAGGGGGTCCCCGGGGAGTGTGACAGTATTTACAGGGGGTCCCCGGGGAGTGTGTCAGTATTTACAGGGGGTCCCCGGGGAGTGTGTCAGTATTTACAGGGGGGGGTCCCCGGGGAGTGTGTCAGTATTTACAGGGGGGTCCCCGGGGAGTGTGTCAGTATTTACAGGGGGTCCCCAGGGAGTGTTTCAGTATTTACAGGGCATTCCCCAGGGAGTTTGTCAGTATTTACAGGGGGTCCCCGGGGAGTTTGTCAGTATTTACAGGGGGTCCCCGGGGGGAGTGTGTCAGTATTTACAGGGGGTCTCTGGGGAGTGTGTCAGTATTTACAGGGCATTCCCCAGGGAGTGTGTCAGTATTTACAGGGGGTCCCCGGGGAGTGTGTCAGTATTTACAGGGGGTCTCTGGGGAGTGTGTCAGTATTTACAGGGGGTCCCCGGGGAGTGTGTCAGTATTTACATGGGGTCCCCGGGGAGTGTGTCAGTATTTACAGGGCATTCCCCAGGGAGTTTGTCAGTATTTACAGGGGGTCCCCGAGGAGTGTGTCAGTATTTACAGGGGGTCCCCGGGGAGTGTGTCAGTATTTACAGGGGGTCCCCGGGGAGTGTGTCATTATTTACAGGGGGTCTCCGGGGAGTGTGTCAGTATTTACAGGGGGTCCCCGGGGAGTGTGTCAGTATTTACAGGGGGTCTCCGGGGAGTGTGTCAGTATTTACAGGAGGTCTCCGGGGAGTGTGTCAGTATTTACAGGGGGTCTCTGGGGAGTGTGTCAGTATTTACAGGGGGTCCCCGGGGAGTGTGACAGTATTTACAGGGGGTCCCCAGGGAGTGTGTCAGTATTTACAGGGGGTCCCCGGGGAGTGTGTCAGTATTTACAGGGGGTCCCCGGGGAGTGTGTCAGTATTTACAGGGGGTCTCTGGGGAGTGTGTCAGTATTTACAGGGGGTCCCCGGGGAGAGTGTCAGTATTTACAGGGGTCCCCGGGGAGTGTGTCAGTATTTACAGGGGGGGTCCCCGGGGGGAGTGTGTCAGTATTTACAGGGGGTCCCCAGGGAGTGTGTCAGTATTTACAGGGGGTCCCCGGGGAGTGTGTCAGTATTTACAGGGGGTCCCCGGGGGGAGTGTGCCAGTATTTACAGGGGGTCCCCGGGGAGTGTGTCAGTATTTACAGGGGTCCCCGGGGAGTGTGACATTATTTACAGGGGGTCCCCAGGGAGTGTGTCAGTATTTACAGGGGGTCCCCGGGGAGTGTGTCAGTATTTACAGGGGGTCCCTGGGGGGAGTGTGTCAGTATTTACAGGGGGTCCCCGGGGAGTGTGTCAGTATTTACAGGGCATTCCCCAGGGAGTTTGTCATTATTTACAGGGGGTCCCCGGGGAGTGTGTCAGTATTTACAGGGGGTCTCTGGGAGTGTGTCAGTATTTACAGGGGGTCCCCGGGGAGTGTGTCAGTATTTACAGGGGGTCCCCGGGGGGAGTGTGTCAGTATTTACAGGGGGTCCCCGGGGAGTGTGTCAGTATTTACAGGGGGTCCCCGGGGAGTGTGACAGTATTTACAGGGGGTCCCCAGGGAGTGTTTCAGTATTTACAGGGCATTCCCCAGGGAGTTTGTCAGTATTTACAGGGGTCCCCCGGGGAGTTTGTCAGTATTTACAGGGGGTCCCCGGGGGGAGTGTGTCAGTATTTACAGGGGGTCTCTGGGGAGTGTGTCAGTATTTACAGGGCATTCCCCAGGGAGTTTGTCAGTATTTACAGGGGGTCCCCGGGGAGTTTGTCAGTATTTACACAGGATCCCCGGGGAGTGTGTCAGTATTTACAGGGGGTCCCCAGGGAGTTTGTCAGTATTTACAGGGGTCCCCGGGGAGTGTGTCAGTATTTACAGGGGGGTCTCTGGGGAGTGTGTCAGTATTTACAGGGGGTCCCCGGGGAGTGTGTCAGTACTTACAGGGGGTCCCCGGGGAGTGTGTCAGTATTTACAGGGCATTCCCCAGGGAGTTTGTCAGTATTTACAGGGGTCTCTGGGGAGTGTGTCAGTATTTACAGGGGGTCCCCGGGGAGCGTGTCAGTATTTACAGGGGATCCCCGGGGAGTGTGTCAGTATTTACAGGGGGTCCCCGGGGAGTGTGTCAGTATTTACAGGGGGTCTCCGGGGAGTGTGTCAGTATTTACAGGGGGTCCCCGGGGAGTGTGTCAGTATTTACAGGGGGTCCCCAGGGAGTGTGTCAGTATTTACAGGGGGTCCCCGGGGAGTGTGTCAGTATTTACAGGGGGTCCCCGGGGAGTGTGTCAGTATTTACAGGGGGTCCCCGGGGAGTGTGTCAGTATTTACAGGGGGTCCCCGGGGAGTGTGTCATTATTTACAGGGGGTCTCCGGGGAGTGTGTCAGTATTTACAGGGGGTCCCCGGGGAGTGTGTCAGTATTTACAGGGGGTCTCCGGGGAGTGTGTCAGTATTTACAGGAGGTCTCCGGGGAGTGTGTCAGTATTTACAGGGGGTCTCTGGGGAGTGTGTCAGTATTTACAGGGGGTCCCCCGGGGAGTGTGACAGTATTTACAGGGGGTCCCCAGGGAGTGTGTCAGTATTTACAGGGGGTCCCCGGGGAGTGTGTCAGTATTTACAGGGGGTCCCCGGGGAGTGTGTCAGTATTTACAGGGGGTCTCTGGGGAGTGTGTCAGTATTTACAGGGGGTCCCCGGCGAGAGTGTCAGTATTTACAGGGGGTCCCCGGGGAGTGTGCCAGTATTTACACACAGTGAGCACGTGA